>CM069527.1:21392500-21992500 GCA_035773235.1 Eospalax fontanierii
ATTTTAGTTGTGTTCTCAAGAAGAATAAAATAATCTGAGTCATTACTGAAATTTTACTTGAGCCTGTATTGTACTGAATCAATTTATTAATTGATTCTTAAAATGATTAATTGAATCTTAAAAATGTTGATATTGGTTAATGTAGGTGGTGGTATTTGACTTTTTAAAATTTTGCTCATTTTTTTTTCTATAAAAACAGTTCACTTATATGGTACGAAAGAGAAATCATTAAGCAATAATGTTCAAAAGTAGACACATTTGTCCAGCATAGAGAGTGATAGAGAGATGTATACATTTATTACAAAAGTCATAAAACCTCAGGACATTCCAAGGAACAATCCATCACATTCATCTCTGGGCACTCAGCTATCTCACATTCACCTGTCTACTGGTATACCTATTTCATCCTAACCCAACCTGGTATACAGTAAACAATGAAAAAGATGCAACTTGTATTTTTCAAGAATGTGTGTACGACTGGAGAAATGGTCAAGTAGTTAAGAGCACTAGCTACTCTTATAGAGGACCCAGGTTCAGTTCCCAGGACTCATATGGCACCTAATAAGCACCCATAACTCCAGTTCTAAGAGATTTGATGCTCTGATCTGACCTCTGTGGGTATTGTACACTGCATGCAGGGAAAACACACATTATTTTAAAGTAAATAAAATTTAAGAAAAGTAAGAATGCAAGTAGTAGAAGAATATGCAGAAGACTGCATATTCCCCTTATGCTGAGGAATTACACTGAAAGAGAGTCTCCTGGGTGGTGTAGCTTTGTGTGAAATAAGTTAGCACAGAAAGCATAGGTGCTATCATTCGCATTCATTGTTAACTGAGCAACTTTAAATCATCCAGTGGTGGGAAAAATAGATTCCAGGTTTACTAGATGTTTGGATTACAAAATATCTAAAAATATTTTGAACTAGCCCTGTAGTTAAAAGAGGAAGGCAGAAATTCTCTAAGAATTTATTAAGGATTCTGATGGGTTAGTATCTTTTGAACTATATGCATGGGTAATTTTCTAGAAAGCCTTGAATTAAGAAAAAAAGGCAATGTGACACTGCCATTTTTCATGGTTCATATTGGAGACCCTGGAGAATAAGGAGGCAATTTCATTTAATTCAATTGAACATGCATTTGTTGTAGTTGCACTATTACATTTTTCATAATTGCAGTATAGAATGGAGCAGCACCTCAGAAGGATGCTCAACAGTCAAGAACCTCATCAGTCAGTTGTTTCTACCTCCCGGACAGTGCAACATATACTTGGGTCTGTGCAGGTCTAAACTACTGCACTATAAGTGTCTATTTATTCTCTGAGACTTTATCCTTAAGGCCAGAGATCATGTGCACGTCACACAATGTGGTTCATAGAATATGGTAGACACTTTACAATTTTAGTCTTATAAGAGCCACTCCTCAGTCTTTGCCACTTTGAATGTTTAATTATTCATTATAATTTTCTTCAAAAAACTAGTTGGGGAAGGGGGACAGTGTACTATTTGTTTAGTCTTGCACTTTTAATAAGATAAGAAAAGATACAGTGGTGACAATTAGAGGATTATCAATAATTTAACAATTAGTACTTGCCTTTGTATAGTAGGCACTCTTAAGCAATGCATGTAGTTCCAGGAAAAATACGTCAGAAGTTAAATTGCATGCCACTTCCAGTGAACATTAATTATGTGTGTGTATGTGTGTGTGTGTGTGTGTGTGTGTGTGTGAGAGAGAGAGAGAGAGAGAGAGAGAGAGAGAGAGAGAATGTTGGATAGCCACATCTATGTCAGTCATATAAATCTGTCTCAGGAAATCAAAATCCACAAAGCAACAGAGAAATTGATTATTCAAACAATCAAATAATGCCTTTATGATAGAGCAGCTGTTTTCCATAGGCTTTCCTTTAGAGAGAGAGAGAGTATCCTAGATAACCGAAATTTCATTTCCCCTTCGGATTGCCCTGGCTGTGGATGCTTGGTTTTCTGTGGTCCTGCTGGTGGAAGAGTAGAGACTTTTCATTGGTAAGGAATGTACCCTCAAAGAAAAATCAAAGATGGAGTAGCTACCCTGCATATGAGAACTTTGAAAAAGGCTGAAAGGATACAAAGAAAACAGTTCATTAGTCATTTGTTCAAATATTTAGCATGTATCTGGCATCCGGGAATAAGATACAAAAGGAAGTGACATGAGGAAAATAATGGATTTCGCTTCCACACACATAAATTTTCTTTCCTGAATTCAGCAGGCTGTGTTGAAGAGTAACAGGAATTCCTGAGATATAAGAGCACAAGATTAAGTCACGTGTTGGAGATGTTGCCTAAGAAAAGGAATTCTGTGTTGACATCTGTAAGACAGGATTTTCAACTGTAGCTGTGCTTTATTGAGCCAGTAACTGAAAACCTAGCTTCTTATCTGCAAAGTGGGGTAATAATAACTACCACACACAATTGAGATGAAACATTTCACCTTGTAGAACACCACTCTGGTATACAGAGATACACAACAAATACTACTCTCTCATTTGAGCTGAGCTGTTGCTCTTCACAGTAAGCTAGTAGAGGTGTGAGAAGCCTTATTTGCTCCTCATCTAAAGGTCTTAGTGACCTTTAGATGGTGCCTTAGCAATGTAGAATCTGTGGGAGGGTGCTGGTTTGTGACAAGGAACATGGCATCTATCAAGTGTTTAACTACTATATGAAGTCTCCATGGTCACAGTCTTATGTCCCACACTAAGCTTGAGAATTGGTAGCTGGGGTTTGCACGGATCCCCAAACTTGCCTCAGCTCTGTGGGAGTAGTCTGTATTTTGTGTAAGGACACAAGGCGTTGGGAAAACTTACCACTTCTTTAAGAAGCATGGAAATAAGTAATTAGAGGAGGAAGTGCATAAACAGGGCCATTTCTAAAAGAAAAAAGATGTGTGTTTATGTTGATCATATACTGTTACTAGCAGCAGAAAAAAAAATCCAATTTATTTACCTCTGCACTGCCAGGTCCAGTAACCAGGGCTGTGAAAGTCTATGAGGGGGAGAAATTTTCAGAAGAGTTCCGCTGAAAACAATCAATAGGAAAACTGTTTCTTTCTCTGAAATCTTGGAAAGGTTGGCAAGGTTGGCTGTAAACCAACAGACATCTTATTTGTGTCACTTCCTCTCAGTTCCATGCCCATGGCAGACATTACTAATTGATTATACCACTTTTCCCTGTTGAGATTGCTACAGAAACATTTTTTTTTGTCATGACCTGTCAGGCAGCTACTTCAGAATCACAGGAATTGATATATGGGATAAAAGCTCAGCCCTAGGCATGTACTGTCATTCCACTCAGTGGTTTTTGCTTTGTTTTGTTTTGTTTTCTCCCCTACTAAGGCTGGAAATGAAGTCTAAAATGCTCTTTTGGAAGTATATTCCTCACTTGCATTATGTGTTGGTGACCATGAACCAATTGTGTGGCCCTGTTCCACATTCCTCAGTTCTGTGTCCTGGAACTGAGGCTCCTGTGTCAGATCTGACTTGGGGCATGCCACTCTTATGACATAGCAAATACATTGGCAGAAAAAAAATGACCTCTCCTATAGCCTTTGTTCTGTTGCGGCATGTCAAATTCACTTGCATCCTAATGTTCAAGTTATACATCACATCACATGGCCAAACCAATACCAGTGTGATGGGAAGGTATACTCTTCCCAAAAGACAGGACAATGGCTGAGACTGTGCTCACCTTTTACAGGAAACAGAAGAAGCAGCAATGCAGTCAAAAGACTCCTTTCCCATCACCTTATAAAGTAGCATGAAGGGCTTATAGGCCATGGCTGATAACTAGGAACCTTCCTCAATGGCAGCGAAGGAAAAGAAAATATATTGAAAGCTCAGGTTAGACATTTTCTGTCAATTTAATCCAGTTCTTAAATACTCTGATAGTACCTTCTGTTTTGGAAAATTCTACAAACTTTAAAAAAATAGCTATCTCTTTTGTGTTTTGTGTGTGTGTGTGTATGTGTGCATGTGTGTGTATATATGTCCATGCATATGCTGGTCATTTTTAGTCAACTGGAGTCACTCAGGAAGAATGACTCAATGGAGAAATTGCCTCCACAGATATTGGTTTCTGGTGGCATCTGTGTGGCATTTTCTTAACTTCTAATTGAGGCATGAGGGCCCAGCCCACTGTGCCCAATGCCATACCTATGTAATTGGGCCTGGGCTATATAAGAAAGGTAGCTGAGTAAGACCTGGGAAGTAAGCCAATAAACGACATTCCTCCATGATCTCTGCACCATATGCACGAGGCACTATAGTTCCCAAATGAAAAATAGGGAAAAATAATGATATCTACCTCACAGAATTGTGGGATTTGGAAATTTATTGTCTGAGCTCCACTTTAAACTGAGCAACTAACTGTTAGTTGTTATGCTTGTATGGTTAATATTTTTTTCTTAGTTTATATTTTTATTGAACTTTTGTGTGTTTCATGCATCTTGATCATATGCAGAACCCCCTCGTCCATCTGCACCCCTGATAAGCCCTCCCACCATGTTTCATGCATTCTTGCATATATGTCTATCGAGTCAAGATAGTGTACCCTGTTGTCCCTTGGTGCAAGTTTATCCACTAAAGTCTAGTCAGCCAATGTGGTTAATATTTTTTATTAATATTAGTAAATATTGAGGAAAATGAAATAGAGTGGTAGTATTTATCTTCACATTTTAAAGGTCGTATGATTAAAATGCTAATAATTCAAGCTATCTTGTACATAACTTCCTACTTCAAGCAACAGATTAAGAATAATCAAGATGAGCACTATCATCATTCTTAGAGGACTGTGCGTACTATGCACTTTGCAGAAAACTAGTGTAGACCTAGATGGAAAGACCCTGAACAGCGTGGTTGGCCAATGTCACTTTGTTCTCACCTCACATACTACCCAAATCACAAGTCTGGTTATATTTTAAAAAGCACACTTGCTTTCTTAGTCTTATTTAAGAAAAGGTGGAAGTTGAACATCAATTATATGTTAGATCTGGGCTATCTTGTAAGGAGCTACATTTGAACCTTAGTTTAATAGAATGGCTCTTTTAATACCCAGCAGGTGCTTTTGTTACAGCAGAAATCATACTTTTTAAGATTTTCTTTTTTCATATATATTTTTAATTGAAATTTTGTGTATCTCATACATCATAATCATAGTTAGACCCCTTCCCTATTTGTACCCAATGATGGCCTCCTCACTGGATTCCATGCATTCTGTCATATATGTTAAAGTCTATCAAGTCAAGTTTGTTTACCTAGATTCCTTCAGTGTGAGTTCATCCACGGGAGCCTAGTCACTACCTTAAAGAAGACTGACTGTCCTTCACCCAGCAGTGATCAATTGACAATAGTTCCTCAGTTAAGGTTGGGGTTGCTTGCCCATTTTCCCAGTTCTATGCTGTTTTTGTCTGGTTTGAGTTTGCATACTGTCACTATTGATTTGATATAAGTTTATATTAACAGTTGAGCAGAAGTGATGTTTAAGTGCTCTGTGAAGAGAACACATAGACCCGGTAAATTCTACACTCCGAACAATTTAGTAGGTTCTGAGAAATGTTGGACCTGTGGCTATTTTCTCAGTAAGCAATGTGCTTATGTCCTATGAGCTGGATGTCATTGAGAGATTGTTTCATGGTTTGGGTTCCCCATCAGTGAGGAATTCCAATGTTCAACATGATTGTCATGATAACCTTTTCTCAGTCTATGTTTTTTCAAATACTAGAGTAGTAAAATCAACAGCTTCCCTTAGAAGGTGGAGTTTACCTTTGAAAGAACTGTTGTATTCTAAGATAGAGGATATATGCATAAGGGGAATCACTACCAGTAATACTATGTGTGCATGTCCAAAATCTGTACTTCATATCTTGGAATAGGCAGAACACTAGCAACCTAGGTCAGATTATGTCCTCTAGTTTAGAAGAAATAGTAAAAATAGATTTGGAATCATATTAAGTTCATTCTATAAGTACTACACATTTGAACTGTGTGATAATGGATAAATTAGCTGAACTCTGTAAGTTTCAGAGCCTCATTGTTAAAAAAATATATAATAATCATCCTTTAAACCACCAGAAAGTTATTAAATGCACAAGAAATGGTTATCCAGCTATGGTGGTGTACACCTACCAATCTTGGTTTTCAAGAGTCTGAATCAGGAGGATGACCCAAACAAGACAGTCCTTAGTTACATAATAAAACTTGTCCCCAAAAGAAAACAAAAATGAATAAACAATGTAACTATTACTATAAGCAGCAAAACAGCGGTCTATAAAAATATTTATGTGTACAAATATTTCATTTTGAACCAGTAGAAACTTGTATGATCTATAGTGATAATACATTACATTGAATGTCTATTATGTGATGAATTGCACTAATTTCTTTATATACATGATCTCATTTAGTTTATGCTAATGAAGCTTTCTGTGTTAGATATTATTATTTGACAAATCAAGAACTGAGAAAATGAAAAAAAAATTATTGGAACAGCATGAAGAGGCAATGTAATTTCCTGAGACTTCTGAGACTTGTGTAGTTGATTTCTAATCCAGATTATTTATCTAGCACTTCGCATGTACTGAGGAGAAAGCAGAGAGACCCAAGAAATGGGTTCTATTTGTTGTCAGTCTCTTTGACAGACAAAAATGCATGTGTGAATAATGACTGCTCTGGCCTTGTCATCGAGGGTCATGATGCTGTTTAGAGATCAGAGCAATGAAAAGGGTGAAAAAGACTCCTCATCTGCATTCTCTTCTTCCATTCAACTCTTTTAGGCTCTGATTCTGACTTAGGTTATTCCTAGGTCGAGAATGCATTTGGCCTCAGATTTCTCAGATGTTCTCTCTGGTCCACCATCTATTAGCTGACCACACTCCCTATGGTTTGGTTTATTTGTTGTTTATTCACCTCTTAAGAGTTGGTGTGCAAAGTAAGTGAGATAAAGTACATCAAGCACCTGGTATAGTTTCTATGACAGTATAGATTTTATTGTCATCACCATGGCTACGGGTTGGATGAGTCCCCTGGAGTGCTTCCATGAAGAGCTTTGTCCGCAATCTGTGGCACCATGAGATGGTAGTATTATTACCTTGAGGCAGTTTGGCCTTGTAAGAGGAAGTTGGGTCCCAAGAGTCAGACCCTTGAAGGGGATATTCAAACTCCAAATCTTCCATTTCTCTCTCTCTCTTTCTTAGCTACCCTTGGATGAACTATGTCCATGTTCCTACCTTACCACAGTCCAAAAGCAGTGGGTTAAATAACCATAGGTTGGAAGCTCTGAAACAGTGTGTTAAAACATTTTCCCTGAAGTTGTTGAATATCTTAGTCCACCCAGATATTTTATCACAATAATAGAAAAGTTTTAATTGTAATAACTGAGAGACAGAGAGAGGGAGAGAGAGATATAAAGAGACAGAGAGACAAAGAGACAGAGAGAGACAGAGAGACTCTGGTGATCCTAGATAGTTCAAATGAATTACACTGTTAAAACAGAGGCCAAGCAGGAGTATTCATTTTGGGGACAATTGTCAATAAAACAACAACAACAAGGGAAAAAACCTGGCAGATCTTGACATCAAATCTCCTGACCCACACGAGCAGGAAGGCACCTTTTATCTAGTTTTCACTCCAGGGAATGGCTGCACTGGCTCTTGTTCCACTTCCCCTACAAAAATGTCAATACATTGATTTCAACTTAGCAGAGAGAAGACTGTAAAATTGAACATGGTCAAATAAAGTGTGAAGAAGTAGCAGACTGAGTGTCTGGTGCTGTTGTGTCCTGTGCTGCTCTTCAGGCAGCCATCTGAGACCGTCCACGAGAGAAGCGACTCTTCAAACTGTCTTGAAATTGCCAGTGCTAATTTCAAACTGTTTTAAAAGTTTTACTGCTAGCTATAATGTCTGGCAGTGTTCCTTGCTTCCCAAGTCCCCCACAGAGAGTTAATGATAATGCTATGTGTGGAATCAGGGATTTAAGGAATGGCTACATTTTAGATGCTGCTCTGGCAAATGCAGAAACTGAACACCATGCAAAGTCTCAGAAGAGACCTAGTGATTGTTTTAAAATATATCAGCAAATCATTTACTACTTCTCTCTTGAAAAGATGAGACACTTTTGTAGTGTTCTGCTTCTAACTTACTGTGGTGAAGTTGAGGTATGGAGTACCTGTATTAGGACATATAGGACATTCCCTTGCTCTCTCTAGAGAGACAGACTAACCGTCATGTCACATAGATATTCAAGTTACCTGTAGAATTGTTTACATGATCAGGAGCTGAGACTCCTACACAGAGCCATGTGAATGAGCCATCTTGGAAGTGGATCTACCAGCTCACTTCAACCTCTCAATGGCTGATATCTGGGCTGGTCTCTTGAATATGGTGTCTTGGCAGAGCTTAAGCCTGACCCCCTCACCTATGCTGCATCTGAATTCTCCACAGATTCTATGAGGATACTTGGCACAGAACCATTTTGTGGGACTGATGGGGAGGGGAATCTGGGGGAGGCTAGTCTTCTGGACAGCATGTGCCACTTTAGCTTATGGCTATAGGAATCCTTGGGGTTAAACACCCTATAGCTTTTCTTACATGGACAGTCAGTGTATATTTATTACTTCTGATTTCAATAAACCCATTAAAAGTCCACTTACATGCTCTTAAGGAGGAGGGGATAAGCTGAATACTAAGAGTAAGATCCTACTGCAGCCCAAAAGATTTAAGAGACTGATTTTGAGCAAATATTTCTCTATTGACCCCAGAAGGGATGCAGTGAATGAGGCTGGACAAAAAGAGGGAATTTGTTCTAGACATACAGTCCTCCTTCTGAGGACTCTCAAACACATCTTTCATCATTCTCATTTGCTGTTGGCATTGTAGGAAGATCCCTGATCTTCCAGAGAAGAGGTTTGGATTGCTTTCCAACGTAACCAAAGAAATATTTAGAATTGTGAGATGATCTTTTGCTGCAAAGGCATTCCCTTTAGAAGAATGCTTTGACACTTTTGCTTTAGAAATAATATTATAGTCAAGTTAATTCATCTTCACAATGAGACCAATGGATGAAGAGTTCTATAAAGTGCAAATTGTTGTTATTAATTTACAAGATAAAGTACTTGTTGTTTTGGGACTCTGTCCCAGAGCTCACTGCTTTCATATAATCTTCCATTGTACATAATTATACACAAATATTTACTTGATAAGGACAATTACAAGAATCTATCATTGTTGAGATTTTGCTTTATTTTATTGTGAACTTTTGAGGACTTCAGATTGGAAATTTAACTTTTAGTGTGTACTTCTTAGTTATCTACTGATTTCATGCATTCTGTCATACATATTAAGGCCAATCAAGTTAAGTTTGTGTTCCCAGATGTCATTTCACCCACTGGAGTCTAAGCAGCCTATTTAGAATCATTATCTTAAAGAATATCAACTAATCTTCACCCATCAGTGATCATCTGCCAATAGTTCCTCTGCTAAGAATGGAGCCTACTATCTATTTGCCTAGTTCTGTGCTGGGTTTTTGTCTGACTGAGTTTTCAGGAGTATTGTGAAAACTGTCACTAATGCTGAAAGTTCATATGAGCAAGATCCTAGGAACCTGTAAGACTCTGTTTCTATATGATCATGCACCAACCTTGGCTCTTACAGTCTTTCTGCCCCCCCTCTTCCACAATGGTCCCTAAGCCCTGGGTGAGTGAGATTTCATATAGGGGTCTTATCCAGTGACACGCTCTGCAGTTTCTTATTCTCTACACTTTGGCCAGTTGTGTGCATGGCCTTCAGTGTGTATTGCCTTCTGTTGCATAAGGAGGCTTCACTGGTGAGAGTTGGGAGATGCATTAGTATTCTTTCTAACCCTTGTTTCTGTATGTTCTATGAGTGTTAAGTATAGTAGCTCCATTGTAGATGTGCCACTTAGGCTTGTTATCTCACAGACACTTAATTTCTGTGTTTGACCAATTGTGGAACCCAGTATTAGTCTCCATCTGTTGCAAAAAGAAGGTTCTTTGAAGAGTGGTGACTGGTATACTTGTCTGTAAATATGAGGATCCATATTTATTATGCAGTAAGAAATTACAATTGTCTAGGGATGTGACAGAAGTAAGATTTTCTGTAGCATCTATGATCTCTCGAGTCATGTGTATTTGGCTATGTTTATGGTGCCACACATCAATTCCCTCCCACCGAGAGGACTGTGCGTCCAGTTAGCTAGCTGTTGCTCCCCCGTGCCCCTACAAAGTGTCACTATTACACCATGATAGTTTGTTGTGTGGGTCATTGTTGTGAGTTATTAGGTTTTAAAGGTGGGTTTGGAACATTGAGTTTTTTCACCTTTAACAGCTTTCATAGTGTCCTCTAAATCAACGAGAGTTAGTTTTCAGGGAGGAGGCTTTTCAGGTCAGTTCCACCTCCATTGCTCCAATTCCTGTGTCCAAAGTGTGTCCTGTCTTCACAATAAGGCCTTACCTTCAAGTTCTGGGAGGTTATCAAGGACTGTGTCAAAAACCTGTGTAATTTTGGGAGTCTCATATATATTTTTATGTGTTCTACTTACTCCATTTTGTGGTGCTCATATGTACCTGTGTTTAGGGCTGCTCCTTAGGATTAGATAAGCTCTCAGGAAACTAGTCACTATAAAAAAATGAATTCTCTCTCCCTTGGCTTCTATTGATTGCCAGAAACTCTCTATGTCAAGGTGGGGGGGGTCCATGAAGTTTCCCATCTACCTTGGTTTGACACCTGGTTTTGTTATTATTTGGATCTTGTTAGACTACCATACTGTGGAAATCTCATTGATCCCTAACATGCCTCATATACCTTAACTAACAGTAGGTTTCTTGTCCTTTTGGTTATTATAATCTCTCTGCCCCCTCTTCCATGATGGTCACTGATCTTAGGTTTAGACATTTCATTGTATAGGTGTCACTTAGGGTTGGTACTTCACAGTCACAGTCTTTCTATTTTAGCAGTTGTGGAATTTAGCATGCTCCTCATTTGTCACAAAAGAAGCTTCTTTAATGAGTGGTGAGAGGTACACTTGTGTGTAAATATGAAGATATGTATTTAGAATACAGTAAGAAATTGTGCTGGTCTGGGGAAATAACAGAAGTGGGCTCTTCTTTAGGGTCTGTGACCTCTCCAGCGTTGTGATTCCCCAGGTGATTCTGACACAACGCTTGCTTTAAGAAGTGCTGTATTAAGGCATTTCTGTGAAAGTCTGCTCCTAATTAGAAACATTAAAATTGTGAACAGGAAAAACATAAGAAAAAGAAACATTTTTTTCTCTGTTCTTCTCCCAGTCGATCACAATTTGTTTCAAATCTCACCCATCTTTTTTCTTATTGTCAGAGAGACTATATCCTTCTTCTTTTATAGAAAGGAGACACTTACCTGTGTCTAACATGAGTCTTCTGAAGTTTAGATTTAACTCATTTTTGAAGTTAGCACTCTGGATAACTGGGCATTCTCGTTGCTCCTTGGATTCCATTACTATTTTGTGCTTCAGTTTGTATTACTTGATCTCTGAATTCTTCATTAAATCTTAGTTTTGAAAGCCTGCATAGTACCTTTGTCACTTTAGGATTGAATCTTACCTTCTTTTCCTCTAAATCTCCTCTCAAGAATGCAAGATGTATGTCAAAACCTTGGTTCGTTTATTCAATGTGTTTATGTCAAATGCTACTCTGTAAATGCATACAATTTTTATGTGTCCACTTAAAAATACATAAAATAGAAAAAAATCTTTGGCTCAGAGGCTGGCACTCAGATACAAAATGATAGATTCTCTTAAGATAATTAGAATAATTGAAGGTCATAGAACATAGAATTTTAATATCAGTGAATGTCTTTTGATAGCCACATAAATTTTGACAAATATGCTCCTAGATTCATTGATATGGTCAACTGTTCTTTTTCGAGTTTAAGGGAGTTTGGTGGCAAGCTAAGAGCAAAAAGACACTTTCTATTAGCTTACTGTAAATGAAGGTCACTTGTAGTCTTTCATCTCAAAGAGGGAACTTAAGGAACACAGGCTTTCAGAATGAGTTACTGAATGAAGAAATGTGATGAGGGGCTGGCAGTTCAAAGGGCCCACTTTTCTTTCAGAAAATTATGCAAATAACAGAAATTTACACATAATTGCATTGCTGTTTTTTGAGCATGCATACTTCTTCATGGTTTTCAGGATTGAGAAGAGAAATTGGAGGCCTTTGCGTTTGCAGTATTCAGCACCAAAGTGCTCATTTCTGACTGTGATTGTACATTGTTTCTTGGTACTTGCTGACACATGCTCAATTCCCATCAGAGGCAGGATGATGTGCTCCAGACTGATTACATTTTGACAACACCCACAACAGAGCTTTCTGGAATGGCTGGTGTGCAGCAGTGTGGTTTGTAAGTTAGACAGGCTGACTTCCATCAGATATCTACAGCTGAAATGTCCCATTTTCCTGAAGTTTAAAACCTTCATTTGCCAATTTAGATACATACTTGCTAATGCGTTTTGAAAACTGACCAAGTAAACAGTCATGCACTGTTATCATTTGGCTAAACCAAGTCTGTTCAATAAGCCCAATTCTGTCTCTAGTAGTAATATAACAAAAAAGCTAAAATACTAGGATAGAGAAGAGTGTGGTCAGCAGTATATAATAACATGCTAAATAATGATAATGATAACCCAAACAAAATGTAGGCTATTGCTCATGATAACTATCTAGGGAGGTAGACAGATAGATGGTGGATAGAAAGTCCTGTAATTTCTGCTTCTCTTTCCATTAAAGCATTAGATATCAATTACATATTTAACAATAGCAAGAAGCGTTGAAAGAGTTATGATGTGGTCTAAGCAGAGGAATTGCTTAAAACTTGCAAAATTGTTTACTGGGTTCCTCCCTGATGCAAGACATTTAGGGAAATTCCACACTCCCTCCAGTGCCTTCAAAGCCTAGAACGCCCCTACTGAGCTCTTCAGGCCTCTCCCATTCTATTTCTATCTGTGACCTTTCATTTCCTTGACACCCCACGTTCTCTATGATCCAACTTATCACACAATTAAATATTTCTTCTTTCTCACCACCACCCAACTCTTTCTTGTGGTCAAATGCTTTGTCTCTCTCAGATCTCAGTTCAGATGTCATTTTCTCAAGGAGTCTTTCTCATATTTCCTGTCTCCCTGTTTAGTCTCTATCTCCAAGCTATCATATATTTTTACCATAGACTAAATTCTTTCATAGTCTTCATCACTGTTGAAATTACCTGTTCAATGTTTCCTTCCATTTTACTATGATGTTTTACTGTATAAGAACCAAACCTGAGAGCTTTCACTTGGTGTGAAGACACATTTTCAGAAAGTGTTAATAAGTAAAGCTGACTATTGAGTACATTTTAAAATTTAAATAATCTAGAAATTAATATAATTCTATATCTTCTAGGAAGTATGAAGTCCTTAAACTTCATGGATTCAAAACCAAACTTATGGTCATTTCCATCAAACCTGCATTAACCTTTGACTTTCTATCTTCCTGTACAGTCCTTTACCAGCCCAACAGTTATATTGTTCTTCAGTTCATTCAGTTCCCTTCATTCCATATCAGTCTTGTGAATTTATATTCATTGAACCCAGAGGTGCTGCTGACTTGGGACACAGCTAGAAATAAAACAGTATTCTTCACTCAAAGTGAACTTAAATTTGGAGGTGAATGTGGAATTTAGAAATGTCTCATTAAGATCTAGGGAAAGGATTGCTTAATCTTGGATTCCTCATTAATCACCGTTAAGGAATTTTTTTTAACATTCCTGAAGCAGAAATTGGGTTCCCATTGGGAATTCCCAATGCAATATAGCCTACGGGAAGATGGTGCTAGTGAAATAATTAGAGCAGAAATGCTAGCCAGAGCAGAGCAACAGATATTTCAATTTGTGCTAACCATGAAGGGAGAATAAAGCCTGGTGAATCTTCTGCTGTCTTTGGAAACACCTGGCTGCTTAAATATGTCCTAGTCCAGTGTCATAAAATAGGAGCAGCAGTTTTTTACAAGGTTCACATGGTGGTTACCAAGTGTGAACAACTGAAATTTGCACCTGAGCAGAGATGTAATCAGAGAGGCAAAAAAAGTAGCAATGGAGCTAAAAATGGCCATATACCATCGCCAGGGTAATACGACAGCTACTGTGGGAAGATGAAGTTCCTGAGTTTCTCTTAAGGTTGGATGTGAGTCTTTGACACTTTGGAGAACAATGGTTGCCAAGAATATACCTTCCCTTCAACTTCTCTGTTATTTCCTTTATATAACAAAGTACACCATTTATCAATGAAACATATGATAAAGTTTCTGAAAGAATGTTTTCAGATAGAGGTGTCAAAATAATCTCTTGCACGTTCTGAGGTGACTTATGTACTTCAATGGCCCCCAAACTAATTGAGCCCATTATTATGATGGGACAACAGTTCCCCACACTGCGTTATCCAACACCATTTAAAATTAAGATGTCTGACTTATTGTCATAAAAGCAACACTCATCATTTGTACTCCCTGGAACAGACAGAAGTAGATTTGATACAACTTATTAGTTTATAAAAGCTGGCACCAGTAACTTTGAGATATATAGAAAATGGAAAGAAATAAAAACACATGCAAAGTTAATGATTACTTAAGAATTATTATTTATTAATCAGTAATCTGATAGGGAAAAGACCCATGCATTTGAGCAAACCACAGACAGTCACTTATGATTACAGGAACTCAATGGAACTCTCCAAAATATTTGTACCAGAAATTATGGATCAGATAAAGCTTAAAACACCTTTCCTGGGATTGAAAGAAGACTTTGTAACTAGTTACTCATTTCTGACCACACATCAGAAAGTGTTTTGTCCAGCTGTGCACTGACACTAGATTGAGTTTTGTATGAGGCAATTCAATCCCAGATTCATAGCAGAGTGTCTCTCTGGAGTACTGCCTTCAATGATACAGGGTTCCTATGCTTCTGTTTTTACCATCTACATGTCGTCCTGGAGTCCTCTTTGTCTCTAGAACAGTTACAGGTACAACTCTTCCCAGGGTCACCCCAGGCTTTTTGCTGACATATAATACACCTGCCTTGGCTTTCCAACCTGGATAGCCCTAGCTTGCTCTTGGATTTGCACATGCTCATTTTGTGCCTCCAGTGACATTTGGCTAGTCCTCTGTTTATCACTGTTACAAATTTTGATCCCAGGAAATCATAAGTCACATTCCCTTCACACTGCCATTGAAAAACCCCACACCCACATCTTTTTTTTTTTTTTTTTCTATTGGTCTCATATTTTTTCCTAGTACTGCGGCTATTAATTTTACCTACAGTAAATATGTGTTTCTTTCTACCCTGTGCAAGGCCTTGAAGGCTTTTCCTCTACTTAAGCTCCTGGAGGGTTTCCTTCTTTTTATGTGGTAATTACAGTGGGCAGCTTTTGTTTGTCAGATATAAGAATTCCTATTTAAAAAAAAACTTCAGTTTCAGGTTGGAGAGATGGCTCAGTGGTTAAGAGCACTGAAGGCTCCTGCAGAAGACCTGGATTGGATTCCCAGTACCCACATGACAACAATTATCCGTAACTCCAGTTCCAGGGGATCTGACACTCTCTTCTGACCTCTGTGGGCATTGCATGACATAGGTACACCTACTCACGTGAAAGCAATACACTTGCATACAGAAAATAAAAATAATCAATAAAGTATTTTAATAATAAAAATTTCAGTGTCTTTATTTGCTCTTCTCTGTGCTTGGCAGACTTTCATTCTCAATGTTCTTAGGTAAGATTCCTCAAATAATGTACTAGTCCCAGGGATAATTTTCTGTCCACCTTGCCTAAGGTAGACTTACTTTCTTTTTAGAGAATTTAAAATGGACAGGTAATTACTTTTTGTATTTTTTGTCTGAATTTCCTAATAAAATACAAGATCCCAAAAGGCAGGAGCCAAATGTATTTGACTGTCTACCATACCTAGTATTGATAGTATTTTACACTCATGGATCAATATAGGAATATTGGAAATAATTTTGTAGCTAAGATAAAGTATTGTTTATTCAAAACAGAATACTTTAATCAAAATCGAATTTACAAAACAATAAAGAACCTAAAGAAATCAGCCTTATTCATCTAAGAAAAGAATTTACAATGTACCATATGGAGACTTCGGCTGTAAACTCCACTGCTGCAGGTTTGTGGAATGAAAATTTGGAAGTGGGCAGGAAGAGGACAATGCATCCTGGAATCTAGGGCAAAGTGACACCAAACATGGCCCTTAGCATGGGATGCAGAATACACAAGTGAGGAATGAAAGCAAAGTTTGGAAAACAACAAGGAAACACATTGTCTTGTTTATCTGTCTGTGGTACCCTTAGTCCCTGACACTGGTAAGTTCTTTAATATTTGTTAACTGAATGTATGAATCCGTGAAGTATAGTACCACCTGGTAGTCTTTATTTACACATAAGTTATTTTTATTACTCAAGTCAGTCTTTTTTTTTTTTTTTTTTGCTAAAACAACATATTGCTCATTTTATACCAAAAGTCTGTAGGGAAACAAGATTCACTTTATAGCCAATTTTACTGAAATGTATTGGCCCCACAAAGCAAGAGACATTTACACTTTGAAATATGCATTGTCATTTAGCCTTCAAAAACAGTAGTTTTCCTCAGCTGTTTCTTGGTTTAACCGGTCCCCAAAGCTAAATAAATGAAAGAAATGGAATGTGTGTTAGCATTAAAGTAAGGTGACTTCTAGCAAGGTGACTTCTGCTTGGCTCATGTAGTGCAATTATTAGTGACCTGCTATTTGTGTGGATGATGGTTTTCCTCATAAATTATTATTGGTCTATGAAATATGTACTTTCAAGAAGATGTTACCACCTTAAAGTCTAACTCTAAATATTAAGTTTAAAAATGATACTAACACATCATTTTCATCTATGAAATTTTTAAAATAAAAAGCAAATTTAATACAGAATAATGACAATATTGTCAACATCCTTGTTATTTTTCACTGTAGACCTACATCTAATAACTACACCACAGGCTTAATGTGATACAGCCTTTAAAACTTCTCAGCCAAAGTAATTAGTCTATTGCTTTTCAATGGAGTTCATGCAAGTTCTCAGAACAAGGACAGAATGTAGCCAGCTTTTTTTTTTTTTTTCCAAAAAGTAGGTTGAATGGCCTCTAGGTCAGTTCTTCCCAGCTTCTCAGAGTCCTGTTCTCTTCTGAAACCTCATGAGCTAGGTCTCCACTATCTTGTTTTTTTTTTTTTCCTTCCCTACTCTCGCTTTCCAAATTCCTATCAGAGTGGCCCGCTGAGCTCTGTTTACAGCATTCAAGGCTTTTTCTAGTCCAAATTTCCCAACTTCCGTATTCCTCTCACAAACCAGGTCTACCAATTCCATGAAATATATGTGGAAGTTTATTATAGCAATGATCCCACCTCTTGATGACAATTTCGGTATTAGTTTTATTTCTGTTCTGATAAAAATAGTCTGACAAAAGCAACTTCAGTTAAAAAGGTTTGTTTGTGTAATTTACCTCCTCCATATTCTCACCTAGTAAGGCAATATGCAAGAGGAGGAACCTGCCATCTGGAGTTTATAAGCTTTTCTTAGCATGTATATTATATATTGAACTATCGTGCATTTCATACAATACATCCTGATCATATTTGGATTCCCGTCCTCTATTTGCACCACCTTCTCATAGTTGTCCCACCAGACCTCATGCATTCTGTCATTTATGTTAAGGTCTACTGAGTCAAGTTTGTGTCCCCAGATGTCCCTTGATGAGTTCATCCCCTGGAGCCTGTTCAGCCTACCCAGTATCACTCCTTTAAAGAACAACTCTCCTTTACCCAGCAGTGATTGGCTGTTATTAGGTCCTTGGCTCAGGTTGGGGCCTCCTGCCTATTTCTCTAGTTCTATGCTGTGTTTTTTGGCTGACTGAGTGTGTGTGGGTCTTATGTCACCATTGCTATAAGCTCATTATTAGCAAGTTCCTAGTAACCTAGGATACTATTTATGCTAATGTACCACCTTTGGCTCTTACAGTCTTTTTGCTCCCAGTTCCACAATGGTCCCAGAGCACTGGGTAGGTGAGGCTTAAAACAGGAGTCTATCCAGGAACATAAACCCTACAATCTCTTATTCTTTACATTTTGGCCAGTTGTGGCCTTTTATGTTCACTCCCCTCTGTTGTATAAGGAAGAGTTTACCCATGAGAGTTGAGAGATACATTAGTATTCTCTCTATGCCTTATTCCGCTATATTCTTTGAACCTTAGGTGAAAAGGTTCCCTTGTAGATATCACTTAAGTCTTGGCATCCCATAGACACTTATTCTCTGTGATCAGTTGTGAAATTCTGCAATAGTCTCCATCTCTTGCAAAAAGAGACTTCTTTGATAAGCGATGATTAATATACTTGTCTATTAATATAAGGATCCATAGTTAGCATACACTAAGAAATTATGTTTGTTTGGGAATCTGACAAACAATTTTCTCTAGGATCTATACCTCTCCAGAAATATGTATTTGGCTATGTTTATAGTGTCACACATGGGTTCCCTCCCAGTGAGGGAGCTTTAAGTTCAATTAGATAGATGCTAATTACCTCAAAAATAGAAGTGCCATTACTGCACCAATATAGTTGGCTGTGCCTGTCATTGTTGTGGTATTAGACTTTAAAACTGGGATTGGACCATCAACTGATTTTCTCATTTAACAGCTTGCATAGTATCCTCTGAAACTACGAGAGCTGGTCTTCAGAGAGGAGGATTTAGATCAGATCCAGCTTCATTGCTCCAAGTCCTGTGTCTAATATATGTCAGAAATAGTGTCTTACCTTCAGGTTCTGGGTGGTAACCAAGGGCTGTGGCAATAGCCTGTGTTATTTTAGGAATCTCCTGGACTACCCTGATCAACAACTCTAAGGGAGTATTCTCCTGTTTGGCACCGTGTTTGTTGTTATATGGCCTTCATTTATATACATGCACTATGTATAAATATTATATGTGTATTTTTTCAGTAAGCTTTTGAGTTAATACATTTTTCTCTGTTTTTCCAAACTACATAAGCATTATTTATCTCTCCTCTCCCTCCTCCCTGTCTAACCCTCCTCATGCTCTCCCTCGTTAAAGTACTCCCATCTGTCTCCTATTACCCCTGTCTCTTGGGCTCTTTCTTTCCCTTACTTCCATGGTTTCTTTCCATTTTCCTGATTCCTGTGGTTACAGGAGGATATTTGCTCACATATAAGTATTTGGTACTAAGATCCACAAATGAGAGAGAATCTTTGATTTAGAAAGTTCTTTCCTGTACCTGCATCTTGTAAAGTACTGCCTATGTTTTCTTCTAACAGTTTCAGAGTTTTGGGTTTCATATTGAGGTCTTTGATTCATTTGGAGATGACTTTTCTTCAGAGGGATCGATAAGGCTCTAATTTCATTCTTCTACAGGTAGAGATCCAGTTTTGCCAGTACCATTTGTTGAAGATGCTGTCTTTCCTGCAGGGTAAGTTGTCCAATATCAAGTGATTAAAACTGCATGCACTTATATTCGGGTCTTCATTGTTCTACGTGTCTTTTTCTGTGTCAGTACCATTCTGTTTTTACGACTCTAGCTCTGTAATATGATTTGAGGTCTGGTGATGGCGATCCCCCTGCATTCCTCATTTTTTGCTTCAGATTGTTTTACTATCCAGGGTATTTTGTGATTCATACAAATTTTAGGATTTTTGTTCTAATTCTGTGAATAATGTCATGGGGATTTTGACTGACATTGCATTGAATCTATAAACTGCCTTGGTAAGACTGTCATTTTCACAATATTAATTCCATCAATCCAAAAACATGGGGGAGGGCTTCCCTTCTCCTCAATCTCTTTCTTCAAAGTTTAAAAATTTTCATTTTAGAGATCTTTAATATCTTTAGTTAAGCTTATTCCTATTTTTTTGGAGGTTCATGGGAGTCCTTTCATGAACTCTCTGATTGCTTGTTATTGGTATACAGACAGCCTACTGATTTTTGTTAAATGATTGTGTAACCTGCCACTTTGATTAAAGTGTTGATAATTTATAGAATTTTTTAGTAGGATTTTGGGAATCTTTTATGTAAAAAGTCATATCGTCTGCAAAAATGGATAATTTATAATTTGACTTCTTTCCAATTAGTATTCATTTAATTTCCTTCTCTTGTTTCTCCAGCAAGAATTTTAAGCACTGTATTGAAAAGGAATGAAGGCAGAAGACAGTCTTGTCAAGTTCCTGATTTTCATAGGAATGCTTCCAGTTTTTCTCTATTTAGAATGATAATGACTGTGGGCTTTATGCAGATAGCTTTAATTATGTTGAGGTAAACTCCCTTCAGTCCAGTTCCCTCAAGGACTTTTAACATAAATGCATGTTATGTTATTAAAGACCCTTCCTGATTCTATTGAGACTATCCTGTGATTTTTATCTTTCAGTCCATTTACATTATTTATTACATTTATTGACTAATGTATAATGAACCATCTCAGCGTCTCTGGAATAAAGCCAACTTGATCATGGTGGATGATCTTTTTGATATGTATCTGTATGCAGTTTGAGAGTATGTTGTTGATAATTTTGCATCTGTGTCCATTAAAGATGTGGGTGTATAATTTTCTTTTTATGTTGTGTTGTTAACGTGATTTTGGTGCTTGAGTAATACTGGCTTCATAGAAGGAATTTGGGAAGTCTCCCTCTGGTTCTTTGTTTTGAATAATTTAACTAGCATTGGTTGTACATCTGCTTTGGATCTGTTAAAACTCTGCTGTGAGAATGAGAGAAAAAAATCTCAAGGGACACATCTGACAGAGGTTTAACATCTGGAATATATAAAGAACTCAAAAAACTAAGAATCAAGAAAAAAGTGAACCAATTATAAGATGGGCTCAGGATCTGATCACAGAGTTCTCACAAAAAGAAATAAAGATAGCTGAGAAACATCTTAAAAAGTGTTCAGTGTTGTTAATAATTAGGGGAGTGCAAATTTAAACTACTTTAAGATTTCATCTTACCCCAGTCAGACTTGCTAAGATCAAGAAAACAAATGATACCAAATGCTGGAGAGGCTATGGAGGATCGTACATTCACTGCTGGTGGGATTGTAAACTCATGCAACCCCTATGAAAAACAGTGTGGAGAACTCATAACAAACTGAAAATGAATCTACCATTTGACCTTGTTATGCCACTCCTTGGCACATACCCAAAGGATTCATCCTATGGCAGAGATACATGTACATCCATGTTTGTTTTGCTCTTTTCATAATGGAAGCAATCTGAGTGTTTCTTAGCTGACGAGTGGCTAATGAAAATGTAGTACATTTACACAATGGAGTTCTGCTCAGAGGTAAAGAAAGACGAGATCATGACATTTGCAGGCAAATGGATGGAACTAGAAACTGTTATGCTAAGCGAAGTAACACAGATGCAGAAAAGGAAAGTATGTTCTCATTTGTGGATCCTAGCACCAAACCCTTATACATGGGTATGCATCCTGATGTAATGACAGAAATCAGGAAAATGGAAAGGAGTCAGGGAGGTAAAGGGAAGAAAGAACCGAAGAAAGAATAATAGGAGACAGGTGTTAATAAGGGGGAAATACAAAAAGGGATTATTTAAATGAAAGTGAGGAGAGAGGGTTATACAGGAAATGTGAAGTAAAGGGAAGGAAGGCGTTCAAGAGAGGTGGGCCTTAGGAGACTGGTGTTATCAAGGGAGACATGGGGAAAATTGGAAATTGAAAATAAAAAATTAGGGATACTTTAAAATGGGGAAGGCATGGGGGGAGGATAGACAGAGAGAGAGAGAGAGATAGAGAGAGAGAGATAAATAAAGCCTAGTTAGTATAAAACATCAGAGGGAATCATACTAGTTTAACAATCTAATGCCAAATTCTACATACAATAGTTGTATATGAGCATAGACGGCTACATGACAAAAACAGTGCCAGGCAGGAGAAACCTTCCTTTGAATTGTTGCCCAGGGTGGTTGAAGAAACTCCCCAAATTCCATGGACTATTGCCTTAGCCCTTGATTGTCTCCCAGAACTTGAAGGTAAGCCCATTGCTGAAACAGGACATACTTCAGAGACTTGATTTGGAGCAATGGAGCTGGAACTGACCTGGAAGTCACTTTGCCTGAAGGCTGGCTCTCATAACTCTGGAGAGCACTATACAAGTAGCCCACAGACAACACCAATCTATAATCTAACACCAGTTTCATGACCAAATAAACACATTGATGACTGGCACAGCATTCAACACTGGTGTAGTAGAGGCATTTTTATTTGGGGGCCAACCAATGGCTACCTAATTGGTCTTAGAGCCCACTCTGTGAGAGTAAACTCATATGTGGTACTGTAATCATGGTCAAATACACATGACTGAAGAGATCATAGAACTTGGAGAAAACCCCAAGGCTGTCACATCCTTAGGCTAATGTAACATCTTACTAAATGCAAAATATATGTATCCTTATATTTACAGTCAAGTATCCCAGTCAGAGTTCATCAAAGAAGCTTCTTTTGTACCAGATGGAGACTAATACAGCTGGTCATACATAGGCATTGTCTGTGAATTCCCATGTCTAAGCAGTACATCTGCAATGCACCCTTTTTACCCAAGGCTCATACAGTATAGAGCAAGAAATAAAGAAGACACTAATGAATCTCTTAACAAAAAAATCAATGAATCTAATAGTTGTTTTTCGAAAAGATAAACAAGGTAGACAAACCCTTAGCCCAGCTAACAAAAAGAAAGAAACAACAAATCGAATCAACCAAACCAGAGACAAAGGGGAAACATCACAACAGGCATCAGAAGAATCCAAAATGTTATAAGGGAATACATTAAAAACAATCTATAATAAATTTCACAAACTAAAAAAAAAAAGTAGACAAATTTTTAAGTTCAGTGGATCCAGCAAGTTAAAACAAGAAGAGATCAACAGCTTAAGGAAACCCATAACAAATAAAGAAATCAAAAAGGTTTTATTTTTTCCTCAGAGTTTCAAAGGGATAAGGTCTATCATGGGATGGCATGCTGGCAGGAATATGTGGTCATTTCACATTGCAGTGCCAGAGAAGAAGCAGAGTAGTAACTGCTTACCATACATATTATTTCCACTAGTATTGTAAAAATTCATTGTTTTAGCATGAATAATCAACTCACAATATAATTTAAAGAACTATGAACATGAATGAGGTGCACAGTGACCACTTTGGGGGGCATTGTTTCACTTTTACTCTCCCTAGCAATCCTTTTGACTCACTGGTATTAACTTCCTGTTATTTGAATTCTTTATTTTTATTTGATTTTTTTCTGTGTATGAGTGTATGGCCTGCATGCATGCAAGTGCAACTTGTCATGCAATGCCTTTGGAAGTCAGAAGAGGGTGTCAGATTCCCATGTAAATGGAGTCATGGAGGATGATTGTTAGTGGCCATGTGAGTTCTGGAAATCAAGCCCAGGTCATCTGCAAGAACAGCCAGTATGCTTATTCTCTGAGCTACCGCTCCAGACCCTGCATTTGAATTCTTGACTTGTGTAACTTGATCCATGATGTAAGAAAAGTAATAAGGAGAATTCTTAGTGTGGTGAGAAAAAGGATAATTTTTTCTTTTTTATCATTTCTAAAATTATATAAAATTACTAGTTCAAAGATATTTGCTCAAACAATCATTTACACACACATACATTAATACATGTACATATATATGTACATAAGCATCAATAATATCTTATATGTATATAATACGTATGCTTCCATTGGGTCTTTATTTTCACTGAACTTCAAATGCAGGTAAGGTTATAAAAAATTCTTCCCTTCACATTTTTTCCTGAAAAATTATTTTATTTAACCATTGTTTTTGAAAGAGATTTGCTTTTTAAAATTCTGAGATGAGGGCTGGGGGCACAGCTCAGTTAGTATAGTATAGTGCAAGTATGATGATCTGAGTTCAATCCCCAGAATGCATAGTTTTAAAAAGGCTGGACTTTGATATATAATTTTAGCACCCTGGCTTCTCTGAACTTTAATCTCTGGGTTTTGATGTGGCACAACTGCAGGATTTTTACTGTAATTTCCTGCCTGCTCCCAGGTGTGAAGCTTTCCAAGGAAGCCCAAAGGATTCAGGGCTCATTTCAGGGGCTTCCTTTCTCTCAGGGATGAGTCCTGATTGATTTGCTGCCACTATCTGAAAATAATGGTTTCACATATTTTCCTTTATCTAGTTATTTGTTGAGGTAGGATACACCTAACTCCCAATACTCCATCATTGTCTAAAGATTAGATCTCAATACATTTTAGAAGATTAATATATTACAGAACATATTTTTGTGACTTCCCAACATCAGTGAGAATGTGAGGTATACAGACCCTAGTTTCTAAATCCAAGGTTTTGCTTAGATGAATTAGAGAGTCTTAGAAAATTATCCCAAATCTAGGAAAGTGCAAGATGAACTTGTAATACAGTTACTGGAAAGTAAAGGCATGCTAAATATACAGAGGACAAATAAACATATAACACAAAGGCTGGAGTCACACTGGACAGAGTCACAGTGGAAAGAGTCACACTGAACAGAGTCACACTGAAGAGTCACACTGAACAGAGTCACACTGAAGAGTCACACTGAAAAGAGTCACACTGGAAAGAGTCACACTGAAAAGAGTCACACTGAACAGAGTCACACTGGAAAGAGTCATACTGGAAAGAGTCACACTGGCCAAATTGGGGACAGTGTAAACATAAGAATAGATGACAGTAGTATATTTTAACCCACTGAGTAAGATACAGTTTAAGAGCACAGACAATTGGAGTGGATAGATAAATCATGCCTACACGGAAACATGATGTGAGAGAATTAAGTGAGGTTTCCACTTGTAATTTAATGTCTATTAACATACATGTACAGACTGATGGAGTGAGGTCTTCATTAATAAGTGATGGTAGACATTTGTCAGTTAACAGGATGTTTTCTTAGTCCAGTCCTGTAATATTTTTTCCATGGTACCAGAGTCTGGAAGATGTCATTTTACACAAATATTCAAAGCTAAAATTTCCAATATCGGAATATCAATACCGAGTTATCCTTGATGCAAAACCCTGAGAAGGATACATCACTTCACCAGATAACTTAATGAAAACGGATAAACTAAATCCAAATGTAAGAACGTATCAGGGAAACTCAAATTGAGAGACAATCTACAAGATAGCTTACATACTCTCTTCAAAAGTGTGAAGGACAAAGATAAGAGAGAAAAGCCATAGAACTCTTCAAGATTACAAAGACATGGAAACTAAGTGCGATGTGTGATGTGTGACCTAAATCTGATCCTGAACCAGCAGCAAGACAGCTGTGAAGTACATTATTGGGACAATAACAGAATGACTGACTACAGTTTATAGAAGAGAAATGACATTGTATGAATTAGTATAAAGTTCTCTGATTTTGTAACTGTACTTTGGTTATATAAGAGATGTCCTAGGGCTGAATAGATGACTCAGCGGTTAAGATGCTCTTGCGGAGAATCCGGGTTCAGTTTCCAGCATCCAGATGGCAGCTAACCATCCATCACTCCAGTTCCAGGAAATCTGACACCCTCTTCTGATCTTTACAGGCATTGGATGCATGAAGTACACTTAAATACATGCAGGCAAAACACACACAGAAAATTTTTTAAAAATTTAAAGAATTTGGTCTTTTTAGCAAACATGCTCTAAAAGTAAGTGAATATTTTTCATTTAAATGATGGGAAGATCTCTCTCTCCCATCTTCATATCAATGTCTTGAATTATGCTTCTCCAAATCTCATGTCCTGGGTTGGAAACATAATTTCCATCACACCAGTGTTTAGGTCCAAATATTTCAGGGAGTACTTAGGTCTTGAGGTCCATGTCTTCAGGAGTGAACTAATACTGTGATAAAATGGGCTGTGGGAGCAGGTGCAGTGCTATCTGCTCTCTCCCACTTAAGGGCACAAGTTCATTCCTCCCTTACTCTCCTGTTTTCTGTCACACGAGATAAAGCAATAGGTCTTCATAGGATATCAGCATTGGATCTTTGATCTTTGATCTTTCTGAAGGAGATAAAGAAAATTAGAGAGATAACTAATCTGGAAAATAAAATTGCTAGATCTGGGTAAAAATCTATATGGGCATTGTATTCTGCACTTGCAGATTTTCTAAATATTTAAAGTTACATCTAAACAAAAAGTTCAAAAGTTTTCTAGCAAACCACCCTCTTACCTCCTCAAACATTGTGCTCCCAACTGCTTTCCTGACTTGGTGCTTCCCAGCACACTGTTTGTCCTTCCTCAAATTCCTATTATTCAAATTTAGATAACTCTCTCTTTTTAAGAAACCACATATCTTTTAAGACTTATGATTGTGGTCAGTTATTTTTCAGGAATTCTAGCATTCTTATAGCAAGTCATCGAGCCATACTCAGATACAATTAGTTGGCCTTTTCTCTACTAGTCCACATTATCTGGTCCATATGCTAATATAGACTATCAGCTGGAGTATACTGGGATGTATTGCTGAAACAAGCATCATTGCTGCTAAATGTCCAGGAAAGATTGGCAGGTGAGCTCTGCTCATTGTGGTCACTTAGAAAATGAGAGTGATGGAAACTCTACTTGACATACACTTCCATAAGTGAACAACACCGCAGGGAGAGACCAGGGACATCTTGAAGCTCAAGTCTTCCTGTTAGGAATAACTTATTTCACTTCTGCACACTTTTCCTTGGTGAAAGTAAGTTATATGGACAACTTATTTTCTCAGGGGATGAGAAAGTACAAGCTTCCCAATGGAAACTGTGGGCAGATCTGAGTATGCCCACATTCAAGGTTTACTGCATCACAACACAATTATCCTGCCTGCCAGTTTTCCCCTGTGAACTATAATAGCAGTCACAGTAATTTCTAAACATCTTCCATCCAACACCTCAAGGCCAGAGTTTAGTATCAAAGAGGTACTTGATGCTTATTAACTGATGGACTAGACAGTGACAGACTAAAGTCATAGGATCTTGGGGATTTGTATTTCTATCTTTGAATTTCTAGTCCTATGTATTTCTCCTACATGGAACAAAAATACACAGGCTTTCTTGACATGGTTCATTTTTATTAAGTTTTTAATCAGTAAAAATGGAAAATTTCCTATAGTATTTAGTATTTTTAACAGCACTTAAACAATATGCAATAACCCATTTTAAAATTTGTCTGCAGAGAGCACCAAAGAAATTCACCGTTTTCAACCTGCTATAATTTCTTACTTTTTGCTTCTTTAGAGTTTTACTCCCATTAAAGTCAAGAAAATTTCAGACCTTAAAAATATAAGAAGTAACAAAATCCAATCCAAAACTTCCAAAGGAAGTTTTACTGGTCTTACATATATTCTTGTTTAAATTACAAAATTAAAAGACCTCAGAGCAGTGAGACGACTCAGCAGATAAATGCACTTGCCACCAAGTATGATGACCTGAGTTCAATTCCCTATGCAAGGAGAGAACTGACTCCTCCAAAATGTCCCCTGACCCACACACAGTTGTCATGACACGTAGGCTCTCCTTAACCACTAATAATAAGCAAAATGTAATAAAAGTCTAATATTGAGATTCTATTTTCAATCGTTCATAAATATATATATATATATTTATATGTATGTATATATTTGATATTATTATGACTTTTGCTCAGGACCCAGAAGAACAGTACACTATCATTGATTATGTTTCTCTCTTTGGCGATAAGAAGAGCAACTCTGGATCACAGGGCTAAGAATTGCACACTCTAAGGAAAGCTTTGCTATCAGGTACATTGAATCACTTTCCTTTCTGTGAAAGGTAACACCGTAGCTAGTCCTGTATAGATCATCATGGTTTCAGAGCAAGTCAGAATTTCTATGCATTACAGAAAATGAATGGAGATGACAAATCCAGGAAAGGCAATCCGGAGGAAATCAATGAAGAGCAGCTGCTGTTGTCTGGATCCCAGGAAGGTGACTTACCTGTTGGATTCCTTCCTTATTCAGCAGCGATGCCTGAGAAACCAAGTCAGTGTCTGGATGAGAGTTGTGTTTATTTCTGCCACCAGTCTCTGAGATATGACAAACTTATGGGCTGTGTTCTTTACTTAGACTTCTAAGTGCAGAATAGTACCAACTTAAGTATCTGTGATTATGTGATATTTGAATGGAACCCAACTGAACAGCTGCAAAGTTTAAAGAGTCACAGATGAATGTATGTGCATTGATTGTATGTGGACTGTTTTGGTGACATTTGATGGGATGATGTGTTGAAGAGGAGACAGAGAACTTCAAAGTGAACATTGCCTTTTGGCTTGTTTACCCTTAGAAATTATTAGTAAAAATATTAATAACATAATATCTAAAATACATGGAGCTCCTATCTCATTCATTGCTGATATGATATGCCACATATCAGCAATACTCAGAGATATAACGATTGTTCCATATGATGAGGACAGTGAGAGAGCTCAGAGAGGATAGGATGTTGTCCTATAGCCTCTGGCAGCAAAGGGAAGAGAGGGATTTGAACTCAAGGACTCCAGGCCAGAATCCTACTGTTGATGTGGATCTTCATAGATAATCCAAAGTCACTCTACAGAGTGATATTATTACTTAACACACAGAATAGTCTACTTACAAGGACAAAAATAACGCAGAAAAATTCAAATTCATCACCCTGATTCTAAGCACTACACACTGTTCATTTTTGACAGGATATTTTTATTATTTTCCATGGAAACAGAATGGAGCACCCTATTAACTATACCCTATCCAGCCTTCAGGCTGTTGAACTTCCATTCAGAGCCCTGCATTATATAATTAGCAAGAAAGGTGGAGACTTCCTGCTTCTGAATCTGGTTTATAAAGCTGAAGCATTTGTGTTATTGTGGCTGGTCTGAAGGTGTACCGAGGAGTCTAGAGATATAATAGGAACTGTGTGAGCTAACATGCAAACAAATTGACAGAAGGCTGAACCTTGAAAATTGTATAAAAGTAGTACTAATGACGTGGAATTTTTCTCCGTGTCTTACACAGTGGCAACAGAAGATAACACTGAAATAGCAGCAACCTTCCCTGTTGATTCAGGAAACACTCCCTGGCTTCCACTTGTCACCCAGTTTGTCTGGTATGTTTTATGCCATTTAATGCTGTGGTGTTCCTTTTTGACTCCTTAATCTGCTTTCTCAGAAATTCTGCCAGGAGATCTGACAGCTGATGCTGCCTTGTTATTCAAGAAAGTGCTACTTCTGTTGTGTATTTGATCACACTTTTTGTTGTTGTTGGGAACTGGGTTGTCAGCTATTTGTGCTATCAGAAATGTATGCCAAGGAAAAGTAAAAAGGCGAATTTGCTAAGCCTGTCAGAAGATGTATTGACAGTTGTATTAAACCTGAAAGTATAGCTTCAATTATTAAAACATGTAGAAGGAATCTTTTCAACCTGCCAAATAAAACCAAGCTTTGAAGGCTATGTGTGTGTTTCATAATCATACAAGGAGAAGCAATCTGCATATATTGTGACCCCTAACTTCTGAAAATACCTATCTAATCACGTCTCAGCTTTTTGCCTAAGATCAAGAATGAAAATACCCCTCAAATACGGGAAGGATCAAGATTCCTTCAAGTATACAACAGATCGTTTCCGGTACTACTAGATCTTCATAAACTGCATTAGACATTGGATACAAATCTGATACAGTTCTTACTTAATATAACCTGCATCTAGAAGTGGAGAAAAATTAATGTCAACAGATAAATTAACCTTTATGAAACAGTTTAGTTGTTCTTTCTCTGCCTAGTGAGAAATGGATTCATTCTATTCCCTTCCTCTATTCTCTGACCTCAGTAACTACTTCCTATTACCTGGGAATCTGTGACTAAAGTGCCTGGTCACGTAAGTCATTGGACTTTCTCTTTTTCACTCCCACAGAACCCTTTGGAACATGGGTAATTATTTCTCTGGTTCTAGAAATAATGCTTCTTACTGTGATTTTTTTCACTATTAAAGGTTTATTTATGTTTCCTTAAAAATAAGAACTTTCCCCTGTGTTATAATAATATTTACCATTTTGAAAACACTTACTATGTAATGATCACTCTTCTAAGCCTTCCCACGCTATAGATTATCTCAATTATCCTCAAAACAATCCTATGAAACTGGGGCCATTATAATACTCATTCCCTGTTATGTTACAGATGAAGAAACCATGACTCCCTGTCCTTAAGCAACTTCCCCAAGGCTACTTTTAGTATATTTCAGAGAATTATTTCAATCCTAGTCATTGGCTTCTAAAGCAGACCCTTGAAGTTCTATTCCTCTGTAAAATTCTTAGCGTCTCTTGAAGTTGATGCCAGACATTTTCTGGTAAAGTTTTCCTGCCTTCTACTGAACACCGAGAAATATGATCATTTAGAATAAACCTCAAGAATGTTCATATCTCTGATGTTGGACTTGAACAGAAAAGGACTGCCATTTTACCCTGCTCATAGGACCCTACAGCAATGGTATCAGCATGCATAAGAACCACACAAACTCAAGCAGACAAAAACCCAGCACAGAACTGTGGAAATGGGCAGCAGGCCCCAGTCTTAGTGGAAGAAGAATTATTGGCAGTCAGTTCCTTCTGGATGAGGAAGAGCTTATCTTCTTTTTCCTAATTTTTAAAAATTGAATCATTGTGTGTTTTATACAGAACATCTCAATCAATCTTACTTATCTTTGCACCCCTTTCCCATCAGGACCTCCCATAGTCCCCCGGTGGAATTCATACATTATTTGATTTATGTTAAGGTCTATTGTATAAAGTTAGTGTCCCCACATGTCCTGAGTGCAGGTTCATCCACTGATACCTCATCAGTCCACACAGAGTCTTTTCTTTTAGGAAGATTAACTCATCCTCCCCCCAAAATAATCAGTTCCCAATATTTCTTAAGCAAATTTGGGGTCTGATATCTACTTCCCAAGTGCCATGGTGGGTTTTTGTCTGCTTGAGTTTGCATGGGTCTTGAGCATCCTGAAATAATTGCTGTAGGTGCAAATGAACAGGATCCCAGGAAATTGTAGGATTCTGTTTTCATATGGTCAGGCACCTTCTTACTGGCTCTTACAATCTTTCTTCCCTCTCTCCCGAAATGGTACCTGAGCCCTGGATGAGTGAAACTTAACATTAGAGCCCTGTCCAAGGACCCACGTGCTGCAGATTCCTAATCTCCATGATTTAGTCATTTGTGACCTTTGGTGTTACTGGCCCTTTGCTGCATGAGGGAGTTTCATTAATGAGAGTTGAGAGATTCATTAGTGTTTCTTTACCCCTTGTTCTATATTGCATGAGCCTTTCATGTAGAGGCATCTTTGTAGATGTGTCGCTTAGGCATGGGAAATTCACAATGTCTGTGTGTGACCAGCTGTGGTACTCTGGTACAAAAGAAGCTTCTTTGATGCATGGTGACTGGGATACTTGACTGTAAATATAATGATACATATTTTGCATTTAGTAAGAAATTACATTAGCCTAGGGATGCGATAGTCTTGGAACTTTTTCTAAGATCCATGACCTCTTCAGCCATTTGTATTTGTTTATGATTATAGTACCACATGACTTTCCTCCCATTGAGTGGGCTCTAAGACCTATTAAGTAGCTGTTGATTGGTCCTAAGGTAAAAGTGTCACTGCTGCATCAGTGTTGAATGCTGTGCCAATCATCATTGTGGATATTTGGTCATGAACCTGGTGTTGTGCCATCAACTGATGTTGTTCCTTGGCTACTTGCATAGCACTCTCCAGAACTATGAGTCTTTCCATTGGGAAGAGCTGATCTTCTCAAAGTGAGGGACTGTAGATAGACTGACTAAATCTACCTAATTATCTTCAATACCCAACAGTGTTCCCAGCTTAGATACTTTATAACTCACTACTGTGACATTCACTCATATGCTCTAATTGGCCATAACCCTGCAGAATTCCCTGAGGTCCACATTAGGAGGCACTCACTAGGTTATAATATATGGAATATATTATATATATAATATTATATATATTATATAGTGTAATATGGTACAACGTATGGAATGTAATATATGCAATATATTAATAGGTCCAACCTTATGAATTTCCCATATTCCCACTACTAATGACCTTATATTGACTCTATTATTTGTCTTTCATATAAAAAGAATTCTGTTAGCCTACATTAAAACAGGTGTGTGGAAATGTTAGGCACCTAAGTTACTGGTAGAGTGTATGCTTTGTATACTCAAGGCATCATGTTAAATCCCTAATACCACCAGAAAGAAATCAGTTTTATGAGAGGAAGGAGGGAAGAATTTGTAACTTTTGGGTCTGTTTAAATCTTCTTAAATAAATTCTTCAGATCTCAATCTTTAATTGAGAATTACACTGAAATCATATGAAGTTCTCATAATTAGAACAAATCAGAAAGACATAGGGTTCCTATGGTAGGTCTGAAACTTTAGGTCTATTAGAATTTGATATGAAATGTATGAAAGAGAGGTAAAGATAAGATTTTAAATGAACACGGTGGTCAGATGTTGAACAGAATAGGGATCTGGTAATTGGTCTAAGCAGAGAAATAACACAAGCTCAAGGAAGTTTATTTATATGACAAAGCTGTAACTAAGAGCTCCACATCATCAGACCTTCAACAGTGTTAGCTGATGAAGCACATCCTTCTTTCTGGACCTGAAGGACTCATCTCCTTTTTATGCATATTTTTACTGAGTTTTTTTAGCATTTCATAGAACAGACATTAATGAAATTTAGAACTCCTTTCTCATCTGCACCCTGTCATACTCCCCCAAACAAAATTTCATGCATTCTGTCATATATGTTAAGGTCTATCAGATCAAGTCCCTAGATGTCCTTCAGTAAAAGTTCATTCACTGGAGTCTAGTCAAGGTTAGTACATGAACATAAGGAAACAGAGGCTTCCAGGCCTCAGGAAACTTGCTCATATGATCCTGCAACAATGGTGACAGAATGCATAAGACCCACAACGACACAGTTCTCTGGACTTTCCCAGGTTTGACATGTGAAGATGGGGATTTGTGGAAACTGAAAATGCTTTGCTGCACTATAGTCTCTGGAATTCTGCTTCATTTTCCATTGAGCTTAATATATATATATTGTAAATTTTTTAAATTTCCCATAAGTAGGATAAAACCACAGAGAGGCCAGTCAACTGTTGTTTAGTAACAGTTCCAAGTCAAGCATATGGAATGTGGTTTATGAATCTGAGCACTAGTCTGGCTTTAGCCCTTAGTTAAAGTACATTCATCAAATCATGCATGACCAGCTCTCATTCTGCTTAAGGCACTTCAGCAATCAGAAGCAGAGCATACTCCTAAGACCTAGCAGAACAATGCTTCTATTGTCCTTAGAATCAGACTGCCAGTTCAGTGTTCACTTCACCATCTCCAACTGTGAGATGTTAGACAGGCTATCTAAATGCTTTAGTCCTTATCTTTTTCGTCTTAGAAATTGAGAAGAAAACAAATTCAAAAGTTAAACCAGACAACTCAGCCTGCAAGGGCTTTAAGCTCAGTTCCTAGCCAGCAGCACAGAATGAGGTTCACGGAAGCCTACAGCAGCAGCTCTAGCAGAGGGTAGATAATGAGGAGAATCCTCTTTGTATTTCATAGAATACCATTGGCAGAGTGAAGTCACAGTCCTTCACATTCTAATTTCAATGAAAATTCACACATGGGTGCACATCAAAAATATATCCTGTATAGAACATTTCTAACCAGTTTCCTTCACATCAAAAAGTAAAAATTACCCATCCTCCTTTCGTAATCTCACTGACTTTGGAGGCTGAAGGAGGAAGATCACAAATTTCAGGACCACCTGAGTTACAGAGTGAGAACAAGGTCAACCTAGGCAACTCAGGATATATCTCAAAATTCCAAAAAAAAAAAAAAAAGCAAGGGTTAAGGTAATTGTCTCATTATTTGTTGTCCATTGTATCATTTTGCATGTATCAGTGAGGACTCTAGGGAGTAGTCACTCTCACTATCCCACTTTATCAGTGTAGAAATCCTGTCTGAGGTGGGCAGGTAATTTCCTCAGGACAGATGGACAGAGAGAGGTGGCATTAGGCTGTGACCCAGCTCTGTTTGGTTCCAAAGCCTCAGGCTTTCTTTTAACTCAAATATATCCCAAGGTGTGTGTGTGTGTGTGTGTGTGTGTGTGTGTGTGTGTGTGTGTGTGTTTTAAATGAAAATAAAACCTTAAACAGTCAGTCTTTAAGAAAAAGCAGAATTCAATAATGGAATTACTGAGTTAAATAAGGCATCGTATTTAATTCAGTAGTTATCTTTTCAACCCCCAACTCTACAACGGTATTAATATTTTTTTCTTTCTAAAGATTCATTTTGTTTGGCTTCATCTACATAAAACTATTGCGGGAGGGATTTTTTATTCATATACATAGATTTTAACATTTCTTTGTGTGAGCAATTTCCCTTTTTGTCTTTTACTTTTCATTAAAAAAAAGCAAGAATTTGTCATTAAATGACCAATATGCTTCTGAGGAAGATAGTAACTTGTTCTCCATGCAATTATTTTCCGGTTTTAGAAGCTGAAGTTATTATCTTAGGAGAAAAATACTGTCTAAAAGGCCTCAGAAAGGACGTCTACTTAAAGAAGTTCAGGTCAAGCAACAGTGAAGTCTATTATAAAAATGGGGGTGAAATTGTGCCGGCCTTTTGTCAGAGTCACTGCCTTCCTTCCTCACGTTCATGCTTCTGCTTTCTTCTTTTTGAATTCCTCCTGTCTCTTCCTCTTCTCTTGACTCAATTTATCCCTTTTATCATGGCTTGCTATGACTATTCAAAAGAGGTAACCTTAGCTCCTAAGCTTGTCTTCTGCAAACTGGCATATTCAGTAAACATGGTTAAGACGATATGATCGAGGATCTGCTTTGCGGTGATCGTCTGTGACTCAGGGGGTTGGGTTCATCTACACGTGACATGTGGTCTTGAATAGTAGCAACAGGTTCTCATTAGAGGTGTGATCCTGTAGTAAAAGCTGGCACGTGTATTCTGAAAGGCTAGCTCTTCTGAAAACATGATGGGAGTAGAAGAAGCTGTTAAAAAGCAATGAAAGGAAGGTCTGAGGAGTCACAGCCATGCAAACTTCAATGGAGACTGAGTTTAAATTATCAACTCCAAAAGCAAAGGTCATCACTCTAAAATATCAAGTTCATGAATAAAACAAGAAAAAAAGCAAATACATGCTATGATTTTAATGTATCTTGAAAAATTACAGATCGAATATATGCTGACATGAAACAGTTCTCTGAATTTGTGCATGGCAGTATGTGTGTGTGCCTATAATCTGGCTATCTGGAGCCAAGACAGGAGGATTGTGACTAACCTGACCAGCAGTAAGGTCTTGTCTTAATAGCAAAACCACAAAACAAAGCAAAACAAATGAAGCCAAAGTATAACTGTCTGAATAATTAGAAAATTTGTTACTAAAATAACAGGTTATTTGGCTGTTTTATAGAAATATTTGAGGGCAATAATATTTGAAAACATAAGCATTATGGATATTTTAAATTTGAAATGGATGCAGCCTTTATAACATATGCTTACTTGTAGTTCATTGAATGCATAATTCAATGAAGTCTTTTTTGAGTGATGGGAGCCTGATTATTAGTTGTCAAGAAAAAAATGATTCCTGGAAACTGTTATCATTAAACTCTTCTGTCTTCCTTCATTCAGAATTCTGGTGCCTCATTTTTCGTGTTACGTTTGACTACCTCCTACTTGCAAAGTATGGTGCTAATATCTGAGGTGTGCCTATAGCTGGAGTATTTCAGGGTTTTCTTGAGGGTCAAAACACCTGAGATGTGAAATGACTTTGTGACGAATAAGATGCAATATACATGTGAAACATTGTTGCTCTCTTAGATTCTGTAGAGTATCCGAGAAAATATAAATGTCTTTTAGTCTTCCAGGCAACTAAAAATGGAAAGCTGCCACAGGAAGAATCAACTACACAAATAGTGATTAATATGAAAAAGCTAATTGGACTGAGCTCCTGGAGAAAATGCAGAAAGCTGAGAGGTGGAGGGGCACATATTGTTCTGTTTGCTATAGCAAAATGAAAGCTTTTCCCATTTACATTTCTCCTTATTAATATGCTAGGTGGACTGTTGTCAGAGCCTATTCTATTCTGTTTGCAGGGCTTTAAGAAGGTGGCGCCGGGGCACCGACTGAAGAATGACAAGCACCTAATATCAGTCAAATGTTTCATTATTCATTTTACATTAATCTCCCCTTTGCAAAGATTATCTAAGCACCTCACTGGGGGAGACGAAGAGGAAATATGGACAGCATATCAAATCAACCCTGGCCTTTCAAACACAAGAATGTGGCTGGGTGTTGGAAAAAGTAGTAAAACCAGATTCCACTAGAACAAGAACAATTTAATCACTACAAACAGCAGAGCAGTGTGTGCATTTGGGCATTCATGGCTTTAACTGAACTCACGAAGACTGAGCGTTTCATAGACTGTTTGATTCTCAGCTCAAGTCAGAGCTGACAAATGAACATTTCTGCACCTTCAGGCCATGCCAGAAATTCTGCCCCTCCCTCCTTCTTAGAGAATTGTTTCCTACTTATTTCTATAAACACCTATGAGTCAGACAGGGGGTAATCTATGTTCATCAGTTATCCAGGCTTATAAGATTAAGAAGTCTTCTGCTCCTCAAACCCTCCTAGCAAAGCACTCTGGGGCCTCTTTCAAGTTTGGACCATGAAGGTAGTTTCTAGAGAACTGAGAGCAGCCTGTGACTGCATCAGGGGGAAGAGACTTGGTTAACCTTTCTGAGTCAGATAAGGAAACTTGCTTGTTAGGTAAGCTTGACCTTGTTTTTTTGTACAACCATTTGATTCAATCATCGTCTATTTTCCTGCCTAAATTGACAAGGAGTACTAGAGAAAGAGTTGTTATAATAAATCATTTATTGTGCTCTTGCTGTATTCTGGACATAGAGGTAAATGTCTTACATTAATAATTTGATTTACCTCTCAAGTTACGTCACTTTGGTTTCATCCTAAATAAGGAAATTGAGGCTTCATGTAAAAGTCCCAGTGTTGAATTCAATAAGTTTATTCAGCACAGAAGACGATCTCAGTAGTGAGACTTCTCTGTAAAGGGGATGTCCTGTCTTCTCTGAGCCTGCTCTGCAATAACTATCTGGGTTGTGTTGTTGAATCCAAGGAGAAACATAATCAATGAGAGAAATTAGACAGATTTTACAGCGAACAACCTTCACAAAGCTATTTTTGAAATTTATAAAATCAATCATCTTTCTCCTAAACACACTGTAGTGATGTTCAAAACACAAGCATGCCACACAGCTAGCACATCACTATTTCCTCTGACCAACTGACTCCTTTAAATTGTGGCCAAGGACAAACGGCCAACGTTACAAGGGAAGAAGACTCACTGAATCATAATCTGCATTTTGCCAAGATCATCAAATGATCAGCTTGCTCAGAAGAGCTCAGCACACTTTCCAAACTTACTGCACATATCTGGGATGATTTGGAACACCCGTAAAATTTCTAAACACCTAAGGCTTTTGATATGCATCCACAGTTAATTTCCCTACCACCCCTGGGGTTTCCTAAAATGTAAAAGAGAGAAGAGTAAGGATAAAGCGCATATAAAGAAACATCTCTCAAAAATTGTAGCACACTCATTATGTAAGGTTTAAAATAACAATGATAAAACAGTTCGTGCTCTCCCTGGAGGCTTTAATTTCTGCTCTGAACTTGAAGATGTATAAACCTGTCCCAAACCGTGGTGTCTTCTTTTCTTATGTTCTCTGTTTGCAAGCTTTATCCCTCCACTCTCTAATCATAAAAAAAGAAGAAACAACATAGAATGTTGGTAAGAAAAGGCATTTCTCTTTCTTTTTTGTCCTATCTAAAGTTCTATTTCTGGGAAGGAACGGAACCATCAAAGACTGTGCAAGCTTCCTTCTTGTTTCTTTGAAGGGACTTCATGACTTCTTTTTCCCCACAGTAATCAATAATGCTTAAACTTTTATATATATATATATATATACACACACACACACACACATATATATCCTCATCTTTACCGATAATAACTGTAACCCAGAACATAATGGGAAAATGAACATATTTAAAAAATATTTTATTTATCATTTTTATTTTATGTGCATGAGTGTATTGACTGCATGTACATAAGTGTCCATGCTGTGCAATGCTCATGGAGATCAGAAGAGGGTGTCGGATTCCCCTGGAACTAGAGTTAGGGAAAGATCTTAGTCTCCAAGTAGATGCTGAGAATTGAACCCAGGTCCTCTGCAAGAGAAGTCAGTGCTCTTAACTAGTAATCTGTCCAACTCCATGAATGCATTTTAGAAGGTTTTCTTTTTCTTTTAGCAATTAGCTCTTCTCCCTAAGACAAATAAAAACATGTCCTTTCAGATAACTGTGAAGTATATTAATTTGTAATTTAGCTTCTGGGATTCCAAATAGGCTTCAATAATTGCAGTCAGTTGTCTATTTGTGCCTCTACTCAGTTGTAAGCACTTGGCATGACATCTCCTTTTTCAACTATATTTTAAAGCTCTCCTCACCTGTTCTCCTAAGGAACAGAGAAAGGAACTTAGAAGAAAGTAAAAAGCAATGACATGTCTTTGGCAGCTATACTTTCAATATTTTGCTTATCTCTCATCCTTACAAATCATCTTTTGGCAAGGTTATATTAATAGCTATCATTTTAATAATGTTTATTATTTTGACACCTTGTGTTTCAGGCCTTCGATGTACTTGAACAAAATTTACTAGACAAAATGACAAAATTAACCAAATAAGACAATAAACCCAAATAAAGAGTGCATAAGCATAGAGCAGATAATAAAGAAATGCAGGAAACATAATACTGACTTGCTCTCAACAATATGGAACTGGCGCGGTCGTATTTTCAGCATGCAGCTGTTCCTTTGAGCACGGCATCCATAGCCTGCTGGGTAGAGATGGTGTCATCCAGATCTTTTTTCTGGAGATTTTTTCCTTCTTTTTTCAGACTAGCATGTCCCTTTAATGGACAGGTGTTCTTGTATGTACAGGCTGTCAGGCTAGATAGATATAGTTAAGACTAAAATGAACTTCAGAAGTTGGAGTACCCTCTACATTTCTATTGTAGCTCACTCTCTAGCTTTATCAACTAGAATCAGTTTCTATCCTCCAAGGTAAACTGATACCTACATATTAGGGTTGTTGTGAGGAATTAATGTCATTCATCACGAAAGAATCTGACTTATTGTTGGATTCTATATGAATAGAATTATAGTGATATAATCCAGAGGTAATCCTATGGGTGAGTAAAGGACAACATGAGTGGGGAGGGAATGAAGCTTTGGCTCAGGACTCCAGTAATTAAGCCAGCTCCTTGGGGTACTGCTCCAACCACAGATACAGCAAATATTTAAATTGTGGTTGAGAATTCAGGCAAATTCTTCAATACTGGAAAGATTTCATTAATGGAAAGGAAAGGACATGGGATATCTAATATTCTATTTAATTTGCCTTCTACACAATGATGCACCACTTTCCAGTGGACTCAAATGACAAAAAATTCTTCTATTTAATCAGTGCTAATTTGGGGTATGAAGGGATTAGAGATGAAGGGTCACAGCTAAGTAGAAGGATAATTCATAGAAAAGACAAATTCCAATTGGGCAGGAAAAACAAGAGCAAAGGTCTCAGAAATAGAAATATTTCAAGAACTTCTTAGGGATCCCTTTCATGGTTCCCAAGAACCACCTTCCCTGTCTTGATTGTGCTCCTGTGTCCCACCACACCCCTCTGAGTGTAGCCTGAGAGTGATTACCTAGACCAAAAATGCCTGTCCTCAGTTTACTCAGTGGTATGTATACTGTTCTCCAAATAGATTATTATGTTCTAATAATTCTTCCATTCTTGAGTGAAGTCAAGTTGCCTCTGTGTATATTGACAGACTTGTTTGTAATCCCCTTCCCTGCTTTAGGCCTGAATTCTCAGTTGGTGGAATTGTTTACTCCTCTTTTCATAGTTTATTTTTTCCCAGTAAATGTTTGCAAATCCATTTAATGGATCTAATTATATGCTAGCCTGTGAGGGATACAAAGATGATGCTGTCAGGCAGGGTGCTTGTCCATATATAGAGTGATCATAGCAGCAATACTAGCCATCACTCCTTAGTCCTCTCCACTGCCTCACAAAGGGAAGGGGTTTCAGAACTGGAGTCATCACAGTTTAGCAGCAATAAAATATATAGTAATTTTTCAGCAGCAATGGATGGTTTAATCTGCCAGATAACTTTTCATGAATGTGGCATAACGAACTGGAACTGTAGTTCACATACCCAGCAATGGCAGAGCCTCAACCGACGAACACAACAGTTTTCTCTTTTACTGGTGTGCTTTATGCTTGTTTGTGGAAGAAAGAACCATGTCAGACTTTCTGCATTCTGTAGTGCTGTGTATGGGCTTAGCTGAATTGTCTCAGATCTTCAGTCTTTACTTGGTTGAAGGTGAAAAATGTTTGATGGCATGCTTCTGATGGCTGATGCAAAAACAAGTAAGTATATGTGTACATTTGAGAAATCTTGGCTCATACATTCTGGTGTGAAAAATTCTATTCTTTTACTAAATCCACATCCTTATCCTTGTGGGTTGGCATAAAAGTGACCCTTGGTCACTTTAGGGGATCTTTCTTTCCTAAAGTGGTACTAAAGTATGTATACACACGAATGCTCCAGGGAGACCCCGAATTCATGTATTCCTTACTTAAATGTCTCACTAGGGACTTTAGAACACCCGCCAATGTCCAGATCTATATGCTTTGGGTCCAGACTTCCTTGATATATATACAGATCATCTTATTTTCGTGCACTTGTTGCTGCTCAGTGAAGGTGGTATTCTCCTTCTTTCCTTCTCTAGAATATAAAACATAACATTTCTTTAATATTCTGAGGCTCTTGACAAAACCAGGAAGCTCTATTGATCTCAAGCAACTTTTTCTTTGTTTTTCACCCTGCAAAACTGGCCTGAGGCAAGGGGGCTAGGGAAAACAAAGAGCTAAGCATCTTGCTTAGAAGATGAAGAAGATGAAACCTGAATTATTCATATCTTTGAGACAAACAATACAAATTCCCATGTTAATAAATTACTTAGTTAAGGGCATTTAAAATGCAAAATCTCTAGTACATGTATCAGGATGTGTCATTTGAATTTGTGCCTGGTTCATAGGCAGGCATCTCTGTGGAGCGGTAAGTAAGTAACCAGAGAAGGAGCTCGTTCATAGACTCTGCTTTTTTAGTTGTGGTTCATGGCTTGGTTGTTCCATAGCTGATTTCAGCTTTGAAAAGGCCTCCAGAGCCAGCATAGATCATTGAGTCTTTCATTAAACTTAGGCAATGCCTAATAGTCAGAAATGTTTCATTATTTTCTTGGCAGGGTGTGGAGGTTTTTTTTTTTTTTTTAACAGTTTGTAGAAAGTAGAATTTGGGAAAAGGTGCAACAGTTTGGACGCACACAAGTGAGAGTCTCGTTACCATGTATTAAAAATGTCATTTTAGAAGGTTAATTATACTCTGTGTTAAAGTCTGGATCCCACTTCCGCACCCCTCTTAGTATGCATCAGTACACAGTAAAAAAGTCATTTAACAGTAATAGTGCACTTAATTAAAGAATACCCAGCACTAATTTAGTACTGACTTGTGCTAGGCTTTGATCCTAGAACTCAACTTTTATCCATGCTGTGCTTTCTTCTGAAAATAGTGTCTTCCAAAAGTCATATGAACAACTTTTAATCCACAATATCTATGAATGTGTCCTATTTGGAATAAAGTATTTTCAGATGTTATTTATATCGAAAAATGCCCCTTCCAAAATCATGTCCACTTGGAACCTTAAAATGTGAGTTATTTAGAAAGAGAATGTTTGACACTTTAATTAGTTAATAAAAAATGAGTTCATATTGTATTAGGGTAGATCTAAATCCAAAGACCAAAGTCCTTATGTAAGAGAAGGGCTGTAGAGACACAGCACAGAGAGGTTATGGAAAGACAGTTGTCCTACCAGGAGCAGGAGTCACTTGACACTGGAAGAGGTTGGGGAAAATTCCCTCCTTGCAGTTCTGGAAGGATCATCACCTTGAAGATGGCCGCATTTCAAACCCATTGCCCCCCAAACTGTAAGTAAGAACATTTATGCTGCTTTAAGTTCTTACTTAGTGGTGCTTTGTGACAGTAGCCATTGGAAACTAATACAAGATGTATTTTAAGATCTCTAGGTGGATTATCTGGGATTTATGTTGAACCACCAAATCCATTGACTGATATCCTTCTAAGAGAAAAAAGAGAGAGATTTGAGACACAAACTCAGACAGGAAAACCACAAGGAGGCAGGGATTAGATTCATATGTCAACAACCCAAGAACACCAAGATGGATGGACAGACACCCACAGCTGGGGAAGAGGCAGCATGAACTCTCTGGAGGACCCCAGAAGGGGCTAACTCTGTCTGCCAGTGCTTTAAACTCTCTCCTTTCTAGACTGTGAGAAAATAAATTTCTCTTATCTGAATCCACCATGTTTGTGGTAAATTGTGAGTCCACTTGAGGATAGGAATATAATCATTTAATTCCCGCAAAAATACTGTGCTAAGTAATTTATCCCATTTTACCAAAGAAGAAACCAAGGAGAACAGTGGTGGAATAGCTTATTAGAATCACACAAATCACATGTGCACAGCTGGGATTCGGGTTGTGAGTTTAAGCCCTTGTTCTTGTTAGAGGTCATGCACTTAACCCTTTCACCAAATCACTTCCTGTTATTTACTAGAGGATTTTGTTACTATTGTCTAGAGGAATCACTAAATGAAACGAATCACTTTATTTTGATTGAGGTATGTGTAAGGGAAATGGGAATAAAAACCAATTACTTCCCATGTTACATCTATTTCAGTAATATCGATTCAATGTCTATTTTGAACTATTAAAAGGGTATTAAGGATGAAAAGGGGAATAAAACGAAGTTCTTATCTCTAAGGTATTCACTATTGACAGGTGAGAAAAATCAAAGCGTGTTGGGATTCTCAGATGGCAATGAGCCATACATAGCAGCATTCTGGGCAGAGAAAAACGAGTGGAACTTCCCAAACACAGAGATGTCTTGAAAATGGAAAAGGTATATATATTTGTTCAAAACTGTGTTAGACAATGTCAAGAGACAAGGACTTTTTTCAGATTGTTGAGATTCAGGAGAGAGCCAACTCTATTCCACCAAAATAAAAAGCAGAAGGATTTTGAGTACTGAGTGACTTTGTGGGAAAACACTGAGGTACATGAATGGAGAGGTCGGTGGCTATGATGACATCTGTACTTGCGAGTTGTCACTTAGGAGACATCACTCTTGTGAACTGGATGTTTGTGATCTCTTAAATTCATGAATTGAAGCCTTCTTCCTCATGTGATGGTATTAGGAGGAGAGGACTTCAGAAGTCATCAGAATTCAGGAAAATCAGGAGATCATCCTCATGGATGAGACTAGTGCCCCTTTAAGTATCTATAAAGCTTGCTTCTACTTGCCTTTTGCTATGCCAGGCTACAAACAGATGCCAGCAGTCTGCAACTTGGAAGAGGATCCTCACTAAAACTCACTGTCTGCCTCCACCTGATTGCAGACTTCCAGCCTCTAGAACTTTGTGAAATAATGTTTTTTCTGTTTTTAAGGCACATCATCCATGAAATTTTTTCAGAAGTCCAGCTGACTAAGAGAGGCTCCCAAGGTCCCATGGAGCCCAAGCTCTATAATTATATTTCAGAGGGATGAATCTCAGTTCTTTTTGGAAAGGACATTCCAGTGTTAGAGACCTGGTAAGACAATGGGAGAAAACTATATCACAGTGAATAAGAACTAGGTATATTCTATTCAAATGATAGTTTTCTAAAGTGAAATTTCTAAGAAAAGAGAGGTCAAGAGGTCAAGATAGGTGGCGAACTGTCTGCATCAGCTTACTGAAACTCTGTGGCCCTTTAGAAGGGTTTGTTTATATGGAACTGATTTCATGTTTTCTTATTTGTTCATTTATATGTTTTGTTTGAGATAAGTCCCACTAAGTAACAAAGGTTGACCTGGAACTGATGGTTACTCTTGATCTTCCTGAATCTGCTTTCTGACTGAATAGTAGGATTACAACCACATGCTACCATACATAGCTGATGTTTTTTTATTTTCTTGATAACAAAAAATTAAAAACTAAACTAAATTAAAAGAGATCAGTGAGCTTGGGTCTTAAAAGGCAATTAGAGAGGTAGAAAAGCCTGGCTTTTGTCAACACAGGCATGGTGTTTGTCCCTGTGCTGCAACTACTTAACCATAACCAAATTACTTAATCTCATGGATCATAGTTTCTCAGCTATAAACAGGGATACACAGGGATAGGTGAGTGCTTATTTGAGCATTTAGAAAACATGCAAATAAGGTCTTTAATAAGTAATGATAGCTTTGGCAGTTTCTATCACATGGATATTTGGCCAACACAGGTAATTATCTAGTTGACTGAGAGAGATTTTCAATCTATAGGGAAGACTAAGAGATATCTTACCTGTGAAATGAGAGTGCTGCTTGCATTTCCATCCTGTGCCAATTCCCATTCTGAGGTATCTAGAAGCAATGCAAAATGAGAATCAGAGTACTGAGAGAGCATGTGTCTCTTTGGACTATCAGTCGGTGTAGAGTTCGGATCAGCTGTGCAGTGGGCAGAAGTATCTGCAGATACAGTGGACGTAGCTGGGTGCAGATATCCACAGACACATTGATAAACACCAAGATGACAAAGGTGAAGAGATGCAAAATCAACCCGAAGGTGCATTGGTCCCCAACTCTACTTTCATATGTATTGTTTTGATACTCAAAGTGGAGCAATTGACATCAGTCACTAGAATACCCATTTGCAGTTACACCACAATGAGTTGCAGTGTGGTATTTTTTCCAAATAGATTTTGCAAGGCATAAGCAAGAAAAAGAGCAATCAAGTATTCAGAAACAATCTCCATGGTTGTCCTCAATAGCATGTGTGTCCCTGCGGGCCACATTTCCCTTCACAATCTTCAAACTTGAGTCCCTTTGCTCCTGTGCCTTCAGCCTTCCTCATTCTAATGGACTGACGATTTCACTATGTCTTAAAATACCCATCTCTTGAAGTTACAACTGTCTGCTCTGCTCTGGATATTTTCATTACATTTTATTGCAAACTTAGTTCAAGAGAAGTTTTACACCTAATTTAGAGGACCTGCCTTGTCAGTTTCATTTTCCTTTAGGACTTTTACTGGGCTAATTTGATTCAACTATGAATTCTTTGTAAGTCCAAAGCTCTCCGTTATTCCTCTAACTTAAATTTTTTTTTTCCAAAGCATGCTGGCTCTACTTCAGTTTTTTGCCTCTTGCACCTAAGAATGTCATTTAACTTAAGTTATGCACTGTCTAGTTAATATATTTAATACATGTTTATTGGTACTGCTAAGGTGCCATCAATATGACTATGACTAAAAAAGTCTTCAGATCTCAAGAAAGTCATAATTTAATGATGGAGACTGCTGTGAAAACCAGGATATGTAATGCACAGACAGGGGTGGATGTGACATTGGGGTTATATTCACAGTGCTCTGGAGCACTGACATGTAGGAGAAAAATCATGCACTTTATAAATTAGATACTGTTACGCCTCACTAAGTAGAGGGGGAGGGTTAGAAAGAATTTAATGAATACATTTTAATTGTCAATTAAAAATGTACATATTTATCCTATGCAGCATGATGTTTTCAAATTTGTGTGCATAGTGGAATGGCTAAACTGAGCTAAATAACATATGTTCTTAACATATTTATCATATTTTTAGTGTTGAGAACACTTAAAATATATTTTTGTAGCACTTTTCAAGAATAGAATATGCTTTTATTAACTATAGAAACCACATTGTACAATAGCACTCTTTAATTTGCCATTTCTATCTAATTGAAGTTTTTAAACAGATGACATAATGCTGATTACATAGAAATAAACTATATACAATATATGCAAACATACATATGCATATCTTTGCATTTTGATATCCTACATTTGTTTATGCTTAAAGATTAATCTTCTCCAAATTGTATTTCTTTAAATGATTCAGAGATAAATGAGTTCTGTAGTCAGCTAGGTTTCAGAGATAAAGCACACTGTCTTGTCAGCATGTGTGTGTGTGATGTATGCTAGTGCTTTTAGTTTTGGCACTTTAGGGTTTCCTAACTTGATCACTGAATCTCTTACTTTCTCTGGTAGCTATTAACATCCCAAGATGGGGAACTCCACCGAACACCTTTGAAAACTGTTCTTTGGCCCTAGTATTTAGTTTGAAGGCAGTGGAAGACACCAGACTAGCACAGGCAAAGAGACAACGAATTCCATGTCTTAATAAGTGGCTGTCAGAATCATCTGAGGGCTTATTTTTCTCATTCTCAGGGTGAAAATGTTGGATTTTAAAAAAACATTTTAAAAGTGAAATTTTGGGAAAATATGAAAGCTAAGAAGAAGTCACCAACTTGCCACACAGAAATAGCTACTATGCACATCGTATTCTACACTTTAGCAGCCATTTTCTGTTAACATTTTGAAGCCTAGTATGATAAAATACACATTAATATTCATGTTTATTTTACTGATTATGAAAATAGCTTCTGTTCATTGTGGAGATACAGAGAACCTTAGGAAACAAAGAAGAAAATAATATAGATACTCCTCAACTTTATTTATTTATCTGAAACAAAATCATGTAAATCGGTAATATGTGTTGTTTGGATATATGTATACATTGTTTAATGTTTAAATTGACTCAAGCATATCTATCTCCTTATTTTTACTTAAGTAAAAATTAACATGTTTTTAAAGTTTTTATTAAGATACAATTACTTAATGAAAAAATTAGAAGGTTTGTTGTTAAAAATAATTTGGGAAGGGCCAAATTTGTCAGTGTCATCCTAAGCTGCTTTGATACACCCTGTTAAAGAACTGAGCAGTGGTAGAATAAGGTGATATCCTAAGTGCCTTACACTTCTTTGCAGAGCGAGGTCTTTGAATGAAAAGATTCTGCATAAATATTTATGTGCAGAGAATAAGAAGGCAGAGTCCTCTGGCATAGTTGGAACATCTGTATCAGGCCGGATCCTCCCAAGACTCAGGGATCATTGCAGAAGATGGGACAGAACGACTGCAAGAGTCAGAGGTGGTGAATGATTACAGTGAATCATTGAAGTTACACGTATGATCTCAGGGGTTTCTGACAGCATGCACAAGACCTGCACATGATCAAGCCAGACAAAACCACAGCAGGGATGGAGGAGGGCCTCACGAAGTCCCACCCTAGCTGAGGAGCTACTGCAGGTGATAACTCCTGGGAAAGGGAGATTCCGTTTTCTTTAATGGTGTGGTTCCTGGCAGGTCATCCACACTCCAGATGATGACTCTACACTGGGGATATATGGGCAGTTAAATTGAACTTGACACTTTAAAAAAATAAAAGAGGATACAAACTTGGGGGTGGAGGAGGGGGAGGAACTAGGGAAGATTCCCGAAGAGTCGGGAGTGGATATGATAAAAATACATTGCATGTAAAAGATTCTGAGAGGAAATAAACTCAGTAGCTACGGAATGATCTAGAATGTACAGTGGAACACCTTGACTGTATTTTGTGTTGGAGTCTGTTCATACTGTCTAGACTCCACTGCTCTAAGCAGCTAGCCTCTGCTTGGAGTTTGTTCTTTTCTGGTCTGGCAATTTCCGTGCATCTGCATGCTACTGTCATTTAGCCTGGCAATTTTAATTGTCTTGCTTTTCTGAAATTAGTACCATTGTACCAAGAAGGATTCCTGGGCAGAACTGTTTGCTACTGTTGCTAGATTTTTCTCTCTGAGCAAATTTTACCTTTCTGGCTGGTCTGGTTTCATTATTTTCAGCTTGCTCGGGAGGCTGGCAGGCAACATGTGTGGGTCCTTTGCGAGCTGTGGTTTAAGCCTACAGAAACCTTCAGCTTTCCAGCTTGCTGCTCGTCCCCAGTGTTCATTTTCAAATTTCCCTGTGCGCCTAAACAAAGCCAAAGTTAACGGACTTCAACAGCAATCCTTTGCTGTTCAGCAGGGAGTAAAATGAAACATTTAACAATTTGGGGGGAAAAACAAAACAAAACAACCCCCCCCCCCCCGGCTTTGAAAGAAATGAAGCCAGAGGGACCTCAGCTCAGCAGAGTGCTTCTAATGACCAAGCAGTCAGGCTATTTTCATTAGGATTTTTAACTTTTGTGGGAATAAAAGAGTCTCACAGAAAAGTGTCAAATGAGAAGGCAGCTAGATAACACAGCGGTTACTCGAGGCGCTTAAAGGAGGCTGGATGACCAGCAGAGATCAGCAGCAAGCAAACAATTTGATAAATGTCACAAACTCTGTTCTTCAGGAAGTTTGTTATATCCACCTCTCCACTCCCGCCCCCTCACCTTTCTTTTCTCTAGCGCCTCAATGCATGCCAGGCAAGCACTCTATCACTGGACTACAGTCTGAACCCTGCTCTCCCTTCTTTGAGTAGAATGACTGAGGTTCTTTTGTCAGGAACCTGGAATGTACTGAGGGTCTTACCAGTACAGGGAACTTCACTGCAGTTTTGCTTACAGGTTAGTTGCAGTCTTACATTTGTGCAAGGTTGGTGTTTTTGCACATGAGGTTGAAAAGGGAACTGCTAGGAGGATAACAGATGGAATCAGGCAGACACAAATTTGAGTGGCAGTTTTATGACTGAGAACTCTGTATTCTTTTTGCTAGACCAAAGACTTTGAGAGACCCCACGAAATAACTTTAAAACTTAGTTACTGAAAATGGATATCCAGAGATATTTGCGAGATTTTATGAGCTCTGATTAAGAATCCCTACATTTGTGTTTGCTCTTTCACCCGAGGAAATGTAGGACTTTATGAAATTAGATGATAGAAAGATAGATAGGTGGATAGATGGATGGATAGATGGATGCAGGTGATACAGAGAAGATGGAATCTGGGATGTGTGTCCTCATTTCTAACAGAGGCAATTATCAACAGAATGGAATGGGAGGAGTGATGAAAACAGTGCCCTATTGGTCTACACTATTCCAGATGGATGCTCCTGAAACCTCCCTGGGATCTGATGCTTCCTGCCAGGTTATTTGTTACCTAGGTCAGTGCCCTTCTTTCTAGTGCGACAGTACAGAAAAACAAACCAAAACTGTTGGAAATTACTGTCATGACAATAAATATTGGTCTAAGTATGCATTGTCTGCTGGCTGTATTTAGTTCAACGAGCATTGCATGCATGCAGTCCTTTTTGGTTATCAATTATTGCAGAAAGGTAGGAGAAAATGGTGTCTGTGTAAGGTTCTTTCTTTGAGTTTTGTACATACTTCTTTTGTCTCTTTTTCTTTTCTACTTAAAAGACCGTGAACTATGTTTGTTGCTATTTTATCACATCCTGTATGGAAAATGAAAGGTTTACTTTCCCACATGTTATGCTTCATGCCCTACCTAGCCCTGTCCTGGAATTTAGGAGAGAAGTTATTATACTAGTGAGAACCAGCAGGTAACACAAACACGCATTCTCCCAGGTGAGTGGTTGTCACTCAGTTGTCCTGGAGGCATTTCAGCTGATTTGGGGGAAAGTTGCTTATGCAACTGCAAACTTTGCTCACTACAAGTCAAGAGAGCCCCTCCCTCCTGAGTATAAGTTATTCATGAGCTTGGGGATGAAAGGCATATGATGGGCCTCAGAAATATAAAATGCCTGGTGTTGTCTTCATGTCAAGGAGAAGCACTTTTATCTTCATAAAAGGGAGAGCACAAAGAGAATGCTTTTTCCTAAAAAATGAAAAAAATAAACTTTTGTATATTCCATGACACACATAGTACAAAATTACTCTCCTTCTTTCCTCCATCGCCAAACTTCACCTTCATCTGCAAATATCTGCTAATCCCAATATTTCAGAGTGAGGCTTTAAAAAGAAAGAACCAATGAAATGAGGGACATAAATCTTTCAAATGTATACAGCAACCAGTTATGGTAGTGTACACTTGTAAGCCAGAATCTAAGGTAAGAGGATCGGGTTTGAGCAATCCTGAGCAGCGTAGCATGTTTGAGGCCAACCATGTTGAGGCCATAGCAAGATCCTGTGTGAGTGACATCTGGCCACCATAGTCATGCATGTACATATACATATGTACACACACATGCACTCACTCAAACACACACAGACACAGAGAGTTCCTGTCTAAAACTGAAATACAGTAAATGAAGAAATAAGTAAAATGTGATTGCATGATTTTTATTTGCTCACTCTAACAAAGTATTTGCCTTTAATTTAGGTTTCTCTGATAATAGTATCATGTTTTTAATATAATTATATCTTGGAAGGTAAATTTTTCAAAGTTTGACACTCATTGATGCTTCTGCCATGAAAGGCACTGCTCTCTAACATATTGTTTAATATACTACTTGGAAAACTATTAGGAAACAAGAACCAGTTCCTGTTCTCCATTTTACAGTGGTAGAGCATGGCATATCGAATTAGGCAACCAAATGTGGTGCCATATCTGTCATGTTTAAGTAGTTAAGTGCTGAGGTTACACAAACCGCACTTGTTTAAGAGAATCATATTGTATTCCTACTCTTATTTAATCCCAGAGACAGTGCTCTAAATCCTTCCTCCATAAAACAAGGTTCAGGACTGATGATGCACACATCACATGGTAACTGGTTAGAAAGGCAGAATCATAGACCTTACCTTTAGTGATGTTCTTGTTAGTTGTGTGTGTGTGTGTGTGTGTGTGTGTGTGTGTGTGCATGTGTATCTCTGAGTGTGTGCATGTTAATGAGTATGTGTGTGTGTACCTGTGTGTGCGGAAGAGGTGCTTAGTATTATTTGCTGACTTCTACAGTTTATATATTCCCCTGGAGGTGAATTTCATATGACAGATCACTGACCCCAGGTTCAGGAAGAGATGACAGCAACTATCTCTGTGGAGGTGATGCATACCGTTGCATCACAGGTGGAATCAGAGTCCTCCAGGCACTGCATGTGTTTGAAAGGCACTGCTTCATCTGAGCTCACTTTGTGGATTGCCATGAGGCCTTTGGTTCTGGTCTGGTGTTTGCTGCCCACTGATTTCCCCCCAGAGTGGAGAAAACTACAGGACTGAATTCTTCTTGACTGTGCTGAGACAGAAAAGTACGACTAGTCTGGCTTTCTGTCTCTGGAATTCTCTAAGTGGGATCCATGTAAAGAAAGTTGTTTTGTGGGTCTTGGTCAGCTGTGACCCAACAGAGACTTGGCCACACACTCTGAGAAGCTCTGGAGAACTGAAGAACCAGTGCTTTGCCCCATTACACATTGTTTTTCCTGCCTGAGAAAAGAATGTGCTTTACAAAGCATCAGGATCAGGACGCTTTGCTTTGCCTGTTCCTGCTAGTGCATAAGCGTTTTTTCGTGCCTGAGTGCACTTATCCCACATGGACTGTGGAGCCCAAACACCGTACTAGGAAGATGTATTTCACATGACAACACATGCCTTCCATCGGGAACCCAGATGAAAACAGGCTTATTTTATTCTTGTTTTTCATGTGGAACTAGACATTTACTTAAGAAAGTGTTTTGCATGCTGTAAGTTGAATAGAGATACATTTTGCCTTATCCCTGATATTCCTCTACCAGCACACTGAAATAGGACTACTAGAGAATGAGAAAGAGTGCCAGGAGAGAGTGCAATCTTGGTAATTACCCAAGCAAAAAGCATCTCATGTGAGCTCAGAGGGTGGAGAAATGTGATAATGGCTCACGGTCACGGAGCTTGGTCTAGCCTAGGCTTCTGGGACTTTAGCACGTCTTAGTCTCCTTAGCCTCTCCTCCCCTACCATGGCCTACAATTTCTTATCTTCTCACCCATTCTCATGACTTCTAAGACTGTCTTTCCTTTAACTGATGAATTCCAATCATTTCTCCAGCCCCAATCTCATTAGATTATTATGTTTCTTCAATTTTTTAACCTTCTTGCAATTCAACTCATTTTCTAAGGTAATTTTTTCCTGTCAGACTGTGTTTCTTTCTCTTTTTCCATAGCATTTATATTGTGCATTAGAGCACTAAATCTGTCAGTTTGCTTGTTACACAAGTAGGTTCTAAACCCATATTAGCAGTGGCCATACTGGATCTATTGCTTTTTGCCTGCTACCTAACACACTATTTGGCATGTAGCTGAATGATCGCTAAGGATGACCCTGGTGAGTTATCCCAAGAAAACAGAGGCTTTGGCAAAGAACAGTTGCCACTACTTTATTAGGAAGCATAATCCCCTAGGTCAGGAGTGAAAATCAAAGATAAGGCAGTGAAGAAAAGAGCCAGTTGAAATATGTGGTCTGAACCTGGCCTTTCAAGGTGTTATTTAAAGCAAGCCCTAATGCTCTCTATCCGCAAAGGGAGGGAGGGATATTTCTGTGCTGATTTCTTCTTCTCAATCGTAGATTTGTCTCATGGTGACTAAAACCTCTTCACTTCCAGGTAATCCATGAGTAGGTGTCAGGTGAGATTTGTGACTTTCTACACTTCAGAGATATCATGGAAGGAATTCCTGGACAGAAAGCCAATGTCCTACAGAATGTTGAATGAGGTGATGCTCATGTTAGGCTTGGGACTTCTTCTGAATCCTCCCTTCCCAGTATTCAACCTCCCACTAGTAAGTATAACTTTGCCAAAATATCTCCAAATACCTGCAAATATCTCTTTTAAAATGTAAAAGCCTCTTACTTTTACTTACGTCATAATAGTATGGTTAGCTGTCTGTCTACTTCAGTTTGCTGATGCTAATCCTACCATATCTTTCTTATAATTTTTAAGATGAAGTTTCGTCTCATTCATCAGGCTTTCAGGACTTTTCAAGATCTGCTCTGCCTCATTTGACCAGCTGCACTGTGTTTAATCCATGCTGGAATTCCCTCATTTGTCCAAACTCCTTAACTCAAATTTCCCCTGCTCTGTTTTTGTTCCTCCTCCTGCTGGGGCTGGAAATATTACTCCTGTGACTTGGAACACTGGATCGTTTTCAAGACTAAGAGAAGATGTCAAGCTCTTCTGAAATGAAATCTGGTTCTGGCATCTCTCCTCTGGACCATAGGTTCTTCAACTGCATTTTGCTGGAATCCCTTAGGGATAGGGTACAATGATCAGTATTAATTTTCAGTTTAATAGGATCTGAAATCAATTGGGAGACATGTGGGCCTTTGGACATGCCTGTGGGGATTATCTTGACTACATTAATTGAGGTTAGTCAAGCCTCTCACTGCAAGTAGCACCGTTCCCTGCCTGTGACCCTAGACTGCACAAATGGAGAAAGGCAGTAGAGCCGCAGCTTGAATTCCTTGATCTCTGGTCCTGATTGTGGAGGCCTCTGGCTTCGGCTCTTTCTCCCTTCACTTCCCCTCCATGAACTGTGCTCCTCCCTGAACTCTGAGCCAGAACAAACATTTTCTCTCTTGTTATTTTTTTGTCACAGTGTTTTATCATAGAAACAGAAAAAAAAAAGTGCTAAAGTTTTGGTAGGACTGTTGTGGACATGTCCATGACATGGTCTTGTCACCACAACTACTGACCATTAGGTCTGAGTGGAGCTTAAGAACTTTCATTTTTAGTAAGTTCCAACACGGTGCCAATGCTGCTGGTTCAGGTCAATGCTTCGAGAACCACAGCTGAAAATTATCTTTGCATTTGATATAACTCCTTTAGAGGCAGTGTACTGGCTTCTTCCTCTTAATGTGTGTTCATAGGAGAACAGAGGCATTGTCTTTTATAGCATCACACTTGACACTGTACCTGGCGCATAGTACTTGTATTTTTATGGTAATCAGAGGAAGGAAAAAGAGAAAAAAAGGAAATTTTGTACAGACTAGAAGACAGGATGTATAGGTAGAAGTTTTTGGAATACTTTCTAGAGCGATGTTCTAAATTTGAAGTTTAAACTGCTCTACAACATTCGTGCATTCTATTAAATATAGCAAAAGGCATGCAGTGTAGTGGCTACAAGTGTGTGTTTCAAACCTTTTGGTGTTAGGTCTATCACTTCATAACCCTCTAAAATTGTTTCTATGCTCATAAAATGAGATAAAATGCTCCCTAATGGAGCTACTGTCCTGTTTAACTGAAGCAGTACATATGAAGTGATCTCATAATGCTTAGTATATAAAGTCCTAGATAAATGCTAACTACCATTTTATTATATGTTCCTTTAAACAGCTTATTTACAAACTAATAATGAGGTTACAGGAACTTAATAGAAATGAACACCAAAAAAAAATTCAAAACCAAATGTCACATTCTTTATAATTTTAGGCATTTTATTTGTTCCAGGAAGCATTTTGTGTATTTTAAACACTTAATAATTTTTAATTCAGAGCACTGTAATTGAGGTGAAACAATATAATTAGAAAGAAACTGACTTTGAACTTTTAAGCTAGATTATGCTTTTTTAAGAAATCAAAATTCATTTTTAATATTCACCTCACAAAGGGAATAATCTTCAAAAGTACCAGTCTACTAGAAGGGTATTTCCATTAAAATCACTTGCAGTTTAGAGAGAGAATTGTATCCAAAGATCCCGAAAGATTCCACAGTCTTTAATTAACTAAATATACCTCTAAGATATTATTAACCTTTGCTATACGAATATCCTGGTTAGAAAATGGGCAACAATTAAAACACTCAAAAGCAGAAGTCTGGTGATCCACTTAGCTGGCCAGGTCAGAAGGTCCAAATACAAGATAGCTAAGTTGGTCAGCAAGATTTTCTATAGTACACAACTGTCCTGAGGAGTCATTGGTAAGTCTCATAGGAACATGGTGTTTCAAGGATCAAGAGTGTATGGAAGGCAATTTCTAGTCATTTGAACTCTGTTACTCCTTCTCTATGTTCATTTATTAATCATTTGGTTATATTATTTGTTGCAGGCTTTGATAATCATCACCATTATATCATTTCATTTCAATTATATACCTATCTATGAAATACATACTATAAGTATTCCTATTTGCAGACTAGAAGCTAATAGCACTGAAGGAACTTGCTGGAATTACATAATAACTGGAATGCTGGTGTTTCTAACTCCGAATTCTAACAAGAGGAGGATAACGGCTCCTACTACAATACTGCTCCACTGGAGGACACTTCATGATTATCACAGAGCTGAGGTGCCATGGTGGTCAAAAGTGACTTTCAAAATGGCCTTGAGGTTGTAAAGGCGTAGACTATAATGTCTCAAATTATGAAAATTTTCTTTTGATATTTAATTTAATTACATGTGCATTTAAATCACACATTATAAAAACTTATTATTTTAGAATATAACATTTTTTACAGTCTCATTTTTCACTGAAGTACATTTTGGTTATTTGTTTTTGAGACAGGGTGTCTCTCTAGCCCCAGCTGGCCTAGATCTTCCTATGTAGATCAGGCTGCCTCTGCCTTCCAAGTACTGGGACTAAAAGTATGTGCCTTCTTCTGCTTCCTTTGTGTTGGGATTATAGCCATACTGTTGCGCTCTGACTACGTTTGTTAACTGAGTCCTGATCTACGGAGGGCTGCGGATTGAATGACGTGCATAAAACAGAGATACAGACACACACACTAGGTAGGAGGAAAGGAGAATGACTGACTGACTGACTATTGAGAGGCAGCAAGCCTTATATACCTGAGGGCGGGGCTTTGCAGGAGGTTCCTCTGTTGATGACACACAGCTGTAAACAGGAAAAAGGAAGTTGTGGTCTGGCTAGCTTAAAGGTCAAGTTGTTTACTTCAGAACTGCAACTGACAAGATCTGGCTAGCTCTTGGCCGAGAGCCTAGCACTAAGAGAGAAGGGCTGCAGGGGGCCAGACCCTACATCATACACCACCACAACTGGTTCACAGAAGTATTTTATTTAAACTATTTTTTTTCACAGGCGCCCCTATGGAGTCCGGACTGACTTTGAACTCAACATCCTCCTCACTCAGCCTCCCAGGAAGCTGGGATCACGTTCATGTGCCACTGTACTTGACTCAGATGTGAACTTTTGACATGTGTCTCTTTTGCATTATGAGAAATAAGGTTTTATTTTCATAATGATATTTCAGGGAAAATGACTTTCACTCTGACTGGGGTGCCATAACACTTTCCGCATTTGTGTCTTGTGTTACTGGGGAAACATACTCCCAAGCCACAACCATTTAATCGTGTGACTTTCATAGTCTTAAAAATGCATCTTATGATTTGTAAAATGCTCATTAAGAATCCCCAAAATATGAATGGAAAGTCTTTCTTACAATACTTTCCAACACTGGCAACTGCCAAGTCATTTCCCCAGCAATTGCCTATCCATGTGAAGATTTCTTACCAAGTCTATCAAGTAATCTTTGTATATAGTCAAAACAATAGTACTCAAATTAAAGAATTTTCTTCAAATATTTTTTTCTCCCAAAATGAAGTATTTAAGGGAACTTTCCATATTATGGGTACTAACAAAGATCCACATTCTCCTTTTACAGTGCTATTTTTTTCAATAGTGAAGTGGAAACCTTATTGCTTTATACTTAAGCATATTCTGCAACTGTGGTGTTCAAAGGGAGAAGTTTTTTTAAAAGAGCCTGAAAGTGACTGAAGAGGGTCAGCACTATTTCCATTCTTTTCATCTTTCTGTCTCCTATGAAATCAGTCTGATCCTGACTGGTTCCTTTCAGTCACAAGATGACTCCAAAACGAGAAAGAGAGAGAGAGAGAGAGAGAGAGAGAGAGAGAGAGTGAGTGTAGTTCCAACCATGTAACAGAAGTAGTTTACTTCTAATGGGGCTAAATTAGATTAGAAACAAGATAGTATAATCTGAATCATGTTAACCTTTTAACCAATTCTTGTGGCCATAGGAATGCCAAGCATAAATGGGAGCCCACTGGTGGTGTTAGAGATGGGTAAATCCTAGCTAAACTGGACAGTTAAGGGAGAATGAAGTAGACACCTGGGGATCGACTTTGTTTCCATGTACAGATACTGACTCCCATGGGGACAGTGACTAGTAAATCACAAAGTCCACCTGTGCCTCAGAACGTCTCTTAAGCAGTGTAATGCAAGTAAGATTATTTTTGTCTGGTGACTGAGAACACTGGGATTCAGTGTGGTTAAGTTGCCCCAAATTCCTATCTAGTTTTCAGAAACTCCAACTTCAAGTTCCTAGTCATTTTTTCATTATGTCAAACAATTAGTAAAAGTTGCCTATCCAGTGAAATTATACATTAGTATGTTGACTTACGGAAATTGACATATTGTATTTTTTAAATGTTCCACTATTCTAATTTTAGTTCCTTGTTACAGTTCTAATTCTTCAAAAGACCTCTCAAAAGATGGTAGACGAGGTCATGTAGGAGAATGGAGGGAGAATGAGAACTGAAAGTGCCTTGGCTGAGACTGTTTATGGACATTTAGTCTTTGCATTAAATAGAGTTAAATACAGTTGGATAATCTGCTTTTCACTTCTTGTCTCAGAAAGTTTTGCTGTCACCTTTCTACTACAGTAATTGTCAACTGTAATATATTTTTGTGTGTTCTCCTAATTTATTGATATATGAAAAACAGACTCTTGAACAAAGCTCAGAGAATAATGGAAGCAGATCCCTCAGTTGTCAGACTGACTTGCCCAGCATCGTCTGATAACACACCCACTGTTTAACATAGATGTTATCATAGTAGTAAACGACTAGACTGAGAGAGAATTGTGAAAATATAACATGATATTCATTTATATATTAAAACCTTGCTCCTAACGCTTGTCTTCACATGCCCCATCATTCACTTTCATAATACTCTTGTATACCAGATGTCACAATAGTGACATTTTGTGGCCATGCATGTTCTTTTCTCTTCTTTATCTCAGAACTACAATGTGGCTAATTTTACTTAGCGTATATGGTGGGAAAGGTGTGCTTGTTTAACAATACACAAACTCCGGTAGAATACACACACACACACACACACTCACACACACACGCACACTCACATAATATGTTTCCCATCAACAGATACTCAGGTCATAAAATTGAAAGAAACATATATTCATGTAGAAAATTACCAGACTTTTTCATTCTTTAAAAAAAAATCAAGAGTAATAAGAAAGGAGACAGATACAACAAGGTCTAAAACATGTGGCAATATATGTGAAGAAGGCTCAAATTGAGTAAGGAAGAAAGATCCATTTGGAGAAATAACAATATTCTGTTGTTACAACGGCAAACAAGTAGCACAAAATTGAGTTGGAAATGAATATAAAATGATTACTATTAATAAATGAAAGGTAAAAAAAACCCTAGAAGGTAGAAAGACACTCAAAAGTTATTCTCAAAAAAGGACATAAGATTTGTATGGGGTATTTATAAATGGAAAAGCCCCAGAAAATCAATAAGTGGGTCAAGCATTAGTATACTCATGGTAGGATAGAAAAGGTTTATTTTAGTAGCAGTGTGCTCCTAAAATCTTAAAGCAGTTAAAAAAGAAGAATGGTTTAGAGGCAAATTGTAATATGCCTTTGAGAAGAGACAGAGCTTCTTCAGTCCCTGTGGGATATGCTTCCTGGTGTTCTCCAGCAATTGTTTGACCTCGTAGAGGATCCAAGTGCAAAAACTCACACTCACCTGCAGCACTGCACCACTGCACAGCCCACACTTCCAGTCACACACATCTGCCCTGAGTTAGATTTCTTATCTTAATTTTTTTAGTAAAGGGCCATCTTTCCAGGTACAGTGTCAACCTAGAATTTCCCTGTTAGTCTTACTAGACTTCAGATATAGACAGTAGAATAATAATTTCACCTAGGAACCTGCATTTTATCCTGAAATAAGTATTTCATTTGTTTTCTTTCTAGACTACTTTTTTCCACGTTGCCATGCTGTGACAGCGTGATTTAAATTAACATTGAATTTGGTCAGATAATTTCCATGAAAAAACACAAATCAAGACAGAGTCATAGTATATCCAATTTGCTATGCACAGTGGGTGTTTGATAAAAAGTCTTAACTGAGAACAATTCAGCATTGATTTATGCTCCTGATCATTATGATTATCATGGAGAGTCAGAGAAGCAAAACAAACAGTTTTAAGCATTTATTCCCAAGAAAAGAGGAAACTAAGCATTAGTAATCATTACTAAAAGCACCACAGCATATCTGGGATGAGGCTGGTATTGTGGAATTAGTAGTATTTAAACAGAAATACATGCTTTCCTTTAAATCATATTAGTATGATTCTAATCTAATCTATACTATTAGTCTGTCTTTAATTGTTTATTTACAAAGACTTATCTTTATGTGTTGAGTAATAATTGTACAGATTTATGGGATACAATATATTATTTTCACAATGTGGAATGATCTAATTAGGCTAAATAACACATCCTTGAAGGAAAAGAACAAATTTAAATCCTACTCTTTAAAGGAACACTTTAAAAGGACAGAGATAAAAACATTAGAAAAGTTAGATGATAGTTTACTTTAGCAAAGAAGACTTATTTTGGATTGTTTTATGAAGTCCACATTTTCTTCAAGAAACTTGGTTCTGCAGAGCTGCCTGGACCTTTCTCTAGCTGCTTTGTCATGGAAGTGCTCATCCAGGGCAGCATCAGATGAGGTTGAGGCCCCTGCACCTGCTGTTAACTTATCTTCAAAGGGGAAATGTCCAAATTCCAAAGCAACAGCTAATGAAACAAATGAAAGACAACTGCAAATGTAGATTCATCAAAGAGGAAGAGCTGAGCTAGTAATTTGGAATCATTTATCAATAATAGTTGACATGACTTTACAATTTTTTTCAATTTATTTTTATTTTATCTATGAGTGTTTTGCCTGCATGTATGTGCACACATATTGTGCAGTGCCCATGGAGGCCCAGAAGAGGGCTTTGGAACCTCTGGAATTGGAGTTACTGATGGTTGTTAGCCACCATGTGGGTGCTGGGAACCAAACCAGAGTTCTCTGCAAGAGCATCCAATGTTTTTAGTCACTGAGCTATATCTCTCCAGCCCAAGTTGATAGGTTTAAAAAAAGTATTTCTTTTATTTTTATTGATTTGTGTGTGTGTGTGTGTGTGTGTGTGTGTGTGTGTGTATGCCATATGTGTGTAGGTGTCAGCAGAAACCAGAAGAAAATATCAAATCCTCTGGAGCTGGAGTAGCACGTTATTATAAATGTCCATCATAGTTCTGGGAACCATTTGGGTCCTCTGGAAGAGCAACAAGTGCTCTTAGCCACTGAGACATCCTCCAGATCCAATTGCTTATAAATATTTCAAAATTTATTGGGGCTGGAGAGATAACTCAGTGATTAAGGGCATGTACTACTCTTGCAGAGGACCCAAGTTTGGTTTCTAGTACCCATGTCTGATGTCAGGTGGGTCACAAATCAGATAACTCCAGCTCCAGGAGATCTGAAACCCTCTTCTGGACTACAGTAGGGACCTTATCTAACACACACATACACATACACATACACACACACACACATACACACACACATCCCACACATGCTCATGTAATAAAAAATGCAGTCAAAAATTTTAAAGCTTGTTTATAATGAAAGCAACTGAGCATCTAAAAAATCAGAAATACAAAGAGAGAAAACAAAATAACTTGTGATTCCCCTATATTTGTCATTAATATTTATCATAATCCCCCAATCTTTGTTTCTATAACAGTAAACCCACAGGTTTATGCAATCATTGATATATCCATTTTACTATAAATGTAATGACAAGACGGAAAGAAGTGAGAGAGGTAAGACATACTTTGTGTTAGGCATTTATCCAAGTACTAGGGAATTGTTGACATACTCTATCATTGCAAAATCTTACTTTGTACTAGAAAAAATATTGAATTTATGGTTTTCAAAATTTGATCCTATTCCCTTTTTATGTATTCATATTTATAGTTAAAGGATGATTAGTAGTTTTTTTCTTTCTAAGTTTCAACTTTTATACTTAGCAACAAAAGACTTTGTGAAAACATATGGTCTGCTTATTTCCTTGGGAAAGATGTCTAGAACATGATCACTGGGCTCAAATTTTTAAAGATTCTTGATAGCCGCTGTCAACATATTTAAGATGAGATTAATCAGAACTGACATTCTCAGGGTGCTGTAGTTCAAACCTCCATCTCTCCATGCTCTGAAGCAGAGAGTGACAAGTACTTGTCTTCCCTGTCTACATTAGGTATGGAAGTTGTGTATTTTTTCTCATTGCAGTTCTGTTTATTAATGAAACCAACCCACTATCCTTAGGATTTGGTGTGGAAGGTTGCAGATCAGAGTCACCTTCAACTTTCTCTGACTACTTTTCAAACTGTAAAGAACTAGTTAATTTTGATATTTGAAGGGGTCTTTGTGCTCCAATTAAAATAAAGATGAAAAAAACCCCACAAATATCTTCATATGTATAAATTTTGAGAAGATAATGTTTCTGTTACTCTTCCTAGATTTATATCTTCTGTTCACCTCAGGCAGCCAGCCTACCTAAGACCATACCAAGGGAACTATAACATCAACTTACATATACCAGTTGGATCTGACAGATACCTGATTAGGTTGGACCAGGAAATAGAACTTTACTTATAGATGAGAGATTCTGCCATGATGATGATGATGATAATGATGATGATATTTATTCAAGAGGAGATATGAAAAATACTGAAGTATTCAAAAAGTCACATAATTAGAATTTGTGATAAGGGTAGAAATAATGAGACTTCTTACTGAAATGTGGTGGATAAGAAAAGTTTCACTGGGGAGGGTTATGGTTGATGAAACCCAAAACATGAGGAGTTAGAACTGTGAAGTATAGGCAAGGGAGGGAACATTCTCAGGGTGAGGTTAAAGTACATTAAAATATATTTTCTGAACAGGACATGATTTTTTTAAAGTACTACAAAGGTACCAAGGCTTGGTACCAGCAGTATCTTTTTCCTAGAAGTTAGTGAGCACCTCAGGGCCAGGTTTGCAATGGATGTATCTAATGGATCTTTCAGCACCTAGGGAAAAATACTGATGTGTACAAGCTAGGGCATTGAAGAAATGTCTGTGTGGTTCTCCATGGTAAACATTACACATGTATACTTCCCAGGGACATCAGTAGTCATGTGGCAAGATCATTTACTCAATGTAGGAAGAATTCTCTCTCCTACCCTAACAATTACCCAGGTGTGTTCTCACCTGTATGACTTTCAGTACTTCTCAAACTCTTAGGTTTCTGTTCTTCCAAAAGTTCAAGCATGGATACTCAACATTCTTAATTTATTTTAAAATATATTTTATTGAATCATTGTGTGTTTCTTACAGAGCATCTCAATCAATCAATATTAATCATCTTTATATCATTTTCCCCACCATCACTCCCCCCATAGCCTGGACTATACACATTCTTTCATATGTGTTAAGGTCCATTGTGTCCAGTTAGTGTCCCCAAGTGACATCAGTTCACGTTCATCTACTGAGGTCTAGGCAGCCTACCCATAGGCCCTCACTTTAGTAAGACTATCCCATCCTCACCCAACAGCAATCAGTTGCTAATATTTTTAAAGCACAGGTTGCGGTCTGATGCTCATTTCCCCAGTGCCATGCTGGGTTTTTGTCTGCTGGAGTTTGCATGGATCTTGAGTATGCTGAAGGCTTGCTGTAGGTTCATATGAACAGGTCTCAGGAGCTTGTAGGGTTCTATTTCCATATGATCATACCCCTCCTGACTAGCTCTTACAATATTTCCATGACCTCTTCCACAATGTTCCCTGAGCCCTGTGTGACTGAGACTTAGTATGAGTCCTGTTTGGGGGCCCATACTCTGCAATTCCTAATCTCCAAACCTTAGCCATTTGTGACCTTTTGGGTTACTGACCCTTTGTTATACAAGCTTCATTAATAAGAGTTGAGAGATTCATTAGTGTCTTCTTTACCCCTAGTTCTATATTGTGTGATGGGCAATTAAGCATGGGCAATGCATAGACAATGTCTATGTCTATGTACTACTCTGTATTAATCTGCACCTGGTGCTAAAGAAACTTCTTTGATGAGTGGTTACTGGGACATATGACTGTAAATATAAGGATGAATATTTTGCATTTAGTAAGAAGTTATTGTTAGCCTAGGGATGTGACAGCTCTGGGAACCTCTCTAAGGTCTATGACCTCTTCAGCCATGTGTTTTGGGCTGTGATTACAATACCATACATGAATTTTCTCCAACTGAGTGAACTCTAAGAACAATTAGGTAGCCGTTGATTGGCCCCAAGATAAAAGTGCCACTACCGCACCAGTGTTGAATGTTGTGCCAGTCATTGATGTGGTTATTTCATCATGAAAGTGGTGTTGGCCCATCGATTGATGTTCTCCCTTGGCTACTTGTATAGTGGTCTCCAGAGCTAGGAGTGCTAGCCTTCAGGGGAAGTGTCTTCCAGATCAGTGCCAGCTCCGTTGCTCCAAATCCAGTCTCTGAAGTATGTTCTGTCTTCAACAATGGAGTCTTATCTTCAAGTTCTGGGAGGCAATTGAGGGCTGTGGCATAGCCCAAGTAATTTTGGGAGTCTCTTGGACTATCCTGGCCAACAACTTAAAGGAAGGTTCCTATTATCTGGCACTGTTTCTTGGTATGTAGCCTACAACTATGCACATGGGCTCATGTAGAGATGTAGAGATACTGAGTGTGGAATTTGTCATTAGGTTGTTAGACTAATATATTCCCTCTGTTTTTTTACACCAGCCAGGCATTATTTAATCTCTTGTCTCTACTCTCTGTCTCTCTATCTTTCCCTGTGTAACCTTTCTTAATTTTATTTTATTTGAATTATAGCTATATTGATACTTAACATATAATCATGTGTATGATGACTGATTCACTTTTAAAAAAACTTAAATATCAGGGTTGGAGAGATGGTTCACTGGTTTTAAGCACTTGCTGCTCTTGCAGAGAACCCAGATCAGTACCTAGCAACACATTGTAGTTCACATCCACCTTTAACTCAGATTCTAGGGGGATCTGGTACCATCTTCTGGCTTCCATAGATACCTGCAAATAAGCAGTGCACACAAATTCATGCAAGCACACACACAATAATAAAAAATTAATTAATCTTTAAAAATTAAAAGAAATTAAGTATCTACCAGAGTCACATATTAAGCAATATCTACAATACATTATGTTCACCATTTATTTATATTATTCTAATATACATTAAGATGTACAAATACTTGCATTTTTATGATCAACACCTTCATGTTACCCTAAAATTATATACTCTACTATTCAACACTACCTATGTAAACAATAATCCTACTCGGATCCACTTTATTTAGAAATTCAGGACTACCTTCCTCTTCACCTTATTAAGTCCCCTCTTGAGACCTAGTGATTTTCAAGTGTCAAACAGAGTTCTTGTCATTTAAGTTGGGCCAGAAAGTAGATGCTCAAGGACCCCTAACAGAATGGCAGGCAGGAGCATTTAATGCAGCAGAATCAGTAACAGACCAACTATGGCTTCATTGTAAGGGTCTGATGCTCAATCTAGCTGTTGGGAAACAGACATTGGTGAGACCACTGATGAGCCTTTGAAGGCTATGCCTTGTGAGAGGCCTTCTTTACCATAATCCAGTGTTAGGCCTGTTTTCAAAGCTCTTGAAAATGGCTTTCTTCTCCAGGAAGAGTGTATGTACAGGTAGCATGAAGATTAACATATTTTCGGGTTGATGGAAACCTTGAATTCAGTCATCAGAACTCTATTTTCTGGCATCATGGAGTTCATGTTTTAAAAAATCATAGTTAAAATAAATATATAAAATTTCAAAATTTTACTAAATATGTGGCCTTTTCAAGAACTTACTGCATTCTCAACCCTTTGCCCACTAACACACATGCATTATTATGTCTTTCAGTTTTTCTCTACATCCCATGTTCTATGTGCTGTTTACACTGCCACATGCAATGGGGAGAGGAGATGAGGCGGACAGACATCCAGTACTTGGTGAAGGTTGATGTGCTAGGAAGTTACAGAGTGGTTATGGACCCTGGTTGCCAGACCCATTCCCTTAGCCATTCTATGACTGTGTTTCCGTGCCGTGTTTCCCATCTTGAATCTTGATGAGGGGAATAGTGGATCCGTTTACTGAAAGAGAATGCTACCAGAAATGTGAGTGACTGATAGCAGCACCAGATGTTAGTGCTACAGACTTTTCCTCGAAAAGCAGGCACCATCCCTTCTGTGATACCGGGAATGAAGATAAATGTGAAAAGTCCTGGTGGTCATTAACACTCCTCCCCCTTCTACAATTTTACCTAGAGACTCAGGCACTTTGAATTTTCTTAGATGAGGTTTAAAAATAAAATTTGCCTTCATTCTAGGTGTAATATATTCCAATTTTCAGGGATCATAGGTTAATTAAATTGATTTAAAACAACTTTTGCATACTACCTTAATTAACCTTCCAGTTATTGCCTCCTATTCTGCTCCCATTCAGTGCTGTCAGTCTGCCAGGGCGAGGGTTAAAGCCCCTCACCCTCTCAGGTAGGTGAGGAAGACGGGAAACAGCATTTACTGCAGTGTTTGATTAGTGGAACTCATTAGCTGTCAGATACACAGCCCCAGCAGTCCATCAGAAGAGAACCACAATGCCAGTGACATTTATTACATGGTCTGCATTCAGAAGCTGCTTAGAAACCAATTTCCATTCTTATAGGTTCTGTTCCAAAAATGGGAGTTCTCCAGGATTCATAAGCAAGCCTGATCAAAATGCCAAGGAAAGAAAGAAGGAAGAAAAGAAAAATAGCCTTCAGATGACCATAGCACAAAATCAGCCCTGAACACTAGCACAGAAATACAGGCGGTCCAAGGCCCATTGTTTTCCCTGATGCTGGCTGAGTTTGTATGCTACGCAAAAAGTTTCAGGAGAGTTCCCGTGCTTGCTTCCTGTGAGTTCACAAAGTAAATGGGAATCAGAACTGTTTGGTTGAGGAGCTAACCCTGTGGAAATCCACACTGCTTTTCTGAATTTGATCACCATATGCTTATCTATCTGTTTACTCTGCCTGTTCTAAAATGCTTCCGGACAAGTGCTGTGAAGGAAGATTTGGCCAGATCACTCAGCAGGCAGATGTTTCTCTTGCAAAATATCTTAATATAGGGAACCAGGAAATTCTCGGAAAGTATTCCTGCCTTTTAGCACTTACGGCACAGCATTTTATTTTGTAACAACTTATAAGTAAATATTAACAAAGAAATATCAGCTAGGCTTTTCATTTAACTGATGTGGTTTATGCAAAGAAATGGATGCTGAATGAAAGTACAATGTTGAAATCCTCTGATCCCCTGTTTCTGCTTCCTGAATGATGGGATTATACTCAGCTGCTCTGCCTGCCCAGTGTTTTATATGTATTATCAGGAACCAAACTCTGGTCCTCATGCTTACATGACAAGCACCTTATCCACACGCTCATCTCCCCCACCATCGCCTTAGGAATGAATTAAAAGCAGATGTGCTTGTCTTCCTTCTTGACATCCCTACCTAGTTATCTCCTAGTAGCTGTGAACTCTTGAATACTCTTGAATACTTCATACCTCTCCCATTTGGTCTAGCATGTTTCTGCTTCTTTGATAAACATCATGCCTATTCTAGGTTGCTTGTTGTGATAAAACACCATGACCAAAGTCAACTTTGAGAGGAAAAGATTTATTTCAATTTACAACTTACAGTCCATCATTAAGAGAAGCCAGGCCAGTACTCAAAGCAGGAACTCAGAAGTAAACACTGAAGCAGAGACCATGGAGGACTGCTGCTTAAGGGCTTGCTTTCCCTGACTTACTCAGCTTTCTTTCCTTTATTTTTATTTTTTTTCTTATTTATTTTTATTTTATGTACATGAGTGTTTTGTGTGCATGAATTCACCATGCACATGCAGTGCCTGAGAATGACAGAAGGGGGCATCTGATACCCTGGGGGCTGAAGTTACAGAAGGTTGTGAACTGTCGTGAGCGTGATGGGAACAGAACTCTGGTTCTCTGCCAGAGCAGTAAGAACTCTTGACCACTGAACCATCTCTCCAGCCCTCAGCTACCTTTTTCAGACAACCCAGGCCCACCTGTCAAGGGATGGCACCACACCCAGTGAGCTGGACCTTCCTACATGATTCAGCAATCAAGAAAAGGCACCAAGTACATGCCCACAGGCCACTCAGAAGGAAGTAATTACTCAGTTGAGGTTTTTTCTAGGTGTGTCAAATTGAGAACCAAGATTATCCATTACACCATTGCAATAAATTGTATCACTAAACCACTTTCTTATTATAACAAAAAAGTTTTGGAGTCATTCATGCCCTCTTTCCTTCCACCTACACTTTCTCTGTCATACTTTCCAACTCTGCCTACAATTTTATTATATTAGTAAAAATCCTTTGGCCTGCCTCCAAAATACATTTTATTTCTTTTCTTTCTCTTACCATTGACATCATATTCAAAACCAACATCATATGTCATCTGGAGTTCTCAAGTACTCTTCTCATGGGTCTTTTTGCTTCTGATTTGACCTTTCAATTAATCTTCCATGTAGTAGCCAGCAATTAGTGAAGTTCACTAATCAGCCTACACATGTCCAATCTGAAGCTCTCTCATAGCCTTTCATAGTCAATACAATAGAACTTATAATCTTTATCACTGCCTGCAAGACTATGCCTGCTTACCCTACCTTGCTTCAGACACATCAACTTGCTGTGAGTTTATAAGTTGAGCTTTTGCCTAGGCCTGGGTTTAGGGCATCATCTTCCTGCAAGGTTTTTCCCTCTGAGTTAGTCCTTCTGTCCTTTAAATATCAACTGAATTGTCACTGCATCAGTGAGGTGGTCCCTGGCTTCTTTAGGTGTCCTCCTACCTCATTAATCTCTTCCACAAAGCTGTATGTGTTTTCTTACAATTTATCACTATCTAAAGTTATTCATTTATATGTTGCTGGCTTTCCCAAAAGAATATAAGCTTTCTTGAGTTAGCAACGCATCTGTCTTGTTCATATATCACTTAGCAAATGCCTTAGAAATGTTGGTTGCATTTAAATCAGGTGCTAGCAAGTTGTCTGAATACTTCTTTCTTGCAAAATTTAGAAAATGAAATTATGTGACTATAGGTATAATTGATCTGGAAAATAATTCAGGAAAAAGAAATAGTAGATTCATGGGTGATATAACTGGTCCATTCCTGCTGACTATTTCTGATAAGAGAGGATTTCCTAACTCATGGCTCTTTCTTCTCCAGACAAAAGCCAGCTGTTTTCCTGGTTCATGGACCAGCCTACTGTGTAGGTGGAAGTTCTCCCAGCATGACAACAGAGGGCCCACTGAACATAACTGACAGCACTTTCTTCCAAAGAGTTACAGAAACATGGGTGATGAAATGCTTCATGCCCTTCTCTCCCATGTAGCTCCTTGTCTGTTCTTTGATTGAAAAATATTCTCTGATGGAAATGGGACTGGGCAATGAGTGATCTGGTGAGGGACATGCCAGGAGATTCCTCCAAAGACTGCATGAGTATTATGCTCCTTGCTTCTTTAGACACACATTAAATTCAAATTCTTTCAAACAATAAAATATTAATTTTCTTCCCAAAGAGCTCACACTTAAGAATTAGCTGAAGTATGCACCTCTAAATGCTGCCACTTTGAATTTTTCAATACTCAAGCCTAGTTCTCCACTCAGATGAGGAGATTAAATGAAAGAAGTCATAATTTCCTTTCCTTTAAATAACTACTCTTGCTTATTGTTTCCTTCCTCATGATGCATCTTCTTATCATCTGGTGGGTGTCTTGATTTCTTTTATTTTGGTAAAAACTCATTTTTTACTTTTTGGTGTAAGTGATTTTGCTAGAATAAATCCACCCTGGATACAAGAATGGAGATGTTATACAAATGCATCAATTGGAATATCTGTTCTTTGAATTTTGATCCTGAGTGGAATAGATCAAAGATTGGCAATGGTACATAGTATGCAGTGGAGGCTACAGAATATACTTTTCTGTTGTCTTCACTCACCAAAGTTCCCAGAGATCCTGGTTCCTGATGTATTCAGAAACTGTTTCCTGAGTTTCTCTTTGTATTGTTTGAACTATTGCACTTTATTACCACTTTCATCACCTGTTGATGCATATTATGTTATTCCAGAATTTACTGGTAATGATTTCATTAAGTTATGGTTCCATAGATCATAAATCAGGAAAGAGTACAAATAGGATGTTGACCTTGCCTCTGTTAGGACTGTCCAGACCCTCATTTACACACTTCAAATAACTAAGGTTGGCTAGAAAGTTTGTAGTATCACATGGCAGCCCTGATAACAGGTGGACTGTTTAATACTTCTCAACATGGAGTGGCTAAATTTTTTCATATGTGATCTATGTATAAGGATGACTACATATCACTCAATGGCTTTGGAAGTGAGTTGGGTAACAATACATACAGTAAATAAGCAAGATACATTATTGAGCATCTATTATCTTATAAATAATACAGATATAATACTGAGACAGAAGGAGGGAGGGAGAGAGGAAGGGAGGGAGGGAGGGAGGGAGGGAGGGAGGGAGGGAGGGAGGGAGAGAGAGAGAGATCCAAGGAATTAATCATTTAACACTGGGGACATATAAGGGAAAAGCTTGAGAGCACTTGCTGAAAATCATTGGGGTATGTGTGTGTCTGTGTGTGTATGCCTCTAGATCCCAATGTATGACTCCTTACCTGACTAAAGAAAAGCTTCTCAGAGGAAGAATTATGAAGAGATTAACTGGATGACAGAGTACATAATGAGGTGCAAAGATTTTAAAAAGGGTTTCAGAGAAATGATGGAGAAATGTGGAGAAGAGAGGCAGCTAGTCTGTTTGAGGACCTGCTTGCAGTTTAGTACGGGAATAGCTATAGGCTGGTGGAAATGAGGAGTCAAGCAGGACCCAGTTGGCAATAGGCTGGGAAAACATCCTTGTTTTCTATTCTGTCTAGTGCAGAAATTTGGAAGTGTGCTTTCACTGCCAGGAGTCCTTTTGACAGCCTATAAAGCAATGATGGATACCAAAAATAATACTTCTCAGCTTTCACCACCTTGCCATATATTTCCCACATGTGCTTAAGGGAAAACTAGAATCACAAGAGTCATTAATAAACTTATAATGTAAGAATACTTGAAAGGTTCTGAGAAGAGCTGGTCATCTTTTCTCTCTCTCAGACAGATCTTTTGAGAAACATTTTAATGTTTGCACGACCTTTAATCAAATATAATGCATAGTTTTAGATTCCAGTAAATTACTGCCTTCCCGTAAGCACCAGCTTGTAGAGGAAAGATGCTGGAGGGGCATAATGGTATCATTAAGAAATACATAAATATCATCTTATTATTTTTTTCTTTATGAAATTTTTATCTCTGCTAGTGGAAGTGTGTTTCATTTCCTTTTTCCAGTCGTGCCTAAGGAAATTAAGCAGGATTTTATTAGCAATAAGGTTTTTCCAAGTTATTTTCCTTCTGGGTCCAATGTAATTCCCGGATCCCTTCACAGGCTTTAAAATGATCAGGCTCCGTGAACTCTCCAGTCCTTAATCACCACTAGCTTCACTTCTCACCCCCCCATTTTTTTGCTTCCTCTCATGATTTCCAGCCTTGTCAAAAAGTCAGAATAGACATTCACACAAGGCTCCAGCTAAAGAAAACTGAACATTCCTTCCTGGATGCCAGTTACCTGTAACTGTAAAGCATGAGAACCACAGTCTTGTCTTAATCAAGACTCTAAATTTCTAGTAACCAAAATCAGCTAAACCAGCAGACATAATCCCACCAAGCAAAACTCAACAAACAAAACCAAGTAAACAAGAATTAGAAAAAAAAATTCAAGTAATCTAAAACACAGAGCTTAGTGATTGCTGAAAGGAGGCGTGAGAGCCCTCTGGCTCCAGATGTGGTGGAGCCTTCGAGCCTGTCTCCCTGATAGCTAGATCTGCTTTGCTCTGGTCATTTCAGGTTTTGCAGAATTTTTATGACATGGTTGCTATTTTGTGGCCTAAGGATGCAGAGCTCTGACTGCCCAGTTGAACTGCATGGGAAGGTGGGTGAAAGAGTGGGTACTGGAGATTTCATGAAAAATCTGGGTTTTGCCAGATTAAGGAAAATCAGAAAGGCAAAAGTGATTAATTTTTCTATGCAAATAATTTGTTGCTGTTATTATTGTTTTGAGACAGTTTGGTCGTGATATCACTATGTAGTCTAGACTAGCCTGGTAATTCTCCTGCCTCAGCCTTCCAAATGCTGACATTAAAAGCATGCACCACCACATCTGGCTCCATACACCGTGTCTTTAAAAGCAGTTTGGGGATTTACAATGCCTGAAATATAGCAAACTACCTTTTAATTTCATAAACATGATAAAGGCTTACAATGAGATCACTGTGCTTTTGAAGACACTGTATTGTGGAGATCTCAAAAGGACTGTGATGTACAGTATAAACATTAAAATTTCAGCAAGGACCTCTATAGTTTGTGCAGGAGGAGATTTTTTTTTTAAGTGAAGTTATTAGATGATAAAAGAATTACTTCTGCTCCTCTCAGCCACATTGGTAACAATTTTAATACAGTTCTGATTTGGGAAGGGCAAGAGTCTAAGAAATGTCAACTGGTTAGTCCCAATCTCATTTTTTCAGCAGCTTTTCTGAGCTTGAAACAAATCCATTATCCTTTGCTTTGTTAATGTGTCTCCATGTAACAGAAGAACATTTTCAGGTACATGCATCCCAAACTCTGCAGGACATCCATCAAGACCTGGACTGTGCCTGTAATAGGACACATCACTGTTCATTTTAGCTCTTTGGGAGCAACAGGAACATTTGTGTTGCCACCACTAATCGAAAGGCTAAGTGTTCCAGGTGAAACGTTGATGTTTCTGCAGATTAAGCAGTGTGAATGGAAAGCTGGATCTCTTTTATTAAAAAGTCGTGCTCTCATTATAGCTTTTGACTTCAAAGAACTCTTACCCGTGTCATCTGATTTTACAGTGGATGCTTTGAGATCTTCACAAACAGGAAGCAAATAGCCTCTCCCTTTATTTCCTGACACTCAGTGTAATTTTAAGTCATCAGGATGGCCCATTTTCAGCATTAACATTTGTCCCAGTCCCTGTCCTGTGTGCAGTGAGACTGTGAACGTTCTTCTTACTTCTTCCTTAATCAAGCTTGCCTTTGAAGATAATGTTTCAGGTTTCCTGACTGGATGCCTTTGGCCTGTTCTTTTTAGGAAAATGGCTAACCAGCATCCTTTTCCTGTATGATCCTGAGCTCTTCCACATGGATATGGAGAGGATTCCAAAGTATTACTATTATTTTAGAAGTACTTAACCAACTTGATAGAGAAGCCTTTTTAAAAGATTTTTAAAAATTATTTCTCTGTTTATTAGCGATAGGTGTTCAGCTGCCATCTGGAGCTGTTGAAAGAGATGAACCAAGAGTGATTCGGTGCTATGATTAGGCGACATGATTGCCACTGGCTCTGATAATCACATCATTAACAGCACATGCAAGAGGAAATTACCTGCAGCAAGAGGAGTTCATGGGGAATAGAGAGTGCAGGCCTGTTCTGCCCTGCCCTTCAAAATATGTCACCTCAAGCAAAGTGAGAAAACACAGATGAAAAGGGAAGACTACAGTGGTCTTCCCCTCTATAAATGACTATACTACCTCCAGAGTTGGCTCCTTACTGTGGTCAAACAAAGAAATGTCACACATGGCTAGTGGGCAGAGCATAAAAACACCTGCTATCGCTCACTAGATACAAAGTGCTGTGTAGTATATTCTGCAACTTAAAAAAAAAATCTTATGACAACCATACTCATTATTATTGTTCTCTTTAATCCAGAGTGTAAGAGATGCTATGTACCTTGTTGATGGCTACACAGATGGTGAATAGTAGGCCCAAAGTTTGAATCCAAGCCCACTTAACACCCACCTGATCTGCCAATTTTAAGATGTTGCTAGCAGATGAAACCGTAAGAAAAGCAGAGAAGATGCTTGAGACTTGTGAATTTGGTCCACATATTTCCCTTTCTTTAGAAACAGTGCCAGATTGGAGAGGGTTTTAGATCAATAAACAAGACTAAAAGTCCTATATTTAATATTTATAGTTTATCCCCTCAATACAGTATCTCTTAATTCTGCCACATACTCGCTCAGAGAAAAACTTTTGTTCAGTGATTCAGAAAAGGCTACTTTTGAACGAATGATATTCTATCTTGTGCAATAAGGAACTAAGACACACTGTGAAACATGCGTAGGACTGGGTCAAATGCCAACAACATGATTAATAGTAATAATAATACAGTAAATAATAAAACAATGATACTCCAAGCATTCATCTAATGTATTCAACTTGGAGCTCTCTGAAGACTCAGGAGCTCACTGACTGAACATTGCTGAAGAATCACTCCCCTACAACGAGCAATGCCCATCTATACTGCGCCATTCCATGAGGTATGAGAGAGATGTGTACCATAAAGCCAATGATTTGTTTAAAGAAGACCATTTTCACCATTCTCAGAGGGGTTCTCAACTCCTCTGTAATGTCCTCCATTCTCCCCTCCTTTCAAGAAACCACGGTCCACTTTTGAAAGCCTAGGTTTGTTTGCATTGTTAAAAATGAGTAAATGAACTATATGCTGTGTGCCCCTTTGTATCTGATTTCTTTCAGTCAAAATTATAATGTTTGAGTTGACCTATCTCATATCTGTATCAGTTATTGCCTTTATACAAATCAGTAGTTTTCCACTTTATAGATAAACTATATAGATGAACATTTGGACTGTTCTCAGTGCTGGTTTAATCTGAATAAGCTGAGCAGTGACTATGGACGTTCACATGCATTCACGTGTGTTCTCATGTCCTCTGGGATAGATACCCATAAGTGGTATGCACTAGACCTACAGTGAGTTTATATTTAACTTCTCAGGAGGCCTTGGGGTTCTCTGCAATGTCTGTATAATGTCATGGTCTCACGGGCCAGGTATGAGAGCTTCGTTTGTTCCATGTCCTTGTCAGCTCTTCTGTTCTCTGTCCTTTGTGATTGCAGATACCCTCGTGGTTATGAATTCACTTCAGTCTGGTTTTAACCTGCGGTCTCTTGATGACTTAGTGATGCTGAGTATCTTTTCAGGTGCTTCTTAGCAACTCATAGTTTGTGGTGAAAAATGTGAGCAGTTTCTGATAGTAACTTATTCTATAGAGTTGTAATGACACTTTGTGTCTTTCGTACAAGTATATTGTCAATAGATGTATTTAAAAATTTTTTATCACTCTGTGTCTTTCCATTTTCTTAATGTCTTTAAAAGGATAAAATTTGTAAATTTGATAAAATTCAATTTATTCATTTTTCTTTTAGAATTTGCGTCATTCCATTGACTTTAATATATTTAACTTTCTCATCAGCCTTATATAATTGCCTGTATTTTTCAGATGATTAAAACTAAATTTTCTAGGGATTATGTGAATTGCCCTAAGAATGCTAAATTCCTGAAGTTTAGTAGAAGGGAAGCAGAGAAACAGAGTTAGGACTGCAGTACCAAGAGTCACAGAAGTCTGGTTTGGCAATGAAGAAAGCAGAAATGAGGGTCTAGTCTCGACAAAAGGTGGTTAATTTCCTGAGAGCAATTTTCAGTGATGATCCAATGAGCGAGCCTCTCTTCCCAGATAAGCTATTTGGGACTGAAGCTCTCATGTTCCATACCTGTTCCTCATGCTCACCTTGCCAAGAGGCAAAGCAGGCATTATGTCAGCTTACTCCTGCTGCAGCGTTGGGCCCTCACCCTGGGAGAAACCCCCCTAAAAGCCATCAATCAATCAATCAATCAATCAATAACATAGTTTCAGATAAAAAGAGATACTATGCTTGGTTTATACAGTGGGACAAAGCTTATATTTTCTTCTTAGAATACAATTGGACATGATTTTTCTTTTGAAATATGAACAGCAAAGTACTTCTCTGACTTCACAAGAGTCAAAAAAGAAAGAAAGCATTGAACATTCACTGCTCAGCTTCAGTCTTGTACAACTCTTCTCAGAGAAAACCCTAAGGAAACCTCCTTTGCCTCCCTGCTTCCTATTACTAAGGCAGGTGTCATTAATTGCAACCCATGACCTCATCAGAACTGCATCCCACTGCTCTCCTGCCACACTGCTCTGGAGAACTGTCTACCGGTGTATAAGTTTCGGCAGATGTAAGTTTTATATTTCTATTGCCCCTGGCTTCCTTTGAATTACCACAGCTTGGTATCACTGCAAGTTCATTACCTGAAGGTGTGATGCAGAATATTGTACAAATACCACTGATAGCAACTTTAAATGGAAATTAGATTCCTTTCCTCCCTAGTTTTACATACTGCCTTCATTTTAGCAAACTCCAGTTGTAGACACCATGCTCACTGTACCCATCTCTCTTCTACAGAGTGTAACAGTAGTACTGCTTGCTTAAATACTTTTCATTTTCTCTCTCTCAGACACACACACAGACATACACAGACACACACACAATTCTTCCCTCCCTTCCTCTTGCCTTGTCTTTCCACTGTTATCCTTTCTGCCACACTGCAACATAGAAAGGAAAGGCATATTTTTCTCTTCTTCTAAAATCTGACTTTCCATTCATGCAAAAAGGAGTAGGAGAGCCACTTACCAGATTGGTGAAAAGTGTTTCAGTGGTCTTGGGGCCTTTAACTCCTGGATTTTATTTCAAAAGTAATATGCATCTTCAGGAGAAATGCCCAGGAGCCCAGATGCAGGGCTGAATTGTAAATCCCACAGTATGTTGGAAAATGTGAATGAGTGAAAGCATCTAGGGAATACCAAAAAAGCAATCAGGAAACCATTAGTAAGAGTATAGTAATGAAGATGTCAAACACTTGTCTGAAAAACCAAATGACCCAGTTCACCAAAACGGCAGACTTAACCAAGTGTGAATCTGTTAGGCTATCCTATCTGAAAGATTATCCTGTTGATTTACTGAGGGAACAAAGATTATTTAGACCAATCTAATTTTTGATTTGGAACTCATAGAATGTTTAATGGCTCCTATAGTTTGGGTACATTCCTCCCAGTGTCCATAGGTTGAAAATTTAGATCCCAGCCCATGGTGGAATGTGGCCAAACCATTGATAAAGCCAGTGGGAAGTCTTCTAGGCACTGGAGATATGGCCTTGAAGGCCTACTAGAATTACTGCTAAATTTCTAGTCCCGACCCCTTTTTTTCTTCCTCTAGAACTCTGGTAATCATGAAGTAAGCAATTTACTAAATGACATTTTCCCAGAATGATATGCTGCCTCAGTCCAGATTCAAAGCATCAAAGTCAACTCACCCAGGACGCAAGCCTCTAAAGTTGTGTGCCAGATCAAACCTTATCTCTATGCAAATTGATTTATCCTAGGTATTGGGGATAATGATGAAAACTGACCAACAGCACAGTGGGGTTGTGGGCTTTGTAGTTTGCCTCCTAAATACCAAGTGTATCTTGCCCTTCCCTCCTCTGTTTTTCTCTTCAGTAATGTTGTCACTGTAGATTGCAGGACCCACGATCTTTGGCCAGTGTGGACCAGTGGGACACATAGACAGGAGATTGGAGGGTGGGAGGTGAGAGAATACAGTATTTACTATTCCTTCACAGCTCAGCCACTCCTCCCTCATGACTCCTGCTCCTCTGGGTCTAACTCATTTTTTGCTCCTTGTCCATTCCAGTTTAGGAATTAAGATTCCCACTGGAGCCACTCCATGGCTGCCTTAAGTTTCTGATTTCCTCAGCCTCAACTGTACTCACATGAATATTCCATCTATGAAATTATTTTCATTCTTTTGCATTTGCTTTCTGAAATGATTCAGAATGATAAGGTTTTCTTTCTAGATAATTTTTCTTAACCCCAGTGTGATTTCTTAGTAAGATACAAATTCTCTCTCCTAGTGGCATCCTTGGCATAAGCAATTTCAAGTGCAGGAGAATTATACCAGAGGCAAAAATTGAATCATCATAAATAATTTCCATTTAGACCCAGCCTCTTTTCTGCTTGAACTCTTTAGATGCTGCCTTTATAGTGTGATATATTGCCTCCTTGGCTTCAAAAGTTTCCTGTAAATATTCTGGGAAGGCAAACTGGAAACAAAAGACAAATCTCATTTACATCTAGGAAGTCATGCGCTGTAACTGGTCCTCAAAAATAGTCCTCTTTTGCCTGACAGGTACAACTATCTTCTCACTTTGTTCTTCCACAGACATTCATTATAAGTCCTATAGCATTCGAGTACTGTATAGACTACATACACTACACCTAAAACTCACTCTGTAAGATCTGAGTCTATATAATAAAAATACTACTTTTGAATTTTCAACAGTACCTTACCCCATTACAAATAATGGACATAGATCCCTCAACTGTAAGGAACGGTTTAACAAACTGATTCAATTTGCTGTTTTTACAAATTATTTTATTTTATGATATCTTATTTTATCTAATTTTAAGAGAGATGAAGCTAAACAATGTATCTCTTCCGTTTGCTAATTCACTCTAATTCCTCCTTTGCCAATAGAGAAGCATCTTGCTTGCAGTAAATTAGTTTGAAACCACGCCAATTTCCTTAGGGTTATTATTGCTGTCTTTGCTAATTTTCCTAAATGTATTTTCTTTTATTCTCTCTCTGGTTTTAAAAGACATCCTGATTCAGTGAATTTTTTTGAGTATATTTTATGTACCTTTATTTAAACATACTCTACAAATACAACCTATAGTTAACTGAAAAGAATCCTCGTGTGTGTGTGTGGTGTATATTATGAGTGGGTCCATGATACTTGTGTAATTGTATGTTGAGTGCTGTTTTTTAGGAACCGTTCATCTATTAATTGCTTTTAAAAATTTTTTAAATATATTTTACGTTTTTGCTTTTATTTTATGTGTATGAGTGTATTGCCTGCATGTGCATAAATGCACCCATGTTGTGCATTGTCCATGGAAGTCGGAAGAGGGGTTCGGATCCTCCAGATCTGGAGTTATCAATGGTTGTTAGCTGCCATGTGGATGCTGGGAACTGAACACAGGTCTCCTGCAAGAGCAACCAGTGCTCTTAACCTTGAGCCATCTCTCCAGCCCCTGTTTTTTGCTTTTATGAAACAGGGTCTCTTATTGACCTAGGGATGCCGAGTTTGGTTAGGTTGTCTGGAGAGTAAGCCCAGGAATCTACTTGACTCTGCTTCCTCAGTGCTGTGATTACTACCCTACTACACCATGCCTGACGTAGTTATGTGAAACCAGGGTATCAAACTCAGGCTTACTTGCATGCACAGCAAGCATTTACTGACTGAGCTATCTCTCCAGATCTGAAAATTCATAGAAGCATTAACTTCATAAGTTTTCATATAAAAGGTCTCGGTGCTGTTCTTTTGCCACTCGACTGGAGAATAAATCTACTAGAATTACTGCTAAATTTCTAGTCTAAATAATAATTACTGATGTTAAGCATTTTCTATGTGAAAGCAAATCTGTCAAATAATTTACATGTATATATTGTTTCATTCTTTCAAAATTTCTGAGTGGAGCTGCAGCAATTATTCTGGTGGTCACGAGGTTGGCAACGGCAGAATCTAAGCCCTGGTCTATCCTACTTCATAATAGCTGCACATTTACACCTCAAAGACCAAGACATAATAGTGCCTTGAACTGTGGCAGTTTGCCTTTATCCCCAAACTGCCTTTCTTTTCCCATAACTTAATAAAGCACAGTTTGTTCTCTGAGAAGTCTGAGGGATAGTTCTAGGCCACCAGTTTGCAGAAGGAAATTCTTTAGGGGCCATTTCTTCTTATTTGCTTAGATTGCAGGATTTAGGGAAAAAGAAGGATTTGATAAAGAGTGATGAAATTAAACAGTAGATTTCATAAAAACAATGCTTCTGATTTAAGCTTTTCCAAATTTGATTCACAATTTTAAGTGTCATAGCCAACAGATTGCTAGTGGTAATTTAGAAAGAAATCTATTAAACAACCATGGATTATTAGATTCTATAATAGAAAAGGGATATAACGGCTATTTTAATATATTTTTACATTAAAATCTTTCTCACATAAATCCATTCAATCAACCATATCTGGCACTCATTATGATTTCTGTCATGATTGAAATTTCTGTATCTGGTTTTCTTTGCTTAACATGATTTCATTCATTTTGATGAATGTCTATTATCCCCATCTATGTGTATAAAATACTTTCTTTAATCAGTCATATATCAATGGGCACCGAAAAGCATTCCATATCTTGGCCATAATGAATAAAAATGTAATAAGCAAGAGTATGCTGTTTACTTCATCTTATTCAGATAAACACAGGGGTAGAAGAGCTGGATCATAGTGTAGTTCTAGATTTAGTTTTTTGAAGAACCTCTAAACTGTTTCCAACATTCTGACTAACTAACGTTCACACTAACAATGCACAAGGTGCTTTAGTTAACATAGCCATTTCTACAAGGTTAATCCTCCCATCCATGAGCACAGGGCATTTTCTGACCTTCCAGTCTTGTCTTCTATTTCTTTCCTTAGTGTCTTAATGTTTTCATTGCAGAGGTCTTTCATCTCTTTGATCAGGTTTATTCATAGGTATTTGAACTGTTTTTGAAGCACTTGTGAATGAGAACTTTTTCAAATTTTATTCACAGAAAGGCCATGGCCTTTTATGTATTGATTTTGTGTCCTACTCCCTTTTTGAAAGTTTTTTTTTTTAAATCAGATATTATGGTGTTCTGACAGAGTCACTAGGATCTTTTAAGCATAGGATCATATCAACTGCAAGTAGGAATGTTCTGACTTCTGCTTATACCCCTTTCATTTATTTTCTTCTTTCTTATGACTCTAGCTAAGACTTTGAATCATATATTTAATAAGACAGCGAGAGATGGTATTTTGCTTCTTTCCTGGTTTCAGACTAAATGTTTTCAAGTTTTCTTCATTGAATACATTATTTGTTGTAGCTTTATCATATATAGCCCTTGTTACATTCAGATATGCTCCTTATATTTCAAGTTTTTTTTAGGGCTTTTATTATAAAGAAATGTTGGACTTTGTTGAAGTTCTTTATCTCATCTATGAACATGATCGTGTGATCTTTTCTACTGTCTATTTGGAACTATTTGAACCAACTTCTTGCATATCAAGGAAGAAACTTTACTTCAATTGGCAAGTATTTTATTGAGAAAATGTGTTTCTATGCTCAAAAGGGAAGTTTGTCAACAATTTTTAACTGTGTGTGTTGGTGTGTGTGTGCGTTTCTTTAGTTTATGTATCAAGGCAATTCTGGCTTCATAAACAGAGTTTGGTAGCGTCCTTCCCTTGCTGTTTTTTGGAGTCATTTGAGGACTCGGGGTGTTAGCCTTTCCTTAACGGTTTGGTAGAATCTGGCCATGATTCCATTCTAGCTCTTGTGGGTTTTGTTGTGGGTGTATTTCTACTACTACTTTAATCTTGTTACTTGTTATGTACCTGGTTAAGCTGTTTATAGTTTCTTGGTTTAATTTTTTTGGTCACATATGTGTAGAAAGTTATCTATTTCTTCTAGACTGTGCATTTTAAAAAATATGTTTTCAAAGTGTTCCCTCATAATCGCTGGTGGTAGTCACAAAATGAACAACTATAAGGAGAACAACATCAAAGCACACAAAATTTTATAAGCATACTTACAATCAAATAATCCCGCTGACACATAACCAATGGCAAAAAAAAAGGAAAAACTAATATAGAATGTCCTCCGAAATTAAAAGTCTTAGAGTGAATATGTAAATAATAAATGAGTGAGATTAAGGAAGGAGGCTGAAATAGGGGTAAATAGAGGAGAATCAAAAAGTTATATAGGAGAAAGGAAAAAGGAAGACTGTTATGTAGGTGAAGTAGGTCAAGAGATTTTTTAAAAATGAAAGACAAAAAGGAATACACAAAAGTCTCCTTAGCAACAAGAAAGTTCAAAAGCAAATTAGGTACATCTATGAATAGAAAAAAAAAGTCCATTAAAAAAAATCCCATATAAGCTAAATTAAAACTGTTACCAAAGGTGAGGTAGAAAGAAAAATATGTGCTAGAGGTAGGAGCTCACACTATTAATCCTGACACTTAGGAGGCAGAGGTAGGTGGATCTCTGTGAAATAAAGGCCTGCTTGGTCTATACAATGAGTTCCAGGTCATCTGAGGCTACAGGGAGATCCTCACCCTCCCCCACCAAAATGGGAGAAGGTGAACATGGAGGACAAAAAAAAGAAGAAAGAAAAGGAAAGATTGAAAAGACACAAGTATAGATGACTATACAAAGGGAAATAAAAGTACACAAGCAATGTTATTTAACTAAAATATTTTAAAAACACAATAAAACTAATACATAACAAAACTAAATACTGAAAAAAGCGAAACTGCTGCTAAAGGCATAATGAAAAGAAAAAAGGGAAGCAACCAAAGGGAGAATGGAGACTGGGAGCATAAGAGAGGAAGGGTCTGTCAACTCAGGGACTCTTTCTTTGCTGTGGTTTATGTTGGTGCTGATGTCTGACGTCTGAGTCCTTTGTACACCAATGACCTTTGCTTAATTTTGCAATCTGTTGGCTAGGTTGGTTCTCTGGTTCTCTGACCTCCTGAAATTCTCCATCTAAAGCAGCTAACCTGGAAGGGGTGGGGGGGGCGGGAGGGGTGTCCCTCATATGCACTGGGAGTGTGTGAAGGGGCAGCAGCACTGAGATCAGTACCTTCAGAACTCCCAAGTACAATATTAATCACGCTGCTGGAAGGGTGCAGCCATGATTGACCCTTGACTGCTGGACCTTCTAGGACTCTACAGCAGTGAACTCCAGACCAAAGACTATAGTGGTTGATGCACTCACTAGCTGACCTTGCGTGCAGCACCATCAAACTCCAGGTCTTTTCTCAGTTGATAGAGCTGCTCTCAGCCTGAGGGCCGGACTCCCTTTCTGCTTGCACTTCATTGCCCTCGTTCAGCCTTCTGCAGCCTGAGTTACTCAGCTTGTTGGTGTTCGGTTCCTCTGAGCTCTACAATTGTCTCCAGTGCCATTTCTCACGCTGTATCTGCTGAAGGTTAAAGTTAAGCTCCTTGGCTTGTGGTTATCTCTTCCTCAGGCCCCCAAACTAGCTCGGTTTTAAACAACAGGATTCATCTCGACTATGCTGAGATTTAGTTATGGATGAGAGGTCTCTCAGTTGCTGACTCCACCGGAGAAATCCGTCTCAACAAAACCCACACCTGGATTTGAGGCTGGCAAGGGCTCTGGACTTTTCCTACGGATTAACTGATGCCTGGTTTTAGAGCCAATTTGCCACAAATTTTAATCACCTGAGTAGGGAGCTTCACTTGATGAATTTCCTTAATTGCCTTAATTGATGTAGGAAGATTCACTTGCAAATATTGTGGCACGTTCTGGTAGCAGCCCAGATAAAAAGCGGGAACGGCAGAAAGAAGTCGATTTCTTTTTTTTTTTTTTTTTTTTTTTTTGGCGGGGGGGGGGTTTCCTTTCATTGCTGAGTTAATTTATCCTGTTGCAAGCTTCCATTACTATGGACCAGTGGCTCTCTAGGAACTACCTAGGTTTTCAGAGCCAGATTGGGACTACTGAGGCCCTCTACCTCGCAGACTAAGCCACTATCAGGTTCTTGGCCCCTCAATCGTGGAACAGCCACTGTGGGGCTACTTTATTTGCTAAGGGCTCCACCCAGCCCCAAGGATGAGGAGACTATGGGTTACTTAAGCTTCAGGTGTGGGTCTGCCGTACGACTATTTCAAAGGTAAACTGATTAATAAATTCTTTTTTAAAAGTATTTTATGTGTATTTGTGTGTTCCCTGCTTGTACGTAAGTGCACCCCTGTTGCTCAATGCCTACAGAAGTCAGAAAAGGGCATTGGATCTCTTGGAATGAAGTTACAGATGGTTGTTAACTGCCATATGGAAACTGGGAATTGAACCTGGGTCCTCTGCAAGAGCAGCCAGTGCTCTTATCTGCTGAGCCATCTCTAGAGCCCCCTAATAAATTCTACACACACACACACACACACACACACACACACACACACACACACAAATGTGCGCGTGCGCGATCAATTTTGCTCCTCTAGAAAACACTGATTAATACAGACTGCAAGTCTCCTTTTTCCTGGGCCACGTGGATTACCTCTGTCCTGAGATTCTACTCCCTCTCCCCCGACCAGGAAGTCACATGGGTGGAGCTGGGTTTGACTCACTTAGTTTTCACGTTTGACTTCATTTTGGTTTTCTGCTTGTCTACTTCTCTGCACTCTGCAGGTTTCTCCTCCCCACCTTCGTGAATTCCCAGATCACTCTGTGTAGTTTTCTCATCTGGGCTCTTCTTTACTGGGTCGTATGGAGGCCACCTTACCTGGAAGCCCCGATGATTTATAATCTTATTCCTTAAACACTGTTGACATTTTCTTGTATGAAGTTGCTGACATTTTAATGTCTATATTGATAAATTCATAACACATGAATACATATGAATCTATGAATGCATAAAGATGAATATAAATTGAGACCAGGAGGCACTTCTATTTTTATAGATTGCTTTTTTTGTTTAAGAAAATGTGTTTTACTTATTTTCCTAAATATTTCTCAAGAATATCACTTTCATATGCATGGACTATTCCGTGGAATTTGTGATTGTACTTAACTGTTTCATATTTTGGGATATTTATATAGTTTCAAGTTTTCCATTAACATTTTTTTTTATTTACTTATTTTTATTTTTTTGTGTATGAGTGTATCACCTGCATGCACCCGTGTCGTGCAATGCCCATGGAGGTCAGAAGAGGTGCCAGATTTCCTAGAACTGGAATTATGGAGGGTTGTTAGTTGTCATGTGGGTGCTAGGAATTGAACCTGGGTCCTCTGCAAGAGCAGCCAGTGCTCTTAACCAATGAGCCTCTGTCCAGACCCCAGCTTTCGATTCTTAGACCACGTCTGCGACTGCTGTCCTTATGGCCACAGTTTGTATTGGTGCCTGTTATTCGCTTTGCACATATAATTAGGAGGGAAGTTTATTTGAAAAGGGAATAATCATTTGCAGTAGGGCAAATTGTGCCCTTGTTCACTTCAGAATAACTGTAATATATCCTCCTCTCCACCTGGTTATAAATGTCAATTTCTTTACATACTTATCAATCTTAGCCTTAACATATTTTAGGGATTAGAAATGTGAGAGTTACAGAAGTCATCAGAGTTTAGTACGAAATGTTTCTTTACTAAATTCTTTATTATTTTTTATTATTTTGATGTGTATGCGTGCAATGCCTGTACATATGTAAGTGTACCTATTTTATGCAATGCCTGCAGAGTGAAGAGGAGGGCTGTGGAAACCCTGGAACTAGAGTTAAGGATGGTTGCTAGCCACCATGTGTGTGCTGGCAACAGAACCCAGGTGCTCTGCAAGAGTCTAATAAGAATTGTTTTTTGATAGCTGGGATATAATATTATTACATGTGTTTAGTGTCTGCTGTATCCACAGCAAAAGCCGCTGTGTAGCCATGTTGGTTCGGTGGTGGAAGCAGTGGAAAGAGGGACGTGTGCTTCTCGGAGCTTAGCCCCCCGGCGGTTCCTTGGTAATCAGCTCATCTCCTGTTACTGGAACGGATACGATATAACGATGTACCCTGCCATGGATCACTTCCCTCATCTCTTTGCTTATGTTCTTTGTTATCTTGCTTTCTTGTAAATCTTTAGCAATCACTAAAACGGAAAATGAAGCCAATGAATCAACCATTTCCATAGAAGAGACTTAGGGCTCACCCCCACTAATTCAGGCCTTTATACAAGTCTTACAAGATCATAGGAAAGCCCCGGAAAAGGAGTGGGGGCTTTTATGGATCAGCTTGAGATGAAACTGTACTTTCACACGGGCATTATAATATTATTTAGCCACCGCAAGGTTGAGGTTAAAGGTGCCAGACTAATTTCTTTGAAACTTTGTATTAAGAGCTTTGCCATAAGTTCAATAAGTTCACTTGGCTGTAACCACAAGACGGATACTGAGAAACCTCAGAATATAAGATGACCCAAGTTTGTAATGATTAAACTTGTTGCCCCCTTTTGCTTGAACTTGTAACCCTGCCAATTTCCTTCTGTAACCCTATAAAACTTCAGATGAGATTTTAGTAAATTGCAGCAGATTCAAGCCTCAACCTGAGTTGTGTCTGTCTGTCATTCGCCGAATCCTGAGTTCTCCTAGAGCCTTCACCCCTGTTTTTCCCTCGGTATCCAGTCTCCTAGAGGGACGGTCCGCGGCAAGTGTCCATTTTTCTTTATTTTAGAAACAGGTGTTTTACTACCTTTGTTCATTTATAAACTTAGGTTTAAAATATTTGTTTGTTGCACATAGCCATTAGTGTGGGGGCAGTGTATGTATTCATATATGTAAATCTTATGTGCAAGTGAGTATGCATGTGTGTGCATGTATGTGGAAATCCAAATTTGACATCAGGATTGTAGGATGATTCTGGCAAGGTCAGGGAGGCTTCTGGCCTGCTGGCCTAGAATGAGCTGGAACCGATATTGAGTATGCGCGCGCAGTGAACACTTCCTGGGATGGAACCTGGGGCAGCTCTCAGGCTAGCAGCCATCCAGGACCAATGGGAACGATGAATTTCAGATTATCAGGTGTTCAGGACCTACCAGAATGAAGCACGGCAAATGACTAGATAAAGACCTCCCCTAAGCCTGACAAAAATATAAATCCTGTTCCCTTCTAAAATTAAAAGAGATCGTGGCTCCACTGTCTCCCAGGGTCTGTGACGTTGACTCTGTCCCTCCTTACCTGCTCCCGCAAGGGATCCGGCCACGCCAGCCAACACCTGGTGCCCACGGCAGTCAACACAGGATGTCTTTACCAGCCTTGTTTTTGAGACACAATCTTTTACTTAACCTGGAAATCATTGATCTGGCTAGGCTGGCAGCCAGAGGACACCAGGGATTCTCCTTCTCTACCTCCTTTTGGGGGTTACAGATGCACCCACTCCGCCCTGCTTTTCACGTGGCTGCTAAGGATTCATTCTCAAGTCCTCATGCTTGTACAGCAAGCACTTTATTGACTGAGTTATCTTCCTTTCCCCAGAGTTATTGCCTTTTGTTTTCTGAACATTCATAGCACTTACCCAATACCCTTGTACAAATGTGAACTGTAATAAATAGGTATATGTAATAAAGCCATGTATCATATGAAGTTGTGTGTGTGCATGTATATACTAGATAGTGACATATTGAACAAAATATTATCTTTTTCAAATCTGATTTTTATTAGATTGAAGTGAACAATGTAAAGGCCATGGACTATGGAAACTACGAGAACTAAGATTTGAATACTTGCTCTTCACTTAGACAAGTCCTCAATCTTCTTCTGCAGAGAGTGGGAGGGATGATATCCAATAGCTTATATAGGATACATCATAATAACTGAAAACTTATGGAAAGCCATATGTATTAACTGCCTCTATTCTTATTAAACTGATTTTTTTGGATAGCAGGTATTATAGTTATTGGGAAATATTAATATATTTAATAAACATAGCAAGCAATAATAAAGTTTGGCTGAATCAATGGAATAGTCAAATAGTTCAGTTTTTAAAACATATTTATCAAGATTTAGATCAAAGCTTTGTTTGTTCTTCCTCCTGTAAATGTAGCTCACTTTCAAAGCACTCAAACTACAAATAGCACTAAACACAATCAGCTTTTTAATACTCAAGTCCTGCTTGCAAGTGGACATTTTATGTCTCATTTTTCCTCTCAGTAACAATGAAAAATAAATATTTTTCACTCCTGGGTCCTTTCTGATATTAAATTTGTGGTATCTACTCTAATATATACTCGAATGGCTTTTCCAAGAAGTTGTGGAGTGACCTTGTCTACACAACCCAAGCTGCAGTTTGAAATCCGGTTCCTTTTGATGAGGGCTACTGTACACTGTGACTATACTAAACCTGTAATACTCAGAATCACCTGAATCAAGCTCCTGCCCGCATCTTGTTTTACTGTATTCTCATTATAGGTACAGAAAACTTGGGTAAATATTTGTTCAGGGAACACTGACCAGTTCTCATGACTGCAAGAAACCCTTTCTCCTTTGATGGATAATGGTTTTGTATAACTGTAAAATCAAATGTTTTGCTTGTATGTATTTGCTATTTTCCTGAATGAACCCCATGAAATCTTCTTCTACTGGTTTCAGTTCCTCTTTACTTTAGATAGACTCCCATTCTCTGATGCTTTCTCTGGGCTCTTTTCCCCTTCCCTCAGCATCTTCTGTGGGTCCATAAATAACGTCACTTTAATATTTCCATATCGACCTGGACATAGCAGAATTTTGACTATGTGTCCACTGTTCTCAAATTGTTTTCTCATAAATAGGGATCTTCCTGTCTGTTTTCCACCCACTTCCTTCACATCAAAGATAAAGTACAAGATAAATTACTCTTGCCTAGTGGTTTCTGTCCCTTCCATTTTCTGTCTTGCTTCTTGGAGACAGATTTCTACTTTACTGAGTGTTGTTTTTCAGTTTGGATCGGGAATCAAAATGAATTCTACTCTCTGAGACACTGCTGTCCATCTTCCTCTGATCTGGCTTCATTTGAGCCATTCTTCCTATATGCAGTATTTTTCATATTTGCTTTTCTTCAAGTATGACTTAAGAAGCAGAAAATTTACCCTCTTCGATAGTAATTTTGAGGAAAAGTGGAATCGAGGAGTAAGAAAAAGTACTTTTGTTTACATAACATATATTTTCATCTTCCGTTTGTTCCTTAGCTAAAATTATAATCTGTATTTGATATCTGCATTTAAAATTATTTTCTCTTTTTTCTTAAAACTGGTATATATTTGCATCATATCAATAGTCATTCTTTAACATATATTTAAAAGAAAAATTTTATATATAATTATATATATTCCCTTTTTATTATTGTATCTCAGTAGTTTAGACTTGGAAGTTTAGATCTTAGGAAATTTATAATTTCTGAAGAATTTTGGTATAATATTTGCTATAAAGTGTCTAACCAATAATACATCAATAATATATTTAAATACAAAGTATATAGCACAATGCACAGTAGCAGGAACAGAGGGAATAGAAAATGTCTAATTAAAGCATCATATATTAATTGCCTCATAAAAATATATTTTAGCCATGATGCCAGTAAGAGAAAGAAGATTGGAAAAATATTAATTTTATAGAATAATGAATTTAAATTTAAGCTTGATGAATTTTTGGTTGAATGTGTGTGTTAACCAAATCACAAGATGAAATTGGAGTATATGTCCTGGGATTAATTATATACCTGGAACACCTGCTGATATTGAAACCTGATTACAGTTCCTACAGTTACAGCCAGTCAAGTTCTAGACCTAGGTTAATATTGTCAGATTACTACATCTGTAGTTACTGGCTATTTGCTCTCTAATAGCAAGTTTATCAGAACCTTTGCATTCTAGAGGGAAGAATCCTACATAGTGATGCAAATAAGAATCTGAAGGCAGATCCTTCTAGCTTTGATCAGGGCCACATCATATCCTTTTGTTTAGTTATATTTTAAGATTATCCATGCTTTCATCATGGATATGCATTGAAGTTTCTGTAATAATCCAATACCCAAAGGTTTGATGAGCTTCTAGACAGGTGAACAAGTAGAAATTTCTGGAGAATAGCACTGCCAGAGGGCACTGAAGCCCTGAGTTCTTTCTCCCACATCTTTCTCTATGCATCTTTTAATCTGTGTTCTTTGTAGTTTCCTTTAAATAGCCAGGAAAGAATAAGCATTTACTGAGTTCTGTGAGCCACCTGATAAAATTCATTAGACTATGAGGGTGGGCATGCTCATTTAGATCGTCACTCAGAAGCATGGATTAAACAATGGGGTTATAACTGGCATTTTAATTGAAGAGGGTGAATCTTAGGTATTGAGCCCTCAACTTGTAGGGTCTAATACATTTACCAGGAAGACAGAACCAGGAACTCAGTCAAGGCCTTATTCAGCTGGTGTCTTCCACTCCAGAGGTGCTTGTTTGTTGTGTAAGGGAAACATTTGGTGTCAGAAATGATCTTCATTTTGAAAGTGGGCAAGAGACACTCAGTCTGAGTCAAAGATGATGATTTTTCCTTCTAATTGCCAAATAAAATAGCCATTACTTAAGATTTAAAATTTTAAATTAATTTAAATTAAATGAAATTAACAAGTAATACAACTGCATTGATCACATTTCAAGTGCACAGTACATGTGACCAGTGATTGTCACATTGGACAGAACATTTCCAAGATAGGTAAGGTTCTGATAGAAGAGCAATCTATAAGACCATGTATTAGTTGTGAAATTTTGATAGGCCATCTTAAACACATAAAAATGTAATAGGAAATTTACAGGCTTCTATGTAATCACTATGAAGATGATGTACATGTTGCTATTCTTGTTTAAATCAATTGATTCTTAAGTGTGGGGCCAAATTGAAGAGGACAAAATGAAAGGTCAATTTAATCAAAAAACATCATATGCATGTATGAAATTCTCAAACAATAAGAAATAAAATATTAAAAAGGGGCTGGAGAGATGACTCAGCAATTAAGAGCACTGGCTGCTCTTACAGAAGACCTGGGTTCAAATTCCAGTATCCACATGAAGAAGGAAGTGAAAAACTCAGTAAACTGATTTGAAATGACAAGAGAAAGCCTCACCAATAAAATGAATAAAATATAAAACAGAATATCAAGACTAGATGATAAAGTTGAAGAATTGTAGCACAGTTGAAGAAATGTAAGCAAAGATTATGAAAAATATTTTAAAAAAGGAATGAAATATCCAGAAAATGTGGGACACCATGAAAAGACCAAATTTATGCATCATAAGCACAGGAGAAGGAAAAGAATCTGAGGATAATAGTATTGACCAGATCTGCAACCTGATTGTAGAAGAAAATATCCCCAAATTAAGCAAAGACATTACCATACAAATACAAGAAGTACATAGAATACCAAATAGACAAGACCAGAAAAGAAACTCCTGATGACATATAATAGTAAAATCCCTAAGTATGTAAAACAAAGAGAATTCTGAAATCTGAAAAAGAAAAACAGCAAAAAGGGAAAACCCATCAGAATTACAGCTAACTTTTCAGTGCAAACTATGAAAGCCAGAAGAGTCTGAATCTAAGTGTTCCCGGTTGTAAATGACCACAGATGCTTTCCTGGGAATAGTTTTCCTAGGAAAAATCACTATTGTAGTTCAAAGGAGAAAAAAGTCTTCCAGCACATGAATAGGCTGAAAGATTTCATTTCCAGAAAACCAGCCCTTCAGAGAATACTTAAAACAATACAAAGAGCTGAAGAAAAGAATGACTATATCCAAGGGGTAACAGAAAGAAAATAAAAGAAGATATTACCGGGGCACTACAAAGTTAGATCAAAGATGCAAAGAGAATTTGGAATGATAGGAATCAATATACATTTTTCAATAATATCAATAGGCTCAACTCCCCAGTCAAAGGACACAGGCTAGGTGAATAGATGAAGAAATAAAATTCATCTTTTCGTTGCCTTCAAGAAACCCATTTCACTTTCAAGGACAAGCACTACCATAAGGTCTCTTCATTTTGATCAAAGGAACAATGAACCAAGAAGATATTACAATTATGAACATAGATGCACAAAACTCTGGTGCATTCAATTTCATAAAAACAGTACTATAGGACTTTAAGACACAGATTAATCCCAACTCACTAATAGTAAGTGACTTCAATACCCCATTGTCTCCATTAGACAGGTCGAGGAGACAGAGAATAAACAGAGAGACATCTGAATTAAACAATACCCTAAATCAAATGGACCTACCGCATGTACTGAATATTCCATCCAAGCACCAAAGAATGCACATTCTATTCAGCACACCATGGAACTTTCTCCAAAATCAACCACATACTGGGGCACAAAAAACATAAACAAACACAAAAATAGAAATAATGCCATGCATTCTATCAGATAACAATGCAAAAAAGCTTAAAATCAACACTGGCAGAAGCCCTAGTCTCTTTACAAACTCATGGAGATTAAGTAACAGACTCTTCAATGATGAGTGGATCAAAGGAGTAATTAGGAAAGAAATTAAAGTATTCCTGGAATTCAACAAAAAGGATAACACTATCCAACAAAACCTCTGGGGTACTTTAACAGCAATCCTAAGAGGGAAATATATAGCTTTAAGTGCCTGAATTAAAAAATCAGAAAGTCACAAATAAATGATTTAACATTGTAACTAAAGATTCTTGAAAGCCAACAATACATGAATCGCAGACCCAGCAGACAAGAAGTTAAAAAAAAAATCAGAGAAGAAATTAATGAAATAGAAACAAAGAAACCAATACAAAAAGTCAATGAATCCAAGAGCTGGTTCTTTGAAAAGATAAACAAGATAGACAGACACTTAAGATAGTTAACTCAAAGAAAGAAAGAGCAACTCCAAATCAACAAAATCAAAGATGAAGGTGAAACATCACAATAGACAACAAAAAGATCCAGAATTTTATAAGGGAATACTTTAAAACCCTATATGTTATTAAATTTGAAAACCTTAAAGAAATAAATGTATATATAAAAGCATAGGAGTCACCAAAGCTGATCCAAGAATAGATCAACAGCTTAAACAGATTTATAACATATAAGAAAATTGAAATAGTAATACAAAATGTCCCAGCTAAAAAAAAAAAAAAAAACCTCACAGGCCCAGATGGATTAAGAGCAGAATTCTATCATGCATTCAAGAAAGCTCTATATCCAATACCTCTTAAATTATTAAAAAAAACATAGAAACAGAAGGGGATCTCCCAAATTCCTTCTACGAAGCCACCATACTCTAATACCAAAACCAGGCAAATATACAACCAAAAAAGAAAACTATAGACCCATACCCTTAACAAACATAGATACAAAAATTCTCTTCAAAATATTTGCAAATCAAATACAGACATACATCAAAAAGTTCATCCTCCATAATCAAGTTGGCTTTATTCTAGAGATGCAGAAATATTTCAATAAAAGTCAATAAATGTCATAAAGCACATTAATGGACTCAAAGAGAAGAATCCATGGTCATCTCAATAGATGCAGAAAAGGCAAAATTTAACATGCATTTATATTAAAAGTTCTAGAAGGAATTAGACTAGGGGTAATATACCTCAACATAATTAAAGCTATATACAAAACCCCGCAGCCAACATCACTCTAATTGGAGAAAAGCTGAAAGCATTCTAATTAAAATCAGGAAACAGACAAGGCTGTTCACCGTCTCCATTCCTTCTTAATGGAGTTCTTGAAACTCTTGCTAGAAAATAAAACAAATGATGGAATTTAAAGGAGTACTCACTGAAAAAGAAGTCGAATTATCATGTTTTGCAGATTATATGCTATTATATGCAATAGAAGTTATAAATTCTACCAGAAAACTTCTAGAAATGATTAACAATTTAAGTAAACTGGCAGGTAACAAAATTAATCTTCAAAAATCAGTAGTATTTGTATATACCAATAACAAGCAATTGAAGAAAGAGTACAAGAAACCCTCCCATTCACAATAGCCTCAAAAAAAAATCTTGAAATAAACCTGTCCAAAGACATTAAAGATCTTTACAGTGGAAAGTTTAGATATTTAAAGAGAGATATTAATCAGATTAATTAGGACACCAGAAGATGGAAGCACCTCTCATGCTCATGGATTGGAAAAATTAACATTTTGAAAATGACCACCCTACCAAAAGTAATATATGGATTCAATGTAATGCCAATCATCCCAATGACATTCTTCAGAGAATTAGAAAAAAAAATCCTAAAATTCATATTGAAGCACAAATGACTCTGTATAGCCAAAGCAACCCTGAGCACAAAGAGCAATGCAGGGGGTATTACTATACCAGAATTCAAACTATATTACAGAGCTATAGTCATTAAAACGGGATGGTACTGGCACAAAAATAGAACTGTAGACCAATGGAATATGATTGAAGACTAGAATATATGTACATTCAGTGTCAATCACCTGAGATTTGACAAAGGGGCCAAGAACACTCACTGGAGGAAAGATAGAATCTTCAGCAATTTGTGCTGGCAAAATGGGATCTCCATCTATAAAAGAATGAAACTAGACCCTTATCTTCAACCCTGTATAAAAGTCAATTCCAAATGGATCAAAGACCTCAATATGAAACCAGAATCTCTGAAACTATTATAAGAAAGCATCGGCAATGACCCACAATATATAGGTGTTAGGAAGGACTGTCTAAATCAGACATAAATTGCTCAGTAATTGAGGTCAATAATCAACAAATGGGACCTCATTAAACTATAAAGCTTTTCTGTACAGCAAACAAACGAGGTGAAGAGAAAAGTCACACAATGTGAGACATTCTTCACTACTGACATACCTGAAAGTGGTTTAATATGTAAAGCACTCAGAAAAAAAGAAATATGAAAACACATGACCCAGTTAAAAGATGAACTAAGAATCTGGGCAGGGAGTTCTCAATAGAAGAAATAATGATGGCTGAGAGACATCTTAAAACACGTTCCACATCATTAATAATCAGGGAAATGTAAATTAAAAGCATTTTAAGATTTCATCTTAACCCAATCAGACTGACTAAGATCAAGAGAATAAATGATACCAAATGCTGTAGAGGATGTGGGTAAAGAGGAATGCTCATTCAGTGCTGATGGGAGTGTAAACTCCTGCAAATCCTATGGAAAGCAGTGTGGATAATTCTTAGAAAACTAAAAATGAATCTACCATTTGATCCCATTATACCACTCCTTCGTATATACCCAAAGGACTCATCCTATCACAGAAATACTTGTTCATTCATGTTTGTTGCTGCACTTTCCTTAATAGCTAAGAGGTGGAAGCCATCTAAGTGTTCCTCAACTGATGATTGGATAATGTAAATGTGGTACACAATGTAGTTTTATTCAGTGGTAAAGAAAGATGAAGTCATGGCATTTTCAGGAAAATGAGTGGAATTAGAAACTTTTATGCTAAATGAAGTAACATAGAATCAGTAAAACAAACGACCTATGGTAGCCCTCATTTGTGGGTCCTAGCACCAAACCCTTATATGTGAGTATGTATCCTGATGTAACTGCAGGAACCTGATTTAGAATTCCAGCCTTTGAATGTCAGGTTACACAAAAGCTTTGTAGTTTGGAATTCGGTGATTATTCAAAAGCTATTTGTCATTGCCAGCTGAGTATTAACTTCCTGTAAACTGAAAATTTCAGACTTCTATGTTATATGACATTACTACCCCAGGTAATCAATATTTAGAGAGAATCTGTTATAGGCATTTAGAACACCTTAAGAAACATTAAGACATCATATATATATATATATATATATATATATATATATATATCCTTTCCTCCATAAAGTGACAGTTGCTATCTCCCAATCCATGGCTGTATAATCCTGACTAGAACTGCTTTTGCTTTTGGAACTAAATCCCTGGCTGGTGTGGACAGAGCACTTATTGCATGCAAACCTCCTGAATTCTGAATACAGTATATTACCACTTACTACCCTTTCTTACAGGTCTACAAGGTAATTGGAAAGAAAGACAAAGGAGGCAATTTGAAAACTGAGCTCTCATTTAAAAAGCAAAAGATAAGATGCTGTGGTATTCTGAACTTAATCAAATATAACAGTATTTTCCTGAACTATATAAAGAAATCTCCCTAGGTTTATGTAGTAGAATAAGCAGATATGGAAAACTGAAGCATTTTAAAAATGAACTTTTGTTCACCTCTTTACAGTAACTAGCCATACTGATCAAGCATCTAAACCAAATGGAAGCATTAAAACACTTGCTTAGTAAATCTTACACTTAAAATATTGAATTGTATAGAAAAATATCTTTTGGCTCCCAAGAGTGTAGTATCTTGAGATCTTAACTGCACAGGGTTGCCCTTCCTTTTTTCCATACCAGACAAAGCTGTGCTTCATCCTGAGACAGGTGAGAGGAAAAAAGAATGTGAGAGAATAATATTAGCCTTGAGCAGAAGATTTTAAAAATTAGATAAAAGGCATCAGTGTTCTGGCCCTTGTAGCTGACTTCTGCCCGCTTATAGAAAAGAAAATCAGGCAAAGAAAACATTTTTAGGTAAGTGAACATGATGTCTGTTTGGACCCATTATTTATATTTATAGAGATTTTACCTATAATTATATATACTCTGAATGTGAACAGCATAGAATGAAAGCCATTCTGTTCTCTGTTGTAAAGGCATTTGCTATCAGCATTTAGTTGAGTATCTTCTTGTGTGTATACTTGGTCTGTTGTAGAATGTAGGAGAAGCATTCTTTGCAAATTTCAGATTCTAGAAGTTCTTTAGACTCTATCCCTTCCTTTTCTTTCACCATCATTGTTGGTGCCTTATGAGACACAATTCAGAACTAAGTGGCTTCAAGGGAAGGGACTGTTCTTACTAATATAGTCACCAAATGAGCATAATTTCCCATCCATGATCCTCCCTGATATGAGGTCTGAACAGGTGTATGCAGTATACATGTATGTACATGTCTGCGTATGTATGTGTGCATAACCCAATCACTACTTGAATTTTGACTTATAAAGAAAAACTAAATTTTCACACAAAATATAGCTTTTTCTATTTGTCCACATATATACATTCACCTTTCAACTCTGTCAGTTTGTGCAAGCAAAAAGTGATTGGTGAGTAAATCTCTGGCCACTATCACTAGTACTTATTCCCTGTAACTATTCCCAAACAATATTAAATCACTACCATCATCATATTTAGAAACAAAAAATAAGGGAGTTACTTTGGGTCTTACTCTACAGATTTAGGAAATATTTGTTTGTTTTTTCTTTTGTTATGCTGTAATCAAAACCAAGGCCTCACGCTAATTTGGCAAGTGCTATACTACTGAGCCAAATCGCAGATCCTTCAGAAGTGTTTTCATTGAAACTTGTAATCGACCTGTGTGAAATAATGGGGTCATGTGACAAGAACTCAGTCATATTCAGCTGTCATTTGATGAGGGTTGTCACTGCACACAACAACATTGATTTACTGGTAAAGCATATTGTCTGCACTTTGTAATCATTAATTTCATTCATCTTAGCAACTGATCTCTTTCCTAGGCTTTCCCCACCACCTTAACCAACCTGGATATGGCAGGTTCCTCTGTGGAACTCCCATCTGCAGTCTAGATACCTGCAAAGATCCCAGTCCTCTGTGGCTGTGGTTTCAGAAAATGACTAAATTTTCCTTCAGTACACTCAGATGATTAAGGCAATAAACATTTAATTATTTTTTATATATGTAGAGTTATAAATGCAAAAACGGCCTCTTCATTTATTCAACAGATATTCATCATGCATCTATACTGTAGATACATGTTTCTCTCTGAGGATTTTTTTTTTTTTTCTATTGATTCATTCAGCCGCAAGTCCCACCCTCTGATCAATAATGGGGCAGGAAGATGGGGAGACAGGAGAGGTAAACATGGCAGTGAGTTGCAGCGAGGGCCCTAAGAATACAAAAAGCCATGCGGGAGGAAAGTGCCATGGCACCAGGCTCATGAAGGCCAGATCTCAGATGGCAGCATTCCAGGTCCCTGCAGTCTTATGAATCTTGTGAGTGGAAACGGAATTCAGGCCAGGAATGGGACAGGAGCCTCGCACCACCATGGCCCTGTGCCAGACCTTGACATACAAATGGTGGTCATTGGCAGGCCATATGTTTAAAAAATAACTTTGTGAGTTGCCCTAAATAAATCAGTCTCTTTAAATGAAAGACCAGTTTCCGTTTTATTCTTCTGGATTGACCAGACCCCGCCTGCTAAGGTGTGGAAAATAGATTTCATGAGACAGCGTCTTTTGTGATCAAGATATTGTACAGGTTCCCAAATAGATTCTGTCCATCCACCTATGGACAATTATTTGACATTAAAATTCCATTCTCTGTACACTTCATTTCATGATTATGACATGGGTGCTTTTTATATTTTCCTAATAATATACAATCCATTCAATCCATCTTTTTTAAGATTTTTTTGAAACCAGATCTTCTTATGGCCCCATTGGAATTTACTATGTAGACTAGTCTGACCTCCATCTTACAGAGGTCTGATTGCCTCTGCCTCCAGAGTGCAGAGATTAAAGGCATGCGCTACCATGCCCAGCCACTCATTCAATTCTTGTTTTTTTATGTACAGTTTTTATTGAAATATGATTGACATATATATATATATATATATATATATTTAAAGTGTACAATGTGATGTGTTGAAATATACACATATTGTAATGTCATTAAGATAATAAAATGAAGATAATTTATTCATTGTGTAATTACGATTTGTGTTTGTGGTAAAAACACATAAGATTAGGGGCTGGAGAGATAGCTCAGGGGTTAAGAGCACTGGCTCCTCTTGTAGAAGACCCAGCACCTATATGGTAGCTAACAACTGTTCATAACTCCAGTTCCAGGGGATCCAATGCCCTCTTAACTGTCCAGTGCTCTTAACCACTGAGCCAACTCTCTACTCTTGGGTATAATTATTATGGGAAAATATAGAAATTTCTCATAAAATTAAAAACAAAGCTACTACTGCATGATTCAGCATTTTAAGTTGTGAGTACGCATTCAAAAGAAATTCAGTCAATAGCTCAGAGTGACATCTGAACCCTGAAGTTAACTATGGGATTGCCTACAGTAGCCAGGACATGGAAGCGTCCTCTTAAATGTTCATCAGTGAGGTCAGGATTTGTAGAGAGCATTTGTCTACATTTGCAGAAATCCTGGATTCATGCATGATTTATAGAGTGGAATTACTCGGCTTCACAGAGGGAGTTGCTACCAATTGGGGCTCTGTGGATGAAGTCAGAGGATATGATGCTACATGAAATAAATCAGACCATAAAAATCCAACCCGCCCCCTCAAAAAACAACAAAAATCCAAACACTGCCTGATCTCATTTGTATGTGGAATCTGAAAAATTAAACTCATAAACTCAAGTTATTCTTCAATCTCACTTCCATGCCAACTGCATCTGGTGCTTTCAGATTATCATTTTGTCAAACATTCTAAGACATTATTATTGTTATGATGAGTGATGGAAACTGTATCATCCTCTCTATTAGTGTGGGATAGACCCAACAACCTACTTCCAATGAGAAGTTAGTAAAAGTCACTGATTATCACTGTTGAGATTAGGTTCTGAAAGGATGTGAAGTTTTTCTTTCTTTCTCTTCTCCTCCTTTACGCCTCTAGAGAAATCTTTCACTTGCTTCCTTGATGGAAGATAACTACCATACTGTGATCTGCCTTATAGAGACAAATACGTTTTGTGGGATACTGAAGGCAGCCTCAGAGAGGAACTTAATCAATCCTGTCAATTTTTTTCATGAGTTGGCTGAGAAGTGAGTAAACCCCATTTGTGTTTTAAGAAAACTATTGTCCAAATTAACAACTTAATTGCATATATGTGATAGAGAACAAGCTAGAATATCTTTTAGGTGTGCTTGGGTTTTTCATTCACAGAAACTGTGAGAAAATGCTGCTATTTTATACCACTAAGTTTGGAGATACTTTGGTAAAATTCCATAATTGCAGTTATTTTTCTTATAGGGTAATTTATTCATTAATCAAATACTTAGTGCCTATCCAATCTTGATGTTAGATGCTTTTCTGGGCAAGAGGAAGCAAAGAGGAAAAGAGGCTGAAGAGACAGCATAATGCCACTATTACAAATCAGCTTAGAAGTTAGATAGATCATGCTTTTAATCTTCACTTGGATACTTACTACCTGGATGTCTTTTGAGTCGATTTTTAATGTCCTCAAGCCCATTTTTTTCATGTATAAAATAGAGATAATGACAGTATTTATTTCAGAAAGATTTTGTATGGATTCTAAGATATCAGTCACACGAGGTGCTAAACATATTGAATAGAAGATAATGATCTTAAAATTGATAGATTCATTATTGTTTTTTTCTTTAAAGTTATACTCTCAATCTCTAAAGTCTAGATAGTTTTCAGGACACATTTCCACAGGAAAACTGCTCTGTATAGCCTGCCTTGTGCTTCTTCAATAACATGGTTTGCTGAAGTTTCTTCATAGCAGGAAACCAACCGGACAGGAAGTGAGATTTATATTTGTGACCAGGCCTGGTGTAAAGGCTGTGAAAATATTTTCCAGGAATTGCCTTTTATATGCAGTGGGTCTTTTGTCACTTAATAGGGGTAAAGGAGAGTTTAGATTGGTCCTCAAGGAAAAACTTAAGGAAACATTTGTTTGTTCAATGAGGACTGCCAAGGTCTATAAGCAGCAACAGAGAATGTCCACATTGCACCTTTCGCTATATTGTCAATGATGATAATTTGAACAAATCACTTCAAATTCTTCATGACCCTCTGTTTATATGAATGTACTCCCTGTACTCACACCGTGGAGGCTTCCTGACTGTAAGAATTGATTTCTCATTGGACAAGTAGTGAAAAACAGAGAAGTATAAGGATAAAGTATAACCACCAAAATAAATCTTCTCTATATATTTACAATTAATATTTTGTTATAATTAATGTTTTTAACAATTAATATATCATGTTATTGGCATTATGATGCATTTCAATTACATATTTAGATGTAAGTAAAAATATAAAATATATTTGACTGATATAGTTTAGTACCCTTTCTCCCTTATGCTGAAGACTTTAGAGCATATAACCTTTGAAAATATTTTAATTAAGTGCCTGAAAGTAATCAATTACATGGCTACATCAAAATGTAAAATTATTTAAGTTTGATATTTTCCTCCAATGGCAATTTATGTTTTCAGTCATAGGAGCAATCTGATTGGACCAATAGGCTTGGTTATTTTAAAGCTTTTGATAACTCTTAAAGTAGATTGTACCAGTTGTGCTTCTTAATGTCTGAGTGGACTATTTCCTAAACTCTTGCTTTAAGACTTCATTCAAAGAATCTTAGGTCAGAGTTAGAAAAAACTGTGAAGATTAATTCAAAACAGTAAGTTATAGGTTTTCCCTCCTAGATGTGTTTGGAGCTACTATGAGCTATGGCAGACAGCTGTATGTGACGGGATATTCTTCAGTTGTCCTGAGATACTCTAATTTATTTGGGCAACAAATATTGCTGATAGCTGACTGATTTCACAAAGCTGATGATGATGATGAAGGGAAACAACATATACAGACAGACACAGATCCACACAGACATAAACAACCACAGACACAGACACATACAAAGAAACACACAGACAACCACAGACACACACACACACATACATTGACACACACAGGGACACACAGACAGACTGATACACACATAGACACAGAGACAACACACACAGACACACACACAAGCACGCAGGTACACATAGACAAACACACAGACACACACAGAGGGAAGGAGGAATCGATCAGAGTCTCCTTTGTTTTAACCATAGTGCCTCAGTGGTTGAATTCATACCCTATATTTCTATTGAAAATGAAACATTTTGACTACATGTGAAAGACTATGTCAGAAAATGCCCCAATAGGATAAAGCATCTATCAGGCTATAATGAATATCACTATTGGAAAGAACACTTTTCCCTCACTCATATAATTTTCTTAACTCTAGATCAACCACAGTAATATTTAAAATGTATGTCAGGTTTCCTGTAATTTGTATAAAATAAAACTCTTGAATGTCCGTATGATTTCATGCTGATGCCTCAACTGAGATCTAAAGTTGGTGTCAGTTTCTCAAATGATCATCAGGTGAGAGGACAACAAAATGTGCCAGTTCTGAATGAATGTGTCCCTGTGCCTGCTCCTTCTGATGAACCTCTGTCTGTTTTCAGAAATCAATAGCTCCTGTGGTCACGAGAAAAAAGACAGAAATAAGTTTTGCTTCTTTCAGCACTGATTTTTAAAATTGTTTATAATGTGTTCAGATTTTATTATGCAAAGGGTTTAATGTGTCCTGGTTCTTGAAACAAGTCTCAAATCTAATGGGGTGTGTTTGGTTCTTGAATATTCAAAACCAGACAATTATTTTAGCCTTCTAGTCTTCTAGATTTACTTCTCCCAGCAATCAGTGTCTTGTACATCTTGCCATTTATGGGTTGGGATGTATTCTTGGAGGACTGCAAAATAACACTGACACATCATGAGTGTATATTCAGACCAAGGTCGCCAGTCCAGGAGAAGCTATTAGGCCATGTCTATGAAAGTCAGTTGAAAGGAACGTGGCCTTTCTGTTTGGATCAGTACAACTTAGGAGAGAGATAGAATTGACAGCATTTTTCTTCCAAACCTGAAGGGTGGGTAAATGAAGATGTAAAACCATTTATGTTGTACAGTTCAGCAAAGGATAATGGCATTTCAGAGTGAGTTCACCATTCCAAAGATATCGCTAGTCTTTTTCCTTCTCTCCAGCTCCACTCTGCAACAGTTGAGTCTGTTGTTTCTATACCCTGACAGGGCTAAGACCAGAGCTTCATATCTAGTCCTCTGTCTGACTTTCACATCCCTCCAGTTCATACACCTCCCCTTCTCACAGATGTTTTCTGTTTCCAGTTCACTTACGATAAATCCTGGCAGCCTTCAGTAGCTACAAGGTATGGGCTGAGCTTGTTCTTTCTCCTCTTGGCCTATGGCTTTTGCTTCAGCTGCAGGCATCTTTGAGGAGGATAACAAGCAAATATCCCCATTTGAGCTGTAGTCTGCAGAAAGCTTCAAGTTTTCTGTTGTTTGGGACTTTAGATACACTGTCTTTCAGTTGAAACTTCCTTTCTTTCTTCAATACTTGGTTGTTCTCCTCCTTGAATTGTCCGACATCTTCTTCTCCACGTGTTTCATACACTCCTCGTTTCCTACTAGCCAGACTCTGTCCCTTGGTTGTCAGTTATAGAGGCATCACCTGCCTCTTTTCTAGTGTTTTTCTTGTAATTCTCCACACTGAACCTATTTAGTACTTGCCTTGAACACTCTATAGAGGGCAAGGCTGCTTCTCCTACCCACTGCTGTATTGTTGCACCTAGTATTTATTTTCTGACCTAAGACCTATACACAGTAAGAGGTTCACTTAATAAATATCTACTGAGTTGGGGGATGAATATTAGAAAGGTAGTTTATCCCTGGTTTGAAACAACTTTAACACTGAAAATTATTGGAGCATAAATTAGACTGTTACTGTAGAGTAAGCTTTCCTCTTTTCCAAGAGAAATTTCCTTGTATATTTCTTGGTAGCCTATGAAACATCAAATGAGATAATTACACTATACCCTTTAAATGTTTTTTTAAGCCCAATCATCCTATGCTTTATAATTTTTGACACACTGAGGGAGGAGTTATATGGATAAACAGTAAGCAAGTAATGAGGTATTTGCTCTGGATGAGCATTTTGAATGTCTTTCCAATCCACACATAAGGTTTGGGCCTATATAGAGGCTGTCAGTGAGCACGTATAAAGATGATTTTCAGTCACTCATTCAGTTACTGAACAACCTTCTTCTGCTAGTGACAGGGCAGGAACAAAGACAATGCACTTTCTCACTAAAATCTTCTGTTCCATGGAAAATATACAAATTACACGAATCCACAAAGGAACAAACAAGCAGGAGTGGAGGATGGACAGGAGGAGTGGCTTTCTGATGTGTTTACCTAAGAAGGTGGCCTGTAGGTCTCAAGGAGAAGATGTATGAGGATCCAAAAGAACGAAGAACAAATGTCAAGAAGCATGTTGGAAAGGAGAATGGAGGTCATCTAGATGGTGCAGAGCCTGTCAAACGGGTGCACACGCTGCAAAGAAAAGGAAACGGCAGACAGGACGTTTTGGTCCTCCTATTGTCAGATCCTCCCCCTGCTCCGGCTTCTGTTCTTTAGTATCTGAGGCATATTTCTCCTCCTTCCCTGTCTCCAGTGCAGCTCTTCTCGCACTACACAAGGTTCCTCCAAACACCTTTTAAAAGTATTGACTTAGAGGAAAGTTGTTTTAGAAGATGGAGTTACTGTGAAAAACTTTAAATTTGAAAATAATAATAAGAGGCCTGGAAGGATGGCTTTGCAGAGAAGAGCACTGGATGATCTTCCCAAGGACCGCAGCTGGGTTTCCAGCACCTACATGGAAGCTAACAACAGTGTGTAATTCCAGCTCCAGGGGAATCTGATGCCCACTTCTGGCCTCTACAAGCATTGTATGCACATCACATGCAAACAAAACATCTGGAGACACAAAAATCCGTCAGTTAATTAAAGAAAATAAGAAAAACAAACAAAAGAAAACTATTTCACTGATGTGCCAAATTGTGCTTTTTTTTGACAGCTAGCCTGGAACTCTCTATGTAGACCGGACTGACCTTGAGCTCACCAATTTACCCTGCCTCTGACCCCCCAAACCTGGGATTAAGGGGATGCACCACCACCTCTATTGCATATTCTACATTTTAAAATCCCACTTCCCTTTCATGTATTTAGAGAGAAATCATATGGTCTCCTTTAGAACCTTTTATACAAAGATCTCATACAAAACATAAGAAGGCAGTCTACCCTGCATCAACAAAGCTTTGACTTCCATTAAAAATTCTGTGTATTTCTGTGGAGTGCTTACATATTTGAGTTGATGTTTGCCATCCCCTCACTGAAGTTTCGCTTGTGGCTCCATGTGCTCTACTACTGATCCCTGCTCTTCCTCACCCCTCCTTGTCATATAGCCCTCTTTTCGGTTGGCCTTAAAATATCGACCTATCTCCTTTCTTGACTTGCAAGACAGTCATAATAGGAGGGTGATACCAAGTGGTAGAAGGATGGAAACTTTACTTGAAAACTCTCAATATAAATACAGGTCCATTCAGATGTAGAAGGCGACTGAGCACTAGAGTTAGGACTCCCTGGAGTAATCTTGTGTCCTGTGTCCGGAAACTTCCCTCCAGATGGTTGTTCACTGTTGGTTCAGATGACTACATGTTGAGTAATTGCCTCATGCAATCATTTTGTCATATTACATGAAAGTTTTGTTTTTTGGCCTGCTAAGGCAATCTGCAATGTTTAAAAAAATCTTTCTGTGCTGGAACTGTACCCCTACAAAATGCATGTTAAAGCCCTAACTTCTACTATTTAAGAATGTGACTACACTGGGGAATAAGGCTTATAAGGAGGATATTAGGTTGAATTGAGGTCATTAGGATGGGCCATAATTTGATATGACTGCTTGCCTAATAAGAAAGGAAGTTTTGAACTCTGACAGATGTGGAAAGAGAACACCATGCACACAGGCCCCTTACAAGCCACCAAGACAGGCCTCAGAAGTTAGCACCACTGATATCTAAATCTTGGACTTCTGTGCTTCAAGATTGTGAGAAAATAACAGTTCTGTTCTTTTATGCCATCCAGCATGTGGTAATTTTCAGTAGTAACATTATTAAACTACCATAACTATTTGGTCTTTTTTATACCACTGTCCATATTTTTTTTTCGTCATTTCACTGCTCCTCAATAAAACATTCATTTATGTTACTAAGTCAACTGACATTATAGCCCGCAGGGATTTTATTCCATTAACCTGTATCCTTGGATAAACTAATTAGTACAAAACAGATATTTGAATTGTTGTATTATAAGACTCTAAGCCATTACTAACAAGAAAAGAATTATCTCAAAGATTTTTTTCATTCTTCCAAAATATTTCGTCTGTTTTGTAGCAGCCAGTTTGCCTCTTGTCTCTAGCTATTGCTGATTCAAAAGTATTGACCTCAGTTTAATCCCATAACAGTACATTATTTTCCTTTACCAACCTAAGCTTGAGTTCTTTCTAAGCTCTAAAAAACACCAATTTACAAATATTGATGTACTTGGTATAACAACCCAGACTTTTCACACCTTTCTGTCAATGTCCTCTAAAATGACCAAAGTCAGCTCAAGCAAAAGTTTAGTCAAACCATATGTTAAAGCATGCCACAGAGATTCCTGCTGAGTTTCCTGCCTAACCAATGAATGCATGAAATGGAAGCCACCATAAGGCTCCCCTACCCAGCATATCTGTCTGTCCTACATTCTTATAAAAACTTTGTAGGAATATTTCTTTCCCATACCCAATAGCAATAACTTTAAGATATCATTGCATATTTGATTCTAATCACAGCCCAAGATGTTGTAACATCCAGAAATGGAATCTTGGAGAGAACCCAAGTCTTAATAGTCTCATGTTGGGAGAGTGTAGTGCGTGGTTAGTATATCAGGGTCCATGATCTGCTGAAGGCTGTAACCTTTCATCTTCTAGCCGGAATAACTGAAAGCCATTCTAGAATTTCTTATGCTTCACTCGTTGCTCGCTTCTCTGAACTCTGGTTTCAAACATTGCTATAGTCACAGTTCCCACTGAATTGTGGCCTCCTTTGGATCACTCCTTGTATATTTAATGTGTACTGTTCTGATGTCTCCAATCACATGAAAATGCTTCTGTGACAAAACAGTATGTGCTACTATGTCTATATCATGTTCAGTACTGTGAGAATTTTGAACTTAGCGTAAACAAAATACTCTAAGAGTTGAGAGAAATTTGGGGGGGATTCTCTTTTGGAGTACAAAGGGTGTCCGTAATAACAAAGTCCACACAGGGAGTCATTTGGTATAAATATATTTTTTTAACATTTTAATTTTTTAAAAAATTGTATGTATTCAATTATTTATTGTGTATGGCTCTCTCTTTTTCTCTTTCTCTCTCTATCTGTCTTTCTCTCTATCATGTGATCTACACACATATGGAGGTCAGAGGACAACCTGCAGTAATAAACTCTCTCCTTCTAATATATGGGACCTGCAGATCAAACTCAGACCATTAGGGTTGGCTACAAGCACTCTTATCCTTTACACCATCTCTTCAGCCCTGGAAGAACTATTTCTAGAAGCAATCTGATGTAGCAGTAATAGCTATTCCCTAGTATTTTGAATATCATAGTTTTCTTCTTAGTATTTAACTCTGTAAGATCCTCAGCTTTAGTCAAATTGCTGTCATTTATTGGAACCTCATTTCATTATCTGTAAAATGGGAACAAGCTATAGCTCAATGATTTCTGTGAGAACTGGAGGTGAAACTAGTCGTAAAGGTACTCTATGGACTACAAGGCTCTATTTCCATACAAGAGAGATGGAACTTCATCATTTTGCATTTTATCCTTGACACTGACCTATAAAGAATGATATATTTCTGTGTTTTCATTTTCTCATAAAAAAAGATGGGGTGTTTTACACGAAGATTTCTTTTTCTTGTTTTGACTCCCTATGCTCCCTACTTATGCTAATGATGAGGCTGAGTGGGACTGTCTCAGGTGGCTGTGTAGGACAGACATTCTAAAGTGAGAACTGAAGCCTCATTTCAAAGGGCTTCTCACTCACACTCTGCTTGCCAGTGCACAAGCTCACTTCTCACGTGGGGGCCGCTTACGTCTTTGGGAAGGGGTGGTGTGATTCTCTGAAACATGCTGCTGTCAGTGCAGATGGAGAAATGCCACTTTCTGTGAGTTTGTGGTTCCAGTGACTCTTGTCTTCCGCCTGCCATGTATCAACTCACAGCTGCACGGTTTTCTTTGGCCATTTATCCTCAAAAGGGGGGAAATGAAATCTAAATGCAAATTTTCTCACTGTCTCTCAAAGTATGAATGTTTTGTCAAGACACCTTCACCATACAGTGAACACTGTATGGCAGTTCTCTCCTCACTTGACAAAGGTAGTGGAGATGAGAGAGTGTTTAACAGGGGGGGAAATGAACAAACAGAGCCACAACCTGCTGAAATGCAGCTTTATTTAACAGCAACAGGGAGTGCTAAGTGTGCTAAAAGGGCCTCCTGACATCCCTCAGTGGCATTAGGTGTAAACACGAAGGTGTTCATGAGGCCACGCTCCTTGACCTTGCAGCAATTCCATATCTTGAGTAAAGCGAAGCAAAGGAGGCCATGAGATCACTGAAGCTGGGTTTTTCCCCAAAAGGTTACGGTTCCAAAGAGTTCTTATGACTAAAGTGCTCTAATTCTGAAGATCTGTTTTCTTCTGAGAAAATGGTTCTTAAATATTTTTAAACGCCAGATTTTTCCTCAGATTTCCAGAAATATAAAAGCTAAAAGTAAACTTCTGAAGGGTTTGATCAGTTTTGGAGCCCACATCCTTATGAACATAAAAGTCCCTTTTGTTTTAGCTATCCTTTCAAACAGATTATTTTATAGATGATAGCATTTTTGCCACCAAATTGCAAAGACTAAAAAATATCCCTGGAAAATAGTTGGCATTCTTTGGTCTACAGTCTGAGGTACTCAGAAAATTTTCTCCACGAAAACACCCTCTGGGACACATCTGGTGTTTAAAGCTGCATCTCAGCAGTTTGTGGATCTGTTCGTTTCCACCTCTGTTAAACATTCTCTTATCTCCACTACCTTGTCAAGTGAGGAGAGAACTGCCATATCATGCTCCTGACATTCTGAATGTGGGCTGTATGTGTTATGGTTCGTTTCCACCCACTATGGAGCCAACCTTTACATCTGGGACCTTTATTCCTAGCTTTGCTCCAGCTTGGAGCAATCACACAGCTATTCAAATCTTCTCTCATTCCTTGGGTCCCCATTAGAATAGCACCACTTCCACAACACAGCTTTCAACTCCCTCATGGAATTTCCACCTCCTATTTATATCATTATTGGCTATTTCATTCTCATTTGTTTAAAAGTTACAAAGTATCTATTCTCATCTTTGATCATAAGTAACTGGCAGATGAAAATCACATGTTATTCAGATCTGAGTTTCTTAGCTGCTCTGAAGGGGTGGGTGCTTCATAAACACACAGCAGGTAGATAAGAAAATGGATAACATGATAAAAAAGTGAATGAATGGATGGATGTGTTTATCAAATGTTTATCTAAAGTCTCATCTTTACCCTACCTTAAGATGATTATTTGATACCACTGCATGCATGAGCATGTGTGTGCAGTTGAATATCTATTACATTTATTATTTTTATGTGCCCCACAAATGTTGATTTGAAGAACTTACTCAATCACATATTACCTACTTACAGAAAACTAGCCATCCACTGGGATAAAAGAACTCATTCTTCAGAAAATGTATACATTGCTCCCTAATCCTTGCAAGTACTTAATGCAATTTCTTTTTAATTTTTTTCACTTTTATTTTTATTTTATGTGTATGAGTATATTGCCTGCATGTGTGTAAGTGCACCCATCTCATGCAGCATTCGTGGAAGTCACATGAAGGTGTCAGGTGCCCTGGAACTGGAGTTATAGACAGTTGTTAGCTGCCATGTGGTTGGTGGGAATTGAATCTGGGTCCTCTGCAATAGCAGTCTGTGCTCTTAACCACCAAGTCAGCTCTCCAGGGCCCAGAATTTCTTTTATACTATACAGAGCTGTCTCTCCATTATGTGTTTAAAGCTAATCAAGATGCTCAGCAAATAGCAGGTTTCCATAAACATAAACATAAGCCTGCTTTAACTGACCTTACCTTACTATTTTCTGCCTTTTGACACCTCATCAAGTAATTTATGTACAACGAAACTCTGGATACATTGTGGACTCATTAATGACTTCTGCCATTGACCTGTTTTTTCAACATTGATGTGGCCCATTAACAATGATTGTCCCATTAAAAGATGTATAACTTGTCCATGGAATCTATTAATTTAATTTACAGAGCTCTTTATAATGCCACATTTCTTTTTCGTGCTTAACCAAAACGGACAGTCCTGTAGCCTTTAAAGTGTATTCAGCAGATGATCTTGTTTAGTCTTTCCCTATCTATAGGGAACAGGAAGTGACAATGGAGCCAAGCACTTCCCATTCTCTATTCAAAAGCTATTATGACTGGACAGAGGAATTTCAATCACTTATGACCTCCTTAAACAAAGTGCTTTATGTGATCCCTGTGGTTAGTAATAGAACAGTTGCTGGGAGAATGTAAACATGATAACAGGAGATTGGGGTAATTGGATTATTTTAGAGGAATAAGTTCTAGGAGAGCTCCAAGTGGTATCAAGCATGTGTAATTGTCACAGAAACTCATGTTAATTTTCTTGGTTTTTTCCAAATGTACCCTGCTTCATTAGAGACATTAGAGGGCACAAAAGCGCAGAAGATTTTTTAAACTAATTAGAAAAAAAAAATGGTTTAGAAAAGACTGAAGTCTGCATACGTTTTTCTGAATGAAACAAAAAGAAATATAAATGTGAATCTTGATGAGTTAGCCTTCTACCAAAGCTGTGGGAATGCCCTATGTTGAGTGATCATCAGAGAACTCTGGGTTTGGAGGGACAATCAAACACAGAGCAATGTCCTGTCCATGCTCGTATCACTTCCACTTAAGGAGTATTTGGAGGGTAGCCAGACGTGTGATTTCCAAGATATTCTTCAGTTAATAAAAGATTTTTCTTTTCTCTGTAAATGAAGGCAACCCCCCCGCCCCCGAATATATCTGCTGAGAAAAGAAAAAGACTGCAAGCCTATTATTTCTATAGTAAGAAGGAAATTTAGAATGTGTTGAAACATTTCATGTTCTTTGGGAATGGAAAAAAAAAGACAGTATGTATCAGTATGCATTTCATTTGGAAGAGAAGAGTTTCCGAACATTTACACTCCAAGCGGAATACTATATTATTAAACCATTGACCTAGGCCTATTTGTAGTTAAACTGACTTGGCTCAAATCTTGTATCTACTGCTTATTTACCTGTGCAGTCTTGGTAATCTTGAACCGGTTACTGCATTGTCCAGGTTTATTAAGCTTCATCTATAAATGGTATTAAATATGTTCCATGATTCAGAGTATTTTTTTGTAAAAGGAATTATGAAAATGATGTACGGCACTGCCTAACAGGCAGGAATTATTCTGTAAACATGAACTCATGCTTTTTAAAAAATTACTTATTTTTTATTTTTATTTCTTATGTGTGTGAGTATATTGCCTGCATATGTGTAAGTGCACCGTGTCATTCAGTGTCTGCAGAGGTCAGATGAGAACGTCGGATACCCTTGAATTGAAGTTACAGATAGTTGTTAGATGCCATGTGGGTACTGGGATTTGCACCCGGGTCCTCTGCAAGAGCAGTCAGGGCTCATAACTGCCGAGCCATCTCTCCAGCCCCATGAACTCATACTCTTTAAAAATGAACTCATACATTTTGAGAACTGTTTTTATGGATTTTTTGAGAACTCATCCCTTCTTCCAACTCCTCTCAGACTCACTCACCTCCTGAACCACCACTATTCTTATTCTTGTTTTCTTTTTACTCATCGAGTTCAGTTTGTGTTGCTCTGATATCCTTCGTTTGTGGAACCTGCCCTAAATTTTGGTTGATCTATCAGGGGAAATAATCTTAAAGAAAACTGACTCCTCCTCAAATTCCAATAGCTCCTCAGCTAGGCGTGGGTGTTCATGTCATCCCCCCACTCCAACCTACACCTTGAGAGTTTGTCTGGCTTAAGTCGAGCAGAACTTGTGTACGCAGTAGTAATTGCTGTGAGTCTGTATGTGTGAACGACCTGATGCCTGGAAAATACTGTTTCCTTGTAGTTGTCCATCACTTCTGCCTCTTCTGGTTCCTGCATATTCCACTCCTGGGTTATTTTACATTTAATATTTTCCTTGACTGAGCAATCTATTTCCTCTACCTTGTCTTTGAGATCTAAGAGTCTTCCTTCCACTTTCATCTGTTCTATCAGTGAGGCTTTCCTATGAACTATTTGTTTGCCTGAGGTTTTCATTTTAAGATTTATTTCAGTTTGACTTTTCTTCAGAGATTCTCTCTCTTTTTAAAATATAATTCATCATTTTGAATATTTTTACAAATCCTAATATCAAACCAACCAACTCAACACCAGCAATAGAAACAAAGAAACAACCTTACTAAAAGAAGATACTGACATTTTCTTCCATGGGAAAGCATGGTTCAGTTTTGTGAATGTGCATGTACATTTCTCTGTAGGTACAAAAATGATATAAGACATCCTTTATTGGACTTTGAGGATAGAACCAAAGCTTTAACTGGGTATATACTTTGGGGAAAGTATCTTTCTCCAAGAATGCATTTGATGGGGGAATCTGATGAATGGATGAAGGCATATGTTAGTGTAGCCATTGGAAACCTGCAGTTTTGAAAATATTAAGGGGGAGAGAATAAGGATGAGTAAATAATGAAAATGTTCTGCAAGATTCATCTTTAAGCTGAACCCACAAAGGTAAATTCAATTTGAATTGTCTGAGAGCTGAGATACAACCATTAAAGGAAGATGCTAGTTAGGCATGGAGATACTTGCCTATAATCCCAGTAGTTAGTAGGTGAAGACACAAGGATCAGGAGTTCAAGGTCAGCCTTACCTACATAACTAACAAGCTCAACGCAATGAGTTGCATGAGACTCTTCCTTAAGAATATCTAGGGGAAAAGGTTATTGAAATGAATGTCTGCTGGCCTGGTGTCCATCTTAAAAGTAGAAATGTTAACTAGTGCATAAATACGTGTGTATGTGAATGTGTAAAGCTCTGCAGTGAATATAACTTTCTACCCAATCCTCCTAATAATGCTCTGATTTGTGTAAAAAAGCTGAATTGATCTGAATTAATTCATTTCAGCTTAATCTGATTATTCTGGAACCTATAGACGATGATAGTTTAATCTTTCTGAACTAATTTTCATATAATTTCAAGCAGAAAAAAAATGCCTTACATAAGAAAATTTGGCAGTGTTTAATGCTTCTGATGCAACAAAATGAAAGGTTTTTTTTTTTACTGGCTCTAGGATTTAATAAAAAGGTAAATCATGTCTTAACAAACAGTCTACTGTGAGCTGAGGAGCGTTAAGAATGTTCTTTGAGGGTAGGCTCCAGTGGAATAGAAACATGCTCAGGTACCTATGTCAATTCATTCTGCTTGACATCCTTTCCTACATGGGTGTGCTGCCTCCAAAGTCCATTGCTATCTTTTCAAAGCCAGATGCAGCGTGACTGAGGCAGAGAGACGCTAATACCTTTAGGTTTGAATAGAAAGAAAATTGCAAGGTTATCAGGCTTCTGACCTAAGGTTTAGGCAAAGCTGTTCTTCAGAGCCTTTGACCTCATTATCTGGAGTTTCCATTCAGTTCAGTATAGGATGTCACAAATGTTCTCCCCTCCTACCATCCATTGCAAGGTGTATGAGCTGCTGCTGATTTGAACTCCTACTACGTAGATTTAATTGTTTTGTTTGAAATTATATGAAAATTAGTTTGCAAAAGAAAAATATAAGTATATTGTCATTTTTAAATGCAGGGCAATGGTGATCATTGAAAGGCCAGACAATGAAGTGTCCCAATTCTTAAAGACACACACAACAAATGTACATACACATTCATTTGTATGTACATGCTACATGGTTGAGAATTTGTGTGTCAGTATGTTGTTAATATGCACATAAATAAAATGTATGCATACACATGCTAATCTTAAATATATTCTTTTTTTCTTCTTTGTATTTTTTGAGACAGTTTTATTCCAGGCCCAGCTTGCCTGGAACTCCTTATGTAGAACAAGTTGCCCTCCATTTCACAGAGATCTGTCTGCCTCTGCCTCCCAAGTGCTGGGACTAAGGCATGCCCCCCCATACCTGGCTTAAATATATTTTTAACAGTTGAAAAAACATATTGTAAGCAATTTTGTTCATCTCCTGCTTTGTTAATGTTTGGTTTCCTGTGGTTTAGCCATTTGCTAAGTACTTAAACTATTCTCTTCTGGAGGAAAGAGAGAAGTGTGTAAGTTTTAAAAAACTAACAAAACTTACATGACTCATGAGAAAAAGATCAAAATTCAAAAGGCCTCCCCTAAGGTCATACCAACAGCAAACATTTGCTGGGTGAGGAGACCCTTCAGTGGAACTGACCACAAGCTGTACAGGGAGATCTGGGGATCCAGTTTTTGTCAACCGCCAGCCCTGTTGGGGTGCATTTTCTGGGTAGAAATGCTGCTTTTGAGTTTACCACGCTGCATCAGTAGCCCTTACCCATGTTCCTGTGGTCAGCCTAACCCATGCTCCTGGAAGCTTCAAGTAACTCCAGTTGTTCACTCATTTGTTCACTACGTTACACTTGGATAGAGCAATTTTTTTGTGTGTGTCATCCGTGCCCTATCTGAAGAGAACAGACCTTTGTTCACATCTCCGGAGGACAAATCATACAACATTGCTCTAGTTCAGTGATGGAAATTTTGATGGGAAGAATAGAGGGGAGAATCTAACGACAATGAAGTCATTTGGTGTGTGCGGGGAATGTATTACCTCATAATCTCTAAACTTCACTCTTTGGAAGAATTTTTTCATTTCACAGATTAGAAATTTAAGAGGCCGGTCTTTTCTTAAAAGACTTAAAAACTGTATTTTGAAAAGGAAATATTTTTATGTATATGATTGTGTGTCTATAGTATTTAAAATAATAAGTCTCAGATGATCACAAACTATTTGAGATAAGAATCCCAATTTAGATTACTGTTTTAGGTTTCTCCTCTAGATACGGGAAAATCAAATCCCAATTGTAAAAACACATGTGGCTTGATGGAACTTCTCTTGCAAGGGGAAATTTCTTGAGTTTCTGTTACCTTTAAAACTTCAAAATGTTGCAAAATTTCAATCATAGACAAAGTTTACAATATCGTTTGTAAGTCAAGGGTTTGGTTAAATCATTTCTTACAGAACTGCAAAGACAATAAAAATATTTTTAAGATACCAGTAGTGGGAAGCAGAAGAACTGGAATTCTGAAGAGGATTTGTGATTGTTCATCCGTGTATGCACGTTGTTTTATTAAAAGTGTCTCCTTTGCCCTTTTATACATCTGGTTTAAACCTCTCATGCTGTGTAGTATGCTTTACCAATGGTATAACTTGTGTTCTACATTTTAAATTCTGTGTAACAAATTCTCAGTCTGAACAAGAACAAAACAAGTCACAACCTTCTCTTTTATTTCTCTCTAGAGACACCTATAGTTTCAATTTCAAACACAATAGCTGGTAGAGATGCCCTGATGCCCACGGACTATGCTCTTTCTTGTAAGGATCACTATAAGTAAATGTCAAAAGGACAGGTCCACTCAGACATATGAGTTTATTCTGCATAGCAGGGAGTCAGGGTGAAGTTATAAGAAGATGCTTAATGTCCAAAAACTTAGTTTAAACTTCTGTACCTGTGAGTTAATGGTTATAGTTTCCAGTGCAGTCATAAGACTGATCCTTAAATCTCAATCATACTGGATTTCCTAATCTATAAAGAAGGAAATATGAGGTCAGTAGTAACAGTCAGATGATATAATACATGGAAATATAGCATGTAAAAAGCTATAGGTTTAAAAGGAAGTTGGAGATTTTATTTAAAAAAGATAATATTATCTAACCATGCAGTTAAGGAACATGGAAAAAGTTGAAAAATAAACACAAACTGAAGAGAAGAAAGTATGGGATTGAGAGTTAAGACCATGGAGATAGGGAACCATAAAAATAAGATTATGAGAACCTAAAATTTATTCTTTGAAAAGATTAATATACTTAAAAAAGTTTCAGTTAGATTGAGTAACCAAAAAGTAAGGGAAAATAAATTAACTTTATTTGTAATGAATGAGAGGATGGCCTGCAGTCCTTAAAAGTTTAACAAGGAAATGTAACAAACAACTCTATAACAGTGCATTTTTCATTGTAAAAGAAGCTAATAATATAATCACACAAACTGTTAATAGTATTCTGAGAACTAAAAGATAGATAGTTCTATATATGTGAATTTCAAAACCACTTAATTTATAGTTAAAATGTATGGCACTGATTTTTTTTGGAATCTGTGTTAAAAGTCAATTGACCATAAGCACATTGGTTTATTTCTGGAATATCAATTCTGTTCCATTGATCTCTAGATCTGTGTTTATACCAGTAGCATGCTACCTTGATTATTGGTATTTTGCAATGAATTTTGAAATTGAGAGCAAAAATCCTACTCCCTTTTTCTCTGAAAAATTGTTTTGACTAGTGAGTTTCCTTGAAATTACATATAAATTTGATAAGAGGATGATTCATTACCATAAAAAGGGATGCTGAAATTTTGACAGGGATTGTATAGAATCATAGATTATTTTGATTACTACTGACATCTTAACAATATTACCCTTTAGTGGAATGCCTTATTTAGGCTTCTTTTGGCTTCATTGCTGTTTTATAGTTTTTAGTATATAACGATTACATTCCTTTTATTAAATATTTCTTAATTTTTCTTATTGTGAATGGAATTTTTCCTCAGATTCTATTTTGAATTGTTGATTTGTGATATACAAAATATAACTATTTTTATATTAAGGTTCTGTTCTATAAATTTCCCAAACTTATTGGCTCTAATTAGTGTTTATTCTCTTCTGTTGACTGAATATGCACTCATGTCATCTTGGTCTAAATTGTACATAGTTGGACTTATTTGTATCAGAATTAAATATATTACTTTTTATTACTGTGTAATTTTCCTGACTAGAACCTCTAATACAATGTAAAGAAGGGAAGCTTACAGCAGACATTCTTATTCTGCTCCTGACACAAGGGGTAAGCACACAGCCTTTTGTTTTTCAGTGTGGTGTTGGCTGCAGGTTTTCCATTGATTATTTGAAGCAGTTGGAGAGAATGTTCTTTATGTATAGGCTGTTGAATCTTTCTGTCATGATCATTTGTTGGTTTATCAAATGCCTTTCTGTTATCTCTTAAGATTATAGACTGGATTTTGTCCTTAATTTTTTCATTATATCATGTTATATCAGCAAATTTTAGATGTTTAATCAACTTTGTATTTGTGAAGCAAATATCTCTTGATCTTGTATAATACTTTTCGTAGGCTGCTTACTTCAGTTTTAGTCTACTTTATTTAGATTCTTTTTCATTGAATCTTTGTGTGTTTCATACAGAATATCTCAATAAGCCTTAATTATCTTTATAACCCCTTAACCACTGGCACCCCTACATAACTTCCCAACTGGAATTCATATATTCTGTCACCTTTGTTAAGACTTGTGTGTCAAGTTATCATTCCCAGTTGTTCCTGAGTGTAAGTTCATCCGCTGAGGTCCAGTTAACCTATCTTGAATCCCTTGCATTAGGAAGATCAGCTCTTCCTCATTGAGTAGTAATCAGTTACCAATATTTCTTCATCTAATATTGGGGTCTGCTGTCCATTGCCCCAGTTCTACACTGGGTTTTTGTCTCCTTGAGTTTGCATGGGGATCCCATACATGCTACTACCATTGTGGTAGGTTCATATGAACAGAGATACAGGAGCTTGGAAGACCCTATTTCCATGTGGTCATGCACCGTCTCCCTGGCTCTTACAATCTTCCTCCCTGACTCTTACAATCTTTCTGCCCCCTCTTCTAAAATGGTCCCTGAGTCCTGCGTGGGTGAAGTTTAATATGTGAGTCCCATCCAAGGACCAGCATTCCACAGACTGTTAATCTCTCTGCTTTGGCCATTTTTGACCTTTTGTGTTCCTGATCCTGTGTTGTATGAGGGAATATCATTAATGAGAAGAGAGCTTCAGTAGTGACACCTCTTTACTGTTTGTTCTATATTCTGTGAGTTTTAGGTATAGATTCTTTGAGAACTTTTTTTTATCTTTTAAATGTATATTTTTACTGAATTTTGTGCATGTCACACAAAACATCTTAATCGTTTTTGTATCCCCTCTGCCTTCTGCAGCCTCCATAACTCCCCCACACCAGATTTCTTGCATTCTGTCCTACATTAAGAACTACTGAGTCACCAAGTGTGCCCAGATGTTCCTCAGTGCACGTTCATCCACTGGGGTCTAGTCAGCCTTTCTAGAGTCACTCCTTTAAAGGAGATCAACTGTCCCTCACCTGTATGTAAGTAATCAGCTGCAGTAGTTCAGTAGTTCTTCATCTAATGTTGGGGCCTGCTGCCCATTTCCCCAGTTCTATGTTGGGTTTTTGTATGCTTGAGTTTGCATGGGTCTTGTGCATGCTGATGCCACTGATGCAGATTCATATGAGCAAAGTCCTCCGGAGCCTGTAAGACTGTTCCCATATGATCATATACCTCCTCCCTGGCTCTTACAGTCTTTCCGCACCCCTCTTCCCCAATGGACCTTGAGTGTTAGGTGACTGAAGTTTAATATGAGTCCTGTACAGAGACCCATATTCTGTAGAGTCTTTTTCTCTATGTTTGACCATGAAAGTTTCATACAGTATATTTTTATCGCATTCAGAATGCCTCTCCCTTAGTAGCCTCCCGCTCCCCATCTTCTGGTCTGCTTCTACAGCTTACCTTCTCTCAATACTTTTCGTCATTAGAATATCTTTCCTACATTTTCATTCTAGAAGACTGGACCTATTGGATGTAGAATTGTATGTAAGTAGTTCCCCTATCCTTGACACTGTTAAGGCATTTTCAGTCTCCATAACTTCTAATTTAATGAGAAGACTTAATGAGCAAGTTGCATACTGGGAAGAATCATTACTGACTTTTGAACATGGACTTACTATACAATTTTATAAAAAATCAAACAACTCAGTAACAAAAACACAAATGATAAAATTTTGAAAAAAATCTTTAATGTAATCCTTATTAATATGTATTACATGCAACCAGTTACTGAATAAGGAGGTTGAATATTACCAGTCATCAATGAAACATGGTCAAAGCCAAATGAGCTCCCTCCTTCTACAAAGTAGAATTGCTAAAACTGAAAGAACTGCCAAGACAAAGTGTTGGCAAAGATGTGCTCTCAGACTTTGACAACAGAAGTACAAAATGCTACATCCATTGTGGAAAATCATTCATTTCTTTTAGAGCTAAATACACCTTCAAATTCATAGATTGATACTTATTGGAAAGAAGTAGAAACATTGCTCATATGTATCTATATGTTTGGAGTTGCTCATGAAAAAATCCACAAACTAAGACTAATAAATGTCTATCAGGAAGAAATAATTTGATACATAGAATAACATCATTTTCAAAAACTACAACACTTAGAATTCTGTGCAAATGGAGAAGTCTGTATACATACATTAGAAATTTTTTTTTTGCTTTGGGGGAGGCACTAAGAAAAAGAAAACGTTTTTGTAATGGGTTACACTTTGCTGCTGTAGATTAATTTATTTGATTTGTACTTCAATTATAAATACAAAGTAAAATACATAAAAGCATATGAAACTTAACGGGAGATTTTAAAAGTTAACCAGCTTTAATTTACCATTATCTGAGATGAATCTGATGGAGGACATTCTGAAAACCTTGCACTTGAAATCCAAAATGATCTACTTAGTTACTTCAAAGAAGGAAGCCACAATTTGTATTCTCCATATGGTTTGTCCAATATCCATTAACTAATTCCAGCCTAAGCACGTATCATTTGTCTCATAGAAACACCACCATTTCAGGTGGAAGAGTGCTTCTTTTGAACTTATAAGTTTAAGAAAATAAGATTTAAGAAGAATGATTTCTTTACCTCATTTACATTCCATTGCTATAAAACCTTTCAAATTTTCTCAATAAGTGGAGAATGCAGAGGTAGAGGAAATGCACTTGTTTATTAAGAAAAAAAAATGAAAGCAATACAACTGCCGTTTCACTTTTAAAAAAATTGTGTGTGTATATGTGCATGCATGTGTAATGAGTGGTGTGTTTGTGTGTGTGTGTTTTGTATGCGTATACGTAGAGGTCAGAAGACAAGGTCAAGAGTCCTCTTCTATCACTCTCTTACTCCTTTGAGACAGAGTCTCTCACTAAACTCAGAGTGAAGCTGTCATCCAGCGAGCCCTGGTGACCCTGCTGTGCCAACTATCCACTCCACAGGGATTATTTTTGCATATGTATCCACAACCAGCTTTTTAAACATGGGTGCCAGAAATCTGAGCTTAGTTCCTTATGTTTGCACAGAAAATATTCTTACCCACACAGGCTTCTCTTCAGCCACCTATAACTGCCATTTTAAGTTCATTTATGACTCAGGGTTCTAATTAATTATCAATTTATTAATACTTTACTTGATATAATTTGCTGGATAGATATACCAAATATATGATTATATAATATATAATTATTTTATCTGTTATTATATTTTAAATACCATACAAAATTATGCAAAAATACATTCAGATTAGGAACATACATGTTCAGAAATAATGAAGCAGTGGCTTAGGAAATATACATATATACATACGTGTGTATATACACACATACACACATACACATAATTTTGTAGCTTTCCACTTCCTCATGTGCTGTTTTACTGATCACTTTCAACACCCTGGTTTTTTGTCTTCTTCAATCTCCACATAGGCCCAGACACACTATGAGATCAGCTCTCATTTAAGGCTAAAAGATACATTACAATCTCTAGTGATGTTTACCTCTTTCTTAAAATACATGGCTTTTTAATTTTTATTTCTAATCTTTCATAACTTACCTCCTGTATTTCAGAATGCTTTTTCTGTGTTGTTGGGCACAACTGCCTCAGCCTAACTAATATTTACAATGTTTAAGTCCAGATCCTAAACTTCTCATTCTCTGATCTATTCATGTGTAACATTGACCTTCCACTTCAATGTTCATGTTTTCTTCTGGATTATTTATCTGTAGATGAGACATGCATATCTAATTTTCCACTCATAACATCACGTGTGTCTCATGTCTCAATTCAGTACAGTCACAACCCAGGCTCACAATCTTTGTGCTAGAAAATCCCACCCCACTCTTCCTTATTTCAGTCAACACCCTCTAGCTGTGTTCTCCAAGGCTTCTTCCTTCCTCCACTGTCAGTATAGTTCAAAAGTCCCTTGGTGCTATTGATCCAGGATACTATGATCATATCTGAGATCACTGTGGGGCCTATTGGTGACCTTTTAACTGCTCACCAATTCATTCGCTACATAAAGCAATTTCTTTCTATATAAATCTGATATTATAACTCTCATTCCTAAAATATTTCCCCTTCGTTATTCTCCTTGTTATATATTCAACTTAATTTTATATTTATTAATCCTTCAAAGCTTAAATAAAAATTCTTTAAAAATCTTTTCCCCCTCTGCCACCTACCTAAATGCCTTCCTTTTGGGTCCTCTGTATCACTGATAGAATACACATTCCTTCCTCACATTTCTTCACACTATAGTTCTATGTGATGGTTAGTTTTAATTGTCTACTGGACACAATCTAGAATCTCCTTCAAAGGGTGTCTCAGTGAGAGATTATTTGAGAGAGTAGTTTGGCCTGTGAGCATATCTGTGAGGAATTCTCTTGATTGGTGGTACTACTGACCCACTGCGGACAGCAACATTTTCTGGAGATTCTAGAATGTCTAGGAGTAGCGAACACCGACATACACATATTCATTCATTGCTGTAGACTGTGGATGTAATGTGGCTTGTTACTTCAATATATGCCACGTTGACGTTCCCACAGTGATGGACTGCGATCTGGAACTGCTCTCTCCTAAACTGCCTTTGTCAGGGTATTTTATCATAATAACATGAGCTATAACCAAGATACTATATAATCATTAATTTTGAAAGTTCTGGTTTGATGTTCCTCTCCAAGGTTAGAATATCAGTTTCAAGAAGGAAATAATTATGCCTGTTTTTTCTTCTATTCGGTCTCATAGACTTTCGTCTAGTACTTTGCAAATGGTATACATCAGCATATATATGCTGCTAGTATTTCTTTGTACCTATAGTCTTCTCCTGTGAAATCATGGAGGAGGTGAAAGGTGTCACTATTCTTCTATTCTCTTCCAGGAATTGGCCACATTAAGGACATAATGGATGTTTGCCTAATGAACTCATGAATTCAGAGAGTTGCTATGACATCAAGTTCAAGGATAGTTAGAAGGCCACATTTTTTCATGTCATATCATATCTCATTCTATCTTCTTGTTCCAGACAGTGAAATTCTTGACTCCTAAAATCTCTCCTATCCAGTATGTTCTTCAATAGGTACCAACAATAAAGTTACTAGATTTGAGTTTCATCTACTACTTTCTTTCACCTTTTCCCACTTTGAAATTCTAATACTATTTTTGGGCCTGAAAGTGGGATGAAAAAGAAGAGTAAAAAATAGTCTTGCATAATTTGCTGGTGGCATAGCAAGCTCAGCATAACTGAGAACAGCCTGGGTTTTTAATGTGCTCCAAACCGCCATGAATCAGGAGGCATTTGCACTTGCATGAGAAAATGTCAGGGGATGATTCTGAAAAGGCTCCATTTGAGGGTGAAATGTTTCTGCTTCTGAAATCTATTCTACTGAGAAAACCACAGTAGTCATAAAGGCTAAGGGCTTTTGATTTTGACAATTCCATCATTTTTAAAAAGAAGGAACAGAAAAATTTAAGCTTATAAGTTTGGACATGCACATCTCAGCAAGAAATAAATTTTAAATAATTGTTCCAAAAGGCCTAACAAAGACAATTGGCAACTGTGTGGGTATTTCATGAAACCCTACCAAGTCTCCTGGATGAATAATTTCAATATCTTTGGAATTAAGTATGAAGCATTTCCAATCTTGAAAGAAGCTCTTTTTGCTATACTCCCCCAAGGAAAAAAATACCTGGTTCATTTACTAAACTCTTTTAAGAAATCTTTACTCAACATCTGTCATGTAAACAATATATTTTAAGAAATTAGATAATAATCAAAGAGTAAACTACAGAAAAATCTTTTAGTAGAAGGTTGACAATAAAGAAGTAATGAAGAAACACTGAATATTTGACCTTAGCAAGGAAAATAAAAGAGGTGAGTACGTTAGACTGCCTTTTAAACAAAATGGCTAGGAAAAACTTCACTGAGATACTCTCAGCCAAAAACCAAAAACTCAAAGAAGAGTTTGTAAAGTCCATCCTATGAGATACAAGGCATTAGAAATTGAAGGACACACTTCATCTGCATAGTATTTACAAAATCTCCATATTTTGGAAGGCATGGAAGCCTCAGGAATTATTATAAATTTAAGGAGGCTAAGAAGATGTGACTGATAAATGCAATGCTGTAATCTAGCCTATATCCTGGAAAAAAAACAAAACAAAACACCAAATAAGGCTTCAAGGAGTAAATTAGACATCCAGATAAGTCTGCAGACCACCTGTACTATTGAGTCAATATCGGTTCTATAGTTTCATTATAGCACCAGGATTTTATAAGATATTAATATCAAAGAAAGTTAACTGAAGGACATATGGGGACTTGATAATATCTTTGTAACTCTTCCATGAGTCTATAGTTACTTCACGATAAAAAGTAAAACTCAATGCATGCATCGTGGAAGAGACGATAGGGAGGATCTCCTGCAAAGGTCTCCTTTTTATTGCTAGAAAAGGTTTAGAGGCATGGCTAGGGTCTACTAAGTGGTGCTGGAGAGAGCGGGCAGTGTCCCAGGGCAGGGGCCTGTGGGAATCTTCAAATTATGAACACCTCACTCTGAGTAATACTAAAGCTATCTTTTTTCAAAGTACATTTTCATTGAGTTTTTGTGCATTTTGTACGAAACATCTTAATCATCTTTAGACTCCTGGCTGTATCCCTACCTTCCGGAGCTCCCACTATCTATATGTTAAGGTCTACCAAATCAAGTTTGTGTACACAGATGTCTCTCAGTGAAAGTTCATCCACTGAAAAGTCTATCTAGAGTAACTCCCTTAAGATCATCCACTTTCCTTCACCCAGCAGTAATTAGCTGCTACCTGCAGGTTGGGGCCTGTTGACCATCTCCCCAGCTCTATACCATACTTTTATCTAATTGAGTTTGCGTGGGTCTTGAGCACACTGTACCAACACTGCAAGTTCACATGGGCAAGTTCCCAGCGGCTTGGAAACCTGTTTCCTTATGATCATGTACCAACCCTGGCTTTTAGACTCTTTCTGTCCCCCATTCCACAATGGTCCCTGAATCATGGGTGGGTGAGGTCTAATATAAGAGGCCTATCCAGGAACACGCACTCTGCAATCTTTTGTCCTCTAAAACTTACTCAAATGTGGCCTTTTGTGGGCATCACAGTTTGTTGTGAGGACACTTCGTGGTGAGAGTTGAGGATGTATTAGTGTTCTCTCTGCCTCCCGTTCTGCTGTGCTCCATGAGCCTTAGGTGTAGCAGTTCCACTGTAGATGTGTCACTTAAGGCTGGGCACCTCTCAGACTCTTGTTCTCTGTGTATGACCAGTTGTTGCAAAAGAAGCTTATTTGATGAGTGGTGAATGATATTCTTGTCTGTAAATATAAATATCCATATTAGCATACAGTAAGAAATTACATTTGTCTAAGGATATGACAGAGGTAGGAGTTTCTCTAGAATCCCTGACCTCTCCAGCCATGTGTATTGACTATGTTTACCGTCCCACTGAGAGGGCTTTAAGTCCAATTAGATATCTGTTGATCACCCCCAAGATAAATGTGCCACTGTACCTTTTGAGGGAAGAAATGAATGAAAAATTGTGGAATGATCCTGGCTTCTCTGTGAATGGCAATAGAGAGGGAAATGACAGTGACTTGGACCAGAGTCGCACGGAGACAAGTTAGTCATCACACCTAGCAATCGCTGTCAGACTAAAAGAAAACCAGACTTCTCAATAAAGTGATAACTAATTCACAACCCTTAACTGGCTTCCAGATTTGTTTGTTGACAACTCCAAAAGAATTCCTCAGTGATTAATTAAATAAAATCATACCTTCCACTCAGCTTATACTTAGCCTGAGAGCTGTTCCACAGTTATACAGTGGATTCTTATTCCACGTGACCCTGAGGTCTGTTCCACAGCTGCTGCAGCGCATTCCTGTTCCACATGATCTCCTGTCTCCTTTCTTATTCCCTCTTGCTTTCTCTTCCTCTCTTCTGTGAAAAATTAAGAAAATCAAATCAGCTTAAGTAACTCTGTCTGAAAGAAAAACTATTTTATGGAAGATAAGCAGTTCCCCTTGCTAAACAGATTAGAACGAAGCAATACATAGGGCAAATGAGTGAGCCCAAGAGTCAGCCCATCTGGCTTTAATCAGATCATGTCTCTTGAGCAGCTGTAACAACTCATTTCCACCAAGGCTCTTTTTCCATCTCCTTTTAGGGATGATTATTCTTATCTTCCATCCACTCTATGAAGATTAAATGAATCAATGCATGTAAAAATGCTTATGAGAATTTGTGGCACATAATAAGTACTTCCACATCCACCTGTATAGTATTCAAAGAGTGTGTCTTACACAAATGACAACTACATTATGTGTATTTTATATTCATAGACAAAGCTAAATCCCTATCAGATAAGGACAAATCAATTGAAATTCCTGAAAACTTTATCACTGTCATCTATTCCCTAAAGTCTTTATTGGTACCATAGTGTCCTGGTTAGAACAATTTTATTTTCTGTTGCTTGTTGGTGGGTCAGAAGTAGAGGCTTGTACTTTAGCTTCATTTCCTGCAATGCATTCATGCAAAAGCATCATACAAAGCTCTAAGAAGTTGCAAAGTAGTTGAATAAGCATGAAAAACTGAATATTAGCAGAATCATTCAACTCTGAGAGCCACTGCTATCTCTGCTGAGTTTTGTTCTTTAAATAAATCTATTGGCCTCATTTTTTTCTCATTCTGATGAAGATGATAAATCCGTCAATCAGATAACTCTAAATATTTGTCAGACACATTTTAAGGATATGCAGGACTAATCAGTCTTGCAAAACTTGGAGAATTGCTTGAAAAATACAGTCTGTGTGGCATACTATGTTAATAAAAGGCATAGACAAGACAGACATGAGCATTACCAGCTCCTACAGACATAGAAAAGCTGAATGGAGGAGAGAGAGAATATTTTTAGGATCCAATGCAGCTTTACAGATTTATTTTAGGTATGGATTTTATTCAATAAAAATTATACTGACTGGTAGGATTATGTTGGTATTATGTATTATGTGTTCTGGGAAGTTATACAAGGATGGAGTTCCTTTCATAGACTGAACCTTAAACTCAAAGGGTCTTTAGTCAATGACTTTGGAGTCTGCGGTTTCTTGTTTCTCTTTAGTTCATTCTGCCTCTCTACAAGGTGGTAACAGACCAGTGATCTTAACCAAAGGGTATATTTTCTGGGAGGCCTACTCGTATGGCTTTTAACAACATCAGAGAGCTGGAAGTATCTAGAACTGAGATGTAGAGGTGACATTCCCAAATGTCTGCCCAGTTATTAGAGGGCCAGAAAGAAACCACAGAAAATTCAGGGAGAGAAGTCCAGAAGCACCTGATTTCATAGACAATGAACTTCTGGAAAATAGGTAAAAGGTAGTCATGAGTTGTTCTTCTTCATTCCTAGATACTTATTTATAGATAACCCCATTTTACCACAATGTATGTAAATAACCCAGAAGTAATTACCATGTTCATTAAAAATCTATAGCTATGGAAATATCAACCTTAATTTGAATTATCTATGGAAAGTCCTAAGTATCTCTCTCTCTCTCTCTCTTTCTTTTTTACATATCAAAAGAAGCGAAAGGAAGATTGTAAGAGCCAGAGGAACAAGATATCTGCTTCAAGACAATGCATTCTAGATATTATAGGGAAGCTGTACTCATGAAAACTCCACATTTGGGTAGCCTAACAAGACTTGCACAAGGACATATGTTGACATGCCAGTATGGTTAGAGGAAATTTCATGGAGTCTTTGATGATGAACTACAGGCAATCAGTGGATGCTAAGACAGGGAGTCAGTTTTCTCGAGGAACAAGCTCTCCAATAGACCATCTAATTCCTGGTGATCAGCCTTAAACACATATACACGTGAGCACCATTAAATGAAATCAGTGCTTAATCATCTTTATATTTTTTTCCACATCAGCACCCTCACATAGTCCCCCTCCCACTGGATTTCATGTTTTCTGTCATTTATGTTAAGGCCCATCCTTTCAAGTTAATGTCCCCAGACTTCCTTCAATTCAAGTTCACCTACTGGAGTCTAGGCAGTCTATCTAGAGTCCCTCCCTTTAAGAAGACCAGCTTTCCCTCACCTAGTAGTAAACAGCTGCTGATAATTATTTGATCAAGATAAGGACCCACTGCCCATTCCCACAGTTCTATGCTGGGATTTTGTCTGCTTGCGTTTGCATGGGTCTTATGTATGCCGTCACCATAGCTGTCGGTTCATATGAGCAAAGTCTCAGGAGCCATAAGGTCATGCACTTCTTCCATGGCTCTTACAATCTTTCTACCCCATCTTCTGCAATGACCATGATAAAGAGTCTTTCGTATCTAAATAAATGGTGATAAGTTTCCAACTGTGTCATTTCCCTTCACTTCTCACCACTTCTTCCAAAAGCTCCAATTTTGTACTTAATAAGACCTATTGATTCCAGCTCTGAAATATGCCACAGTACAGTCTATATGTTCACCTTTATATACCATCTTTGTCTCAACAATTGTTATCCCTCATTTGGATCATGACAATAACTTCTAACATTTGTTCCTGCCTTATAGCACAGAATAACTAGTAAATAAGTGTTTGTTAACTGGATGAGTGACAATAATCTAATAAATAGTCTAAACTTTCCATTTACCACCAAAGGACTAGCAAATTGACCCTCACTTAGTCATTGGTTGGCCAAACGCTCTAAACAACAAATATATTTAAAGTAAGATACAATATTTTTATTTGTTAATTTTTAGGAGCAATAGTATTTATTTTGGCTTAGATGTTGAAGTGTGGTGGCTGACTAATACAGACTGAGACTCTGGTGAATGAGAGTGTGGAAGTCACTGAGTCTGATGGCTCCGAGGGCATGTGGGATTCACCAGGTTTTGCTTGTGAAGTGGCAGTCCTCAGTGTGCTGACTCCAGTGTTGTACTGGGTGCAACACCTGGTGCACACGGGGATTATGGGTTAATATTGTCAGGGATTCATACTCTTCCATGGGAAGTACGGTCCTGTGGGTCTACAGAAGCCCATGGCATTGCAGTACCTGCTCCAGCTGGGAAAGTGGTGGCTTCTTCCAGTGCAGGGTACTGGATTTAGAATTTTCACATGTGTATTTGCAGGTGGGAAAAGCTCAGTTCATGATAGAGGAATTGTGAATGAAGATTATGATCAGTCAGGAGTGTTTCATAGAGGTCTTAGCTTCCTGTAAATCTCAGTGTGCTCACTTATTACACTTCTAAGAGAAAACTTATTTTTCGACTACTGTTGTTAGACATTTTAATCCAGGAGGAGGAAAAATGAGGGCTGAACCTTTTATCAGGTGAACTGGAAGAGAGGCCTAATGAGGTCCAACTAAGGTGTTTAGGTTTCAGTACTTTGGGAAGTAATATATCTATTCTTCAAATCCAATTTATTGTAGAAACATGGTCTTGTTTCCTAGATGGTTCATGAGGAAGATATATATGTTCTGCAAGCATCTCATGTAATGCACTGGGAAAACACCCTTCAGTAACAGCTACAGCTGAAGAATCTCACGCTGCATTGAAGGTACTGCTGTCAGCCTCAAAAACTACACCAGGTCTAACCTCCCAGACTTCTAGAAAGCCAAATAAAATAGCCTAATGACTACACTTTCAGAACAGACTGATCTGATACACTGATGTCTCAGAATTTTATTATGATTGATATTTAAAGAATTTCATTAAAATAATGAAAACGTAAATAAAAATAGCCAATCCTTTGTAGCAGTCTCATGTTAGACATATATGACTTATATGTAACATTTAATCCACCTATCCAGTGCATAATTATCCAGTACTAAATATGTGCCCACCTCTGTTTTGAATCTTAGAGATACTGTACTAGATAAGATATGCAAATGCATTCCATCAGCGAGGTTACTTGTTGGATAGACAGTTAGTGCATTTAATATAAAGAGAGGTAGCAACAGTTATGTTGTATGCAGCTTAGTAGCAAAGCATTAAGGAAAAAGTAAGGCAATGAAGGTGAACAGAGTGCTGCTGTGATGTTAAGCAGGTTGGCACGGGAGATCTGTGAGGTAGTTATTTTGAGTGGTGACCTAAGGGAGGTGAGGTTATGAGTTGTGAGGATGCCACTTTAGATGGACGGGGACTCATTCACAGCCCCTGAAGCAGTGAGTGGAGTGCATGCTCAGTCATGACTATGTACATGGTGTCTGACAGAGTGTATGAGAATATAAACTTGAAGAAGATCACCAGAGGCCATGGAGTGCACAGATGGACAGGGATCATCAGGAAAATGCAGCTCATTTTATGTAATGGAGGTGAAATCTGAATGATCTGATTAATGCGATAAGGATGTGATCCTGCTACTCTGCTGAGACTGAGAGGGAGGAACAGGGCATTCCAGTCCCACCTGCTGAGCTCTAAACTTGGCATCCTCGTCACTGTGCAGAGCCAACTCCTCCACATGCTACCAGTTTTTTACATCCTTATGGCCCTGGATAAAGTGAAGGTGGCTAGGAAGAATTCAGTTTTCAGGTGTTCACCCTTCTCAGTTAGGTCTGACTTTAATCATCCTTCCCAGAGTTATAAAACTTGATCCAGAAAAGTTTAGTCTTGGGAATCCTAGTCTCATTTTGTGATAGAGCAACTTCTGGTTCTAAATTTCAAGTAATGACAATAATCTACTGAGCAATATGAAGGAGGATGGACACCATCCTTCACTAACATCTGACAGTTATTGAAAATAACAAAGTTTTGGTTCATTTTACTTGTATATGTTTTGTTAAGATACCAGGTGATGACCAAGAACAAGATTTGGGTTATAAAGTTGCCTTATTGTTTTGATTCCTAATCTCACTGGATACTTTCTTGTAGTCAGTCACTGCCCTAGTTCCTCCTTGTCTTCGTAAGTGTTGAGGTAACATGACACAGGCTCATTTCTCTATACATCCTTTCTAGGGAATCATCCCATACAAAGCTTTTAAACAACATAAACACATATGACTTCCAAATGTAAATTTTACAATCGTGACTTAGCCTCATATATCTAGTTCAATTTATTCTCTGAATTTGATTTTGTGTAGTCATTGGATTACTCGTCATCATAGTTTAATTTTTAATTCTTTAAGCTTTGATAATTTCATATATGAATATTGCCTTTGCGTTATTTCCATCCCTCCCACTAGTTCCTCCCATGTCCTCTCACTCCCTTTCAATTTCATGTCCTCTTCTTTCATTATAATTACATATACATATATACATTTACAAATACACAAATGAGAAGCCTTAAAGACAGGTACACATGAGCACCACTACATGAACTCAGTTCATGATATATAATTATATTTATCAATAAACATGTGCATATTACACATTATATATTTATTACTGTTATCTTGTATGTTAAAGAGGAATATCAAATGACATATCTAAAGCCTCTTGATTTCCATTCACAAATTCTTTATCTATGAATCTCATTTCAAGTATGAGGTATCACCAGTGATCACATTACTCCTGATTTACCATGAAATCGACAGTTCAGAGTGTGTCTACATGAGACCTTCACTCAGGTCGATAATGGAAAGTGTTTCTTGCCTTGACTACTGAAGTGGTTGCCCTGCCCCTTTTAAAAACCTTCTACTGTCTGTCATGACCACCTTCCCTTCAGCATCCAGAATTATAAATTTAAAATAAATCTGAAAAACACCAGTCAAAAAAGACAAAGCTACGAAGATAGAAAGCAAGGGAACTCACTTATTGCTAGGATCTACGACTAGTGCAGCTATTTTGGATAAGTCTAGCGGTTTCTCCAACAACTACAAGTGCACTCACCATATGACCAAGAAATTCTGCTTCTAGGTTTTTACTGTGGTGAAATGAAAACCAGCACTCATGGAAAAACCATGTATGGATGTCTGTTGAAGACTCTCTTGCAATAAATTAATCAACAACTGGGGAAGACAGGCAGAGTAGAAAAGTTCTGGCACATAATTTAACAGAAATAAAAGTTCTACTCTAACTGAAAAAAAAAATGGCTGCTATGGCAACAATTTGGAGGGTAATCAAATTCAGAGTGATACACGAAGGAAGCCACGCTCTTGGGCAGCATCCTGCGTGATTTCTTATGGTGGCATTCTGTGATGGAAAACAGATTACTGTGGATTACTTTGGATGAAGGCAGCTAGAAAGTATTGTGAGTAACTGGGTGCTGGAACAATTTTATTTCTTGTTTGTGGCAACAAAGTTATATTTGTCTATAAAATTAGCAGAACTACATACTTTTACAGTGGACAATTTAACTGCATTTAGACATATTTTAATAAAAATAAAAAATGTGATCATAATCGAATCTCTGTTCAGAACCCTACAATGAGTTATCATTACTCTTAGACAAAATGAGAGCTGCGTCTTTGTTCCTAACATCCACTGTCTTTGGCCTTATCTTGTTGATCTAAGAATATATGAAATTCTGGCCCCAGGACAATTAATTTTGTTTCCTCTGCTGGAACAGTCCTTTCCTAGATCTTCCCGTGGCATTTTATTTGATTTTAGCATCTTTGTTTAAATGTTCTGTGTTCTTTTATTTATTTATTTAAAAATATTTTATTAGTTATTCTTTAATTTTATGTGCATGAGTGTGTTGCCTCCATTTACGTAAGTGCATCCATGTCCTGCAATACCTGAGTTGGTCAGAAGAGGGATTTGAATATCCTGGAACTGGAGTTAGGGTTGTGATTAGCCACCATGTCGGTGTGGGAATCAAACCCAGGTTCTCTGGAAACCAAGTGCTATTAACTGCGGAGCCATGTCTCTAGCCCCTCTTTTAATTTTCATGTAAACTACATAATATCTTTTGGCTCCTCCTTTGTTGCCCTTAACACAATTGGATTTTGCTTTTCTAAGAAACCTCATTAACCCACTGGAATGCAAATTTCACTAGAAATGAGATTTTACTTGGTGGATAAGTATTAGGTCCTGAGAGCTCCTCACATGGTTGCTTCCTCCTGGTGGCTTTCTACTGAAACAGTATCTCCCAAGACTCCATCCCACCCTGTAACTCCCCTCCTTGATACAATGTGACCTTCCCCTGCAACTGTCACCCACCCACATTTGGTAGAACCTTGACCACGGGCGGGCCCCTTCCTCCCTCCTGAAAGGAGACAAGCATAAAAACCTCAAGTCAGTGAGAGATGTTGCTGCTTCTCTGGATTCCAGCTGTGAAAGGACGACATCTGGCCCCTGGATCCCAGGGGAGCCGTGCCCTGTCAGCTTTATTTTCGAATAAATCTGCTTGCTGAGATCAGTTTCTCCTTCCTTTCCTTCTCACATTTCTTCGCATACTCTATTTTTGATCATTGCTATTCCTCCATAACTTAGAATATTGATTTGAATATATGTTGAATAAAGTGATGACGATTTGGGGACCATTTAATAACACCTGATTATTTGCAGATTATCTGCAAAATAGCTGCTGAACTGGCATGCACTCATCATCGTGTCCAGCTCCTATAATGCTACCAGAGGAAAAAAAACAATGCCTAAAACCTGTTTCACTCTCACTGTCTGCAAAACATTTGACCCATTTGACTGCTCTACTGCTTTTTTTTTTTTTTTTTTTTTTTAAGAAACATGTAGAGTTACATGGGAAACCTCATGGCTCAACTGACAGAACAGTAGCTTAAAAGCCCAGTCATTTAATATTGGTTCTATGCCTAGGCTCCTTGCTGAGTCTAGGAGCAGAAATATGAGAACGAAACCAATTTACTTTATAAAATTGTTCATATAAATAATAAATAAAACTTGAAAATTATTTGGACTTGGGAAGATGGCTCAGTAAGAGAGTTTGCTGCCCAAGATTGAGGATTTATGTTCAAATCCCCAGCATTCACATAAAATGTTCCACATAGGAGCCAGACATGGTCATGGTGACACACACACACACACACACACACACACACACACACACACACACACCTTCAATCTCAACACCTGGGGGACAGGCAGGCAGATTTCTGTGAGACCCAGGCCAGCCTGCTCTACAAGAGCTAGTTCCAGGCTAGCTGGGGCTACAGTGAAAATTGTCTCAAAATATAAATCCAAAACAAAACACTCACAACAACAAACAACAAAAAAACAACATTCCACATCCTTGTAACCCTGGTGCTGTGGGTCAGAGACAGGAAGGTCACTGGGGCCTGGCCCATCAGCCTAGCAGCAGGTTCAGCACAAACCTTGTCTCATGGATACAGAGGGAAGAATGAGACCTGATGGCTTCCTTTGGCCTCTGATTTCATACAGGGACATGAATACCCACATACACATGACTCACACACATACACATGCATACACATATGAAAAACAAAGATACAATCAAATAAAATATAATGAAATTCATTAAAAATTCACTTTATAAAAACAATCATTTTTCTCTTTTTGTCTTTGATTTCTGATTTGATAATTAGGTTTCTCAGATTCAGTGATTGTACATAATTAGGATTTGGCTAATAATGATTGTCATGTGCACATAAGCATATAGCTAATACATTTAAATATTACTGAGATGTACAAGAGTGTTCTTAACTATAATCATAAGGAAGGAAAACATCCAGAGTAATTAAAACCAGTATTACATTGGTAACCTTAGTAATCTAGACTTTTCAAGAAAGCTTTTTAACAAATTCTAGACAAATGAGACAACCGACTTAGAAAACAACATATAATTAATTACATTAAAATTGGCATAAGAAAGAGAATAGCCTATAATTTGTAAATTCTGTTGGTGAGTACTTGATGATACTAAGGATAGGAAGTTTGCTAAGGATAAATTTGAATTAGAGAAAACTCTTCATTTTCACACAACTACATTAAATTGCTTAGAAACTGCTTTATTCTCCAAGGGAGCCAAAGGAAATTTCCATTGATATGAATTATCTGAAGCTCTGAGTTAACAGCACAACCCAAAGCTTAGATCTTTTGAGAATGAAGTCTATAACTACACATTGAACCCTGTCCCCATCATCCAACTAGGAAGAGATTTAAGAAAAAAAAAAAAAGGGTTGGAAACAATTGGCTGAGCACAATTAATTCCTGGGAAGAATCACAAAACCACTGGAGAATAATAATCCCATCAATAATTCTAGAAGATGTTTCTTCCTAACTAGGTTCTTAGCCAGGATCCAATTAACTGAGATTAACTGAGACCTGAGATTTTGAGTTTCACCTCTAGATCAAGTAGCAAAAACATCAAAAGGACTGATTTTATTTCTTTCTAATGTTTGATCTTTGTTATTATCACAGCTAGGAATATGTTCATTTCTAAACAGGGTTATAGTGTGCTGGATGTCATGCATTAGAAATGACCATGAAGATTACAGCCAAAATATCTTTTGTTTTCTATGAAGATCTGCAGATGAGCATAGTATATTTTTTATAACTGTAGGCTACTTGAAAGTTTTGGTGTTATACATCTCCTCTGATTTTCTCTGTGATTAAAGGATGCCTCATCACTGATCTTTGTGATTCTGCAATCTTGATTAGTAATATGAAAAATATGTACTTCTTTAGGTCTCTCCCAATTCAAATCAATTTTATTTTTTCTAGCTTTGTGTCTCCTTTGAAATCAATGTGGGATTCACCTTTTTCATTAATTAACTTCTGTTATATGTGATGAATTTGGCAATCAAATTGTAGAAACCATTTCATTTAAACTTCAGATTTCAGATTGGACACTACTTAAAGTTAGAAAACTGAGCATTAGGCAGAGTAATACATTCAAAGGAACACGGGGTCAGCACTCAAATGCACTGCTTTCTAAACTTCATTCCTTCGTGTTTCACACGACAAAACTCAGTGAAAAAACTGACTAGTCTTTCAGGGGCTCAAGTTTGTGGCTTAAGAAGAAATGTTTAAGAACTGAATCATCTGCACATACATTTTTAGTCCTGTTTTTATTCACATGGTCACCTACAGTTTAACTATTTAAGAGTTGTTTTAATTCATGACACCTATAGCACCGGTTGAATGTACTATAGGTACATTCAATGAATGAAAGGTACTTGCTTTAACCTCCTTTAGATGGTTTCAATCTTTACCTTTCCTTGTCAAGCATGTTTTTGAATTAGAAAAAGGAAGTTGAATTTTATCACCTTTGTATCAACTTAAAGGTCAACACCACACTTTTAGCTCAATAAAAATTTTAAGAAACTGGTTTGCATACTTGAGCTGTGAACATTCTAACTCAATGAAAGTCAAAATTTCCAAAGAACTAAGGAAAAAGAAAACCAGATCAAAAGGATGTAATGAGAGGTAAGGTCAATGTGCCAGATTTTGTCCTTATATACCCCTGAAGCTATAATATCTTCAAATTGGCAATAATCTAAATGAAAACTATGCAGAGAGGAGAATAGGATTATCATTCATGTATGTTCTGTAGAACATTACTGTTCTTGTTGCACACATTCACATGCATGGTAAGTGAAGGTAAGTGAAGGAATCTGAACCAAAATATACAGCACTCTGGCTAGGTCTGGAAGCATCCTAAATCAGAAAGGAGGACATAAGGGATTATTTTAGCAATAAATGTTTATTCTAGAAGACAAAAGACTTGCAGATGATAACATCATTTTTCCCATTTCATCTTATCTTTGCCCTAAGCCAGCACCTCAAATGATTACAGTGGGTTTTATGTGTGGTGACCCACATCTTCACTCTCAAGGATTTCACTTTCATAAATCATATTTCTGAAATGTAAGTGGATCTTGGTAATCCTCTTGGTTCCTTCCAAATATATACAGATTGAACTCCTGTTTGACAGTAACTGTTTTTGTTAACTAGGTGTATAAGTTACTTTTCTGTTTCTGTGACTGACACCATGACCAAAAGCAATTTAAGAAAGAAAGTGTTTATCTTCAGTTCCCTAGGGAAAGTCCCTAGGCAGGGTAGGTGTGGTACAGCAAGAGGGTCAGGAAGCTCTGTAATCACATTTAATTCACACACAGGGACCAGAGAATAGGAAATAGGGTGGATCTGTGAATCCTCAAAGCCCACCACCAGTGACACCCTTATTCCTGCAAAACTCTACTTCCTAAAGGTTCCATAACCTTCCCAAACTATGTCACCAACTTGGGACCAAGTATTTAAATACGTGAGACTATGGCAAGCCATTTTTCAAACCACCACACTAAAATTGTTCTGCTTTACTTTGTGAATGAAGGTCCTTGAAAGGATAGCTTACACTGAACATTCTGTAAGACTAGTTAACTAATTAGAACTTTAGTGATTATGGAAAGGTTAGACTATTGCAGGTCCAGAGCCTACTTACAGTTTATCTTGGACTATTTTTAGCTCTCTTAGTATTTCTATATCTGACCTAAGACTCTAGTGACTAACAGGCATAATCTTTTGGAATGTATTAACAGACCACTAGCTTCCACCAACTATGAAGCTAAGAATGCTCCCAGGTAGCACCTGAGGTCTAGAGGAAAAATCTCCTTGCTTTGCTGTAACCTGCAATCCAATGTTTCCACTGATGTGTTTTTTAAAAAATGCCTTGATTTATGACTTTTTTGTTCTGTTACTATAAAATTTCATCCAAAGGTTACTGCATTGGAACATGGAATTTGAGGTAACCCTGAATCTGTGATACCAAGTATGGTCACTCATATTTGGCTCTAGAATAAACTACATCTTATCCTTTTTTATGTGAGAATTGTATTTTCACATCAACAACCTATTGATTTACTGGTCTAAGGAATTTGAAATGTTCATGTGACCTTTTCAACTTCTGATTCATTAGACCTATTTTGTGTTCTCTAGTGAGGAGAGATTTTATTTGATTTTAATCTTAAAAACCAAAACCCAGAAAAATCCCAAAGTGTAGAAATGTATTAGAACAAAACATAGTTTGACGAATGGACAACTAAGCAAAGCAATGAGATCAGTCAATTTCACTTTCAGTTTCCCTTAGTTGTAGGAAAAAGACACCAGACACTGGCCATTGGTCCAGATCATGTGCCCAAACGTAAGAGGTCAGCATCCCAACTCTTCCTGGAGTTGTCACCTGTCAGTCCTTACACATTTCTTCAGGTCTGCTGCTTCTGGATGATGGAGCAGACAGACATAAAACACAAGAGTAAGCTCATTGCCAGATAATCCTTTACTTTAAAATGAGTTCCTTTGTCAGAAACAGTAGTACGTCTGAGACAAGGATGGAGAGTGAACCTTTAATAAATCCACAGATGGTTCGATTCAAAGAAAGATATGTCTTATATATTTATTTCCACGAGGACAAATCATGATGAAAGGAGGCTGACGTGAGTGAACTGCCACCAGAAAAGTGATATGTGCATCTAGACCTCTATTGTCAGCAGATCAGACACTAGCGGTAACCTAGTCAGGGTTGGTAAGGAAAAGTCCCTGATCATCATCTTGTCAAATTAGCACTGTCTTATGTATGTGTATGGACATAATTATGACCACCTTTCTCTGTAGAGAAGTGCCCAACAAAATGTACAGCTTCATGCTCTGTTCACTGTGTATCCTTCCCAAACTCTATTTTAGGGCTACCATAGAGTGAACGTTTAATGCCATAGCCATCTGTTTCTGGCTAGTGCTGGCATTTAAAGCAAAATTTTTCAGCAATTAAGCTCTAACTTTTTCTTCCTTGGTAATTCAGTTACAAGATTATCTCTATGGGACCATAGGGATGGGCTGATGAGGAAGTGGCAATGGAGTAGGAACAGGTGCCAAGAAAATCAGTCGTGATTACTTGCTTGTGCCTGAAGGACATTCTTGGATCTATCATCAGGCATATCACTTCTATTTAATGAGGAAGGCCTTCTCTGCAAGCTCAACTTTATAGCCAATAAGTACTGAGCTACTGATCAGAAGCTCAAAGTGCAGAGTCAGTTACAGACATTGCCCCACAATCAGACACTTAGTTTCTAAATAGTTTTTTAATAGTTTAGCTGTATAGTGCCAACCATAGCTATTTTTCTGTAGAAGAATAGTTTTGTGGCTATTCTCAGAGGAGCTGAGTTGTGATGCTCTTAGAATTTACCAGAGCTCCAGACAGTGTTTTCACTGGGGGCAAACACTTGAGTATCATAATTCAGATCTCAGCCCCTAATAGGATGCTGAAATCCAGCCTAGAGCAGTTGCTGGCCATTTTTCTCACCTCAGGATTTTACTAATCTCTGTCAGCTTTACAGATCATTTCATAAATAGGTTGAAGAAACTCTTTAAACGTGGTGTCTCTTCGTTTAGAATCTAGGAATTTCTTCTAAGCATTAGTGGCTTTCTTATTAAAGAAAGTAAAAGATGTAGAGGCTTTTCTTCTAGGATGAAGGACAGCATAGCTATTTCCTAGGTCTGAGGAATTCACACTTTTTCATTAGCTACTCGCTGGCATTCAAAAGTTCACAGTCATCCTGTCAGTATATTGGTTGGCACTGCATCACCCATTTGCTAACCAATATGATGCCACATAGGATGACAAGCCACTCAAAGTTCCTGTATGCAGAATTTTGTTAGAAAGTCAGAAGTTTTGTGAGTCTGCAGGATGACAGTAAAGGGCTTCTTCACGCAGCAGAAAACTATGCCTGGAGTACTTTGCTGATTGGTATAAAAGAAAAAAGATTTGACCAGTTCTGTAGTGCAAATCAAGTGCTAAGTTTTCTGTCAGTTTGTGCTGACAAAGAGAAAATATTTGAAGTCTATATAAAATTATATAATAGTTAAGTCTAGCTAATGAACAAAGGCCTGATCTCTGGGATGGTTATCTTTATCCACTCTGCTTTTTTTTTTTTTAAATAGCAACTATCAGCTATAGTGACCTTGCTGTAAAAGATATTTCTTGAATATATTCTAATCTTAATTATGTATCTTCAGACCAACAGCTCCCTGTTCCTTCCCATTCCCTAACTGCCTTAGTCTCTGGTATGAAACAATACTTAAAATCCTGGTCATTAACTTACTAAATATTTGCTAATCCATCCAACTCTCCAAGACATATCTTCTGTATAAACAAAGAGGTTTGTTACATGGAGATGTGGCGTCAGTGTTCTTTGTTTCTAATATTTTTCATTTTAATAATATTTGGAATTTCTCCAGGAATGCAATCTTACGTTTTAGTTTGGGGTTATCTGGGTGTGAGTGTTGAGGAGGGTGCAAAGGATTCCAGTGGATAATTCAAACCACCACAGCCTCATCCCAAAATTCGGGGAAAAGAGTAGGAATTCATCTGAAAGTCATGCATATCTAATCCTGCTACACATCCAGGAACTATAAAATAACTGCTGGGTAGGTTCTAAAACCCCTGTGGGTCTGTGGGTCTTCTGTAAAAAAGAATTAAGAAAAAACATAACTGACTTTAAAAAATTCATACTTCCTGGTTAGCTACAGGGATATTTTAATTGCCTAAGGAATAATACAATCTCAGCACTCATGTCTAATCACCATTCAAAAACTGTGTACTTTCATTTTCATGGAAAAAGACTGCAGGTTCCTTTGAGAAAAGAAAGTGAAAGACATCATTTGGGATATTGAGTCCTCTGCAGTGAGGCTTGGCTTCCCATCATGCAAGAGATTCAGAGTCTATGAATTAGTTTAAGCCTAAGAATTGAATGAAGAATCAAGTATGAGAGGATATTATCTTCAAAGCTTCTCTTCCATAGCTGTCAAGCGAACCAGTTCTTACACTAGTTTGCAAAACACATGGGAAGCCAATTGATCAAAAGTTTGACTGGACAAAGTAGAATCAGAGGAACTTGATGCATAGAGTATTTTGTAGTTACAGTATCCAGAAGAATTCTCACTCAATACAATCAGAATACAGGGAAATCACAATAGAGCCAGAGCTTTATGCTAATATTTGAATAAGCCAAGCCCATATTGATATTGATGATTTATTTATATTCTATCCAGGTTGGTATTGTAGTTTTTAATCTATAATGTCTCCCACAGCCTCAGGGTTTCAATATGCCTATGGTGGCCTACTTGGGAAAACTTTGGAAAAAGGAGTGGGACAGAGCAGGAAGAAGCAGGTGCTTCCAGATGCATTATCCCTGACTGCTTTTTGTCTTGGTTTCTACTTGTGCAGTGTGATGTGAACAGTTGTCCCTGAGCACCCCTGGCCCTCAACCATATTTGCTCAGGTCTATAGAGTCAAACAGCCATGAATTGATTTCTCCAAATCATGAGCCCAAATGAATCTTTTCTCATGACATTGTTTTATTAGGCATTTCATCATAAATGAAATGAATAACCGATCTCGCTGGTTAATATCATTTTGTTTGCATTAGTATTTTCCAATTAGAATCTACATATGTTTCATTAACATTTTTTTTTATTCAAGTATCTTCAAGTTCTGAAGCTGGAATATTACAGAAATTTTATTCAGCTTTTAAGAAGTATTTTGCAAATGTGTTGCTACAGATAGATTAGAATTTGAATGTGATAATCTTACAACTTTGAAATAGAGAAGGCTATTCTATTTCTAATTTAGTGCAGAGTATGTCATTTAGAAGCAATCAACAACAGTAATTAAGTAGGGTTAAACACATAGGTTCTAATATTGACAGGGAAAATGATCTGTAAGAATTGTGAATTAATTTTTTCTTCTAGATTTTAAGTAAAACCAATCTGAGAGTCCAATAACCTTGTGATGATTTTTCTTTCCATCAAGTTCTTAGAAGAAAGTTTGTCAGACTTAAAAATGGACGAAGGCGGAGTGAAATCCACGTCTCGACAGCTGATCTATTATAATGGTGATAGGCACTTTGTGAAAATCTATTAAACTGAGAAATGGTACCCTATTACACCATCAAGTAATTTTGCTGTGGGAAATCACTCATACAAAACGCATATGAGTCTAGAATTCAGTTAATCATCTCATACAATTTTTATTCTAATAGTTCTTAGAATAAAATGTAATCACTGGAAAACATTTAATCAGTAGTTCTTATGGATTTGTATATATACAAATACATATGGATTTGTAACTGAACACTGTAAAAACACAGAATAAAATATAAAATGTAAAGAGCCAAAATCTATTTAAAATTATGAAAGAAGACAACATTGGGTTTCTTTTAGGTAAAAAAAATATATATATATATATATATATATGTATATATATATATGTATATTAGGTAGAATGTATTATTAGTAACTTTAATGATAAATTTTATATGTTATTTAATGCTGCATTTAGTATTTGATGGCAAAAAATTATAACTTTTAGAACATTCCAATTGTGATTTAAGTTGCTTTACTAATAACCACTTATGTTACTTATAAATTTTGAAATATTATTGCATGTCTAAAAGAGGTAATTTATTGTGTCTAAATATAGATATACATATATGCATTGTTATATACATGTGTGTGTATCAATGAAATAGCTATGTAACAGGGCAAATGAGGATGAACAACCAGTTATCAATATTCTAAATGGTGTTCTTTGCAAAATGTTAACTATTTTGCAGTCAAGCATATCATCAATTAAAAATATGACTGAGTTTGAGTCACTGGCAGTGACTGATTTATTTTCCATTTTCTTTTCTATCTCATAGAATTCTGATGCCAGTTGAACTCAATGATCAGCTGATTAATTTATAAACAAAATGTAGTTTTCTCTGAAATATAATGCATGAGAAATGTGATGTTTCTATGTACTATTTTTGCCATCTTCATGATCTCAGTGGAGGGATTAGTCACCTTTTTATCATGGAGACCAAGTACTGACAGAAATAATTTAGGGAAGAAAACATTTATTTTGGATCACAGAGTCAGGTGTCTGAGGATTTATCCACGTTCCTTGGGCTCTACATTTTTGTGGGATGTACAGCAGCAGCAGGATTATGTATTGTGGTGGACAAGCTTCTTTATTTTTGGTGAACAAGGGACAGAGAAATGAACAGGAAGTAGCCAGAAAATATCCCAACGATCCACACCCAGAGACCACTTCCAGCAGCAAGTTCTCATCTAAAGCTTCATAAGCTCCCTGACTAACATCACCCGCTGAGAACCAAGCATGAGCACACATGAGTCTTTCTTGTTTAAATCATAGTAATCTACTATTGACTCCAAAAGAGCATGAACATGTAATCATGCAAAATGCCTTCAAGACATTTCCAAGACTCTCCACAAAGTATTTACAGTTTCAAAATCTTTCAAAAGTCTAAGTACAACGTCTCTTCTACGACTCAAGTCAAATTCTTAACTGTGAGCCCCTTTAAAATCAAACATAATTTACATAATTCCAATGTGCAAATGTATATATTAAGCATTCCAATTCCAAAAAGGAGAAATAGGAAAAAAGCAGGAAAGGATCCCACTGAAGGAGGACTGAAACTCAGCAGGGAGACACCACGTCTGTAGTGGCATCTGGGGCAGGTGGCATCATTGAGTTGCAATGAGCTTGAAGCCCTAACTCTCTAGCCTTGCTGACTCTAGGCCACATGGTCTCTCTTGTGCTTGCTATACTGGTTTTGTACTGCTTTTCTTCCCATATGTTCCATGATGCTGGCATCTCAAGCATCCTGGAGTCTCCAATATAACTCACAACTTCTTGCATTGTCCATACAGAGGCCCCGTGAAAGGACTCTTACTTGCTACACATTCATTGCGTAATTTCCAGGCCTTTCTTTGAAATCTTTGTTGAAGCTCTATATTGTTACAGCCCTTGCCTTTTGTGGCTGGGCAGCTGAATCCTGGAAACACTTCCCTAGGTAGTGCCATTAACAGTACTCCACCTAGGTGCTTCCTTCTCAAGGTGAAGTCTTCCAGTGAGTTTATAAAATTTACCCTGGAGGGGTTGGGGCTTTAGCACAGTGGCAGAGTGCATGGCTAGCCAGGACATTGTCCTGGATTTGGTATTCACCAGGAGGAGGAAACAAAAGACGAAATTTACTCTGGAGTCTGTGATGGTTATAGTCTGTCTAATTTCTCAGATTTCTTCAAATACATTTTCTATTCTCCAAGTATGAAAAACTTGACTTTTTTTAAATGGAGCTGATTTCTTTAGTAATGTTGCCTTCCCTGTTTATACTGTACCAACTCTCCTTTCCTGGCTACACAGCACATTTCTTTGGTCTTTTTTGTTGTTCTTGTTGTTTTCATTTTGCTAATAATTCTCACTGCGAACTAAAGCATCCAGCACAATCATGCCATGGCTTGAATATTATAACACTGTATGTTCTTCTCTGCTAAATTCTAATGAGATAGAATTCATTCAGAGTAGAATGTCCATAGACACTGCTAAATTCTGTAGATTGTCTTTAAATTCAATGTTTAAGGACATGAACAAAATGTAGACGAATTCTTGGCCAGGTACAGTTGAGTTCCCAACAGAGTTTTTATTCCTGTCATGAGCACAGTGTTTTTTTTTTTCTCCATATTCCTAGTTTTGTTTTGTGCTGAGATAACCAGAATCAACCATTAAGCTCTGTAGAGCATTCTGGGCTTTTCTATCCAACATTTCCTAAACCTTCCAAATGCCTTCTACAAACAGTTACAAAGGCCTGAGATGCACATGGTCAAGTTATGTACAACATTAACTCCACTTTTCTGGTACCAATTTTTTTAATTAATTAGTTTTTAATCTCTGTAATTAAACTATCTGACAGAGACAATTTAAAGAAGGAAAGTGGGGTCTGGTGGTATAGTCCTGTAGTCAAATTATTTAGGCTGTCTTAACAGGGTTACAAGTTCTAGGCCTGTGTGGGCAGCAGAGTAAATTCAAGGACAAACAAGGCACTTTAGTGAGATCTAGTCTCAAAGTAAAAAAAAAAAAATCATGAGAGGCCTGAAGGTACAGCTTTATGACAGCATCTTTATGCCACATGCAGAAGGCCTTAGGGCCAATCTCCAGTACTTCAGCAATAACAATAATATAAGACTTTATTTTGTTTGAGGGTTTTAATGTTCAGCCCATGATCACCTTCCCTTCAGTTGCCTATAAAAATTCAGAGAACTAGAAATAGTTTCTAAAAGAAATTGTTAAATAAAATTAGATCATTTTGAAGAAAGTTTGCCTAAAAAATGCCCTTAAACATAAAAATTGTTTTTTAGGGAGAAAATATCCTGGGAGACCACAATAAGACATGGAAATGGGTACATATTGAAGCATAAAAATTTCAATTATTAGCAAAAATAATTACTTCGATAATCATTGAAAGTGATCCACAGCTCAAAAAGTTTAAATATTTCATTGATAGACTCTGCTATACCTTGAAATTCTAAGAGACATTTAGACTTTCAGCTTTCATTCTCTTTTTAGCTAATCTGAAGAACTGTCTTCAGAAAACTTGGTTCATTTTTTTTTTTAATTTCTATTATGTGCTGGCTTCTTTCCTGCACCAGCATGTGAGTGCAAGCTCTCTCTGTTTGCAATTCTTTCTCCCTTTCTTCACTCAGGGAATGTGGATCCTCATGGTTTTCTCTCCAATGTCACTGTTTCTATTTTAAGTCTGTCTGAAACGCCAAACACTGGCAGTCTTCTTTTATAATGCTCCCATGACACCTGGCATTTCTCATTTGTAATAAATAAGTGTTTGTTGAATAAATCCATAAAGTAAAACATCACTACAAAAAGTTACTAAGCAGAGTTAAAAGATAATAGACACAGCTTGGACACCATAAAAGGTCAAGAAGTTATGATAACAGATAGATAACAGATAACTAATTTTCAAATAGTTCAGGTACTTTACAAAGTACTTTACATTCATTAGTTAATTCTTTCAGTCTTGCTGTGAAGACCTTATTAAGTCTGCTCTAAAGGATTACATATTTTCCAGGTCACACACTGTGGCCAAGGACTGCTAACTCCCTAGTCTGAGCCATCAGGGCTACACCACACAAAAAGACCAAGGAGACGTCTAGTTTTGTAAGTATTGCATAACCACTGGTGAAACAAAAGAGAATTAAGATATTGGAAGTAGTTTCTAAAAGAAAATGTTAAATAAAATTAGGTCATTTTAAAGAAAGTTTGCCTAAAATACCCTTAAACATAAAAATAGTTTTTTTAAGGAGAAAATATCCTGGAAGACATGGAAATAGGTACATATTGAAGCATAAAAATTTCAATTATTAGCAAAAATAATTACTTTGACAATCACTGATAGTGATTCATAGCTCATTAACCATAACACGACAGCATCCTATAAGAATCCAGAAAACTGTGGGTGCCAAATGTACCTCCACATCTAACTTTCTGAATGTACAGAATGTTCTGGCTCCTCTTCATCTGTCAAGTCTTACGTTTTCAGCAATCTTACTGAAATATCACTTCTTCTGTGAAGTCTTTTCTAGTTTTCTCATTTCCAGAAAGAAGTTTTGGTTTCCTTTAAATGAGCTTTAATAAAAGCACATATCATCTGCTTTGGGAGATGGAACCATATGATATATATAATATAGATAGATATAGATATACTACTCCCTCAGGGTCAGGATCATTGAGGGGGATAAAAGGGCCTTTTCATCATTATCTACAGTTGACATAAAGTAAGTGCTTAATCATTAAGCATACAAACATACAACAGTGGATTTATTATAAGACAATAAAGGATTAGAATATCCTACTTCTCAGTTCTGGAGTAGTAGAATACAAACTCCATCTGGCCATATTCTTAAACTTATAATCTTTCAAAAACATATTATTTAAAATTTAAATAAATTCATCCATCTTAAATACATATACATATATATATATATATATATATATATATATATATATGCAGGTATGTGTGTGTGAGTAATCTCCTGACATTATAGTCTAGTACTTGATTTAAAACAAATCACTTTGCAAGCAACAAGATCAGACAAAAATATCTACAGATAAAATTTGACTAGTAAGTCTTCTACTTGTGACTCTTGACACAAAAGAATATGTCAAAATACTACTAATAAAATATTTCTCTATCTCCAGTTTTCAGGAAATTAAAAAGCATTTGAAAGTTCTTTAAAGAAACTATGGTAATTATGGCATGGGATGGACTGGGGAGTGGTAAGAGTTGATCTACCTCAAATAACTTGGTTACTAACCTTTAGTATCCTAGGAGGAATGATCTTGTGGGACCCCCTCCTATTCTGAGATCACATATGGACAAGAAAAGTACTAAGGAAAAATATTCAACTAAGAAAAAATAGCCTTCCACATGCCCTTTCAGTTTTATAAAGCATATCGAACTCTCCAAGGACCTTATGTAAGCACTGTGCAAGCATGCCAGGCATTCACACAGGCCTGTGGTTTGACACATGGATGGTAAACTCGCGTACTTAGCATATAATTAGATGGGTTTGGTAACCTTACAAAAATCAGAAAGAGCATCAGCCATCCAGCCACAACAACACAAAATCAATGTCATTCTTGCACGTGTGACATCTCATGAATACGGATGGAGCATTTGACCCTAATCATTAGCTGTTTTCCGTAGCTTGATTTAATGAAGCTCTCAGTGACTAAAGCAACAGACTTCTGTCTTTTGCCTCAGTGCATTTAATAAAACAAAATCAAAAGGATTAATTCTCATTAGGAGCTAACCAATAACTCTTAGTAGCTTAAGATTCATTTTGCCACAAGCCTCGTGGAGATTAGAGAAGAAGCTGTGAAGAGAGAACTTAATGCCCTGTACTGAAACATGGTCGTCTATTGATAATGACTTATCTTATGTTACTTTAGTTAATAATTAAGCTAATCAGACATGTTGCAGTTCAAAATAAATGGTTACTACTTATTTCTTTGTAAGGATAGGTGTGGGGAGTTGGCGAAATGTTGTTTCAGGATGACCTCAGAAGGTAGATAAGTCAGAAGATATTGTGATAATTTAGCAAGGTGTCGGGTGAGCAGGAGAGGCTGCTTTACATTCATCCGGACTCCTACCATTTTGCTTTAGTTACTGAAAATCCACGTCATACCCTTCCCATTCCTGAATACGGTGGGAGCAGGGAGAGAAATCTCTTTCACATATGCACAGTGAGTTTCAAGTTGAGAATTTCATCAACTATTTTCAGATGAGTGTGATCACACATTATGATAATGCTTAAATTTTATTTTTTATTTTATTTTTATTTTATGTGTATGAATGTTATGCATGCATGAATGTAAGTCCACCTGTATCATGCAGTGCCCATGGAGGTCAGAAGAGGGCATCAGATGCCCTGGAACTGGAGTTGCAGACTGTTACTAGCTGCCATGTGGGTGGTGAAATTTGAACCTGGAGTCTTCTGCAAGAACAGTCGGTACTCTTAACCACTGAAGCATCTCTTCAGGCCCAGATATGACAATGTTTAAAAAATAAATTTTGTGTTGAGTGGAGATGGAGAAAGCTATAACTCTATTGAGTTGAAATTTTCATGATTAAATTTTTGAATGTAAAATTTAAAAAAATTAATTTTCTAAACTCTTAATTTTTATTAATTTCAAAGATATTAAAATTTGGTGTCTGTTGCTGTGCCAAAAGCAACTAGGAGAGGAACTTGTTTATTTCATCCTACCCTTCAAGAGCAAGTCCATCTTTGAGGGAAGTCAAAACAAGAACTCAAAGCAGGAACCTGGAAGCAGAAACTGAAGCAGAGCCCACAGGAAGAATGCTGCTAACTAGCTTCCCTCCGCCTGTCCTGCGCCAGCTTTCTAATGCAACCCAAGACCACCTGCCCAGGAATGGCAGTCCCCTTATGACCTGGGTCCTCCCAAATCACTTAATAATTAAGAAAACGCCTATCAGACGTTTCTGCAGGTCAGTCTAACAGAGAGGAAATTTCATAACTGAGGTTCCCTGTTCCCAGGTATGTCAGCTTGTCCACCGAAGCTGTCCAGCACAGAAGGCATCATCTAGAATTTCATAAATTCTTAAATTTATGATTTTTAACACGGGAAATAACAAGCAACATGAAGCCAAACTCTCTCCATCACTGAGAGCTTTCCTTCTCTCTAAGTCTGTTCACGTAGAAGCTTCCTCAGTAGCTCTTGAGGTGTCATGCATCTCTATTTTTTCCACTTGCTTATTTCCCCTGGCAACTTTGCAGAGCCATTTTTCTATGGAAATCCCAGGGACAAGTAGCAGGGCCATAGCATAGCTTTCTGGGCGGCTCCCTTGGCTATACTTCCTTACTTCACAGTGATGTGAGTAGCAGCAATACAGAAAATTACTTTTCTTCCTCGCAGTTTTGTTAGTATTTTTGATATACAATTGATGTTAGAAGCAGAAACTATGCAGTCATTTGGAAAAAGTGAAACCACTTCAATAAAATGAAAAGTGTTCTGATACTTTTATACGGCACGGCTAATGTATAACACATTGCAGGGTGTTATGTTTTATTTTTCTTCTGTCTATGTACAACATACGTACATATCCATAAATAAATGTACAGACATGCAGACAATAAAGTCTATAAAAAGAACAAGATACTGGAAACAAGAAACCAGTCTTGTCTGACAAGGGAGCTCTACTTGGAGATGGATAGACTGCATGAAGCTTACAGGTAAAATACATGATGTCTATAAGATAAAGCACAGGCTCCACATAGGATTACAGTATAGGATGCTTACAGCATAAGATACAGAATGTTGTTGATATCAAATCTGAATATCAAATGAACAGCAAATAATTTTAGTACAATGTGCAGTATAGATTAGCTTAAATAAAAACATGCCATCTGTAGTACTTAGTTATATATCTAAGTTATATATATATAAGTATATATATCTAAGTTAACTTAGATATAAAGAACAAAACCACAGTACACGAATGAGCCATGTGAAGATGAAGCAAAAGGCGCTTGCCAACCCATAGAGATACTCAGTAAATTTCACCTTCTAATAGTCCTCCAGGTAGGTGGAGGATGTTGGAATTCCCAATTTGGGGTCTTCCTAGGGGACAAGAAGTGTTTAAGAAGCCAAACACAAAGTTATAGAACTCTCATATTTTCAAAATATGTCCATCAGATTGACTCCTATTAAAACATTGAGATATTTGTAATTACAGTACTTGATTTTCAACATTGACCTAAATATAATTAGATATTGCATGGCTCAGTGAGGATTATAAGTTTGAAATTAGCAGAATAACAATTTTGTTTTTGAAGTTTGTCAGATTAATTTTTAAAATATTTTTAAAATATATTTTAAATGATGTGTATATGTGAATGTTGGTTTGTGGTTATGTGCACATGAGGGCAGGTTCTTGTAGAGACCAGAAGCATTGTATCATCATGGAACTGGGGTTACAGGCAGTTATGGACTACCCAACTTGGGTGACAAGGCTTTAATTGGGATCCTCTGAAACAGCAATGTGTGCTCTTGACCAGTCCTATATTGCCTGTTTGACTATTAAATTTACTCAGTGCTTGAAGTAAAGAGCCTGGGCTGATTGTAAGATCTAATTTCTCGAAAGATTTGAGGAAGCAACTCTAGAATGCTTTGTAATAGCTCCCAAAATTCTTCACTTTTACCTTTGAATTAGATTTTAAGGTGAAGTTTAAAGAGACATTGGACCATGCCTTGGCATTTCTGGAGGCTCAGACTACAGTTTTCCCCAGAAAGAAGCCTTAGTGGTCTGCTTTCTAACCCTAAGTGCTCCTCCTACATATACTGCCACAGCTTGGGTCAGGTCCCAGGAGATGAAAAGAACCTCAGTATCTCAGGGTCAGGTATGGTGGCAATCCTCCAGGATCATCTGGCGGGTGGCCAGAGTTCACACCTCTTGAAGAGCAGGACTCTCGCATCCATGATCTAGGTACTATCAGACTTAGCCTGCTGGTGGTAGTACCCTTCGGACTTGCTCCTCTCTCCATGCTTTGGAGCAAAGGATAAAGCAACGAGACATGTTTGATTCAATTTCCCTGGACCTTGGCCTCCAAATGGAAACCACAAGTTAGTCTAGCTGCTAGCAGCGGGGGAAGAGAAACATAACAGTTTGGGGCCTGAATTACCCACTTGGGCCTCGTCTGAGGACAGTACCCTGGGTATTCACATGTCTGTGAACTACCTGTGAGTGTTCAAGTGCTTCACATGTAGGTGATTTCTGCTTTCAGCATTCTGTTTTGCTTTTTTCTTTTGAGACATTGTCTCACTATGTGGTCCAGGTTCTCCTGCCTCTGCTTCCTGAGTCCCAAGCACTGGGATCACTGTCGTCTGCCACAAGATCTGTCTGTCTTCAGCATTCTTTAGTGTGGTAGATGTTTGCTTCCCCTGATCTACAAGGGGCCACTTTCAGGGAAACGAATTACAAAACCATATCATCAGATATGAATTAAGTACTCTGATATTTACATTAAAACTAGCATTTCAAAGATGGAATAAAAAATTATACTCTTGATTTTCAATCTTCATTTTTTTCTTTTCTTACAGTGACTTTAAGCAATAGGAAAAATACTGCAATAATTTGATTTTAAAAGTTGCAGAAGATAAAACCTGTATATTTTAGCACCTTTAATGATAACTTTTGCCTACATTTTGAACAAGGGCCTGGATTTTTCACTGAATCCTGATGATCCTGTAGCCAGGCATGTCTAGAGTATGCATGATTCCTAGTTATACTGGCATTTCTATCCTGCAGAATCAATCACTTAAGAGGTAGTCAATCTCTCCTATCTCCCTTATGTAGATTAGTTGGCAATTTAACACTTTACGGCATAAAAGGAGAAAAAAAATTAAACTAGGACATATGTTAAAGTATCACAGCCAGACTAATGGCAATGCTCAAATAATTTTGCTGGTTTTGGTACTCCCAGATCATTAGATAAATTGCAGAGCATGATGGCATCTTGAATCTTATTTACTTTCACATTCTACCTATAAAATTATGATCTTCATGAGAGGCCCAGCAAAGAATGAATACATATGCAGTTTGTAAAAAGCGATATTGTGTAGGGTTACAGGATTTCTTTAGAATCAACAGACCACTAAGCATTTCTCCTGAAGGAATCTTTTCTACATTGAGTTGGCAAACAAAGTCACTGTAATATCAGAATTGTTTACCATGTGAAAGTGAAAAGAGCCTAGGCATTAGGGTTGATGAACTTCTCCATCTGTCTCAGGCTCCATGAGTTTGGTTAATCACTTATCTAAGTTGATTGAATAATAAGTACACAGCTATTTTAGGCCATATTAGAAATCAAGTGAAGAGCCATACAGTGCCAGAAAGCCTTTTAGTCTCTTGAATAGTGTGCTGAATAGCTTTAGTTTTCAACCTGACACCCCTGGATAGAGAGAACCTCAAGTCTGTGCCTTGGCTTACCTTGATAATAGACTTTCAGCTGTAAGCCAAATAGACCCTTTCCTCCCCAAATTAGTTTTAGTCAGTGTTTTTATCAGCACAAAGACAGACAAACTAAGACAAATGTTGTTTCCAATTCTTCTGACAGTTTTGAATATTTATTAAACACCAGTAATGTACTGGTCATACCTGGAAGAAAACTGCAAGAAAACAAATTAAAAATACATGTTTACGAGGAGACTACATCCTAGCATGTCTCTTATTTCTGTGGAAATCTGCAAACACACTAGAAGAAGCAGGATACAAAGCTCCTTTGTACTGACCACTCATTTGGAAATATTTTAAAACAAATCTCAATCCTATATCACTTCATCTACATCTATTTTATTTTCAGCTCACCAGACATGCAATCTACATAAATAATATCTCTACATTTACACCTACACATATGTATACGTACATGCATAAATATTATCCAAAGAACAAAATCTACAAAAATTGCATAGACATCTAAATATACAGCTCATTTAAAAAAAACGTATTTTTCCCTAAATGCCTTTATTGAGAATTAATTTTTCTGGACTTAGGTTCCAAACACCATATATATTTTATTGTTATGTCTTAACTTTTTATTGTAGAATACCCACATCTCCCTTTTAGGATGTCATTAATTTATTGAATAAACTGATTTTTGACCTGCCTTGTGTTTCATATCCGGCTTTAGCCTAGCACTGTGGCAGCTGTCTAGTGTAGTTTCAACCCAAACTAGGAGGTCCAAACAAAGGAGAAAAGCAAGTTCTTTTTCATCATTACCTCTATGCTCACAGTTCACAGATCTTACCACAGTTGGCATTTTCTTTTTCTTTACTTGTCAAAAGCAAAACCTGATTTATCGTCTTCTCTCAGAAGCGCATGTTGTGGAATTCCTCATTGAATACATGGAAATTCATCCTTCTACTTATTCTAAAATTTGTCTCTTTATTTCATTCAAATTCTACATATTTCCCATGCTAAACTTCCATTAAATATATATACAAATTTTGACTCTATTATCTGATCCTAACTGTCATCTCTCTTATTAATACCATGATCACATCACTTCTAGATTGTTGTAATAACTCAAAATTTTCTCTTCTGTCCCTTTTCTGGGCACCATCTATTCTTACCATAGCCGCAAGTATCATTTGATGAAGTGTGTATTAAAGTCACTCCTCTGCTCAACTTTGCCGACTTCTATTCACTAAGCATAAAGCCTACTTTCCTCCTGTAGAGCAGCATGAACTTCAGGCCTTTCATTTCCTACCTCCTACCTTGTTTCTGTACTTCCTGTCCATTTTCCTCCTCAGCCTCACTGCTTTTTCTGCTGCTCATGAATTCATGATTCTACAAGCATCTGCACTTTCTTAGGCTGGGAATGTTATTTCTCAGTGCCTGTCTTGCTGATACAGATTAAAATGATTAAAAATCATGCCTGCCATCGATGCTTAGATTTTCATTTCAGCATTTGTTTCTCAACCTACCAGTTTGATGCTTCTGTCTCCTATTATATACATGGTGAGAGTGGGCTTTTTATTTCTATTTTACTTATTGCAATATCTCAAGAACTAAGAACAGAATGATATAAGTAGTTTTTGAGTAAATAAAGAATAGCTCTCATTAGCCTCAGTCCTCTGTCCGGACTATCATTGTCACTATCATCATAATCGTTGTCGTCGTTCTCATTATTATCATCCTCAGTAGTTAAGCTTATGAGGATTTGCTTTGATTTCTATCTGTGCCGGGCCTAAATGCTTACTGATGCATCTTCTCGTTTTCATTTTACATTTTATCCTTTGCAGAAGCCAGTGGACAAAGTTTCTTAAGAGATGCTGTGTCCTTCTTTTTTCCTATCCCAGTGGCTGTTGGGGTGTGGGTACCACTGCAGTAGCTCTAATTACCTCACTAGGAAATTAATTCTTTGGTCTGCAGAATTGTTTCTGTTTCTGGTCCTCCAGGCACATAGATACCAAGAAAACAAAGTTAATTAGGCACTTCTGAGTCTAGACATTTGCCTAAAACATCAAGCTGGAAGATTTCCATTTAACCCTGAAGGTGGATAGAGTTAATTTCTGGGAGAAATGTTTCAAAGATGATCTTGATGGTGCTATTTGAGGCTATCACCAAAGGCACTTCAGTTACAAAATGCTTGGACCGCCCATCTGTCTGGAACAAAGGCTGATGACTTCCTGGTGATGATTCCCACCTTTCATTGCAAAGAACTAGCTTTCTCTAAACACTGAGAATTTTCATCTGCCATCAGTCTAGGCTTCCTACTTGAAAGGGACTAAAGAACAAATACAAGTTAAAATAGACTGATACCTGAAGTTCTCAATCAGAGTAAGTCTGACTCCAAAAGGAAATTTGATAAAGCCTGTAGAAATTTTTGCATTTTTATACAATTGGGGGTATTCTTTTGGAATATACAAGTATATAACCCCTCTATCAAATCTATGAAATTATATCTTGATGTTATGAATTCTGTCAGTTATTGTTTTTGAGCCACAATATTTATCTGCTATTCCTCAGATGTACCTGTCGTGTTTCTATGTGAATCTGCTAATCTGATATGTCCTATATATAGATAAATGTATGTGTATGAGCGAGACAAAGCCGAGTTAGCATAGTGATTCTTATATATGTTGTCTAAAGGTCAAGTGATATATATTATATATTATACATAATATGTATATTATATACATATATACATGTCTATATAAGTATATGCATATATAACATTACATACATGTGTACACAAAGGTACATGTACATAATGTACAGGGATCTTGCAAAGCATAAAATACTACAAGATAGACCCCTACAGCAAAGAATTCTGTGTACAAAATGTCAGTTCTAAATTGGTTGAGAAAACTTGATGCAGAAAAATAATACTTGGGTTCAGCAAGTACCACTTGACCTATAGGCAGCACCCAGAAGAATCACTGTCTTAACTCAGCTTCAGAGATCACTCTTGTCTATTATTTTGCCTTATTGGCAAGTTTACTGATGCTCCTTGCCTTTTTCATCTTCTTCCCCATCACTCTGAAAGCTGTCATGGCTCAGACTTCAATTCTCAAATCCTTTGTTCTGCATACTCTGTGCTGCTTAGGTCACTTCATTGGCTCTCAGGGCTTGATGCACGATTGACAGGTTAGACATCTTGGTTTTCCATGATAACTAAAGAATTGTATACCCAAGTGCTTTTGTGGAATCTGTCTATACCTACTGAGAAGTTGAAACCTCATAAGTCTAAAATAAAACTTCTAATCCTTTCCTACTTCACAAATCTGTTACATCTCTAGACTTTTAATGCTCAGGTTAAAAAATGATTCAAGTTATAGCTAATCTGTCTTTTCTTATGCCACATTCCATCTGCCAGTATATTCTGGTAGATCTAACGTGAAAATATATCCAGATCATGGTCAATTATGACTATTATTTCCATTGTCTCATATTAAGCTAGCTTCATTTTGAGTCTGGGATAATATTTTTTGTATTATTGCGTTATCCACCAAGTTAGAGACTACCAAGTATTCCCCGATATTTAAAAAAGTGTGAAAACATATCTATGGATTCATAAGTTAGTCATAGACAAACAAGTCTTGTACAAATTTGACATAATTATTGCTAATTGTATTGTTTTCATATCTTGGTCTAACATAATGCCTGAAACAATCCAAATTACTCTTCTATTTTTAATTAGATAGCATTTTATTATTTTTATTTATTATTTGAAAATACCATCCATGAATCCAAAGTATTTTGAACATGTCCACAACCAGTCTACCTACCTTCAATTATCACCAGAACCTCCAAAGACACATTCCTTCAAATTTCATGTCATTTGAAAAAAAAACTGATTACTAACTCGCTGAATCCAATTAGTACTACTCATATACACGTTGGTATGGGACCATTACTGGAACACTAGAAACTTACTAATAGCCACAATTCGAAAAATACAATGGCTTTTCCTCCCTAAGGATCCATCAACTGCCCATGGCTCCTCAGCTAATGGTAGGGCCACATGTGAGGCCATCCCCTTTCAATACTGGAAATTTTACCGATTTAATCTTTTGCAGGTCTTGTGCAGGTAACCACAGGTGCTGTGAGTTTCTGTGTGCAAGGGGCATCTCCCATCTAGAAGACAGCATTTCACAGTTCTCCTGCCCGTCTTCTAGCTCTTGGGTTCATGTTTTTCTGCTACCTCTTCCTACATTATCTTTGATCGTTGGGTTGGTAAATATTTAGAAGGCAGTTTAACAACCTGATCATTTAGAGAAACAACAATAGGGTTTCCCCTAGGGCCTTAGACCGCCTTGTACGTGGGTTTTGATCAAATTTGCACTCCCAGGCATGAAATCCCTACAGTATAGGAAGTCTCAAATCCAATCGGAAACCAGTTGGTTAGAATCATAGCTATGAAGGTACTACTTCCTATTATTCTTCCAGGGTCTGTGCTGTATCATGCAGGGTCAAGCAATGGGGAAGACCATTGGTATATTTTTCTCCCCAGCAGCCTGTTCTACCATTATTAAAGATAGCCAGCAGGGAGGAAGTTTCCTTATCAGGTCAAGATTGAGTTCTCTGTCTTGCAACCAAAATTTGTGGCATCTTCAACAAAAATGTATTACCATCTTGTTATAGCGGGAAACCAAGAGAAATGGGCAATAATAGCATGTGTTGTTTGGGGCACCTCTGTGGCCTCTACTCATAAGGAAGAATCTTGTTCAGGGCTCTGAGATATTCATGTAATAACCCTTTTCTTCTAAAAGCAGACTAGCCCATCCATGTAGGGCACTTCTGTTCAAACTCTTATTATTTTTAATTACATTTAAAATTAACATATAAATTAGTAAGTAGTTAGTAGGTTTCTAGAAGGTTCTTAGGACATCCTTTGTTTCAGTTAACCCACTCCCTACTCCTTTTCCTCCCTATACACTTGCCCTATACCCACATAAACATTAATCTCCAGTATTCCCTAGTTATTTTTCTTATAGTTCTGTATGTAGGTCTCACTGGACTAAAAATCAAGGGGTCCATTATCTTTGATACTTTCTGGAGGTTCTGGAGAAGAATTAGAGTCTTCAACTTTTCTAGATTCTAGAAGCATGTACATTCCTTAGTCTGTCTTCTTGTCCTCTTCTGCCTTTACACCCAGCAACAGCAAATCTAGTTTCTCTCACATAGCATTTACTTTGCCCTTTGTTTCCATTTTACTTTCTCTTCCCTTAAAGACTCCTGTGATTACTCTGAACCCACCTTGATAACCCAGGCGAAGTTCCTCTCTAAGGTCACCAGATCACCAAACCTAATTCCACTTTGCCTTTAACTCTACTTGAGATACCCATAGTTCTCAGTTACTGGGGCTTGTGTGTCTTTGGGAAGGAGGAGGCATCATTCTACAGAGCATACTGATCAAAGCACTTTAAATTTTTTACTTCATTGATATATTTTTTTAGCTATTTATTTTCATTTTTGTGTGTGAGTGTTTTCCTGGCAGGTACCTTATAGTACACCCATCATATAATGCCTGTGGAAGCCTGATGAGGGCATTGAGCCCCTAAAACTGAAATTTAGAATTGATAAAGACCATATGGGGTCCTCTCAGTGTTGTTGACCATTGGGAATTCTCTGCAGTTCCAATGCTAAAATTTTAGACTTGTTGTTTGACTTCCAATTTTATCTAAGTAGGCAAATACTCACATGTGAGTGTTTACCAAAAGCAATAAAGGAAATTCCTTCAAAAATAGAATAATTTATTAGAAACAAAACATTGAGATTTAAACTAAACAGCATTCTCTTGGGAACATTCTTTCATTTAGAATGATCAAAACAAAGTAATATTTCAACATGGAATCTGTTGCAAACCCAACTTTTCAGTCATCTATATAATACTTCAGTAAAATGTCAACAGTTTTCTCTAATGACTCATCTACTTTTCCGTGCTTATATTTCTTTCTAAAAGGCTATAATAATATTAGCTGGGTATGTGCTTTGTACCAGGGTCAGTCATAAATTATGATTAATTTAAGCTCATACAGCTCTTTGAGGGAACTCTCCTTCCCATCTTATAAGTGATTGGAATAAGTCTGGGTTAGTGTGACTTGCTTGCTCCGGTAAAAGTGCAGGAGATTTGAATTGAAAAGAGAAAATCTGGGAGGAGAAACTGACATTCCATGGGAATGTCATGGGAAATCCAGAAAAATAGTAGTGAAAATATGTGGGATCTCAAAGGAATAATCAGGCAAAGGTCTGAAATTATTATGATAAACCTTTGTTTTTAAAAAGTTTCCTGCCTGAGTGTCTGAGTGTGAGAATGCTTCTTCTTAAATGAGCAGTGAGGGGAAAGTGTCTCCAGTGTGCATGTTTACTGCGATCTTCATTTGAAAGAAGCATCCAGTTCCAGAAATACGTTTGCCAGCAATAAATCCCCTTTAACCAGGAAAGTTACAGAGGATTATTTTAAGTGCCTACAGAGCAGAAATGACGAGTCAGAGGAGCCGTCCATTACATTCGCTGGTAATTGGATCCAAAGTGCTGACCTTAAAAGATTGTGTTCCCATAATGCAATTATTTCCCAAAAATCTTAATAAAAAGCACATTTCTTCCCCTCATGCTCCTCAGAGGAAAGCCACTTTAAAAATTCCAACCCAAAGACAAATGCAAAGAATATCTGAGGTCCCAGTTACACACCTGCTCTCTGATCTTATACTAAGAAGATGAATAAAAATGGTGCTGTAGGGACTAAAACATTGCTAAATGTGACACCACAAATCATTTCCATGAGTAAATGTAGTATCAGGTTCTCATGCATTTCAAACCGTTTTAAACTCGTGCTCTATTATTTCGTGTTATGCCTGGACGAATACTGGTATTTTGATGTGCAACTGGGTCAGCAGTCAAATCAGCTCATCTTCACTGGCCCAGCTCTCAGCAGATTCTAGAGGCCAGACAGCCCGTTTCAATCTGCGTTACTGTAACCGTTCCTTTAACACTGAATCAATGGATTCCTTCTCATTTTTCACAAACACTTTTTTAATCTTTCTTCCACCAGTTGGAGGTATGAGGAAAAGCTGAATATCTATACTTTATTTGCTCTGTTGTCCATGTTTGGTGGACATCTATCTCATCCCCAAACAGAAATACAATGCGATCTTTTCACTGTAAAAGTCTGCTTCTTCTTTAATGACTCCAATTTGCAAAATCAAGTTTCCTTGCCTTTCATGTAAAAAGGTTGAGATTTCTCAGGGGATCATAAACTTAAGCAGCCTGAAAGGTGTGTAAATCCCTAGAAATTGCATGAAATTTTATGTGTTTATGGGATGAAATGTACTTTTCAAATGGAAGATTCCAGAATTCATAAAGGAAAAAGTTCTCCATAAAAGCAGTGGTCCAGAAGCATTCTGAAAGATTGGTGAGTTTTTTTCCTTCTCTAAAATTGAAATATTAATTTTAAATTTATTGATGTTGCATTTGCTTTAATAGATACCTATGAGCACTGTTTCTTGACTCTGTGCAAAGACAATTTGAAGCAAGGCTCAATATAAAAAATATACTAATGAATAAACAAAAGTGTAAACAAATGGAAAAGTTAGTTATCTGAGGCCAGCAACTGGGGTGGAAGAAAACTCACTAATTCGTAAAGTATTGTGAACAGACAGAGTTGACCAACAGAAACCAGCTTAATCTCTATTTTGATCTGTCTCAGAGCCAATGGAAAACTCTCCAAAACTTGCCATGTCTTAAATTGGAATGAGAGGTAAGGCCTTTCTATCATCATCTTATCCAGAGAGCTCTTATTAACCAGTGGGTTTCCATGTCAAATTCTTGAATTCTGCTACAACCACAGAAAGTACTTCCATTCATCCCTTCAATAAGCATCATCTGAGGAGCCTCCATGTTTGATTCTAGCTTTGCTATTGGGATAGAGCAGCAGACAAACAAATCATGCTCTTCCATGAAGGTTAGTGTCCTTATTACTTATTTGATTGTATCCCTGATATATAACAAAAGTCAATTCTTTGAGGACCTGGACCTCCTGTGTATTGTCTACTATTCTCTGAAAAATTATGAGAATTTAAGAACTGGTGTGCACTCATATGCTGATTGAAGGAATTAATTATTGAAGTATGTGGTAAGAAATCAGCCTGGAGAAGAGATTGGGATTTAGCTCATCAAACTGCTTAGAAGTGTGTTAGGAAGAATGACTTTCTTTTTGTAGGTGATGCATAGCCTCCTGGTATTTGAAGGAGAAACATAATATGATTAAATTTTTTCTCAGGAACTGTGGAAAGCAGATGGGCACAGGCAGGGCTGGGGACCCTTCGTACTGCGGACGTCCATGCCCACCTGACTCTGTCTCCTGTTCTCTTCTACCACCCAGATCTGTCAGGGGATTTCTGTTTTTCTAACTTGATAAACTTCATTCCACCTGTTGGTTTTAAATACCATTTACATGCAGACAAGATGAAATGTTGAAAAAGATGGACGTCTTCTATAAATTCTCCATTCAACTTAGAGGAATCATATCAGTTCCTCCTGTGGTCTGAAATATTCCACTCCAATAACATTCCGCATTTTTGCTACCATCTCTTTTAACTCTTTGTCTGAATCTTACCTTTTCTTTTCTATGAGTTACTTTTATTTTTAATTATGTATATATATATATATATGCATGTTTGTATTTTTACTTATGTATTCATGGGTGTGTGTATATGTGTGCAAGTAACTGAAGGTGCCCTTGGAAGCCAGAGGCAAAATATCACCAAGGAGATGGAGTGATATGCAGTGGGGAACCAACAGACCTAGTTATTGAAAATTGAGCTGGAGTTCTCTGAAAGAGCAGTATGTGCTCTTAACCAATGATTCATCTTACAACCTCCTGAATCTGACCTTTTCAATGAGGCCTTCTCTAAACTTTGAATGTAAAATAGAGGGCCCCTTTTATTATTCTTTCTACATTTTCATTACTTTAGTTTGCATACGTATTATGTATTGCCTTCTAACATATGACTGATTTGCATTTGTTTTCTTCTAGCTCCAAACTACTGTTAATGCTCCAGATTTCTATTAGAGTGCTTAGAAGTGTTTTATACACAAACATACACGTGCTTGAAAACATATATAATGACAATGAATAACATCTATTTATGAATAATCTGCCACAAAATTAGCAAGAAATATAAACTTGCAGTAACTTGATTATCAAGGATTATGGTATGCCATGAAAAACTCAATCCTTAGGTATGCAAGGATGAAAGTCATTCTTTTTAGTTTAACAGGTTCTAACCTGTAAATATTCCCTCCAGCAGAAAATAGTAAAATGTTTAATATTAAGATGTTTAATAAACATTTGTGACTAAACCATGATTGCAAATATGCTTTTATTCTGAATGGGAAACTTAGAAGTAAGATATTTTACAAATGTTATATACAGCGGAAATTTACCAAATAAGGGTGTTGTGTGTAATGTGAAAGTTTCCACATGAAGAGAAACTTTAAAAAAAAAGTTAGTATCTGGAGAGACAGTTGAACCAGAAGACCAGAGTTTGGTTCCCAGGACCCACTTCAGATGGCTCACACTGCCTCTAACTCCTGTTCCAGAAAATCAGATACCCTCTTCTGGGCTCTGAGGGCTCCCAAACACATGTATGCACACACAAAGCCATAGTCACATGTACATAAACAAAAACATGATTCTAAAAATAAGGTAAGTTGACTCTCATTTTTTTTTCTTTTTGTAAAGGTAAATAATAATTAAACACTGGGATGGCTAGACTTTGATTCTAGGCTTTCAGAAGCATGATGTAGGTAATCGTTCAACTTTTCTCAACATCTATTTTCTGATGGGTAAAATTGAAATCATGATATCATCGTTTGAGCAGGGTTATGGTAAGGATTAAGAGGAATAATATCTGTAAGGGTCTTACTATGAATCATGCCTAATGAGCGTTCCTTCCTTAAATGTTCCTGATAACATTTAACAAATACCAAACATGGAGCTACCAAATATTTGACAATCCATTAGGTTTGTTTTTAAAAATATTTTATTTTTATTTCATGTGTATGAGTGTATTACCAACAGGTATGTAAGTACACTCAAGTCATGCAGTGCTTAGAAGAAGTCATTGGATTCCCTAGACCTGGACTTACAGTGGCTGTTAACTGCCACATAGGTTCTGGGAGCCAAAGCCAAGTCTGCTGCAAGAATAACCAATGCTCTAAACTGTGGATTCATCTCTCTAGCTCCCAGTTTTTAATATAGAATGATACCAAGCAGGCATATTGCTCACATATTATTATCATCATAGTTGGCAGACAGTATCTTCTTATTAATATTAGATTTTTATATTTTCCTTCTCACTTTGGTTTCAACTTAATAATGCTCTGTCATTCTGATGTAAAAATAAGCTCACTATGCTTTGAGCACTGATTGTTCACATTCTTTTGGGTGAGAATGATGTCACAGTGAGGCATGGTCAGAGACCTGGATCCTTCCTATGGTGTCAGTGCTCTGACAGCATCTGAAGGAAAAAGAAGATTTGTAAAAAAAAAAAAAAAATGGATCCAGTTCCTCAAAGAACTCTCTGAAGTTTTTGAATCTTGTAAGAGCAAAAGCACAATAATATTTCCAGCTCTGAGGAAACACTTCATCTTTGGGTCAGAATATTTTTTAAAAAGAGATTTACGAGGGTGAAGGATGAGGGTGGGCCGCCATGAGGGCGTGAAGCTTTCATCTTGTGTTACATCACTGCAATGCTTGTCAAGATGCAGTTATTAACTGAATTGCTGAAAGAGAAGCCAACGTGTCTGAACAAACAAACAAATAAAATTTGGCAATTAAATGAAATAGTAGACTTTAAAACTCAGCAATTTTGGAAGGTTTTCAAGACCATATGCCTTTGATTTAAGGCAATCAGCTTATACTTCAATGAGAGCTCATCTTAACTGTCAAATTGACACAATCTACAGTCACCTGGGAAGAGAATCTCAGTACAAGACTATCTCAATTAAGTTGTCCTGAGGGAATATTTATGGAATATTACCTTGATTATGTTAATGGAGGTGGGAAGACTTGCCCCACTGTGTGCAATGCCGTTTCCTAGGAGGGAGAATCTGAATTGCCTAAGAATGGGTCAGTGGCTGAGTGCAAGTGTGCATGTATTCATTGTTCTCTGATCGTGGATGTGATATGACAAACTCCTACAAACTCCTACCACTGTGAGTTCCCCATCATGATGGAACTGTAAGCTAGAATAAACCCTTTCTTCTCTAGGTGGTTTTTGTCAGGGTGTTCATCAGAGCAACAGAAATGGAACTCAGCTAGCTTAAATATACCCAGGCTTCTTTATACTCTACTAAGACCTTCCTATGAGAAAATATTGACTATACATACATCTGACAGGGAACTTCTATTTAGAATTTAAGAAGGCTCTAAAATCTCAATAGATCAAACACTAATTAAAAATAATGATTTTAACAGCCACCAACAGAAAAAACGTAAGTGACCACTAAACAGATGGAAACATGATCAATATTATCAGATATGTGAGGAATACAAAGAAAATCAGTGACATATCCCTACACACAACTGGAGCAATGTTATGATAATGATAATGGGTAATAGGTGATAAAATAAAGGGAAGATACAAACTAGAACATCTGAAGCTTTCATACCTTGTGGGAGAACTGTAAACTGTACAACCATTTTAGAAAACAATTTGGTAGATCTTTTTACAAAGACAAATTTGGGCTTGCATAAATTTGCAAATCTAGTATTTAGCATTTTCAAAAGAGAAATGTAAACATGCCTGTACATATAGATTTGTACCAAAAAGCACGCTGGAGAAAAGACAGCATCTTCAACAAATGGTGCTGGGAAAACAAGATTTCCATATGCAGAAGAATGAAATTAGACTCCTAGCTACCACTCTGAACAAAAATCAGCTCCCAAAGCACCTCAGTGTGAAACCTGAAGCACTGAAACTTTGAACAAAAACATGGGCACTGCCCTATAAAACATACATGCAGGGAAAGATTTCTAAATCAGACTGCATTTTCCCAGGAATTAAGGTCAACAATTGACAAATAGGACCTCGTTAAACTAAAAGCTTTATGTACAGCAAAGGAAACAACCAATCAAATGTAAAGGAAGCCCCCAGAGAGTGGGAGTAAATCTTTGCCAGCTGTACATCTGATAGAGGATTATTTTCCAGAATATAAAAAGAACTAAAAAAACAAAGAATCAAGAAAACAGATAACCCAATTAAAAAAGTGGGTTACAGATCTGCCCAGTGATTTGTCAAAAGAAGAAATAGAAATGGCTAATGAACACTTCCAAAAAGTGTTCAGCATCCTTAGTAACTAGGGAAATGCAAAGTGAAGATATTTTAAGATTTCACATTAACCCAGTCAAAATTGCTAAGATCAAGAAAACAAAGGACAACAAATGCTGGTGAGGATTTTAGGAGAGAGAAATCCTTACTCACTGCTGGTGGTATTGGAAATTGGTGCAGCCACCATGAAAATCAGTGTGGAGAACTCTTAAGAAACTAAAAATAGATCTATCATACGATCTAGTTACATCTATCTTTTGCACACACCCAAAGGACTCAGTATCTTCCTATAGAAATGCTTGTTCAAGCCATGGTTGTTGCTTCTCTTTTCACAATAGCCACAGAATGGAAACAACCTGCATGTCCCTCAGCAAATGAATGGATAATGAAAATGTGGTACTTTACACAATGAACTTCATTTCAGCAGTAAAGAAAAATAAAATCATGAAATTTGCAGGTAAATGGATGGAACTAGAAACTTAAGCTAAGTGAGGTAACAAAGCCTCAGAAAACAAACAAACAAACAAACAAAAAAAAACAAGCAACAGATATTCTCTTGCATTGGTGGATCCCAACTCCAAATATTTGATGTGAGTATATACCCTGCTGTATGCACAGGAACTGGGAAAACTGAAAGGAACCTTGGGGAGCGGTGTAAGAAGGAGCTCAAGAGAGGGAGTCAAGACAGGCTTTAGAAGGGGGAAATGGCGGGGTGGGTGCTACCTTAACTGGGGAAAGAGGAGAGAGGACAGAAAGAAGAGAGATAAGTAATGCTTAAATGGCCCCCCCAAAAAAACCAAAGGGAAATATAGTGTTTAATAAGTCTACTGAAAAATACATATATAATATAAATGTAAGTGCATGTGTACAGGTAATGATGATATAAAAAAAAATCAGAGTGCCAGGCAGGGGAAACCTCCCTTGTGCCTCTGTATAGAAAAAGCATTCAACATCATTAATCACCAGAGACATGCAAATAAATAGCATTATTAGATATCACTTCATGTCTTTTAGGACAGATATTTTCAAGAGAAGAAACAAGAATTGGGGACACTATAGAAGAAAGGAATCTTTGTAGATTTTTGATGGGAATAAAATTTTGTACAGCCATTATAGAAAACAGTATGGAGCTGCCATCTCACTCCACAGTCCCATTTCTGAGTATATAGCCAAAGAAAATGAAATTATTATCTTAAGGAAAGATGTACTCCCGTGTGCTTGGAAAGATCATTCAAAACAACCAAGTCATGAAAACCCCGAATTTTTTTTTTTTACAAATGAATAGCTAAGGAAATAAATCGATGCATTTGTATGCCTGTTATATAACAGTAAAAAAGTTGGAAATCCTGCTGTTCAAGAACATGGATAACTGTGGAGAACATTATGCTAAAAGAAATAACCAGATACAGAAATACAAAAACCAAATTCTGCATGATATAACTTTTACATGGAATTTGAACAATAAAACTCATAGAATCAGAGAGTATAACATTGTTTGACAAGGACTGGGGAAGAGAAGAAAACGTTAGTCAAAGGGAAAAAGATTTCAACTACCATGAAAGTATGTTCTAGGATCTGCTGCATAACATGATGACTGTACTTAATGATTGCTGTCTTGTATACTTGAAATTTGCTGAGAGCAGATCCTTTGTGTATACTCAGAATACACACAGAAAGTATGGTAATGATGTATAATAAGTCGGGCTGTGGCAATCATTTTAATAGCTATACATGTGAAACTGTTGCATGGATCTTGAATACACAAAGACTGTGTTTGTCAAATATACCTCATTAAATTTGGAAATAAAATAAAATAAATTGCTTAACCAAGAAGATGTCAGTATTTGTGCCCTTTACACTTGACAATATGATTCTGTATGATTCTTTTAAATTAAGATGAAAATATTTGAACAGAGTTTATAAAAATCATTTGATGTTATTAATTTAAACATATGTATGGAAGAATGCTCTATATAACCTTCTGACAGTTTAGAGTGTTAAGTAAAATTCACTCCATGTCAGAAAACTCACTGCCCAGAAAGAGAATCTGCTTTATTTTTGCTTGTCAGAAAATTTCCTAGGTTTGGGGCCCAACATCTTAGCATTAATGACTAATTTTATTGTGTACCTTATGAAAAGCAGAGTGCAATACTTTAAAATAAGACACCTTTTAAGGGTGGAGCTTCCCAAGTCTGTTCCTGAATAAGTGATGAGACATCATTGTGCTATTACTACACACAGTGTACTGAGAGGTCTTATGGTGAAGTGAAGTTTTCACACTACTGGTTTTAGTATTCCAAACATTTTCCTTTTCATTTTACCACCTTTAGAAAAACAAAATACATCAGATCATCATCTTATGAATCAGAGTTCTTCTGAGCAGCAAGGCAGAGACATTGACTTAGAAGGTAACAGTTCTTAGACCATCTGTTCAGGTGTTCTAGCACAGGTTCAAGGACACGAACCTGCTTGTTATAGTGTGAATGACAGCTGGGGAAGAAGAGGCAGATATAAATGTTCAGGTTCACTGTATCAATCAAATTCCTGCATATCTGCATCTAACAAGTGTCAATGGTGACTTTTTCTGTTCATTTAAGCTTTAAGTCCACATTATATGTGATCAAAGAATCACTAGTGGTTGCATCAACAGGGCAGGTTCCAGTCAGACAAACAAATCAGAATCTGCACTTTTCTTTGGGGAGGGGGTTGGATACTTTTAAATTTATTTATTATTTTTACATTTATGAATTGAATCATTGTGTACCTCACACAGAATATCTCAATCAATCTGAATCATCTTTATGCCCATTTCCCCACTGACAACCCCTATAGATCCCCAAGATTCGTACATTCTTTCATCAGTGTTAAGATCAATGTTAAGGTCTATTGCATCAAGTTAGTGTGCCCAAATGTTCCTCAGTGCAGGTTCATCCACCGAGGACTAGTCAGCCTATCCAGAGTACCTTCCTTTAGGAAGTTTAGCTCATCTTCACTGAACAGTAATCAGCTGCCAATATTTCTTCAGCAAAGATATGGATCTGCTTCCTATTTCCCCAGTTCCGTGCTGGGTTTTTGTCTGCTTGAGTTTGCATGGATCTTGAGCATGCTGACACCATTGCTGTAGGTCTCAGGAGCTTGTAGGATTCTATTTACATATGCTTACACGCTTCCTCATTGGCTCTTAAAGTTTCTCTGCCTCCTTTTCCACATGGGTCCCTGAGCCCAGGGTGAGTGACACTCAATATAGGAGCCCTGTTCAGGAACCCACAACCTTTAGACTCCGAATCTCTATGCTTTAGTCATTGTGACCTTTTGTGTTACTGGCCCTCTGTTGCATGAGGGAGTTTCATTATTGAGATTGAGAGATTCATTAGTGTTCTCTTTACTCCTTGTCCTATGTTGTATGAGCATTGTAGATGTGTAGATTCCTAATCTCTATTCTATGACTATTTGTGACCTTTTGTTTTTTTTGACATGCGTATTTGCCTATGATTACAGTATCACACATGAGTTTCCTCCCATTCACTGAGTTCTAAGACCAATTCTGTTGATAAGACTCAAGGTGTCACTACTGCACCAGTGTCAAATGCTGTGCCAGCCATCAATGTGGTTATTTGCTCATGAAGCTGGTGATGGACCACAGATTGATGTTCTCTTTTGGCTGCTTGTGTCATGCTCTCCAGAGCTATGAAAACTAGCATTCAGGGGAAGTGGCTTCCATGTCAGCTCCAGCTCCATTGCTCCAAATCTGGTCTCTGTAGTATCTCCTGTTTTCAGCAATAAGAGTCTTACATTTAAGTCCTTGGAGGCAATCAAGAGCTGTGGCAAAAGCCCATGCAATTTTGGGAGTCTCTTGGACAACCCTGCCCAACAACTCAGAAGAAGGTTTCTCCTTATTGTTTCTTGTTATGTTGCCTTCAGTTATGCACATGGGTTCAGGAAGAGCTGCTACTGTATGTGGGATTTGTCATTGTGTTGTTAGACTAATACGATTCCCTCTGGTATTTTATACTAGCTAGGCATCATTTATTCCTCCTCCTCCTCCTCCTCTTCCTTCTCCTCCTTCCTCTCTCTCTCTCTCTCTCTCTCTCTCTGTCTGTCTCTCTCTATGTAACCCTTCCTCTGTGCCTTCCCCATTTGAAGTGTACCCATTTCCCCATTTTTCCCTTGCTAATGCCAGTCTCCTCTCGCCCCACCTCTCTTGAGCTCCTTCTTTCCCTTATACCACAGTTTCTTGTAAACCCCCCTCCCTCCTATTTACATACCCCCCATTTTATCTATTTCTCACTTAGTAACACCTGTCTCCTACTATTCTTCTCTCAGAGTTGCTTTCTTTCCCTTACTTCCAAGGTTCCTTTCCGGTTTTCATGGTTCCTGTAGTTACATCAGGATATATACATATAAGGGTTTAGTGCTAGGAGTCACAAATGAGGGAGAACATACGCAGTTTGTTTTTCTGATTCTCTATTACTTCACTTAGCATAACAGCTTCTAGTTCCATCCATTTACCTGTAAATGTCATGATTTCATCTTTCTTTACTACTGAGTATAAATCCATTATGTAAATATGCCACATTTTCTTTATCTATTCATCAGTTCAGGAACACCTTCGTTGCTTCCATCTCTTAGCTATTGTGAAAAGAGCAGCAACAAACATAGATGTACAAGTATCTCTGCAATAGGGTGAGTCCTTTTGTTACATGCTGAGGAGTGGTTTAGCCAGGCCAAATGGAAGATTCATTGTTACTTTCTTAAGACTTTTCTAGACTGCTTTTCATGGGGGTCCAGTGAGTTTGCAATCCCACCAGCAGTGAATGAGCATTCCTCTTTTCCCACATCCTCTCCAGCATTTGGTATTATTTATTCTCTTAATCTTAACCTGTCTATCTGGGGTAAGATGAAATTAAAAGTGGTTTTAATTTCCATTGTCCTAATTAGTAATATATGGAACAATTTTTCAGATGTTTCTGTAGTTGATTTTGAAGAAAGTTTCATAGGGTGCTGAACAGAATGTGTATTCTTTGATATTTGGGTGGAATATTCAGTAGATCTCTCTTAGGTCCACTGATGTATGAATTGTTTAATGCAGATGTCTCCCTGTTTGTTCTCTGTCTGGTTGACCTGTTTAATCAGACAGTGAGGTACTGAAGTTCCCTACTATTAGAGAGCTGGGATTGATCTGTGTCTTAAAGTCCTATAGAACTAATTTTATGAAGTTGGATGCAAAAGAGTTTTGTGCATTTATGCTTGTGATTGTAATATCTTCTTGTTAAATTGTTCCTTTGATCAGAACGAAATGACCATCTTTATCTCTTCTGATTGGTTTTAATTTGAAGTCTATTCTGTCAAATATTAGAATGGCAACTCCTGAATGTTCTTAGTGCCATTTGCCTGAATTTTTTTTCCATTCTCTCACCTTAAGGTAGCGCCTTTCCTTGAAGGTGAGATGGGTTTCACATAGATAAGAAAAGAATTTATTTATTTTGTTTCTTGATCATTCAACTAGCCCATATCTTTTCATTGGAGAGTATAGTCCATTGATATTAAAGTATTATTGAAAGATGTGATTTGGTTCCTGTCATTTTGATCTCCGTTTGCATTCTTGGTCTAGTTTTGTGGTTCCCCAGTTATATTTCATTTATTTGCTTTCTTGAGTGCAGTCATTCCTTTCTTCAGCTCTTTGTATTGCTTCAAGTTTTCTCTGAAGGGCAGGTTTCCTACACGTGAATTCTTTTAGCTGATTCATGTTGTAGAAGGTTTTATTTCCCCCTTCAACAATAATTGACATTTTTGCTAGGTAAAGTATTCTAGGTTGGCATCTATGATTATTCAGAATTGGAAATACTTTGGTCCAGGCCCTTATGGCTTTCATTAAAAAGTCAGCTATAATTCTGATGGGCTTTCCTTTATAGTGGCTTGTTTTTCTTTTGCAGCTTTCAGAATTCTCTGTTTGTTGTGTATGCTTAGTGTTTTTACTATGATATGCCATAGGGAGTTTCTTTTTGGTCTTGTCTATTAAGTGTTCTATGTGCTTCTTTTATTTATTTATATCGGCATGTCTTTCCTTAATTTGGGGGAATTTTCTTCTAAAATCTCTTTGAGAATTTGGTCAATACCATTATCCCGAGTTTCTTCTCCTTCCTCTAGACCTATGATATGTAAATTTGGTCTTTTCATGGTGTCCCAGATTTCCTACATATTCCATTCCTGTCTTTTAAAAAATTTGTCATAATCTTTGCTTGAGTGCTCCAGTTCTTCAACCTTATCATCCAGTCTTGAAATTCCGTTTTCCCTTTCGTTCATTCTTTTGGTAAAACTGTTTCCAGTCATTTCAAATTGGCTTATTACATTTTTACTTCCTTTTCCATTTAAGCTTCAGTTTTCTTCAATATTTCTCTTTTGTAAATTCAGACAATTTATCCCTATCATCTTTTAGTTCTTTGATTTGTTTGGTGTTCTTCAAATTCATTGATTTCCTTGACCATCTTCAAATTCTTTTAAATTCTGTGTTGTGGCTTATCTCGATGTGGCTCTTGTTGCAGAACTGTGCTATAGGACTGGTGATGTTTGGTGGGGACATATTATTTGGCTTTTCCCTATTATTATATGTTCATTATGATCTTGGCACATGGATTTCTTTTGTTGTTTCTGATTCTGATGTGAGACTCAAGCCCCCTTTACTCAGTTGAAGTCTGATTCTGTTTGTATACTTGATGTGACTTGGTTGTCTTCTTATTGGATGTGAAAAGCTGGTTGGTCAAGACCTCAGTTTCTTTCTTTTGGTTTTATATTGGTGGTACCAGATGACTACATTCCAACTGCTTATGTGTTCTCTCAGAGGCACAAATTAGATGGTATCAGATGCTCTCATACTCTCACTTAAAGCCCGAGGCCCTCTAGCCAAGAGGCACAGCACAATTTGGAGACACTGCTAGGCAGAGCTGAATTCAGGCTTTCTCAGGCAGTCTACCTTTGTAGACTGGATTCCTACTAAAGTACACAGAATCTTGCACTGCAGCAGTGGGAGATGCTGCAGTGGGTACCAATGTAGGGGGATGGGCATGTTGCGATCTGGATAGTTCACAGTCAGGCAAAGGTAAGACGGTGGTTCAGAGATCCATGGGGCTAAGTGTAACAGTGTGCCTGTGTCCAAGGCTAGATGGAAAACAGGATGTGGGGTGAAGTAGTTTGGTGTTGCTGCAGTGGTAAGAGTGGGTATGTAGTTGGCAGGATCAGATTTACCAGGGAAGAAGGTTGTTCTCTGGAATCCAAGCCAAGTTGTTGATGGGCACTGTCAGGTTAGAAAGCTGGTCTCAGGAATGCAAAGGAATGTTGGGGTAGGGACATTCTGTGAAGCTCTAACAAATTAGACTGAAAGACTGAGCTGGTCTCAGTAAGTGGCATCATGATACAGTGGGTGGGTCTGGACTAAGAGTATAGTCCAGAGATCTGGGGTGCCAAAGCCAAAGTAGTCCTTTGTCCAAGGATAGAAGAAAACCAGAATGCGGAACAGGGAAGAACGGAGTTCCTGAGGTGGTAGGGGATTGGAAATGCAGGGTCAGGCTCACCAGGGAAGAAGGCTGCTCACAGCAATCCAAGTCGGAGACTGGGGGAGGGGACATCCAGGGTAGATGGCTGGCTTAGGACAGGGAGGAAAGTGAGGGGTGGAAACAGCCTCTGAAGGCTCTAGAAAGGAGACTGAAAAATTGAGCTGGTCTAAGTACAGAGCTCAGGATGTAGTGGGTAGGTCTGGGCTAACAATATAGTCCAAAGATCTGGGGTGTTAAGATCTGCAAGAGCAGGCCTGTACCCGAAGCTAGAACAGGCAGAATCTGTACTTTCATAAAGTATCAAGGACTCTATAAGCTCATTATGGTTTGAAAACCAGCATCCTGAGAGATATTAAGCTCAGTCTCAGAGAAGATTTTATTTTATTTTAAAAAATTATTTGATGTGTATGAGTGTTATGTCCGCATGTATGTATGTATGTGCACCCATATCATGCATTGCCCATCTAGGACAGAAGTAGGCACTGGAGCCCTTGGAATACGGTTATGAACAGTTGTTAGCTCCCGAATGCTGGGATTTGGACATGCAGAAACAGTCAGTGCTCTTAACCGGTCACAAGATTATATATATTTTGAAATTTATAACTGTTCATTTATTCTTTTCAGTTCAGTCATCACAGATAAGTACGTGACATTATTTACATTAATGGTTACATAGGGTCACAGTCAGAGAACTTTGCAAATCCATGTTGTTTTGAGGGTAGCATCGTGGTTGACAGCAGGGGGATCTGATTTGTTGCCATTTGAGGCCATTTCTGTGTGTGCCTGCTATTATTTTAGGTGTATGTGTGAATAGGAGGTTTAGTACAGCTTTCATGTCACTAGAACTCCAAAAGGTCATTATTCTCAATGGCCCAAGAAAGGAATTATTTTCATGGAGTTAATTTCCAGGCACAATGAATAGAGTTTTAGAAACAACAAAAAAAAATTATCTACTTATATTTCCAGACAAATACATTAGAATGCAATAAAATCTTAACTGTGAATAAAGCAAAATCTAAAACCATTTAACTCCTTTTAAAAGAAAGATAATTTGTTTTACAGTTTAATTGACTTGGAAGAAGAAATTGCTGAGTAGGTTCTGATTACCTTGCTGAAGGTGCAGGCAATCATACCTATTACAAGCTGTGTAAGCAAGCTCAATTAAATTAGTGATAATTCTAAACTACTCCAACTTGCATAGAGATTGGCTTAATTTTTATGTAACTCTAAATTCTGATTGTGCAAATCCTAGTCGTCTAACAGAAAATTAAGCTAGATTATTTTCATTTATCTTAGTGGAAATTTCAAAGATGTGTTCAAAACTCTGGTAGGTACGCACACTCCAAATGTATTCCTGCAAGAGAGTCTTTCAAAGAAGATTCAAACATCAAGCCCATTTTCTCTGCTTAATTTGACAGCTAGGTGGGCTGAATGAAATAAGAAGGAGGTGACAAATAGATGAGTACAACAAAGTAGAAAATACAGTGGATTAGGGGTCTGGAGTATTGACTTTTAATCCTGAGTCTGTCACAGATTTACTACATAATCTTGAAAAAGTCTCTTACTATTAGTTGGTTTGTATTGTATACTAAAGAACTACAAACACTCAATGACTTAAAAAATAACACATGTCTACTTCTTACTAAGAATCTGTGTGTACAGAGTTTGGAGCTCAGCAGCTCCGGGAAGCTGTTGCCTGGGCTTGGGTCCCGGGGGTGGAATGAGTGCAGGTTTGTTCCACATAGTTCGCATTCATCTTGAGCAAGCATTACATAAGGGACACCTTACCCAGAGCCAAGAACATAAGTGCAAGCCGACAAGCTCACTCAAGCAAGCTCATTTCAAGACCTGGTGTTATTTGATCCAACCAGTGACGGGCCAAACTGAACAGAAAACCAAGCACTACATTCAAAGGAAGAATGGAAGTTTACTCTGTCACTGTAAGCCTAAGAGTGAGTACGTATGAACAGTAATTTAGGTTTGCTACCTGCTCTTCCGGTTTCCCTTAGCTTCCACATCTAAGAGCTGAAAAACATTTAAAAATATTTTATTTGTTACTTTATTTGTATGAGTGTATTGCCTGCATGTATGTGAGTGCACCCGTGCCGTGCAATACCTACAGTAGTCAGAAGAAGGCATTGGATCCCCTGAAACTGGAGTTACCATGTGCCTGGGAATCAAATTTGGGTCCTCTGCAAAAGCAACCAGTTCTCTTAATCACTGGGCCGTTTCTCCAACCATTGAAAAATAATTTTAAAGCCAGAAAGCTTCACACAAAACATTCAGAAGTCTGGCTTTTCTTGAATACTTAGAATACTTGCGAGTGTTGCTCCTAGCGACTGCCCCTATCACACAGGGCAGTTCATGTGGGGTCATCAGACTGCCTCACTCTCACACACACTCTCCTGGAATATACTTGATGCAGTTCACTTCCTATACTCTTGCCTGAGCACTGTCTGCAGGTTTTGCTTCTGTCTAAACATTTCAGTTTGATTTCTGGATGGTCTCTCACCAGCAACTTACTTACATGTCTATTTGTCAAATTAAGAAATGAAGTTATAAAATATTCCTGGGTTACATTTTTTTTCTTATTTCCAAATATGGAAGGATTATGAAACTCCTTAGAGGTTTTCCTGCTCACCCACCTCTGAATCTGGAAGCTGAATCTGGGTACATGGTGTGATTTAATACATCCCAGCATAGGGCAGTGAGAAATGATTGGGTATTTATTCAAATGAAGATGTACAGACAGGACTGGAGACACACAGAAAGCAGGTCCTAGGAGTGATGTGTTTATTGTGGGTCTCGAAAGAGACAAAGACAGAAAGGGCAATTAAGGAAAAGAAATCGTTGAGTTAAGCTAAGTATCAGAAAGATTTTTTTATATATATAAGAAAGGCTTTAAACTGGGATTTTTCCCTCAAGAGAAGTGTAAAAAACTTAACAAGACCAAAGAAGCCTTTCAATAACCTTTTGTAAATAATATTCTCACTTAAATTAAGACTCCTCACTTGGGGGTATGCTTTTCTCTTCATTATGTAAAGTTGGTTTAGTCTTTGAGTAGTAACAAAGGATCATATCTTAGATAGGGCTTGGAGACAGATGAGGTCACTCTATGCTTACATATTTTCAGGCCTATTCACTTAATGCAGATATTAAAGTTTTCTCAAAAGTGAGTAGAGACCTGTAGCAATCATCTTCATCTGTGTAAAACACGCACACATGGAACATGAATGTGGAGACATTATTTTGCACATTGTTTGAATGTGGATTCTCAGCCTGTCACCTTGTTTGCCCTGTAGAATTCAGAAAACTTGCTTTCCTCTCCCGTGGCACATCCTTCTCTCTCTCTCTCTCTCTCTCTCTCTCTCTCTCTCTCTCTCTCTTTCTTTTTGAGGTATTTTGGGACAACAGTGCTTGTTATTCAATTATTTAAGACAGATTGTTTGCTGACAACTCGATATTCTTCTCTTTGAAAAAGTAAGTGCAAAACGGGCAAGGGAAATAACTAGCTTGATGTTGGGAAGGAGCATGAAAACCAAACTTAAATAAAATGAGCAAAACTGTCTCCATTACACATCCCTCTCCCCAGCCCAAGTGTTAAAGGTGACCAAAGAAAAACCTAGGAAAATATTTTGAAGTGCTGCCTTCAATATACACAATCTCTCAGAAATTAGCATAATAACAATATATAAGCTCTTGGAATCCTGTCATTGCCACAAAGGGCACATTTGATTAGATTGGATTACATTTGTAATAGTCTGTGATTCAGAGCTCCACCACACTCATTCAGTGAATAAACATTTACTGAACATCAGTGTTATTCTTCAGATTGAGAGACTAGGAAACTCACGTATACTTGCTCTTCTGCCTTCCTCACCCCTTAAATGCAGTCCGTCCTCTTTTGTATTTTGTGTACTTCTAAGTTCTCATCTGATACTGGAGAATATAATTTCATAGGTATCTTAAAGATGAAGTAAATCCCAACTTGTATATCTGGAAAGCAAGCTGATTAAACAATGATGTGAACCACAGTGAAGAGGAAGTAGGTAGAAGGAGAAAAACAATTTCAGAGGAGATAAACACTTAACATTTCAGAAGATCTTCTTCCTCTGTATATCGATGATCAATGAATAAGTTTGGAGCATTCACACAAAAGGAGGCCCAGGCCACCAAATAACATAGGAAAATAGCATAGGTATAATCTATAAACCACCAGGAAAGAACCAAGTAATGTCCTGTCTCCATTAAATTGCAGAAAACTCTGAAGTATTGCCTGAGTTGCAGGAAAATAGGCATTGTCACATGAAGCTGTAGATTGGTTTCGGCATTTTGAGGGTAATTTGATTACATTTGTTAAAATGGTAAATGCCTCTTCCTGTGCAGTAATAATTTCATATTCCAAATTTACTTGGGATGCTAGATGATCTTTTATAGTACAAATACTCAAGTACTGCTTATAACAATAAAAAATGGAAGCGGTCTAAAACTACACAAAATAAGAGAAAGCTCCATGTTAAATCTGTCTATAGAATTCCCCAGTTTCAAAATATCATTAACTAATCAAAGTCTGTAAAAACAAACAAGCCTACATTCAAACAAAAAGGAGAAGAGCATGCAGATCAAACAAAATGTGGCTGAGGGCAAAGTTCATTCCAAGGTCCTCCAAAGGACAATTTCTCCTTCAATAATGACTTAAATGTTTTATATTTTTAAACTCAAAATGTACCTTGAGAAACTAACATAAATTAGCCAGTATAATTTCTCTGTACTTGCTAGGTATCAATTACATTATCTAAAAGATTATATAAAACCTTGGTATGATCTTGTCTTGGAAGAAATTCTCAGCTACAGTGGGATGATGGCTGATTCTTGTTTCCAGAGAACGGAGAACTTAGAACTGTCAATAGCTTTTCAACTGAACAAGTCTGGAGATACTGGAGACATTTGCTTGGCTGCTGAAGCTTCTGTGTGTTCTTAGGGATTTTTTTGCATACTGTGGCTGCACAGTGTGCAGGACTCATCAGGGCATGTTGACTTAACTTTATTTTGTTGTTGACTTTTTAAAAAAATTTATGTGTGTGTTTTGCCTGCATGGACATGTGCACCACATACATACAATGCTTGTGGAGGCCAGAAGAGAGAGACAGATTCCTCTTAAACTGAAGTGATGGATGTTCGATAGCCCCAATGTAGGTGCTAAGAACTGAAGCCAGGTCCTCTGCAACAGCAGCTGGTACTCTTAACTACAGAGACATCTCTCCAGCATTAGATGGACTTATTTTATAAACTATCCCGAATCTAGCTACTCCCATTCTTTTTCTTGCAACATTTTATGTTTTAAGTGTAAAATCTCTCTCTGCCCCTTGAGATGTAAGTCTCATTAAGAGACTCTTGTTACACATTGTTTATGTCAAAGACCTAGAAACCATCTCTTAGAATCAAAATATGAAAGGAGCTTGCATATACATCTAATCTCCATGGGAGATTATGGCCTAACTCTGATGGGCTCCTATTTCCAAGTTGTAACTACTTCCTGTCATGAAGCTGTGAGAAGACTCACATTTTTATCATTTTGGCAAGGCCAATTAGCAAATACAGATTACCTTCGATCTCTATTAGTCTAATGTTCTTGGTCTTAAAACTTCTCCCGCCTTTCTGTTCAGTCTAATTAGATGTCAGAGTGTTTCGGTTTCTTTTCCCTATTAGAGTAGCCTGAAATAAAGTCTTCCCTGTGAAGTTTGGGATGATTTTTTTCCTTTTATGTGCACATTTTTTCCTTACTTATAGGAAATGAGTAGAAGAAGTCAGTTAGCATACAGATATATATTGCGCCTTTTGTCTTGAGATAAAACTAAACAACCAGTACAGCAAAAACAAACAACACTAACAGCAAAAGCCAAACTACCCATACCAATCAGCCGGCCAACAAAACACCCAATATATTAATACCATTAGGGTGAACTGCACCTGGAGGGCAGGCTATGTGATAAAACCTCTTATACTTGTTTCGCACTGTTATTTGACTTCAGTACTTCTCTTCCTTTTTCTCTGCAGTTGCCCAGTGGATGCCCAGTACCATAGATGGTGACATTAGAAGTTACTTTTCTGAAACTATGACAAAAAGGCAGTTATATTTAGGGCATTTCCCAGTGTCCTAAGAGAACAGCTTTAAAGGAGGAGTAATTTATTTGGCTCAGAGTTTCAAGGACTTCAGGTCCTAGGTCTCGTTCATGCACTGATTCTGTAGCCATGGTGACAGAACATCATGATAGGAGGAGTTTGTGGTAGAGAATCTTCTTCAGTTAGGAAAGGAAGGGAAGCAGAGAAAGGACATATATATAGGAAGGGGGTCAGAGCTTGGCGTAGACCCCAAGGACATGCTCACAGTGGCCTACTTTTTCCAATTAGGCCACATCTCCTAATGATGCCATTGTGCTATGAACCCATCAAGGAATTATACCATTGACCAGGTCAAATCTCTCAGGTTCCAGTCATCTTCCAAAAGTCCATAGCTGACAATCAAGTCTCAAGTATATAAGACTGTGTATATGCATGTACTCATGGATACATACATGTTTGTGTGTATATATATATACTATATATCCTATATATAAATATATGATAAAGTATAATTTATCAATTTGGCACAATAGGATATAAAAAACATAAGTAATAAAATTGAGAAATTATAATATACTTCAATATGTGTCGTGAATATCCTGTCTCTCTGTCTCTCTGTCTCTCTCTCTCTCTCTCAATATGTATTGTGCTGCATTCACACTTTTTCTCATCCTAATAATCCAGGATTTAGTTGATGAAGTGGAGAAAGGTTCAACACTTCCTGTTTAAGATGTTGTTCTCAATTCATTTTCTTTTAATGTCTTCCACTCAAAGGCTTAATGACATTTTCATCTTAACTAAGCACACTGGGGCCATAATTTCTGTAGTTTGAGGTATGACAGCAAATTTAGCATGAATTCCTTTTTCCAGTTTTATATATGGAAGACTTGTTTATTAGCATAAATCTAGAAACCTGAACATGCAGGAAAGCAAGCATACACACACACACACACACACACACACACACACATACATACACACACACACACACACAAAACATTTCCTCTAAGTTGAGAACTTTTACCTTGCCAGTTAAAGAATGAACTATTTGATTTCTCTTTGGCATATGTGAATGTATAGAATACTATTTTAATGTTTGAGAGCAATTTTTAAACACAGTAAGCATTACTTGAACTCAAGTTCCTTATGGAATAAAGTTATTGAAACAAATACAAATGTTTGATGGACACTCATGGATTTTTGAGGATTTCATGTCCCCAAATGAGAAAGTAAGCAGAGACACATACTTTTTAGCAGAACTATAAATAGTTAATAGGAGGTATACTTCCAAAGTCGGGGGAATGGTCAGAAGCAAAGAGAACATTTATTAATTTAAATGCCCACAATGTACACAGTTGGAACTCTTATGCAACTGTAGTGCAGTTTTTGCCTAAATTGCTCTACAGGTTTCTTCATGCATGTTCTTCCAGTAATTCTACATACAACTTCATGTGTCTCATGTCTCATGATCACAATAAATATGTACCAAGGATATGCATTCTAATATTTCAATGAGTCAGGGGTCACCTTAGGACATTCAGAAGTGCTCTGTGCCTGAGCTAGTGGCAGTGACATGGGTCAATTTTAGTTGACTGGACCCAGGAAGGCTGCAATTTTGTTGTTTATCAACTTTATTCTATATACCAATTTGTAAGACCTTGTGCAAGACTTTGCACTGTACTCTGCCTGACATTTCTGCCTCGTGACAGTAATTGATGCCATGATCATGACAGCAATTAAGTGGCTGTATTAGATACTTTTCTTATGGCAGTGATAAAATACCCAGATAAAAGCTCAATTCTACATCATGTAAAGTAAAATTGGTATGATAAAGAGAACTTCATGGTCCCTGAGCAAAGATAACATTTCAGTTTTTGAAATATTCCATATTTTGTGGAAGATAGAATAAGGATTAAAGAAAGGATGGAGAAGCTGGATGATCAATCAAAAAATGATAACAAGAAAAAAGTGAAAGATGCTCGCAGGATCTCTGAGACATCATGTGATGGTGGGAATTATGAATTATAAGCATAGAAGAAAAATTTTGGATCAAAGGCATAGTAAATACTTTCAATAAAGTTATGAAAAAATACTCTCCAAATCTAGTGAATGCATATACAGGTAAAAGAAGCACATAGAATGTCAAACTTACAGGACTAGAAATGAAACCTCTTACAACATTATTGTAGTTAAAAAAACTAAATATATAGAACAAAGAAATAAAACTAAAAATTATGAGAAGAGCCTATCATATATAAAGGAAGATCTATAAGAATAACAGCTGATTCCTCAATGGAAACTTTAAAAGCTAGAATGTCTAGGAGAAATGCATTTCAAGTTCTGAAAGCACAAGATGACAACCCAGACTGCTGCTCTTGGCAGGACTATCTGTTGTAAGTTAATGAAAAAGAAAAACTTTCCGTGATCAATATCAGCCAAAGAATTTATGACTACTACATCATTCCTTCAGAGAACAGTGAAAGGAAAACCTCAGAGTACAAACAAGAATAAACATATTCAAGAGGTTACATGAAGAAATAATGCTACTAGGACCCTAATATGACTTAAGAAAACAAATACCACAACAAAATGACATCAATTAATACACATATAATTATTACTTTGAATATTAATAGTCACAGTACCTCAATCAAAAGTAACAAAAAGTAACAGTTTGGCAAAATACATTAAATCATGATCAATTTTTGTTTGTTTTCTATTAGAAACAAACCTCATCATCAAATATACATGCGACCTCAGAACAAGAGGATGGAAAAAAATATTCCAAGATAATGGAGATCAAGAAATAAGCATGTGCCATTACTCTAATCTTGAACAAAACCTACTTCAAATAAAAATAAATCATTAGTGATAAAGAAGGTCACTTGGTTCATACTGATTAAGAGAATAATCCACCAAAATGCATCACAATTTGATACATAGATGCACCAAATTCATGTCCATATATATCATAAAACAAATACTGCTAGACATAAAGCAACAGATTAATCCCAACACAGTAGGTTATTTCAGCACCCCACTTTGAACACTAGACAAAAATTATGAACAGAAATAGACTAGAGTTAAATGATACCATAGAGAAAGTGAACATAACATAACTACAGAATATTCCAACCAAATACTAGAGAATACAGATTTGTAGTCATAGAAAATTCCTAAAATAGACCACAGATTGTGACCCAAAGCAAATCTCAACAAATATAGGAAAGTTGAAGTAACCCTGTATTTTATCTGACCACAAGGGAATAAAGCTTAAAGTCAATAATAAAAGAAACACTAGAAAACATGCATTCTCATGGAGATTGAATAACATCCTGCTGAATGATGACTAGGTTACTAAATAATCAAGAAAAAAATTAAAAATGAAAATAAAAATCCTAGAGCTAAACAAAAAAATTACATATATATATATTCGTTGGTTTTCTAATAAAACACCATGACCCAAAAGTTGCTTTTATAGAAGAAAGATATTATTTTGGTTTAAGGTTGTAGAGGAAGACTCCATCATGGCAGCAGTTACCAAAGACTGAGAGAGCACATCTTCAACTATAAACACCAAGCAGAAAGAATAAACTAGAGTTGGTGCAAGGCTATGGATTCTCAAAACACACCCCCAATGACAGACTTTCTCTAGGAAGGTCACATTTCCTAATGATGCCATGACTTCCCAAACAGTGCCAGCAACTGAAGTGTTTAAATACTTGTATAAACGAGGGACATTTTGAATTCAAACCACTATCTGATCCCTATAGGCTCATGACCATATCATAATGAAAAATGCATTTACCCAACTTTAAATTCTGAAGTCTTTAACGGTGTCAACATTTTTCAATTCTAAAGACTCAACATAATTTTTAAAAATGTGATTTAACTTGTAAAATCAAAAATCAAACTTCATGCTTCAAAAACAAATGACACAGAATATACTTTCCTAGTGAAAATCCTGTCATTCTATGACACATGTCTGGGGTTTTTGGTTCCAAAGAGCTTAGATATCTCCACACCCCTCCCCAGATTTTCTTCAGTGAACACACATTTTCCTCTTAGGCTGGTTCAACTATCTGTGTACAGACCCCTTTAGAAGATGTCTCAAGGCTCTGGCATGTTAACATCTTGGGGTGTCCACCACAACCCAGGCTTCATTTTCACAGCTTCACACAATGGCCCTTAAAGGCCGTCTGCCTTCTCCTTGCTGGTACCTTCTTGCAGTGACTTCAGAGCTGTTCCACATTGACTGGCATCAGAGGTTCTCTGCAAACAAAGAGAAAGAATCTACCACATGCTTCTCTTACATCTCTCGTGCCTCCACAGCTGGCACCACATGAACCACACAGCCAGTTTCAGCGGCAACTTGAGATGCACTCTAACCTCCTTGAATCACATTTGCACAGCATGTTTTATTATGTTGCTCTCTAGGAAATGAAAACTCCTTAGGCCTTTTCATGGAGTTTGAATAACACTCTGTTGAATGATGAATTGGTTCCTAAATAGCCAAAAATGAAATAAATCCTAGAACTAAGCAAAATGAAAATAAAATATATCTGTATTAGTTAGTTTCCTTTTGCACTGATAACATACCATGACCCAAAAGTTACTGATAGAAGAAAGATTGTTTTGGTTTAAGGTTTCAGAGGGAGAGTCCATCATGGTGCGGAGGTATGGCAGTAAACAGTAAGCATTTTACAATTTGGAAGCTTAGATGGGTGCCGTCTTGTTCTCAGAGTACCTTTCCCATTGAAGGAGGCCTTTTCACAGTACCTCCTTAACAGTCAATTCCCCTTTTTCAGTACATGTTTTTGGCTCGAGCATTATGCTTCCTAGTGCCATTTTCTCTCCAGCTGTACATTACATATTTCTTTCTGCCCCAATTACTTTTTTTTCATTGTATACCTGAATAATCATTGTCATTATTAATCATTACACAGATTCAGTACATGCTTATTGAAATTTCCTCTACCAAAAAAATTAGTGCATTAGTTTTTAGTTCCGGCTCATGTATGTAAATTCTCAGAACACAGACATAAAAGAGCCAGATTCTCAGCCAAAATATCATAAGGATGACATCTAACCTGGAGGCTCAAAGAAAGTGTCTTCTCCTCTAAAGCTTCCTGAACCAGTCTCCATCATCTACATTACTCTCAGCATGACTGACTCTCAGACTTCTACTACAACAACCTACTTAGTTTTTCTTACAGCATTGAACTGCTCTTCTAGTCCAACATTCCCAAGTCTTTCAGATTTTTCCTCAAAACAACAAGGTCAGATTCTTCACAGTAAGATCTAATCACTAGTACCAACTTCTATATTGTTACTTTTCTATTGCTGTGATAAACGCCATGGGCAAAAATGACATGGAAACATGGGAAAAGAGCCCGTTTGGCTATGGTTCCAGAGTGTGGGTCTATCAGGCAAGCAACACAGGAGCAAGAAGCAAGCCCAGCAGCAGGAACCAAAGTGAGAGGTTGCATCCTCAGCTACACACACCAAGCAGAGAGAGTGAACTGGAACTCTCACAGTCCACCCTTGGTGAAACACTTCCTCCAGCAAGGATGCATTTCCTAAACATTCCATTACCCACCCTCCACAAAGAGCACGACCAATGGGGACCAAGTGGGCAAGTACTTGAACCTATGGGGGCCATTTCTTATTCTACCACCATATACCAAAACCTCTGGATACTGTGAATGTAGTCCTAATGGGAAAGACTATAACTCTACGTGTCTACATAAACATAGCTGTGAACTTAAATCAATTATTTAATGATGCACCTTAAGAGTGTGGAAAATAACAAACACAAATCAACATTCTGGAAGAAATAATTAAGGAACGGCAGAGATGATTGAAATGAAAACAATCAAACTACAAAGAATTAATGAAATTAAAACTTCGTTCTTTGAAAAGATAAACATGATTGAAAAACACTTAACCAATTTAAGAGAGAGAAAGTGAAAGAGAGAGACAGAGAATCAAACTCAATAAAATTAGAGAGAAAAAGGGTGACATTACAACAGATACTAATGAAATTCAGGGAGTCACATATTCTAAGATTTTGGAAAACATAAAAGAAATAGATGAATTTCTATATCCATCTAACCTACCAGTATTAAACTAAGAAGAGGTCAATAATACAAAAGGACTTGTAACAAGTATGAATACTGAAGAAGAAATGAAAAAAATCTTCAGACTATAAAAAGCTCAGGCCCAGGTATATTCACAGTAAAATTCTATATGACATTTAAAGGAGAACTACTAATAATGTTTTTCAATGTATTCCATACAACAAAGATAGAAGGAATACTTCCAAATTCCTAAGAAGTCTGTTTTATTTTAATATAAGAATCAGGTAAAACACAACAAGGAAAAATAAATACAAACTGATCACAAATTCAACATAAAACTTGAAATTCTTCAAGTATTAAAAGAAAAGGGAGATACTATGCTACAAGATATAATCACAGGCATGGAATTTCTGGATTCCATTTGCTCAAGAAATAAGATAAAAAATCAAACGACCTCATAAGAATAAGATGTTTCTTTCCAGCAAAGGAAATGGTCAAGGGATTGAAGAGGCAATCTACAGAATCAGAGCAATGTTTACCAGCTATCCATTCAACAAAAGATTAATATCCAGAATATTCAAAGAACTCAAATACCAGCATAAGAACCCAATAAAAATGGGCTAATGATCTGAAGAAGTTTCTCAAAGTAGAAATATAAATAGCTATTCATTTTTTAAAGTGTTAATATCATCAGCAATCAGTGAAAGGCAAATTAAACCCACTGTGATTCCATTTCACCTGGCATAGAGACTAGCTCAATAAATCAAATGAAAACAAAAGATGATGAGGAGAAAGATCAACACTTATTCACTGTTGATGGAACTATAAACTGGTGCAGCCACTATGGAAATCATTATGGAGGCTTCTCAAAAAGGAAGAAATACAGCTACTCTGTGGTACAGCTATGCCACTCCCTGACATATACTCAAAGGACTCTATACATAATTCAGTACTGCTTTATTCACAGTAGCTAAGAAATGAAGTCAGCCTGGATTCCCATCAACAGATGAATGAATAATAAAATTATGGTACATATATACAAGGAATGTTATTCAGCTGCAAAGGAAAATAACATTATTAAATTTGAAGACACATGGATGGAATTAGAGAATATTATACTGAATGAGCTAAACCAGAAACAGAAAGACAAATATCACATGTTCTCTCTCCTGTGTGAGTGAGTCTTTGTTTTTGAACATTTAGATTTTGTGCTTAACTTGGAGTACTTAGGCAACAGAAAATTAAAAAGGGACATTTGGGGAGGAATCCCTTTAAAGATGAGTTTCAGTAGCACAGAGATGATCTGAAAAGGAATATGTAATATTGGAGGTGGGAAGGTTAAGCAGGATAGGAGGGGATAACGAGGGAGGCAGGGGAGAGAGAGGGTTAACAAAGACACAGGGTGCAAGATAAAGTCAGATATAGTGTACCATTTCATAAGCCAATTTTTAAAATACCAGGTAAAAATTTAGTTAGAAGGGCAACATCCTGTTTGACTATGGGTTGATGCTCCTAGAAGTCTCAGCACCAGGTGTAGGATACCTTCTTATGATTTACTAATCAGAGATGCCCCAGAGACCTCAAAACAATACAGGTTCTTGCCACTCTTCATGTTTGCCCTTCAGACCTGGATGATAAGACCCTATTAATGATGACATAACAACCTTTGATTGCAAAATAGAGAGAAAGCATACTGGAGGGGAACTGTAAGCTCCTTCTTTGCTCCTTGCTGGCAAACTTTCACATTGCTGAAAGATGCTGTGCTAGCTGTTGTTGGTGAAAAGGCATTAGCTGTCATACCCAGCTTTGAACTCTATGAATCATGATACCAACCTGACAGGTAAGATGTATCTACTCTTTCAATAGTGGAAAAGCTGTTATAGGGGCAGCTAATTACTACATGATAGGATTCCAGGCTCATTCTCCAGGGGGAATTAATACAGTGTACCCAACACCCATCAAAAACCTATCATTGGAGAGGTTGTGTCCTTAGAGAGGATATTTACTAGTGTTGTTTAGATAAATTAACATGGAATTAAATTGCTTTCTACACATCTATGTTTACATCCACAGACAGACAGTACACCTGGCCTTAATCAGAGAAGCGTCTCTTTAATGAATATTGGTCAATGCAGAGACTCTTGGCTGCTCAAATTGCTGAGAATAAGAGACAATTGAACAATAAGCCCTAAAATGGACATTTATACAAACATGCCTAAAGGTCAGGTAATAGTGTGGAAGTGAAGGCAGAAAAAAATAAGCCAGAAAACAAAGAGAAGGGCTGAAAAATTCTATTTGGGGGCCTGACACAGCCTTTGCAATCATAATCTCATAACAGATGGTTGTCTGTACTGGGCCTACACATACCTGGACCCGTCAACAGCCAGTCATAGATGAGAAAGGGATCCTCCCTGCTGAACTATTGGTTAATAGTGGATTATTGGGGAAATATGGAACCATGAGTGAGCCCACTAGCCTACATAGGATAGTCCCATATCTATAGTCACTTAGACATTTCTGGTTAAACTCAGCAATTCACAAGCAAATAAGAGAGAGCTGAACATGAAAAGAGGTCTGTCAGGAGGAGAGGGGAAGCTGACAATAAGAGCTGGAGTTGACGAGAGCGAGTAGAATGCATTATACCCACGTATGAATTTGTCACAGAACAAATAGGAATTAAAAAAAAAATTAAGGAACGAAGGGCTTATTTTGGCCCACAATTTGAGTGACCATACTGATCATATGATTAGGGGAGTCATCAGTTCAAGAACCTGAGTCAGTTACAGCAACACATCCACAGTCATAAAGCAGAGGAAGATGGAGGTTAGTGCTTATCTTACTTTCTCCTAGTTGTTCAGTCCAGGAGTCACTTCTTAGAATATGAGTCTTCCAACCTCAGTTTAATTTCTTACAACCTCTCCTAATTTAAATAACTCCACACAGGCATGAACAGATTCTTATTTCCTAGATGATTCTAAGGCCTGTCACGTTGCGGATGACAATTCACCATCACAGTTGCTAAGGACAAGGACATTTATACAGCATGGATCCCCAGGACAGTGAAATGATTCATGTCTCTGACAGGACAGAGAAGGATAATGTGAGATTTTATCACATTATTCAGAATGGTTCATGATTAAAAACTCAAGAATTTTTAGTTGTTATCTATGGGTCATTGAAACTGCACGAAGCAAACCATAGATCAAGGAGAAGCTACTCATATTTTCTCTAATCATAGAATGACCAAATAGTATTCATTTTAAAAGTTCTTCCTCAGGGAGCTGGAGAGATGGCTCAGTGGTTAAGAGCACCAGATGTTCTTCCATAGGATCTGAGATCAGTTTCCAGAATCTACAGTTCGGCTAACTACAGTTCATAACTCCAGTTCCAAGGGATCTGGCATTCTCTTTGATCTCTGCAGGTATTGCATAAGACAGGTGCACTTACAGACATGCAGACAATACACTCAGACATGTAAAATAAAGCACATAATAAATAAAACATTAAACATTTTTTTCTCACCTCTCTCTCTGTGCAACCCTCCCTCCATGCACTCTTCAGTTAAATTATCTTCATTTCCCCATTGTTCCCTTGATAATACCTGTTTCCTTTGGTCCCCACTCTCTTGAGTTCCATCTTCTTCTTTACCCACATACTTCCTTGCATAACCTTCCTTCTCTCCCTTGCATACGGGGAGAGAAAGAGAGAGAGAGAGACAGAGACAGATACAGAGAGACAGAAAGAGAGAGAAGAAGATAAATAACACCTAGCTAGCCTTGCTAGTGTAAAGACCCAGAGGGAATCATATTAGCATACTAGAAATTTACACACATGATATCTCTACATGCCTCCTTGTGTAGCTGAATGGTACATAAGAGGAAACAGTGCCAGACAGGAAAAATCTCCCTTCACGTTGCTGACCAGAGTGGTCCATGAGACTCCCAACATGACAGAAGCTTTCGCCAGGTACCATGATGGGTGAATGAGTACAGAATGCTTCCTACAGAAGGGTGAACAAAATGCCCAATGTACATTAACTTGTAGTCTAGAAGTACTAGAACTCACTCAGTAAAACTTTAACTAGAATTTTAAATTACTATATCATAGAAAGGAAAATATAAAATGTTATGATAATCACATAGACAGAAGACTCAATTTTTTGAGGGAATTGGGGTGTTTGGGACTTCAGGATAAGTAAAGTAATGTGCTATCTTCACCCTTGATGTATTTAGTTGATGTGGGAAAAAAGGAATTGTCAGGGGGTGGATGAAGTATGATACAGCTCTAAAAGTCCTTTCAAGTTTTTAAAGAGCAAATGGGCCATAAATAGCTATGAAAATTGAGAAGTAAAAATTAATTAGGTTGATTTATGCCTATATCCTGAATTCTTCTACCATAAAGCTGAGAATAGACCTTCATTTAAGAACTCAATGAATATTTGTAAAACAATGACCTTCTATTTTTCCAGAAGCATAAACTCAATCAATAAATCAAGGAAACCAGATTGTACTCTGCGTTTCCCATGACCAGTCGAGTAAAGACATAAATTAACAACCTGGACAAACCAATTCAAATCACTTAGAAATTAGAGTAAAAATAACCACACTCCCTGAAGGCTTACTACATACTTCATACTTCTCTCTTCATCAGCTCATTTAATCCTCACAAAGTCTTCATCATCACAATTGCTCTACAGAGGATAAAGCTTAAGACAGAAGAGAGCATCTCAGATGTTCCAGTTATACAGCTAAGCACTTCTCTTATGATAGATTTTAGTCAAGCAACCAATTATATTTTGTGTGTGTGTGTGTGTGTGTGTGTGTGTGTGTGTGTGTGTGCGTGTGTGTTGCCTCTGCTATAATACTTTACTTAATCGTGTTTTGGTTCAATGAATGAATAAAGGCACAATAAAATTTACAGGAGATAGCATGTAGAATGACGAGGAGAATCAAGAAGAATTATGAAGAAAACAGATATATTTAAAGCTGTGTAATGGGAACATGATGATTTTCTATGATGCTTGTTTATTTACATATATGTTTGTAAGCTTTCATGATATATAAAGAAGAGATAAATGAAAAATGTTCTTGTGATGTGACTGTGTCGAAGCCCTGAAAACAAAGTAGATGTTTAAGGAGATATGTGTGCTTCTCTTTTTCAACTGTCAGACTATAGAAATAATGGACCGGCAAGAATTTCCCCGGAGATTTCCCCAGCAGTCCTGTGCGGGGGGATGGTCAGAAGTCAGAGAAGGATTTTGGTTCTAAGGAGAAATTCCCAGGGCTCTGACAAGCTATCTCAGGGTACAAGCTACACCTAGTGCTCCATTTTTCTATGAGATTTTAACCCTGCTACAGGAAAGAGAGAAGCTAAGAGACCTTGTCTTACTTGTCTGGCCATACTATAAATAGATCAAATTTCCTCTACCAATTTTAGTTTCCTACTTTCTTTCAAAACACAGGAAAATCAGTAATAGTTTAATGGATCTAGGAGCCTGTTAACCAACTATCGTAGCTCCAAAAAATATCAGGCAAAACTTTTTTGTGTTGCTTATTGTTCTCTTATTTCTAATGCACATGTTTATATCCAAATCTCTCTTCTAAGTAGCAACACTGTTATTTGTTGCTACTGATATCAGGTATTATTGCATTTAATTCTATATAACAGTGTGTAACAAAAATAATTACTTAATTGCTCAGTAATTTCCCCAAATACATTATTCAGAAATGGGAAAAGCAAAATTTAATTTGAAACATTTTTTTATTCTAAATTCCTCACCCTGCAAATACTATAATACTATAAGGCATGTGTGTAAGTATAAACTTTTGTTTATGGAGGTGTGTATGCAGGCATGTACATGTGCATGTGTATGCATAGGCGGAGGCCAGACCAGAGGGCAATGTCAGGTATATTAATGTTGCTCTCCATTGTATTTTTTAGACAGGGTCTCATCAAACCTGGGGCTTTCAGATTTTGCTATGTTGGTTTGCCTGTGTATTCCAGGGTCTTCTAGTCTTGGTCACATCATGGCTGAGATTACAGGTGATTACATATATACCCTGGAACACTAGGATTTTACATTGATGATGGGGATCCATACTTAGGTCTTTATACTCATGTGTCAAGCATTTTATCAAATGAACCGTATCTCCAGCCGCAGGTCTAATCTTTGTGATGTCATAACATGTTCTGACTCATGTTCTTATCATGACTTAAAGCATTTACTATAACTGTCATGAAAAAGCTATTCAATAATAGCTTTATGACATGAATGAGGAAGAGGATAAATTAAGCTGAGAAAAGAGTGTCATCCTTTAACTGTATATACAGTATCTATCAGTGAGAATTTACCCTTGCGTCTAAGAAGTTACTTACCGATTTTCTCAATATCCAGCACTTTATTTTTGGTGAGTGTTAAGATACATCCAGAGGATTTCAAATTTTGTCCAGTTCCGTAAATTGGAAGAGTTTCCACTATTGTTTGAGCCCATATGATAGAAACAAGGTGATTCTTGCCATAGTGTCATCTCTAGTTTCTAGTCACCTGGGAAACATAGAGATTATTTTTGTTTTTCCTAAGTAAATGGTGAAAACTCTATATAGAAAAACTCTAGGAGCAGTATCATAACTTTTCAAGGAAGTAGATCCTCACACACCAGAGATTATTGTGAATGGCAAATTCTCAACATTTAGGCCAAGATCCATCAAGATCTCAGGTATGTGAGTCACAGAGAGTCATACTGGTAAGAACAAATAGCTTGATAAATAGGGTTCTCCTTTCCTTTTCCTTGCTAATGAAGGAAAACAAGACTCAGGGAATGTCAACTATCTATTACTGAAGAAGTGAGTGGGCCGTCAGGCTTCTCCTTTTCTCATGGTGGCTCATGAGGAGAGGAAGGAAGGAAAAGAGTCAAACACCAGAGGATGGTCTGGAGCAGAGTACAGAGGAGACTTAGAGGAGGATGTTCCTCTGTGTGTGTGTGTGTGTGTGTGTGTGTGTGTGTGTGTATGTGTGTGTGTGTGTGTGTGTGTGTGTGTTTGGTCTTATAGAGAGTTAAAGAACATACCAAGTCACACCTTAGTTTAATCCACATCTTGAAGAAGGATATGCATGATGGTTTTCTTCACTGAAGTCTGCCCTAAAGTTAGACTTGAGGTTTAAAAAAACTGGACTCGTTCAGGAAATATCAATCAGTATTGTCTTTTATAGGAGGGAAAGCTTCCATTCAATAAGTTTACAAGTTTGTTTGTGCCTGCTTATGAACACAAGGTAACTGATAGTGGGTCCAGACTTTTAAGGAGTTGGTAGCACCAAGTGTAGTCAAGGAAGATCTCATCTGGACAAATCTGTAAACATTATTAAGAGGACAGTTGCTTTTGGGTCCAGCCTGTCATCACTGAACTCAACAGAAAGTTTCTCGTCCAACTTAACACCACTGGTTCCTTCTCTCTTCTTTGAGTAACATTTGCTATTTTCCTTAGTTTTCAAGAAGAGCAACTGCCTGTTGTATATATATTATACTGATATATTGGTAAGTGCTACTTGAGTTCACCGAGAAGCTAGTTTGGAGACTGGGTTTGTCCCTCTGACTTCAGATCCACACTTTGGTCTCAACAAGTCTCCCCAAATCTCTTGTCTTAAGTCACGCTGGCACCCTAACTCTGTGATAGGGAGAAAGGATAATAATAAAACAGGCAAGAGTGAAGACATTGCTTGCTTGAGAACAGCTAAGGGGTAAAGTATTTCCAGTAGAAGTTACTATTATTTATATCACAATATAAAGATGTGTATAGTAAAAGCAACAAATGGGATGTTCATCTATTGAGATATGAGAGAGAAATCTTCCTAAAAATTTCTTAATAGTAAATCCAGAATTTTAGTTTTAATAAGGCTTGCTTAACTGATTTCTGCTAGATGCTGTAAAACTTAATTGGTATTTTACTATGTGTCTGCTACATCTGTGTGTTTATACTTGCACTCCAGAAAATGGCTATGGGAGATCATTCTCTGGAATGTGCAAAGCACATAAGGCATTTTAGCCATATTGTGCTTCTACTGGATTTGTCTGAGAAGTTACAAAGCCTCATGGTTTAACAATAGGTAGGTAATATTAATTTATTGCATTCTGCTATGCATGGAGTTTGTAATGAGATGGAAAATATACTTTTTAGTGTAACTATATAACATGGTATTAAGAAAGAAGTAAAATAAAAAGAAACATGAAAACAGAAGAAATGCTAGAAAGATGTAAGAATTTTTACCAAACAATACTTTATTATGAAGGTTAAGATGCCTAAATGCTTCCTTAAAATGGAAAAGAAGACTACAAAGCCTAAAATGTATAAAAGTAAAAAAGATAAAATTTAGAGTATACATATATACGTGTGTGTGTGTGTGTGTGTGTGTGTGTGTGTGTGTGTGTGTATGTATCCACTCCTAGAAAACACCCAACTTTTGTTCTCAGCACCCACATGGTGGATCACAAAAATCCCTGGTTCCAGTACCCTCTTCTGACCTCAGTGGACACCAGGCACACATATAATGCACATACATACATGCAAGCAAAACATTTGCTTAAAATAAAATAAAATTAACAAATCTTCAAAATTTGTAAGGTCAGGGATCAAGTCAAATGTCATCTTTATTTTAATTAATGAAGTTATTGATTTGTCTCTTGGTAACAATGACAATTACTGACCTAAAAGGACAAATATATATATATATATATGTATATATATACATATATATATATTATGTATATATAATTAGGGCTTTTTAAGAAGTGTTTGGTTCAGCCCAAGCTTTATGTAAATATTTCACAGTTGTTAAACTTATCAGTCTTCTTTGACTAACCTTCTGTGTATCCAGTAAACATACTTGATATTATATATGGTGACATACATACTTGGTGGCAAAATGGAAGAATGGACTTCTGATTAATCATCTCCTCCTGAAGGCTACATATTGTGGTGGGGACTGAAACTCAAGTCCAGATCTTAATCCCTTCTAGTAGACAGCTCTGGAACTGTTAGCTCTCGATTTTCGTAGTGAAATGGGTTATATCGTGTCTCCAATTTTAGTCCAATTCCTAAATGGTTTTAGAGTTATCCTCTTTAGAGTGGGGGATCATGTGGCAACAGTAAAGGCCCATTAAGTGTATACAGTTTCCTTCTGGTCAAGATGATAAAAATTTCTGGCTTGTGTGTAGATCTAACCTTCCAGTTTTACAGGGTCAAGATCCTGGTTAAGTGATCACCCCTCAGGAAGCTCGGACTATCCCTAAAAATACAGGTTCCCTTTAAGCTGGTAAAATGATGTCCAGAATAATTATCCCTTTAATGAGATAATGCATTGTTATTCCCAGATTTCTTGTCATTTGCACAGTAGCTTAAAGGGCACCAGTGATGCAGCTTTGTAAGTCTTCCAGCTTTTCTCATTTACTCAGAAAAGTGTAAAGTTTCTGATAACTTATCTTATTATTCATTTTTATTTTATGTGTGTTTTGCCTGCATGTATTTAGTGTAGTGCATGTGTCCAGTGCCTGTGAAGGCCAGAAGAGGACATTGGGCTCCTTGGACCTAGAGTTATGGACTGTTGTTAGCCCTCATGTGGATGCTGGGAACAAAACCCTGTTCCCTAGAACTCTTAGTGCTCTTAACTGTTGACCCATTTCTCCAGCCCCCTATAACTTGGCTTTAGTGTAATATATTTCACTGACTTTGAAATGCATTTCTTTATTTTGAGAGTTGAAAGGAAATAGTTTACCAAAATGGAATCCATACTTCCTTTCAACTTTCTTTTTTTAGAATACTGTTTTTATGATTATCATTAAAATTGCTGTAAATCTCAAAGTCTATATGCCTCAGATGTCTGCATTTTTCATACTTCTAATGTATATTTCAACTGATGATAAATGTCATTGAAGTATCTTCATTTACCTCATTTTGACACATTTCTCCCTTTTAAAATATATCCTTCAAATATGAGTTTAAACTTTTGCTGTGATATGGGCAAAGAACATTCTGGCCTTTAAAATATGTTTAAGCATTTCACTGTCTTCAAGATGTTTAAAATGATGGCCTGATCATTATTAAAAGAAGAAGAATTGTAACATGGATCCAATTCTATGTTTTAAATTAATTCTTTAAAATTCTGAAAGAATTGACAACCATTCTTTAGTATGTACCTTTGTTACACTAAAGTTAGAGTGCTACATGTTTAAAACAAGCTTAATATTCAGCATTACCAAACATAAAATATAGCTCATCAAAGGAATGGGAACTTTGCAGAACTTAAGAATAGTGAATTTGTTTGAATAATGGGTTCTAAAAACTCCTGCATCATATTAAAAAATAACTGAATCATTTCAAGAGGAGTAAAATGTACATATTTACATATCTCTCCATACATATTTGCATATGCACTTAAATTAATTAGAAAGAATACACTCAGTCTGGGAGGCATATATTTATGAGAGTGTTTACTTTCTATCATATTAACTTGCTACCATTTTAAATTTAAAAGCTTGTATTAACTTGTTAACTAAAAAATTGCATAACCTTTACCAATTTGAGGGAAATATAGTTTTTCATAATTATGAATAAACTCATTTTCTACCATAATACTTCCATATTTCATAGCTGATTTGATTGTGTTATCACAGAAATGTTTTTATGTCACAAAAGAAAAGTGTTATAATAATGCTATCAGTGAATATTAATAAATTTAATAATTCATTGACCTACCAAAATCTGCTAAGCACTCAGCATATTTTCATATGTAATTTAGGCACATTCATTTAAGAGGAATGTAAGCATTATTATCCGTACCTTCCAAACAGTATACAGCCAAGATTCCACTCTTACCCTCTTGTATGTCAGACTCACATCACACACCTAACACCGTCCTTCAGTATCACCTCTGGTGAAGTTAGGAAACAGAAAATAAGACAGTTTTCAGACATGAAGCCCATATATTTAGTATACTTCGTTTTAGTAAATCTACCCAATAGAAACAGTCTTAATGAATTAAAAGCTTACTAGAGATGAGAGTTATTATTTTTTCACTCTATAGCTCTCAGGTCTGTTTTCATGATGAAAATGACAGTGCTGTAGACCTGGCGTGTTGTGCTGTTTCTCACTGTTTGGAGTACTGTGCAAGGCCTCAGTTTTATGGTGTCATACCAAATCACCCTTTGGCTTCCACTGTTTTAGGGAGAAAGTGCCATGATTCTGTACCAAAACCTCCAGAGCTTACTCCATTTTCTGTAACTGGTTGGGAGAGTTTAAAAAAGAGATTTCATTTTCAACAGCTCGATGATCATGGATCTTCCCGTATACTGTTCTTTGCCAGCTGGGATGCCCCATATAGGTGAATGTTGGCAGCTAACATTTCTATAGAATTTTGTTTAATTACTTGTTTGTTGCTACTGTTTTTTTGTGGGGGGGGATAGGAGGTCAGTTATTCAAAACTGACTAGAACTGTGTAGCTGAGGACTATGTGAAACTGAGGAAGTGTGATGCTTATGTATGCATCTCTCAAAAGATGGGATTACAGGTGTATGTTACAATGCCTAGTATATGGTAGATCTAAGCCTAGGCTTAGAGTTCAGTCATCATGACTAGGAAGAAAGTAGACAGTCCTAAAGCATGGCTGCATGTGTCACAGAATGCATTAAAATGGCTAAGTTGCATTACATTCGTCAGCTGCATTCAACTGCAGTAATATTCTTTTGCCCATGTATTATAGTAAAGAGAACATCTCCATATTACATACGGCAAGCCTGTCTCTGTAGAAGTGAACAGAGTGACTCGAAAAGGCTTTTTTTTGCATAATCTTTTCTCACATTGCATGACTTTCTACTCTTCTGAATGCTAAAAGCAGCAAGAGAAATGGAAAATTTATACTCACATAACATTTTACAACAAAATGTTAAGCTTCCAAGATTGTAGTTTTTAATCTCTCTGAAATTTTTAATAGTTTTGTTCATAATTTGTTATGTAATGGAGGCAGAATATACATTAATACTACCTGAGTTCTTAAACCAGAATTTTCCAAAGCTTTTCTTTGTCCATTTTAATGTCTATATACAAGAATGATGAGTTAAAATAGAAGCTGTTTCAATAAATTCTTTAACTGATGAGAAGTTCCCAGAAGAAGCCTTATATATGTTAAAGATTCTATAGGAAATGACTAAAACTTCTTGATTCTTGAGTGTTGGAATGTTATAGATACAGAGCCAAATTATCTCAGGTTTTCCATAGTTCTTTAAAATCTATTTGTTGGGCCAGGCATGGTATGACGCTCTCTCTCTCTCTCTCTCTCTCTCTCTCTCTCTCTCTCACACACACACACACACACACACACATATATATATATATATATATATATATATATATTATTAAAATATATAAAAATGACAAACCATAATGGCTTCTACTGAGTAATATTCAAAGAAATCAGCACACTGTACTTACAGGATTATCTGCTAAGAAACATAGAACAGCTCATAAGTTCCTACTCATGCAATTGACGTTTAAAAAGAGACTAAACACAAAGCTGCAAAATCTCATCAACAGCCTGTCTTTGTAATGAAATCTTCATTGTCAACTAGACAATTTTATTAGATTGATTTTTTTAACCTGCCACATTGCTGAAAGCAATAATTTCTAAGAGTTTTCTGGTGGAAAGTGTGTATCTCTTTTGTGTAATATAATATTACCTGCAAAAGGGATAACTTGACCTCTTCTTTTCCAATTTCTTTCTCTTGTCTTATTGATATAATGAGAGTTTCAAGTACTACATTGAAAAGGAATGTAGATATTGGCCATCCTTGACTTGTTCTTGATTTTAATGGAAATACTTCTAGCATTTCTCCATTTTGAATGGTGTTGGCAGTGGGTTTGTTGTATATTGCCTTAATTATGTTGAAATATTTTTTCTCCAGTTCAATTTCTTCTAGAGCTTTTCACATAAATGCTTATTAGATTTTGTCAAAGGCCTTTTCTACATCTAATAAAAATCACCATTTGATTTTTGTCTTAAGTGGCTACATTAAAAAAATCAGAAAAAAAAAACGAATAAATGAATTAACTTTTCAGCTCTTGGGAATACTTGGAAAAGGCTAGATCAAACAAAACCCAAAACCAACAGTCAAGAAGAAATGACAAAAATTGGAGCAGAATTAATTAAATAGAAAATGAAAAATAATACAATTTATTAATGAATCTAAGAGTTGCCTCTTTGAAAGGATAAAGAAGTTAGACAGATCCTTCATCCAATTAATTAATTAAATCCAAATCAAGAAGTTCAGGGATGAAAGGGGGGAAACAACACAACAGACAACAAAAGATCCAAAACAGTATAAAGGAATAATTAAAAAACAATAACTATACTCTCTTACATTCAAAACCCTAAAAGAAATAGATAAATATGTAAATTCATGGGAATCCCCAAAGCTAAACCAAGAAGAGATCAACAATTTAAGCAGACCCATAACAAAATAAAGAAATTCCCAGGCTGAGATGGATTCAAAGGAGAATTGTACCAGACCTTTATAGAAGATCTATATCTAATACTACTTAAATTATTCAAAAGGATACAAACAAAGGAGGAACACTTAAATTCCTCTATGAAGTCAACCTCACTCTAATACCAAAACAGCGTAAAGACACAACAGAAACTTAGAGAACCATACCCTTAATGAGTATAGATGCAAAAATTCTCATGAAAATACTTGCAAATTGTATATAGACAGATCTGAAAAATATGGTCTACTATGATCAAGTCATCTTTATTCCAGATATACAGGATGGTTCAATATATATGTCAATAAATGCAGAAAAGTTGATTAATAAAAAGCAGCTATCTCTCTTACCAAGTTAACCTATAAATGAACTGAAAATTAGAACATCTAGGGGTTGGTCCATTTGACACTGGTCCTTCTCCAATTATAGCTTCTTGTCAGTTCTGATTACTGGCACAGAATTATAATTGAATTAAGTCAACTGATCCTGACTGGGTTTTGTAGGGTTTGTGGGTATAGGAGAATGAGCACTATAACACCTCAATGAACAATCTGATTAAAGTGGCCACTTTTCTTCTTTACCCCAAAACAAAAAACTTAACAAGTGAAAGAAGGGATTTTTTTGACTCAAGATCTGCAATCCATCATGGCAGAGGAAGGCATGGTAGCAGAAATATGAGGCAATTAGTCACATTGAGTCTCAGTAAGAAAGCGTTAGAGGTGAATGCTGGTATTCAGCTGGTTTTCTCCCTTTTTTTCAGCGCTGACCCACAGCCTACGGGAGGGCATCACTCAGTCTCAGAGGGGCCTCCCTCCTTAGTTAAACCTTTTTGGAAAGGCCATCACAGACATATCCAGAAGATTGTTTTCTAGGTGATTCTAAATCCTAGCAAGCTGAAAGTCAAGAGTTCCATTACACATGCCTTCTCTCCAGATCTGAACACTATTTAGAAGTAAAAGTCACAGCTGCCAGCTGCCAGCTGCCAGCCAAAGGATTGTTTTACATCACTAGCCCTTAGTACCCTCTTTGTGGAAGAACTTCTAAACTGGTTGACTGATTCAAGAGGAATTTAAAATCAACTGTTGTCTTGAAAGACTTATCACAGAGATTTTTCTTAGAAAAGAACTCTTGAGAGAATACTTATGAAAGCATATTTTCTGATCTTGCTCAGTTTCCTATCCTCTTTTCACTACAGTCATCCCATCTGTACTCTGGAGCTGAGTTTATCCACTCAACAGAAACACATTCATTATCTTCTATGTGTTGAGAATTGTACTGCTGCATATTAAACCATCCTAAAACTGAGCACCATAAAATAATGATTTATAGTTATCTCTCTTAGTCATGAGGGATAACTTAGCTCAGTCTGTCAGTTCTCACTCGGAACCCTTTTGTGTTTATGGTCAAGTAGCAAGTGGGATAGAGAGATCTGAAGGGTCAACAGGAAGTGGTTTCTTTATTCCGAATCCTAGTTTCCAGTGTTCTGTGTTGTCCTTATTTCCAAATTCTCTCTTGGGTTCCTCAGACCTTTCTACATGGTTTGGTCTTCTGAAAGAATGGTGGTCTTAGGGAAATAATACTGTTTATATGGTATTTGATTTCTAAGAGGAAAAAATAAGAATACAATATTCTGTCCTAGTGTGTTTTCTCTATTGCTGTGATAAAACTCTGTCAAAACCAACCTGAAAAGGAAAAGGTCTGAAGCACAGATCATGTGGGAACACTGGTTCCTGGTCTGTTCCTCTTGGTTTTGCACAGCCTGCTTTGTTATACAACCCAGACCATCTACCCAGAAGTGACAATGCCCACAGAAACCTGGGCCCTCCCATATCACACGAAAATCAAAACATTGTGTCCACAGACAAGGCCACAAGCCAGTCAAGTAGAGGAAAATTCCCAAATTGAGGTTCCTTCTTCCTAGGTCTATCAAGTTGACAGCTGACACTATCTGGTGCAACTGGTGGAACAGTTAAGATTTATAGATAGAATTGATTCAGGATGACTTTGTGTTCTTTTGGTCATAGCAGTCAAAGAACATGAAGTCAAGACTCCAGCTCCCAGTGAAGAAATAACAAATTCACATTGTAAAAGAAGGTCATTGTAGGTTATTTTGTTGGGTAATAGTATAGGTTATATCTAATATCTAATAAAGAGCATGAAAACTGATCTCTATATTCTACGTCATACTTCTAAATCACTAAAGCTATAAGAATTGGAGTTTCTTTCCTATTTCTGCCTTTTTGCCTCAATTTCTCTTCTATAATTTACTTTAGTCCCTGTAGAATTATAGCTTTTCAGTTATAGACACATCTGTTATTTAATGTTTATAAAAAGTATCTTTTCATGTCTTCATCATCTTTTGTTAATTAAAGTTTTATGATTAAATTTCAAGAGAAGTAAGAGGAATAATCTAAATGCTAAAATGGTAGTACCCACATTTGGTAATTTGGTACAATATGAAAACTAAGCAGCATCCTTTCTTTTTCATTTGTTCGTAGTTCTAATACTAGTTATCAACTGTAGACTCGAGTGTGGGCATAACCTGCTCCCTGTTATAAGGTAAGCATATTTCTGTTATAGTCTTATCTTCTATTACATGAACATGTGACCTTATTTGAAAACTGAGTCTTTTCATACATAATTAGTTAAAAGTAGGTTATTAGGTGGACTTTAATATTATTGGTATAATCTTAAATGGTAGAATTTGACAAAGACATGGATCTAGGAAAAACTATGAAGAGCACAAGGAGAGGACAAGCATCTACAAGTCAAGTACATAAGAAAATACATCTCCTTCCAACCCTTAGAAGAAGCTCAAACTTATTAGCATGTGTTCAGTTCTGACATCTGGCCTCTAGAGCTTCAAGACAAGACCATTATGTGGGCTAAGCCATGTATTTTGGAAGTGGACATCTGGTTAAAACCACCTTGTAAAGCTCCTGCAGTCCACATTCTCATAGAGCATGTGGGACAGACAACACCCAAAGAATTCCAAACACTGTGTGTACAATATCTGTAAAGCTGAGATAAGCAATCACAAGGAAAATAAAGGAAATTCTATGAGAGCAGAAGAATCTATTCTAAGTTGGAAGGTCAGAGAACATTTTTATAAAGAAGTAGTGTTGAAGGTAAGATATGAAAGATGTCTGTATCGAGGCATTGGTGGTGGGGGGATAGTGACAAAACGCACAAAGGTGTCTGTTCAGAGAGAGCTTGATGGAATGAAGAGGCATAGGGAATTGCAGTGGAGTTTAGCACAGAAAACAAGAAAGAAGGTGGTTCAAATAAAACTAATAAAGTAGGCAGAAAACACTATGCCCTATAGACCTTGTTAAAGACAATTTTGAACACCATAGATCAATGAAACTCTCTTAAAGGATTTTAAGTTGGAGATAACAAGATCATATTTGAGTCTAAAAACTCACTATCACTCTACCTGAAAAACAAGCTGGGAGAGTTGGTGACAGGGAGAAGCCAAAAACTTGGGAGGCCAGGAAGGAGGCACACATAAGTGGGAGGGAACACCAGACAAATACCTGAAGTGATAGAAAGACCACACAAAAATGGGTACATTTAGATGTAAGAAATGAAAAGAGGAAGACTTCTTGATGGTTGGGGTCAGAAATGACCATGATCATTTCTTTCCCCTTCTTTCAGAGAAAGTAAGACCCATTTTCTGAGTGCCAAAGTTTAATAAGCATATCAAGAAGGTAATTAGTTGTATAGAGACCTAAGAAGTGAGTTCTAGATAAAAGAAGCAAATTTTAGAGCTCTTTAGTAAATACACGTTGACTGGAGTTTTGTGTACAGTTGAGAGGGTGAAGAAAGAAATGGAGCATATAAATGATATGGAATTAATTGCAAAATTATTTGATTTTTGGCTCATTTTGTGATTATTTCATAAGTAGAGACTAGAGTTTCTAAAATATTGCTCCTGCCAGATCATTTTTTAAAACATTGAGACTCCTAAAACAAGTTACATGTCATCAGCTTGCAAAGCAAGCTGGATAATAGTTAATCGTATGTATTTTTATCAAAATAAAACCAAGACATTGCAGTTCAGTTTTTCTACTTGGAAAAATCGTTTTTATACACATTTTAGATAAAAATAAGGTAAGCATTGATTTTGCTTTTTATAATCTAAAAAAAAAGTAGGTATTTTCAAAATAGAATCTTCCTGCCCATAGGGACAAACAGGCCTTATCTGATTGGAAGCATGATTGGATTTTTTTGTGAGTACTTACTGACATTTGGTACAGCCCCTATCTTTGAATCATTCCATTTCTAGCAGCATCACGATCTTATTGCAAGTATTTATTGTTCCTGTTAAAATAGAAACACATGTACATGTACTGTTTTCTTCTTAAAGGAAAGTTACTAGAGTTGTATCATTCAATTGGTTTTTGGAAATGCTAAATTATGTTTGTATGTGCCAGCATGAGTGAAAAGAAAATTTAAACCTAGAATTTTGGAACACTGTCCTTCAGGTGTGATATGGTCATTTCACTCTTGAACTCTTGAAGCTGAGATTTACCTCCAGGAGATTCGTGCAAGATATCTAATTCACAAGGCATTGTGCAATAGCCACTTATGAGACTCTACCCCTCCCAGAGGATAGATAAACTATCATTTGTTCAGGGGATAGGATTTTCTTCAGTAGTGTAGCTGCCTGTAAGTTACCCAAGCTCCTGTAAGCAACCTCTTATCCATGTACCTATAAGTATCCCTAATTAAACTTATTAGTTTACCAAGTTAGGCTTAGGCAGAACCGATCCCTCGGTCTGTCATTGGTGGCCAATTTGGAATGAGAAGACTTTTGTTCATATCTCTCCAGAAAAAGTTAATACAATATCTGGCACCTGAACAGGGACACAACAGAACCAAAGATGAGTTTTACAACACTTGCAGTATCTCTGCTGTGAACGATGAGACTTGCAATGAAGTTCAGGCATCTAATGGTGGAACAGCTACAGGGCCAATTTGTTATGACCCTCCATCCCATGTCGCATGGAATGGCATGCCTTCTTGGCATACTAGCAATTGAAATTTCCTTGCCATACGTGAAAAGCCTGCTTCATGTAAAAGTAGAAAGAGAGTCTGCTGGAGAAATCCCAAGAAATTTCCCTTTCCACGTGGTGTACAGTGGCATGCCTCCCAAATCAGTGGGGTCTGCCATGTGAGCATGGGGATAGATCCCAAATGTCCAACAGACTCCAGAATATATTGAAATCCCTGAAAGTAGCATGCATGGGATTGTAAGCAGGCCTGTGGCATTAGCGGCGTGTCCTTTGCTCTGTGTAATTAGACATACAACTGAAGATCAGCTTTTTGTTCAGAAAGAACTTGCCTGCATGAAAGAGGTATTGCAATAAAAATAAAAACTTGTGTGCTAGCCTCTTCGAACCTCTAAATTCGCAGTAAAAGTGGTTGGGGGTGAGGAGGTGAAGTCAAGATTTTGGCCTGTTTCTTCAAAAGGCTGGGGACAAGAAAGAAAAAAAGAATACACATTATATCTGTACTAAATAGTCCCTTCTTGGAATAATGGGGAGAGTCAGTGAAGAGAAAGAATGAAGTAGAAATAACAGAGGATGTCCTTCAGGTCTGTCCTTTAATACAGGAAAGGGGGAACCCCATGATACATCAGGCTGACCAAGCCTTGGTAACAGTGTTGTATAGACATTGATAGTTATGGAATACTCTGTCTTTGAACTGCTTCAACTGCTAAATACTTAAAGAATTATTATTTGAGTATTTTTATTTATTATTATTTACTTATATATATATCTTTATATATGTATTTATGTATTTAATTAATTAATTGTGTGTATGAGTATTTTTGCCTGCATAAATGTAAGTACACCCATGTTGTGCAAAGCCTGTGGAGGCCAGAAGAAGGCATAGGATCCCCCCGGAGTTGGAGTTACAGACAGCTGTTAGCTCCCAGTGCATGAGGGCAATTGAACCTGGGACCTCTGGAAGAGCAGCCAGAGCTCTTACCTGCTGAGCCATTTCTCCATTCCCAGGAAATACTTTTCCTTTGTAAATTTTATCGGGTGTTTTTTATATTTCATATAGAACATCTTAAGCATCATTATACCCCTTTCCCATTTGAACCTCCCATAAACTCACCACTGAACTTTATGCATTTTGTCATTTCTTTTAGGCATAAACTGAAAGACCTTCTCACAGACTTGCTGGTGATGCTAAAGGACATAGAGTGGGTGGGATCAATGGGAGTGCTATAGAAGCAGAGAAACTGAGTCCGAAAACTACCTATCCCCACTTAAGAATAAGGCTGTATAAGTTAAGGCAGTGTGAAGGAAATCAGTTCCTGATGGACTGACTCATAGAATCTGTTAGTAAAACTCTATTGCTAATTGACATTTTCATGAATATCAGATACTGAGAAACAATACAGAAAAGAGAAGTATTACTAAGGAAATAGGTTTTACAGATCATCTACAAAGCATTGTTGCTTACATCTCAGTTAAAAAAAATCATCAATGTCTTTCATGGAGCAATGTCTAGTGGGACCATAGAGGATGAAATATGCTTCAACACAGCACTTGAGAAGATAGTGGAGTGGACAGGTTGAAAAAATCAAAACAGCTTTATATTTTAATTATTGAGAGGGACATTGGTAGTAACTTGTTGACCTAAGTACTTTGCTTAGGGGTTGGAGAGATGGTTCAGTGGTTTTAGAGCACTAGAGAACATGGGTTCAGTTCTAGCTCACACATGACAGCTAACAACTGTTCATAACTTCAGTTTCAGCAGATCTGACACCTTCTTCCAAATAACATGTAGGCAAAACACTCATATATATAAAATAAAAATAAAAATAATTAAAAAACAGTTCTGTTCAAATAATTTGAAAAGGTTTGGTTGTGGGGGAGGAGCTGGATGGGAGCTGGATGATCTAAGTACAGTGTTCATGTACGAAATCCTCAGAGAATAAAATGTTTAAAATTCCATGTCTGATTCTTGAAATAAAGACCATTGCTTGATATTTTGACTTTTATGGTTTTTCGGTTTGTGTCTGTGTTTGATTCTTTTCTGAGGCAGTCTCCTGAACCTCAGGCTAGCCTTCAACTCCCTTTCCTCCTGAGTCTGTACCTCAAGTTGCTGAGATTACAGGTATATGTCATCATAACTTTGAAAATTTCAGCAGCATTTTGGGAGTTTGTTTGTAGGGGATACCATATCTCTCATTTTCATAAATATAATAAATCTTGATTTGAGGTAAATCTACCAACTGTATCTTTGCTGGCACATTAATTCTATAAGTCTTCATTTATTTAAAACAATGAAAAAATCTGAAATTTTGTAATCTCTCCTTTCATTTAGAAAATATTTTCAAGTTTTATTTACACTGAGAAAATTGAATTTAGAGAAAAACTAAGGGTTAGAATTTACATTATGGCTTAAATTAAAATTATTTTTTAAGTAAAACTTCACTTCTAGAATTTTTATTCTAATTACTACCTCTACTACCGCAGAAATGATGGTAACAGAAGGAAAGCAAGTTTGTTTTTTACCATTTCCTATGATGCAGATATTTTATTTTACTTTTCATATTTTATTTTATGTATATGAATATATTGCCTGCATGTAGGTAGGTACACCCGTGTCATGAAATGCATACAGAGGTCAGAGGAGGGTGTCAGATCCTCTGGAATTGGAGTTACAGAGTTCTTAGCCACTATGTGGGTGCTGGGAACTGAACCTGGGTCCTCTGCAAGATCAGTCAGTGCTCTTAATCCTGAGCTATCTCTCCAGCCCAGATGCAGAAAATTTATATAAGCAAATAACATTTTGGAGCTGGAGACATGGCTCTTTTGTAACGAACACATATTGTTCTTGCAATGGACCCATCTTCCATGCTCACTACCATCTGAAATTCCAGACCTAGGGGAATTCAACCCTGCTGTTCTCTGCAGACATTGCACTCATGTGCACAAACCCATGAAGAGACACAAACACAGATACATAATTAAAAATAATAACAAATGAATAATCAAAATTAAACGATATTTTGAATTATTTATCTATGTCCATAAACTAATTTAATTATATCATTTGACTTTAGTTATTCTTAAAATAAAAGTCAGCGATTTATTCTTACTATAGAGATGAAAGCCTGAAATTTAGAGTTTTTAAAGAACTCGTTCCAGTTTACAGAACTGGGAAGTATTGCACTGGATTCAATCACACGGTCCTTAGTTATGAGGCCCCAGCTGGGTCTCTTGTGCTTTGATACTAAACAAGATGTTTGGAAGGCCAAGCCGTAGTCCTGACACCTTTTTTAACATTGCAATAGCCCTGGTGCCTCTGCCAGTTCAAACACGGTAGCCAGGGCCACTGTCAATAACAAAACCACCACGCATCTGAGCTGATAACCACACTGCCAGTTCAAACACGGTAGCCAGGGCCACTGTCAATAACAAAACCACCACGCATCTGAGCTGATAACCACACTGCCACTGCCAAGACTTTTTAATGACTACAACTTATAGGCAATCAGAGCGTCGGATTCCTAGGTGATCCGTGCTAACTAAAGTGCCCGCTCAGCCTCAGAATCACTCAGAGCTCCTGGTGTCCATCTCCATTTCTTTGGCAGAGCTGTTGCTTCACACTTGAGTGTATTTCCACCATCTATGCTCAGAATCATTGCAATCAAGTTATTTTAGACAATTGATGATAAAGTGGCCCTCGAGGCACATTTTAGCTGATTTGAAGGCCTTATTTATTTTATCTCTGGTAAGCTTTTTTTGTTATTTTTTTCTATTCTCTAAGCTCATAAATGACTTCCTCCACTGAGTTCATTTTTAGTGTATTTGACAAGCTCACTGGACTAAAAGACCTCTGGCCCAGGTGGGAATAAACATGTAGAAATGTCTAAATTACTTAAATGTATTTGCTCTCAGACAGAAATGTGAGTTCCCAACAGTATTTCTAGATGCAGTTGGTCATTTTAAGGCCCACTGATAATGAAAAGAAAGTAGCATTTTAAAGAATAGAAGAATCTCATTGATACTGTCTACTGTCATAGAAAAGCCATTTTGTTTAGCTTGCGGGGGCTGAGGTTGAAGAGAGTTTTTGTTATAGTTAGGGGGACATGCAATTTATTATATGTATAATGTATTAGACACACAAAAAGGGAACGAGTAACTTAGTTTGTGTTTCACAGTATCAACACCTTCACTTATGGAATATTTAACAGATAAGGTGTGTGACAAACACTCTGTGAAGAATAAGACATTGTGAATTCACATATAAAATTCATATGTATAATTCTCACAATAGCACAATAAATTCTTTTATAGATAAATAAGAGAGGTAGAACAGTGAACACATTAAAATACAGTTGGTTAGGAATGTCAAAGTCAATATGGTATACACAAGTTGATTGGAATCATAATGATGATCCTTGTTTATGTACTAAAGAGCACCTGTAGTGATGCCATAGCAACTATCAGAATGTGTCAACTTGTGCCTCATATCATCTCTCTCAGATTACTCTGGGGTACATATTAAACTGTAATTTCTGGGCTCTTTCACTGACTTTCTTTGTGATATTCTCTGGGGGCAGGACAAAATGATCAACATCTTGATTTATTCCTCAAGTGACGTATCATTGTAATGTTTAGAGTCAGTGTAACTAACAGGTAAGCCAATGTCTAAGATTAATACAGGAAAAAAAGTCTAGCATGACACATCAAGTACCTGGGCTGTAATCTTACTTGGTTAATGACTAGCTCTATGACTATCCAAACCACCTCATCTTTCTGGGCCTGCATTAACTCATTGTAAAGTTACTATGTTAGAACATATGTTTACTCTGCCATTTTACAAACAGTTTAAATGGATTCTCATTATATGGGGTATATTAGTTCAACACTATGTCTAAGTCCTGTTCAGAGAGCCACGTGCTATTTGTCAGACTTTGGCAATCTGAAGAGGAGTCAAGGTGCCCAAGAATATAGTCAGAGAGGACTCTGTAGCCTGGAAAAGGATCAATTGGTCCCTTTCTTGACTTTTACGAATCTGTAAAGTATAACTAAAGATAGTGATACAGACTGCCCTTTTAAGTATGTGAGGCTTGGGACACAGAAGCACGTTGTTATGAACTAGTACATATTTTCATGGAAAACAAGTAATATTTTCTGTTTGAGAATTTTAGAATTGGCAGTAAGTACCCCCTGACCTATTTCAGCTAAAAGGTAATTAATTCCAGTCTCCAATAGTATTCTTGTAAATCCAGCAACATGCATTGATTAGTAGATGCCACAAATGCCTTGGACATTAAAAGACAAGTAAATATGTCCTGTGGGGCTGCCTTGTATTTGGAATTAACTGGTTTGTGGGAAAAAAGAATCTGGAATCTGCCTATGCAAATGCACGTTTAACAACACATCATGAAATGCAGGGACACAGTTCATTTTGTAAGGATATTTGGGGAACCTGGAAGAAAATTTAATCTTCATTTTTAACTGGCTGTGTCTTGTCCAATGCATTCTGCACATTTTTTTTTCACTTAGGGCACAAAATAACTAGCTCCTGAATATTCACAGTGAATGTAATCAGAGAAAGAGCCAGGAATAGAAGGAGCTACAGAGGGTACTGTCTGTAACCATGAAGACAACAGGACCACAGTGCACCTGTGATAGAGAATCATTCAACAAGTACCGAAGAGCTACACTTTAGATTCAAGCCACTGAAATCAGCAATGAAGTTAGGTTTTTCCCTTTGTTTAAGTGACAGGATATGACCTGAGAATAGTAAATAATGGTAGTATTCATTCATTCAACTCAGTATTTATTGAACTTATATTCAATGACAGAGACTGATATAGGTCCTGAAGTTTCAAGTAATAAACCTTAAGGCTGACAGAAATAATTTCTCTTACAATTATGTTTTATTTTGAGAACAACAAAGAATGGATAAATGAATATAAAATACACAGTGTGATAGACGGTGGTAAGTACTACACAGTGTGGGTTGTAACACGGTTGCAAATGAAGGAGGCTAGTGACAGGTGATGGTTTTAAACAAGGGATTCAGAAAAGTCTGACAACGAACATAGAACAGAGACTTGATATGGTTGGAGAGTAAATCAAAGTCACATCAGTGAGTAACTTACTCTAAGTAGGGGTTAGTGAAAAGCAGGCACATAGTGAGTGGGAAGAGAAGGCAGGCAGGAACGGGGAGATGACGGGAAAACATTCTTGAACAGTAGAAAGAGATTTCAGGGTGTCAGGTTGTGTAGGAATTTTAAACTATAAAATATTTAACTCTAATTCTGAGTAAGGTAAAAAGTCAGAGAGGCATGTAAGCAGAAGGACGTATAATTTGATTGGACTTTGAAAGTTTAGTTGAAATTAAACTACAGCGGGAAAGGGCAGAAGAGGAACTCCAGATGGGGCACTGCTGCTGTGCACAAGCTGTGAGTGATGCGTCTCGGATCAGGAAAGGATGCTGGCTGAGCAGGAGATCAGCGTCAGACACGTTTTGAATGCAAAACAAATATGATTGTCTTTTATTCCTGATTTTTCAAACTTATTGAGTTATAACTGACAAACTTTAATACATATGTACATTCTACAATAATTATCATAAGGAAGCAAAATAACATATCTGTCATTGCACGGCTTCATTTTATGTATGGCTAGGCGAACACAAATTTTATTCAGTATATTTCACAATACAATATCTAGTATAGTCATCTTAGTATTATGTTTCTGTAACAACTGTAACTTATTTATCTTAACCTTTGAGCTGCTCCTTACTTACACATACTTAATCCCTAAGAACCATCACTGTATTCTGAATCCCTGAGGCAGAATTTCTTAGAAATTCTGTATAAGTGAGATCATGCAATATTGCTCATCCAATTCCTGCCATATTTCACTGAGAGTAATGTTCCCTGGGTTATTTTATGTTAAAATAAATGATAGGAGATCCTTCTTTTTCTGTGTACATTCGTTCTAGATGTACATTCACTCCACAACTTGGCTACCGTGAACAATGTTGCAGAGAACATAAAAGTGCAAATATTTCTTGAAGATATTGATTTAGTAATTAATTTTGGATTTACACTTACAAGTGGGATTGTCAAGTGATATAATGGTTCTATTTTTTAATTTATTTTTGCATGTGCATGTTGAAATTCCATGTTGATTTCCAAATAAGATGTACCTACTTCCATTCTCATCTTGTGCTCAAGAGTTCCTGCTCTTCACACCTTTGCTGCTTATCTTTGTCTTTTTGATAATAGTTCTTCTAACAGTGAGTAAAATGCTTCAGAAGTTTTGAGTAAATATGCATTTGTACTTGTGGATGCTTGGTGAATATATACATATGATCTTTGATATATTTATATATTTGTAGTTAATTGGCTTACTTGACATTGTATAATGAATGCTGTCCCTTGTGGATTGTTTTGTGAAAGCTTTTGACTCAAAGTCTAATTTATCATGAATATGCTTAGCTGCCACTGCTATGCTTTGGCTGTAATTTATATGCAGCAACTTTCCTATCCCTTAATTTCAGATTATTTTTTTCCTTGGAAATAAAGTGAACATTTTACAGGCAGCATATGACTGCATTTTTTTCTCTAAAATTTATCCAACTACACTATTTCTGTTGATTTGGGTTTTAATCAATTTGCATTTAAATGGCCTTTTGTTTTAATCTTTCTGTCTCCATCTCTCTGTCTCTGTCTCTCTATTCCTTTTTCATTCTCTCTGTGAGATGGGGTTCTTGCCATGTGACCCACACCAGTCTCCTCTGTAGTTCAGGCTGACTTCCAGCTTGTGACCTTTCTGTGATAATCTCCCCAGTTCTGTGACTGTATCAGTATAACACCACAAGTGCTCTATTTCCATTTTCTTATTTTATGTCTGTTTAAAGTTCCTTCTCTCCTCTTTTCTTCTCTTGATACCTTTGTGTTTCATTGATTTTTACATTAATATGCTTTGATTGCTTTCTTTTTAATCTTTTATGTATCTTCTGCTGATTCTGTGGGTAATTTTTATAGTTAATATCAGATTTGCATAAAACAGTTTATAATAGGACATTTTAGCTGATAACTTAAGTTCAAGCACATACAAAACTTCTCTATCACTAGCTCTCTCCCACACACTTGACTTATTTTATTAATATCCCTATATATGTTCATTTGTATTTTACATCTTCTAATTATTTTTTAACATTTTATTTATTATTTTTAGTTTATGTGTATGAGTGCAATTTCTGCATGTAGGTAGGTGAACCTGTGTAGTACAATGCCAAAGGAGATCAAAAGAGAGTGCTGGGTACACTAGAACTGGCCTTACAGATGGTTGTTAGCCACGTAGATGCTATGAATTAAAACCTGATTCTCTGCAAGAACAGTCAGTGCTCTTAACTGCTGAGCCATCTCTCCAGTCCCCTATAATGTATTTTATATTTATTTTAATACTTTTATCTCTTAATCCTATCTTAAACTTAAGAGTGATTTGTATACTGTTATTACAATAATAGCATATTCTTTATTTTCTCTCATATTAATCTTTACTAAAGAGTTTTGTAAATCCAAGAGTTTCTTAGATTAAGATCTTGCCATTTGGTATCTTTTCTATTCAGTTTGAAGATCTGATCCTAGTGTTTCCAGTGGGAGGGCTGCCGACGGTGAGCTTCCTCAGCCTTTGGAAATCTAGGAACATTTTTTCATCTTTTTCATTTCTGAAGAAGAGTTTTTTCAGCTGAATCATTTGTCTTGTTTTTATTTTGTTATTATTAGTTGTTTTATTTTTAGCAGAGCATATTTGGTAGTCCAGTGCTTCTGAACTATAAGATTTTTGCTGAAAAGTCTGATTATAGCCTTTTAGATTTCCCCTTAAATATGAAAAGATACTTCCTTTGCTGATTCAAAATTTTTATCTTTGAAATATAAGGATCTAAGTATAATGCATCACAATGTAGTTTTCTTTTAGGCAGATTCATCTTATTTTCTACTGTTTAAATTTCTGCTTTTAGATGCCCATTTCTGTCTTGATAATAGGAATTTCTGAGTGAGACTCTGTTCATCCCTCTCTTTTGGTTTGGAGTATCTGTAATGGTTGGTCAGTCATGTCCCAGGATGCTTCCTTAGTTTTTATTTACTCTTTTAGATTCTTTTCTTTATGACTGGTTCATCTCCAAGGCCTGTCCTCATATTCAGCAATTTTTACTTTGACTTCCTGTACTGCTCAATCACTTTGAATTATTCCTAGTTACTGCATTCTTCAGCTTCATAGATGACTTCTATATTTTCTATTCTTATCTGCAATTTCTATTTTCTTACAGTGTTCTCCTTGACCCCATACACATCTACAGGAGAGTCATCTTGAATTCTATGTCAGATAAATCACAGATCAGGGCTTGTTTGGCTTGGCTTCTTAGGAATGTTTTCCTGTTTCTGTAATTATCTTTATCTCAGCTTTATGATCTGCATATTAGGAAAAATAGCGATGTCCCTCAGTCTTCAAGGCCTAGCCTAATAAAAGACAAGCACGTCTAATCAATCAGTCCAGAGATTCTGGGTCAAGCCTTCATGAAATTCAATCTTCTTCATTTGTCTTGGGAGCCCATAAGCATCTAAAGTATATTGGATCCCATTAGCATTCCAAGACAAGCAAGAATGAAGCCAGTTCTCAGAGTATCCATGCTGGACGCTCTGAAAAGTCTTACTTTCCCCAGAGAGAAACTAGGTTCTTATTCTTTGTCCAGTTCATTATGTTATAATGGAATCAGTAACTGTGATGACTAGCTCTGTGTTAAAAATAAAATGATCATCCTTGTTATCACTGATTCCCATTTGTCTGTTGCTAGAATATTCTAAGTTCTGGATCACCCAATTATTTGCTTGCCTCTCCAAGGAGAAGCTGGGAGCTGAGAGCTTTTTTTTCAATCTCCATTCAGTTCCTGAATACAATCTCAGTTAACTACATAAACAACCAACTTTTCTCTCTCAGGTAACCTATACTATTTAGGTTCTATCAAAATACTCCAACAAGTGGCAAGAGAGATGCCATTCCTCTGAAGAGTGACCAGAAACATTGGGATATTGATGCCATTTTTTCTTCCTAAAGGAGAAACTGGAGGTGAGGGTCTTCCCTCTTGATCATTTGACACTCTGCCAGAAGTAGGGGCTTTTGTGAGAAGGTACCTTGAATTTCTTTTTTACTGGCTTTGTTATGTTTTGTTTTAATACAAACATTGGGATGCAGAAACCTTTAAAACAGCTTCTTTATTTCTCACAGAAAAATGGGAAGTCCTGGCATTCCTATTCTGCTGTTCTTCTGATGATATCTTTCAAGAGCCAGCTGTTATTTAGCAGGTCTTATTTACCACTTAGAATTTTTAGAAATGCTTAAGCACATTATACAGCATCCTAAATATTCTCCCTGAGAGTATATTGACATGACTATTAGATGCTGTATTATTATGATCGTTGTGGTATTAAGTCCTGTCATTGTGAACACTAGAGAATATCAAGTTGCAAGTATAAAACATGAAAATGTTTTAAAAAGAGATTAACAGAGTAGTGTCTTTAAGTTCTATGGATGGGGCATTTTTATAATATTTTGTATTGTCCAAGGAAATTCTCCTTTGTCCAAAGCAGAGAAGTACAAGTTTGGACATATCTGCTTTGGATAGAGACTATGATCTTTTTTTTAATGCCTTTACTCTCCTAAAAAGTAGATGGAGTATTGTTTGACTCTGTTCTCATCAAGTCTCTATAATCTGTATATGTATCTCTTCCCGTGTCTCCTTTTCAATAATACCACATTTATAATTTGAAGTCAAGTGCAGCACGAATATTTTTATCATGGAAAACTAATGATACCGAATAGGGCTTTTCTTTTTGATAAACGGGTCATGAAACATTTAATAATGCAACAATTGGAGTATGAAGAACCTAAATCATTATGTATTGAAAGTACTGAGCTCAAACTCATATCAGTTTTCCAGGTAAACACTGAAATGATTTCCATTTAGAAAGTAAAATAAGTATACATTTTAGTGTCTGTTTTCTCAAGCTTTGATATCCGGAGCTTTGCTAATATTAGAGAAACTATCCCACCCAAGGTAGCCAGTTTTAGAGATGATAAACAATTTGCCATTTCGACTACAAACCATTCAATACAGAACACTTTCTCCAAAGTACATGCTCTGATCATTCCAGAGCAAGAACCAGGCAACTAGGAATTATAGGTTAGCACCTCAGGGTTCATTATGTCATCCAAACCAGCCAATTCTGAATTTGTTTTCCCTGTTGGTCTGTTTCTTTTCTTGAAAACCACAGTAAAAACTGCTGTTCTCCATGCCTTCCTCTCCCTGGGTCTCCAGGGTGACTAGCTGACTTTGAAACCTCCCTAAGTCTCCCCACCCCATAGTATTTGTTCAGTCCTGTTGGAAACTGTGAACAATATGCTAAGCTTTAAGTGGCAATTGTTGCTCAAATCTTTGAGGAATGCATTCAAGGTTAACACATTTGAGGAAAATATAGTAATAAGGTTGGGAAGAGAGGATTTATCTATGATTTGAGCCTAAGAAAAGACTGCGGATCCACGGGGATGGGAATGTACTTATAAGTAGTTCCCTTTTGAGAAAAGGAACCAATCTTTTATAACCCAACACTGAAAAGGATAAGCCGTGCTCAGATTTTAGAGAGGGAACTTGGACTTTGAAGGAATACTTTGGCTGAGGATATTACCTGGGGATGAATCTCTACTAAGTGTTCAGCTAGTAAAATGGATGTCTCAGTTCTGAATGAGGGCAGTAGATGTATACCTCTGCACATGCTACATATAGAAAGATAAAATCACCTGCCAAATGCTGCCTAGCTTATAGAATTCATGAGCTCTCTCAGACAGTCCCTATCACTAGAGAGAATAAATGATGTGGTTGAAAAGGTGCTAAAAGTTCATGCCAAATGCACAATCAGATATATTCATTTGGTTCTGGCAGAAAAATAAATGTAAAATAAATTAGCCATTTATAACTTAGAAAAACCCAATGCACTGTGGAGATTTATCAAGTAGACCATGAAAAAAAATTGACTGTCTTCGACAAAGCAATTAAAAATAAAAATGGGTGCAACTGAAATCCAAATAGCATAAGCTTCAAGAGTAGAAGCAATGTGAAAATAAAAGTTTTTGGAGCTTCTTTGGCTTTCTTGTTTTTGTAGCCCTGGAAATTCAAAGTATTGTGAAGATTTGTGATCTATGGATCAATTTAAAATCTGCTTAATTATAACAAAAATAAAACAAAAGTCAAATGCTAACTGATCTCTTAACTCTCCACTAAGTTAATGTGGATTTTAAGAGAAACTAGTGTGATTCTAGGGAAGATTTCTGTTTGCTCTTGCTTTTCTCTCTGTAGTATTTAGAAAATAAAAATTGCACAATCCTCACTTGCCATTAATTTATTATTCTGATAAATATGTTAAATGAAATTAAAACCTTTAAAAATGTTTTAAAGACACCGGGGAGGAGTGTTACGAAGTGCTGTGTTCTTACGTAGCTGCTGCACTTACGAACTCACCGCTGTTATGGTTGATTGCACAAGAACTCAGAAGGTCAAGCCAACAAGATCAGTCAGCATTCTAACAGACGGTGGTAACTAACCAAATGGGATACACAGCAAAGGAAGGAAGGAAGGAAGGAAGGAAGGAAGGAAGGAAGGAAGGAAGGAAGGAAGGAAGGAAGGAAGGAAGAGGGGGAAAAGACAGCATAAAGTTGGAAAGGGATTATGTTGTGGGGCTTCTTGGGAAAGTAGAAGGAAGAGGTTGGAGGTGGCTATAATTAAATGCATCAACTACATGTTAGGTTGTCGAAGAATAAATGAAAACTATTGAAAAGAATGTAAAGGACACAATAATAGAGCCACATAATCTTAAGGAGTCTTAAAATCCACAATAATTCTGGTATATAGATAGGAAACACCAAAAAATAAATAGAATTAATTAACAGAAAGTTAGAAAGTTAAAAAGAAATAACAAACATTAGAGATTTCATTAAAAAAATCCATGAAACTACTGTAGAGTTTCACAGAGAACCCAATCAAGGGAATAAAAAGCATAAAACACAGCATAAAAGGTGAATGTATTGATGTTCCCCAAATTCTTAGAGCATGTCTGGGTGCAATGGCTTGAGTGTTCTCAATGCTTTACTTGCATTCTCTTTCTAATATCCATATAGGTATATGATCTCTAGAAGACCTAGTACAATCTAGCATATATTTCTCTGGTCCTGTGCTTTTGATATTAGAAGACAAAAAGGTACTGATTAATAAAGGCTAAACATTCTGAGTATTTGCTATGGATTTGACTCTCTCTATCTCTGTTTAAATCTTCAGAGCATCCCTTTCATTCTGAACTTATATTTTTTTACTTTTGTAGTTAAAGATGACAGAACTTGAGAGATGGCTAAGTGGTTAAAAGCACTAACTGCTGTTGCAGAGGACCCAGGTTCAGTTCCCAGTATCCACATGATGGGTAACAACCATCCATAACTTCAGTTCCAGGGTACCTGACTCCCACTTCTGGTCTCTTCAAGCATTGCGTGTATGTGGCATACCTACATACAAGCAGGCAAAACCCTCATACACATAAAATAAAAATACACTTTAAAATGTTTATAGAGCTGAAGTTTATGACAATTAAATAGTTTGAGGTCTGAGTTTGTAAGCTGGGTAGGACAGACCAGAACCAAAGTCAGTCTAAGTATAGACTATGAACATCAATTCATTATATATTATATAATCCACAGGGATATATTTATTATTACAGGCATGGTGCTATGAGAAAAGTTACATTTATTTTAGCTTTTAAAAACTAGTTAGAATTTGGTTCTTAAAAAGTAATTGAGGAGGAGGAAAAGTTTATACAAAGACACAGCTTTCAAATATTGTGGGAGGGGAATCCTTGGAACTCTCACAGCATTGTAGCAGGGATTACCAGACACTGATGTTGGGACAAGACTATAGGAGATATAGATTGTTATTTATACAAAAATAAACTCAACAACTTATCTGCTCAGTTAAGTGAAATATTTCATTTGACATTTAGAGTACAGAGTATAGAGTCAACTTGTAAATTGTAGAGTACTCAAATATCTTGAACAGATTTCAAAATAGCAAAGAATGTGAAAACCAGCTACATTATAGGAATTTAATTGTTTGAAAGCTACCTTTTTTAGGCCAGATGAGATAAGAAAGTAAAACATGCTTTCATATGTGAACAGTGACAGTAATCCTGTTATATTGTCCCCTGGAATCACCCAAAACAGTCATAATTCTTCCTTGGGATTGCCATTTGCAGTGCAGTGCTCAATATTTAGGTTAAAATTCTGAAGATATTTTATATGTAGCATTTTTTAAGAAGTTAGACTTTAAAAAACACTTCCTATACTTACAAGATCATGAGAGGATTATCATGGTGGCATTTGAACTTTACAATGGGAGTTCTTACTCCTGAGGTTGCACTCCAAAACCTGCCCCTCATGGTCTCTGACACAGCACATTGACAGTGAATATCTGTTGATAATCTGATCATTAGTTACTGTATTTTAAAACTAAAGAAAAATCAGACTCATAGCCTAAGAGAAGAACTTTCTCAGGACATAAAAAACCAAGTTCCTGAAAACTACCAATTCTTAGTGCTGTCTCCTCTCCCTTTGGTACATTCTCAAGACTCCTGCTGGTACTCGGGATGGGAGGATGGGGAAGAAGCAGTATTCTACCCTGACTGTTGCCATTCTATGACTTGTTCACTCAGCACAGAGGCAGAGTATCCAGTGGACATTAATTACTGAGGCTTCGAACACAGAAACTTCATGGTGTCCTTACCAGAGGCAGAAGAATAGACACATAAATCAGCCTGCTATTGGAACCCTAAATTCTATTTTCCTTTCCTTGGTGTACTTTGGAGATAACACAATCATAATAAGAAAGACAAGGATACTTAAAGAATCCCCCATTGGAAAACAGAAAATGGCTTTTATTTACATTTATATAGCATCTCTGCTTAATTTTCTCTGAATTAAAAAAAAACAAGTAGGTCAGTTTCCCTCCCCAAAATAGAGTAGATTTATCTTCCTCAATGTAATGCAAAACATCTTTGAGAGGTCATAAAACACACCTTACAGGTTGTTTTTATTGCATTTCACACTCTCTTCCTATTTTTAGGTATGTGGTATGACTGAGTTTGACGCCAATCTTTAAGGCAATAATGCTTTGACATTTTCCAGTGACAGGAATTTTCATGTAGCACACTCAAAAGTACACAAACAAAGGAAAAAATGCCCATCCTTGGGTAAGAGTTTCTTGTGTACCACATAGGAAATTCAAGAATCCCTTCTGCATTTTCCCCAGAGCTCAGAAGAATTATTACGAAGAACCTGAAAGTGAAGCAATCCTTTCTCACAGGCAAGGATAAAGCTAAATTAGAGAGAATGTAATTTAGTAATTGTGGAGTTTTCAGACTCAAGTTATACAAGAAGGCCGCTCATTGATTTCCCAATTAAATAATCCAACAAGTATCCTGTGTTTGTGTGTGTGTGTGTGTGTGTGTGTGTGTGTGTGTGTGTGTGTGTACATGTAATTGGACGGGGTGAACATGTGCATGTCTGCCTGTGCATGTGGAAGCCAAAGGTTAACACTGAGTGTCTTCTTTAGTGACTATTCACCATAGTTGTTGAAACATGGTCTTTCATTGAATCTAGAACTTGTTGATTGTCTAGAGTATTTGGTTAGAGACCTGCAGGTATCCACTTACTCTGCCTTACTGTGGTTACAGACATGTATTACCACATTTAGCTTTGTAAACTAGTATTAAGAAATAAACTCAGGTCTACATGCTTTCGCTACAAGTACTTTCCAACTGAGCCATCACTCAAACAAAGGAACTCTTACAGTTTTTAAATACACTGACTGTGTAGTTTTCTTTCTTTGTCTCTACAAAATGACTGTGGCAGACCTCAGATGAGCACCAAGTTACTCCTAGGACTTGTAGAAAATTAGTTACACTTATGTATAGTCCATGATAATGTAACTAGATTTGTTTAATGCCCAATAGCATGTAAAAAATGTACATTATGACAGAGTAGTAAAATATACAAGGAACCTAGACAGTAGATTTCATTAACATCAGTTAAAAGAAAGGTTTTGAAATAAGCAAGAATGTTATTATTTGGAAGTGATTGAAGAAGAAACTTGGTGTTCCTCACTTAGTGCTTCTTAGACCTGCTTAGACTTCACCTTACAAAGGAAGACCATGGAATGCAACTCATGTGAACTGTGGAATCCTCAAAATTCCCTTGCTTGTTGCCTAGTGCTATGTATTATGCTGTGGTGAGATAGTATCAAAATGAAACTCTTCCCTCTACTTGATTTACACCAGAGGGATCATTTGCACCAACATTCAGAAACTCAACTGGAAGTCTTCTGGAATCGAGTTAGACAAGCTCAACATGAAGACCGGGTCCTAATCTCTGAAAGCTTGGAGGATATTAGCAATAAATGATCATGATTTTGAATATCAGTGCTTCTTGGTGTTTTAAATGAACACATGAATTATAAATATTTCCACTGAGTGACTGTGACATCTCAAGGTTAACCAAGTTACAGAGAAATTAAAATTCCACTCAGGATAAGTCTCCATGTAAAATCAGCTCAATTATAGACACAGGACAGGTATAACTTGTATATTTCTTGCTGTGTTAATTGATAAGCAAATACATATTGTTTCTGGTCACATCTCTAGAAAAGGAGATTCAAGAGGATGTTTTTCAGATTCCTTTTTAGGCTACTTCCTTGTTATATGATGCTCCATCCAATCACCTTCATTTTTATTTTTTTTCTCTTTGGTAGCTTCTGAATCCATTTAGTCCTAGAGTTCAGTGGGCTTTTCCTGCACTTAGGCCCTTTGTGTATCATGCACTATTCTATGTTCTTTCCTTTTCTAAGTCTTCTTGATGCTTTGAACCATGCTAACAGACTCATTAACACCCATCATAATCAGATAATATAACCTATACTTTTGTTTCCTTGGTCATATCAAGACTAGTGTTTGTTTCTGTTAACAGTGGTTCAGTTATTTAATATCATTCATGTTATGCTAAGTTTCATTCGGGTCAAGGGCAAGTTCTTTGTGTACTTAATTATTGTTCCATTCCTAATGCAGAATTCAATGTTGAGGATTTAACACACTCTGAGCAAGTAGCTGATTAATCTACAAAATAATTACACATTCCTAATTCTGTTTTTCTGATGCTAGTCTGTATTAAGAACTATGTGAAAATGAACTAATGATTAAGTGGCAATTAACTTCATTCTTCACAGATATACCTGGTGCACAGAGCATCATCATTCATGTGTTTCTTACTATGCCTGATGGCCTTCTGTGAAGCAGAGTGGGAAGGTTGACCAGCCATGAACTCTGCTCTTAGCCATTATGCTATTCATTTCTGAACCTTCTTTACACGTTCACTACAGCCTAATTACTTTCTTCCTGTCAAAGCAGGAGTGGGAAAATAAAAGCTGCAAAGTCCAAGGAGGAGTTCAAGAAAACCAAACAGCCTGGACATTATTGTCAGGTCATCAGGTCCCATTGTAACTCCTTAAATGCTAGCAGCTGATTGCTCTCAGGTCAGCCTCTGAGTAGCCATTACCTCAGAAGTTTTCTAAAAATATTCTTTTACTTTCATTTTATCCTGTCTTCATCAGGCACTGAATAAACATAGTCAGATCTTAGCTAACCTATCCATCACTGTTCTGGTCAAATAAACCAATTGAAGATAGTGCTTAAATACTGATACTTTCTGGAAGATGAACTCAGAAATGGCCCTTTCTATCTTTCCTCCTTCTAAGCAACCATCTCCTCATGCCAAGAGATTTTTATAGATAATCCACATATAGCCAGTATTTCCTGATATAACACCTATGTTTCTTCACTCTACTTTCTAACTCGAGTCTATGCATTATAGTAGTAAGTTAAATCTTTCCCTTACTTTTAACTCATCTAAAAACCAGTCAAGCAAAAATTTTAAGGCATATTGTCTACGGATTCACATTGTTCCTATTTTCTTTGATCTTTTATTTCTGAGAAAAATATGTCTTTATAAATGAAGTAGACATTCAGAACTGAGACAGGATTATTGCCTGTGTCACAGTAATCCAAACCAGGCTACCTGCTGGAGGAAGGGGTGGTGGCTGCTCCCTTTCCTTTGCCTTTTAATTTCCACAATTTTTGTTAGGTAAAAGTTTGATTATAGGTTCAATGGCAGGCTTAAATCAACTTGTCCTTAAATCTTAACTATTTTTAAAAATCTTACTATATCCATTGACTTTGAGGAAAAGTAATTTCGGCAGTTTAATATGAAGCAGATTTCACTTTTGCTTTTCTAATAAATTATACATACAGCTTAGAGGATGCTAGGGAAGATTTACATGAGGAAAACACTCCATAGGCATGCATAAAGTATACTTCCCTGTTTGACTAATCTTCTGGTTTTATGTTAAATCCTTTAATTTAATTTTCTCATTAATGTCTAAAACTTGAGTCTGCACAAAATGACACAGTATTCAAGTAGCTTTTCTGGTGTTTAAGTTCCATTTCTTCCTTTTTATTCATTCATGTTAAGGAAAACTTCTAAATTAATCATAATGTTTAGACATAAATGAAATTAAAACCAAAGCAGTGCAACTTGGAATAGAGCTCCATGTTCTAATAGCAAATTGACATCTCTCTTCAATATTTCTGAGAGGAGAGAACTGAAACTTGAAAAGGAAATTTCCAGCATACTTACCAGTTTATTACATTTGTCCAAGGTTACTCATTTGCTCTAAGTCTTAAATCTTATTCTCTAAAATAGGAAAAAAAATCTTTGTCTTTTAAAGGTCATTCATTTAAATTAAATGGATTTTTATAGTTACAAGAAAATGAAAATTATTCTGACAAACTTTCATTAAATAGAGCAAATTAAAATTTATAATACATCTCTGGATGTACCCAGAATCTGAAAGTAAAAGTATGTGCTTGATTAAATGGTCCCTTGGACTGGTTTTATTTCATCTTCATTCTAACATTAGAGAGATAAGAACATTAAATTTACATGTTTAGCCAACATACTTCATTTACTGTAATCACAACTTCATCTATGTGTCTTTGACAGCTTGGGCACTATTTTTATAATCACTTTAATGATATATTTTAGGCATGGATTTGTTGAATCATAATTCATTTGCTGTGACTTAGTAGCTTTTACTTTAAAAAGATTTTTATTGATCTAAGAATTTCATAGAATGTATTTTGATCATATTCAGGCCCTCTCCTCTCTCTCTGTCTTGAACCTTTATATGCCCCAGCTCCGTGTCTTATTTGTCTTTTTTTAAAGTTCTATGAAGTCTAGTGCGTATTTTCTAGATGCTCTTTGCATGGATCTCTTCTTCAGTGTCTGGTCAACCTACCTGGCATCACCCGAGTAAGGAAAACTGACTCTCCCTCTCCCAGCATCTACCAGTTGCCAATAGAGCCTCAGCTAGAGCTTGGGCGTCCTGCCCACCTCCCTGACTCATCCTGGGCCTGTCTGACTTGGGCTTGCATAATTCTTGTCCACGCTGTCATAAGTGCTGTGGGTTCATATGGGTAACAGTCCTGCGGTGAGCAGACACAGTTCCCTCGTGTTCATCTATCACCTCTGGCTCTTACAACGTTTCTGCCCCTGCTCTGTACTAATCCTTGAGTTGGGAGGAGAAGGTGTGATATAGTTGTCCCATTAAGAGCTGAGTCCTCTGCACTATTATTCTTTGCACATTGTTCAGTTGTGGGTCTCTGTGTGAATTACCATCTGTTACATGAAGAACCTTATCTGGTGAGAGTTGAGAGATGCAATAGCCTAAGTATAACAGTAAGTCATTATTATGGTTTAAACTTGTGGCCAGAGAGATTACAGTTCATAGGGGAGAGCCTTTACTATCATTTTACTAAACAGACATCGTAACTTTTACTTTAAGACTCATTTGTCTTGACTTTAAAGTGGAGACAGTAATTTCAAACATCATGGGGTATTGTAGAGCATAAAGTTCTTCCAATTCACAAATGGAGGCTATCTTTGAATGTATTTGTGCCTTTAAATGAATGCAATTCTTTATATTGTCCTATATCATTTTTTTCTGAATTATCAGCTCTAATGTATCATCTTTCCTTTATGATTTTATTTACTCATATCTTCTCTCTGTTTTTTCTGTCTATTAAAAGTTGATTGTTTTTATTTTGCTGTTGAAAAGACTAACTCTTGACTGTGCTAGATTTTTCTATTATTTTTACATTTTTTTTCTGAATTTATTTCTGTTAATTTCTTTTGTATTTCTTCAATTTTAACTTGACATTTAGGATATTCGTGCGTCATTGTTATGTGTTGTTTTTTGAGGTATTTATGACTATTTATCATTTCCTAGTGTTGCTTTTGCAGGATCCCAGAAGTTTTGGTATGTTGTATATTTTTTACCTTATGATATATTTAAAAAGTTCTATTTTGAGTTTTCTTATTTATTTAATAGTTTTTTAAGTATTTTATAATACATAAGGCGTATAATACCTAAGGAGTAATGGCACTTTTGTGCTCTCCTTCACTAGTAGTTTCTAGCTACATTCCATTCTGGTCAGCAAAGATACTTGGTATGATTCTGATATTAAACTGGCTAATAGTTTGGGAATCAAAGATGTGATTCTTGCTATATAATCATGTTTTATGTTTTATTTGGAAGCATGTGTATTCTTTTACTATCGGGTGGTATGCTCTAAGTCCATTTGACATGTCATGTCATTTAAGTTTTAATTTACCATTTTCAATGAATTTGTTTGCAATTTCTGTTTATAATTGAAAATAGAAGGTTCTTTAACTTTTAAATTTAATTTATTTTTATATGTGTGTATATGTCATAAAAAAATCTTGTGGGAGAAAGTTCTTTCTATGTGGGGTTTAGGAATGGGATCAGGTCATTAGGCTTCACAACAAGGACCTTTACATGCTGAGCCATCTCACTGACCTGAAAGTGGAGTGTTTTATTCTCACTTTTATTGCATTATCTCAATTTGTCCTTTATGTTCTATCAATATTTTTATGTACTTGGATGTTTTGATATTTGGTGCATGCACTTTTATAAATCTTATGTTTTCTTATTGAATTGATCCCTTTCTCAATATATAATGAGTTAACTTGTCTCATTTACTGGTTTTGATTTGGTCAACTACATCTGTGACAAGCATGACCATTCTTGCTCTTTTTTGGGAGGGGAGGGAGGATCCCAATGGCAAGAGATATATTATTGTGTCTCCTTACTTTCCGTCTATGTTTGCATCACATCTAGAATTAGTTACTTTATACATCACACTTATTTGCTTGTTTTTAATCCATTTAATCTTCATGTAGCTTTTCATGGAGAATTTTATGCATATACATCTATTTATTTTTAATTAAATATTTATTTTTATTGAATCTTTGTGTTTCATACAGAACATTTCAATCAGTCTTAGTCATCCTATGCCCCTTCCCCACCGGCACTCCCCACAGCCCCCATTTGGAGTCCATACGTCTGTCATCTGTGTTAAGGCCTATTGTGTCAATTAGTGTCCCCAGCTGTTTTTCAGTGAAAGGTCATCCACTGAGGCCCAGTCAGCCTATCCAGAGTCCCTTGCTTTAAGAAGATTAGCTCTTCCTCATGCAACAGTAATCAGTTGCCAATATTTATTCAGTAAAGAGTGGGGTCTGCTGCCTATTTCCATAGTTCCATGGTAGGGTTTTGTCTGCTCGAGTTCGCATGGTTCTTGAGCATGCCAACATCATTGCTGTAGGTTCATATGAGCAATGTCCCACCCAGGACCTGGTAGGTTCTATGTCCACATGGTCACGCACCTCCTCCCTGACTCTTACAGTTTTTCTGCTTTCTCTTCCACATTGGTCCCTGAGTCCTGGATGAGTGAAACTAAATATAGGAGTCCTGTCCAGGGACCCACACTCTGCAGATACCTAATCTCCATGCTTTATCTATTTGTGAATTTCTGTGTTCCTGGCCCTCTGTTGCATGAATGAGCTATTATGCCAATACCATGCTATTTTTATTATTAATGCATTATAGAATTATTTGAAATCAGGGATTATGAAATCTCCATCTGTTTGTTTTTTTATCTTTGACAATTTGTTTATAATTTACCTTAGCATGAGTTTCAAGATTCATCTCATTTAAAATTTTTTGTGCTCCTTTGACTTCATATCTGTTTTATTCCCCTCAGTTGCAAAACTGTCTGCAATTATGTCCTTGGCCATGCTACAGTCTATCCCTGTCTCTTCTCTACATGTTTGACTAATATGTATTTTCTTCTTCGTAACAGTATTTTATATTTTAATAAACTAGCTTTGTTCATTTTTATTTATTTTTCTGTTTGCTTCTTTGATTTGATGCTTCCTAATGACATCTGGTCAGTCTTTTTTGAGATTTAATCTAGCTTCCTGCTGAAATGTTTAGTTGACTTTTTAAGTTCGGTTATTGCATTCATCAGCTTTATGATTTCTGTTTTGTACATTTGTATTTCCATTCTTTTCTTCTGAAATTCTCACTTGTTTATTCATTGACCTCTTGACCTCAATAAACATCATTTTGACCATCATTTTGTGTTCTTTGTTGGGTTCATTATATTTATTTATTTCATTATTGTTTGTTTCTGAAGATTTATCCCATTACTTTATTTGAAAAGTGTTTACCTCCTTGTTCATATTCCTTGAATCTTTTGGTCAGTTTCTAAGCATTAGATTAAATACCCAGCTCTGTCAGCCTTTACACATTGCCCATTTATAGGACATTATCCTCACCAGTCAGTATGACATGAATCTAGGTGCTTCTCAAACCATATGTTCATTTCTTCTTCATGTCCTCCAGGAGAATAAAGTGTGCAGCTTTCTATCCATGCCTGAGACCAATAAGATAAAAGTTAGTCCTTTAGAAGTCAGTAAGGTTCAGAATGTAGATATGGAGTCCAGTTCTTTCTCTCCACCAGAAGAAGCAGAAGCTGACATCTGTAACCTGTTCTTTGATTGAAAATGGGGATCACAAGCTATGGCAGGTGCCCCTACATTCATTCAAACACTATGCTCTTTCAAACTGCTGATTTGTTGTCTCCCACCTCAGGGTTAAAATGAATACGTGGACATATGCACAAGGGTTAAAGGTCAGTCACCAATGTAGCAACCTGAAAACTTATAGGAATAGAAGAACAAAACCCTCCCTTCTACAAATAAACTATAGTCTCACTTTCTCAACAGGATCAAGCCAGAGGAAAATGTTTCAGAAAATATCCACATGCCATTTAAATTCTCAGGGAACTAGTGATTGTCTTTCCTTTCATCTCGAAGAATAGGAAAACTGGAAGCCAGATTTTCAGAAGCAGATAAACCGAAGGCATTAGGTGTTCAGCTTCACACCTACATTGATGCTAGGAGCTGGGCTTTCTATCTGGAATAAGGCAAAGGAATCACGGGAAAAGGCTGTAGGGCTATTCAAAACTACTACTTTGTTTTCTAAACTGTCAGGAAGACTATCAAATCCCAGGTCTGAGCAACTTTGACAATTCAGTACCCAGACTCATTCAGAGGTAGCTGCAAAGGTCAGAGAATTACTAATATTTTTAAACTTCATCTTGGCAGATGTGAGACTTCTCTCAATGGCCCTGGTCTCCCCAAATAAGACCTTTATGAAGTTCTCACATGTCCATTCAAATTTGCCAAGGACTAAGAATCGCCTCTCTCTTCAACTTCCAGACATGGGCAAGTTGGAAGTGAATCAGCATGGCAAATGTTCTGGGAGTTTCATGTGCAATGCATCCCCATCCAGGATGAAGCTTGTAACTGGAGATTTATTATCTCAACACTCTGTACTGAGCCAGGGTAGAGGTATAGGAATTGTACCCATTCCTATTTAAAACTACTGTATTGGATAGAACAATAAATGACAGTCCCTGTAATTTTTCCAGAAGACAAGGTTGTAGTCAGTCTCTTGAATAATATCAGTAAAGATTTGGAGCACAAGATGTATGCTTCAAAAATTTCCAGCCTCAAAGAGTTGATGGGAAATGGTTTTTCCTACCTGTCATCTGGTGCTGTGCTATGATGGGGCTTATGGACAGTGTGTTGTAGGCTTTTCTGTTCATTTCCAACTTGGAACTTTCTCAGTTATCCAGGATATAGAAGTATTTCAACTAGATCCTGATTTTTTTTCTCAAAAGGAATTGTGGTATGTGTAGCAATGTAGTTGTTGAATATGTAGGTAATTAGGCTTCATAGTCATTTGCTAATACTGCCAATTCTCTGACAGCTCTAGGAGGTAAATATTTTTGGAATCAATAAGTGCTGAGGCAAGCAACTAATTTAATAGCATGATCAGTCCTACCAGGTGTAAAAAGAAACCACAGCAATGATAGTCCTCCCAACTACAGCACCATGCATTCATCCTAAATGAAATAAAGAACTTTGTGTCAAATAGACTCATCACAAATGATCTATGTCCACAATTAGTGTCATCTCTGGTACATTCAAATGGCTTCATTTTGCCACTGCATTCATGAAAGTCACTAAATTCACTTCTGCCTCTGTGTGAATTCCATTTTTTTCCAAAATTGTCCCTAGCCCTGATTTTGCCAATATATAATAAAACTTATCTGATGTTTTCATTATAATTAATTATATCATTAACTATTATTAACAGATAAATAATGAAATAATATGATAAAGTTCAGGAATATTTTTTCCTTTTTTCTTTCCGCCTTCTTGGATTGTTTTTTAAATTAATTTTTGCAATTTACATACAATATAATTTGGTGAAATTTAGAAGCTCTTGCCTATCCACATCTCACTTTATGCTTCTCCATCCAACTTAATGTAGTCTATTATATAATATATATGTATGTATAAATATATGTAATAAGGTGTATAGAGTCTAATTAGTGTCCCCAAATGGGTCCTTTCACTGGAACCTAGTTAACCTACCAAGAGGAGTCACATCCTTGAAGGAGACTGACTCTGCCCCTCTCAGTAATTATCAGTTGCCACAATTTCCTAGATTAGCTTGGGTAGTGTAAATTTTCACACAAATTTATTCATGCATGTGTACATATGTTAAAAGTTTTAAAAAATAAGTTGTATTGAGTTTGTGAAAATTTCGTACAACATATTTTGATCATATTTAGATCCCCTCCCTTATCTGCACCCCTCTTATAGCCCCACTAAATTTCATGTATCCATCATATATGTTAAGAGCTTCTGAGCCAAGTTTGTGTTCCTAAATAAACTTCAATGTGTGTCTATCCACTGGAGCCTAGCTAACTTATCTAGTGTCACATCCTTAGAGAAACCAAATCTTGCTCTCCCATAATCAACAGTTGCCAGTAACTCCTCAGTTAAGCTTGGTTGGGGCTTCTCACCCACTTCCCACTTCTATGCTGGGATTTTCTAGCTTGAACTTGTCTGGGTTTTGTGCATACTGTGACCCATTCTGTAAGTTCTATGAGCAACTTCCCAGCTGTCTGGGAAACTCTTTCCTTGTGTTCTTCTACAATCTCCGGCTCTTACATTCTTTCCACTACCTCTTCCGCAATGGTCCCTGAGCCTTGTGAGGCAGAGGTTTGATTATAGGTGTCCCATTCAGGGATAAGCATTCTGCAGTCTTATTATCTGCACTTTGGCCAGTTGTGATTTTCTCAAATAGCTTCCATATTATTCAAGGACACTGTAACTGCCAAAGGAGAAAACCAATCAGTGATCCAATCCGACTGTAAAGTCTATGAACCACAAAAATGACCTGCCTAGTAAATAATGTCTGCTAGTGCAGTAGTGGCACTTTCATATTGGGGTTAATCAACAGCTGTCTAATTGGATTTAAGACTTGCTCAGTGGGAGGGAACTCCTGCGTGATACTGTAAACATTTAAATGTACATGGTTGTAGAAGTCATAAATCCTAGAGAAAAACCTACATTTTGTCACATAACTAGACCAAAGAAATTTCTTTTGGTATTTTAAATATGTATCCTTATATTTACAGGCAAGTGTACTTCTCACCACTCATGAAAGAAGCTTTTTGTGATTGTTGCAACAGATGTAGACTATTATAAAGTTCCACAACTGGTCAAAAACAAAATAAGTGTCTGTGAGGTGCCCAGGCCTAAGCCAAACTTCTACAATGCAACCTCTACACCTAAGACTTAGGGAACATAGCAGAACAGCAGAAAGAAAGAGAGTTACTGCATCTGCTTGTTCTCACCAGTGAGTTTCCTTCATGCATCAGATGGCGTGTAACAGTTTTATTCTTAAAAAACAACGAAAATTGAAATTGAGTTATTTTGAGGTATTTGACTACATACTTTTAATTGTTTCTATACTGCTAAAATGTAATATCTAATTAATTCAGTCAATTTTGTGAAGATAAGCAATTTGAACCACTGTCTCTTTTCTAGGACATAATCCAATTGTTTTATAAATTACATTGAAATTATAGATACATATATTCTATGTTGGTTAGTAGGGAATTGTGTGTGTGTGTGTGTGTGTGTGTGTGTGTGTGTGTGTGTGTGTTTTGAATCTGATAGGAAATTACACTGAAAACTAATTACTTGAAAATATGGGTAGCTCCCTTTATATCAGAGATTCTCCTAATTGCACTCTTTGTTTCTGGAAGATGGTGATGAGTGTAAGCCTATTCTTCCTATCTATTGGATTATGAGACAATTCTGGTTGAATACCAGATGTGGCATCACTGCTGCTCTCACTGTCTTGGAGCAGAAGAACAGATACACTATTGATCTATGAATAATTCACCTAGTTCCAGAGAAGTAGATTTATAAAAAATGAATGTTTATGTTCCCCCAAAGATTTGTAAAAGAACAAATAGTTTTCTTTATCTTTACTGATTGTATTTAGTAATGAATAGATCTATGGAAATCATTTTAAAATGATGACTAATTATGATAAAATATGTAATATTGTTTTAAAAAAGTTAGAAAAGCAGAAATATGACATAAAATTTGGGGGGGGATATTTAGAATAGAAGCGTGTATAAAGGATGGAATGGTTAACAGAATGTGCTTGGGTCATATGTTTGAATTTAGAAGAACCAGAGAACCAATCCAACCTGATATAGGAATAAGAGATCTATTGGTTCGTATTACAAAAGTTCAGGAATAGCTGGATTGAGGTATCTCAGATCTTTGTCTAAACACCCTGCAATACTGGCTTCACTTTTAAGGCAGTTCCGCAAGTTTGTTGGTCACTAGCAGCCACAGGTTCCTCACTAACTAACCATTTATACGGAAGGGACTCTCTTTCTTAACAGTTTAAGTTGAAGAAAATTCCATGTATTTATCTCATTAGCTTGGCATATGCTGTATGTAATTGTCTACTCTGTAGATGGGATTAGATGAGCTAGATTTAATCTTCAGTCTCCACTTTTTGAAAGTTGTGTAGCAGTCACTTATTTCCAAACCAGAGCAATTAATAAGTAGAGCATTATCTACAGACAAGTCAAGGTTTTAATGCTTTGAATGTAGGAGAATTGATATGGCTGCATTATAAAAGATTTACATTAGAGTAGAGAAGGAAGAGTATTTGGAAGGATGAAGGACAGAGATAAGCAGTGATGGTACTTGTTTCTGCCTTCATCTGCAGTCATTGCTGCTCATTTTATACTCCAGGTAACTCCAAGAGGTAAGTGCGTATACTATGAAAAGCCAAGGAAATGGAAAGGATATTACTTCAGTGAAAACTAACCCTATGGACTAAATCATACACTGTCATTTATATACCCTGTCATTCATCATGAACTGTCATCTTACATTGTTAAGTTCTTCTGTCATGGAAACAGCCTTGAACCAATGTTGAAAACAGAAAAGTCTAACCATGTCATTTGGTATGAGTCAATGGGCTCTTTGGTTTAGTTTATCCAGTAAGTGAATGATCTAAGCGTTAGAGTGAGCAAATTTTCTGGAGGGTGTGAGGTTTGGGGTGGGGGGCTGTAGTGTGAGGGAGGTGGCAAGTTCAGCTTACAAAACAGAGCTCTCAACTTATCCTCACTTCCCTCTTCCATTTAGAATCACACAACAGCTCTAAATCATGGGCCTTTCTGTGCTCCTGTGCTGAAGACTGGCTTGCTCCTTGCTGTCTGTTCTGTTTGGCAGGTGGCTCAGAGCATCATCTCTCTGCCAGTCCTTCCACTGTTCCCTCCCCTTATACACTGTTGACATCTGTCGTTGTGGGGTTCTTTCCCATCACTTATTTTTGTAGGCTTGTATCTCTCTTGTGTCTGTCAAATTTCTTCACTTGTATTTCTGAGGGAGAACAGGCACTCACATTTAAACTACCTCATCTGACCAGTGGCACTTCAAACTATTTCTGCGTCATCACCTTATATTTTCATAACTGATAATGTTATAAAACCTCACTTCATGATCTTAATAAATCTATCTAAAACCAACATATGTATTTAATAGGTTCTAAAACACTATCAACATCTATGAGATTGAACATATTCCATGGTCTAAATTTTGCCTCCATATTTATATTTATGATCACCCTGCTTTTGAACTGGTTTCCACTCTGAAGTGTCAGGATGTACCAAAGAGAATTTGTATTCTAGTCACATTGTACTTAAAATGGCAGACCACAATATGACAAAGATTATATTGAGGATTTTCCTACTGTGTTTACCCATAATGATCCAAAGTAAATTCACATGCTCTCTGGAGATTTTTAGCCCACACTTGCCGGATCTATGTGAAATATAGTAAATATAATGGAATATTATAGAAGTTGGTATAAAATGATAACCAAATTCAATGTTGTATCTCCTTTCTTGCGACTTAGATATCTTGAGTACACCCAGTTGGAAAGGAAGGAAGGACCCTGAACTACAGAACAAGAGAAAAATGTAGCTTGAAGCAGACTATTTCTTTTAGCTGTCAGTGAGATTTGGCTGTTGCTTGCTTTGTTTTATAGATTTCTGTGGTTCTATAAAATATCTTGACATATTGCCTGAGACCTCTGGCTTGCTATGTATCCCATTTTTTAGAGTAAGTGAGATGCCATTTTGAAAGGCACTGAACCATCCCTGTTAAATTACACCCACTGTGTGAGCTGACAGCCATGGAGTGACTTCGCTCCTGCTTGCTTCCTTGGCTTTAACTTATTCCTAGCTCACATAAGTTTGATGATCACCATTGTATTTCAGACTTGATAATAAGAGTCATATACGATCAAGCTTTCTTAGAAGGTATAATTATTACTAAATTACATATACATTAACAGTTTTGCTAAGATTCTACTATTCTCTTTAAGTGTATTTGGGAACACAGCTTAATAACCTAAGCTCTGCTTGGCATATAAATTGTTCAGTAGCTGCTGATTTCATTAAACACCTATTCTCAGACTTTATATAAAGGCCCCTGTACCAGATCTTAGGATGAGTGATCATTCTCTTTCTTTTAAACTTCAATTTTTCTGTGACTTTCTTAGAAAAATCTCTACTGGCTGGCTCCAGAATCACCCTCTTTTACACAATCCATTTAAAAAACTTTTGGACTCATCAGAGTTTGATATTTTCTAGATTATCAATTTTCCTCTAAGATAGAAAAATATAATCTATTTGTCATTTTGTCTTCAGGTCCCAGAATGGTATATTGTAGGAGGTATATGCACATCTCCATATATGGAGAAAGAGGCCTGCCTGTTTTACTCATTTGGGTGGCTTTTATTCCTTGCTTGCAGCATATCCTCTGTATGTGCTGAACTGATTACAAATTGCTTTCTTTTGCATCATAATGCCTAATGGTATTGGTGTTTTAAAAGTAAAAGTCAGATTCTTACTGTTTGTCTAAGACAAATTAAAAGTTACATTCTCTCATAATATTATTATCATATTAATTTCTATCAAATCTATATTTTTGAGGTTTATTTAGCTGAACACTAGATAGAACCCAACATTTCTAGTGATGGAAGAGAATGTGGTATGTCTATTCATTAACACACTATTCAGAACTGAAGAGGAGCAAGCTTTTAACATATAAAATGTGGATAAAATTTAAATAGATTATTCTAAGTGAAACAAGCCAAACTCAAAATTCTGTATATTCTGCGGATTAGTTGTATAGAATTTTAATTATGTTGAGGTTTGTTCCCTCCAGTCCAATTCCCTGTAGGACTTTTAACATAAATGTGTGTTCTATGTTGTTAAAGGCCTTTTCTGTATCTATCGAGATGACCATGTGATTTTTCTGTCTTTGAATCCATCTATATGATTTATGAAATGATTGACTTTTCATCTCTGGAATAATACCTATCTGTTCATGCTAGATAATCTTTTTGATGTGTATCTGCATGCAGTTTGCAAGTATTTTCTTGAGAATATTTGCATCTATACTTATTAAGGATATGGACCTATATTTTTCTTTTTTGATTGTATCTTTATCTGGTTTTGGTATTAGAGTGATGGTAGCTTCATATAAGGAAGTTGGAAGTGCTCCCTCTGTTTCTACTGTTTTGATAATTTAAGTAATGTAGATCTTTTTTAAATGTCTGGCAGAGTCTGGGACTGGGCTTTTTTTTTCAGTTGGGAGGTTTTTTTTTTTATTACTGATTCAATTTCCTTATATGTTGTGGCTCTGTTTAAGCTGTTAATCTCTTCGTGGTTTAGCTTTGATGATTCCCATTATTTTAGATAGACACCCATTTCTTTTAGGTTTTCAAATGTAATAGAATATAGGTTTTTCAAAGCATTCCCTTATATTGTTCTGGATCTTCTTGTTGTCTGCTCTGATGTTTCTTCAGTGCAATCAACAGCTACCTAATTGGGCTTAAAGCTCACTCAGTTGGAGAGAATGTGTGTGGTACTGTGAACAAAACCAGTTGCACATGACTGGAGAGGCCATAGATCATAAAGACAAGCTGAAGACTGTCACATCCCCAGATAAATGTAATTTCTTGCTATGTGAAAAATATGTATTCTTGTATTTACAGACAAGTATACCAGTCACTATTCATCGAAGAAGTTTCTTTTGCAAGAGACAGAGACTATTCCAGAGTGCCACAACTGGCCACACACAGACATTGGCAATGAATTGCCCAACTCTAAAAGCCACATCTACAATGTGCCTCTACACCTAAGGCCAACAGAACATAGCACAATGAATAAAAAGGACACTAATGAATCTTTCAGCTCTCATTAATGAAGCTCCACATGCAACAGGGAGCCATGAACACAAAAGGTCACAAATCGTCAAAGCATAGAGAATAATAGTCCGCAGAATGTGGGTCTTTGGACAGGACTCCTATATTAAATTCCACCTATCCAGGGGTAGGAGGCTATTGTAGAAAGATTCAAAGAGCCCAGGGAGGAGGTGCATGTCCACACGGACATAGAGTCCTAAAAATTGCTCAGATCCTGCGTGTGTGGATCTGTAGCAATGGTGTCAGCATGCACAAGACCCATGCAAACTCAAACCCAGCATAGAATTGGGGAAATGGGCAGAAGCCCTCAGTCTTAAATGAAGAAATATTGGTGGCTGACTAATGCCGAGGAAGAGCTTATATTCTTGAGGTGAGGGACTCTGGAGGGGCTTATTAGACCTCAGTGAATAAACTTGCACTGTGGAGCATCTGAGGACAGTAGCTTGACACAGTGGGCATTAGCATGAATGACAGAATGTATGAGTTTCTGTGGAGGGCCTATGAGAGGATGCCAGGGGATAAGGGAGTGTAAAGATTGTTAAGATTGAGGTGTTCTGTATGAAATGCAAAAAAAAAAAAAAAACAAAAAAAACCCAAAAAACCTCAGTAACAAATTTACAAAAAAGAAGATTACATATTTTGTAACTTCATTCATATGACTTTAGAGAAAAAGCAGAATGAAAGAGAAGAAAATAGATCAGTTTTTATTGGTCATAGGAGTAGAGAGAAGGTAAATGTTAGGAGAGGCATGGATTTTGTGATGTGATGAAACTATGGTTTATCACGATTGTAGTTCTAATTCAATGACTCTATGCTATGTCAGAACTCTACTGCAAAAAGAATCAGGTTTACTTCATGTAAATTATGTGTCAAAATATGTAAACTAATGAGATCTTATAATTTATTAGATTTCAGAGAACTATTAAGTCGATACATCACATCTTGACTGTTCTGCTTGTCTGTCTTTGCCTTTGCCTGCCGGAACTAGTCTCAAACAACAGACACAAATTGTACTTCACAGCTTCCCACTTCAGTGCTCATAATAGCTACAGACATCTTGTTTGATATGCTGGCCCCATGCTTAGCTGGGTTCATCTCTTCCTAGCCCTTCTCACTCCCAGCTCCAGCCAGAGGAGCTATCCTGCTCTTCTTCCGTACTGAGTTTTCATATATCTTTTGCTAAGATGTTCACCTGCCTTATAATGACCTGGGTTGTTTCTTCAAATCTTTAAGGGTTTTTTTTTTTTTTAAAACCATTTGATTACATATTTTCTTTGACCATAATATGAAAATAAACTTTTCATAAATTAGTTTATGTTTGCATTCCAAAGCATATATGCCCTTATATTATGCACTTTAAGTTAATATATCTGTCTTGTTTAAGGCAATTTCTGCTATATAAGGATAACTATGAATACACAAATGAAGTTGTTAATTGTGATGTTTATTCTTACAGAGACCCACTGGCTGCTCACTGCTGCCAATGTTTTTCATGACCATGTAGCTAGTTCTCAATTTTACAGCCTGCTTTTCTTCTGGGAATCACATGAATAGTTTTCCTCAAACTCATACAAATGAAAGACATATTTCCCTGTTTCATTTAGGCAGTTAAATTTTCCTGTCTCTCTTTTTTTAAAAGCCTGTCCCTGCTTCTCATCTTGCCAAATATTAAGTCCCTATGTGATATCAAAACTGAAAACCATTTGTGGAAGGTGGTGGGGCCTCAGTAAAGAAAATAAGTTTGGGTGCCTGAAGACTGTAGCAGCGGAAATCAATCAATCAATTGATCTCTCTCTCCTTTCTCATCCTCTTTAGTTCACATGGGTTTCTGTGCATTAATAACACATTAAATTTAACTGTGCAAAGCCATACTTTGAGATGTTTGGTGCAGCAGGTAATACTACTTAAACTGGCCCAAACATATGAATTTCTAATTAAAAGAGATTTTTAATCTGACAACACATCTGACCAGAATTTTGATGGTATTTAACTATTTATAGACACTGAAAACATGAAGAATAAACACTAATGCTTAACAGCATAAATACTTTGAAAAGTAAAAGGGAGGTGTGGTAAGAAAATGTATGCAATTTAAAAGAATTTCATAAATATTAATTTTCAATAGTCCACTGCTTTTACTTTGCTGATTCATGCTCTCTATGTATCTATACCCCCTCCATATATGTAAATATATGCATATGTAATTTTTTCAGTAACTGCCGATTACACTAAACAATGTATATCTATAGATGTATATAGATGTGTATATATATACATGTATATATGTTTTCAGAGACTGCTGATTAAATTAAACAACTACTCTCAGATTTTATGCAAAGGTCTCCATTCCAGATCTTAGGGTGGATGGCCATTCCCTTCCTTTTAAGCTTCAGCTTAAGGGACATCAGCTTCAATCTAAGGGATATATGTTATACTTCCTGTTCATTTCTGGACATTTTCCTTTTGCTTACTTAATGTATTCTCTGTGTCAACCACTGTGCTAAGAAAGACAGTACTTAATATATAGGAAGTTAGTGACGAAAACCTTAGTAAGGCAACAGCTCCTGGTGAAGTGGTCTTCTACATTGAACAGAATGACACGAATCCTGCTTGGGATACTGTAGATGTTATCCCAGAGAAGGTAGCATTAAGTTGATATTTCTTTAAGCAGAATACATTTATGAAGTTATTGGATGCTAATATTTACAAGGGAATGCTGAGTATAATGGGTACCGTCATGGTACTTATTTTAACTTGATTAGGCATAACTTTGTAAAACATCAAGATATATAAAATGAAGTTATTGAGAAGGAAATCAAGTCCTGAAGAATCCAACAGTTGAAGGAGATTTCTTGGTCTTTATTTAGATGGGAAGTTTGAAACATTAAGTGATGTGACTACACTTATTACTCGGAAAACAAGTTCAGATTAATATAGATCAATAATGAAGTGGGTTGGGTATAAACTTGAGATGAAACAACACTGAAGGCTCTTGTTGCAGTTACCAAGGCAGAAAACAATGCAAACTCCAGCAAGGGAGATTGAAATGACAAAGAGAGTTAATAAAAGAGAAAATCATTCAAATGTATCTTCAGGATTTTTCGGTCATAATGAGTTATCTGCTGAAACAAGAGATCAGTGAGGATGACTCCCAGTTTTCTACTCTAGGCAAGTTGTTAAGTCCTGTTTTTATCACTGATTCTCTTTGCATTTTCTCTTTAGCATCTCTAGCTGTGTCTCCATTAATCCTGTGTAGTCAGCACTAAGCTCAGCAATGGTCAGAGCATCAGGCCTTCATCTGTGGATGACTGCAGCATAATCTTGATATTTCACAGTCACTTCAGAGACACTGTTTTGGAAACTGGTCATAATTCCACCCAGCTAGATCTCTTTCATCCTTGCTAATTGCTTCACAATTCATTCATTTCTTTTATTCTAAGCAGCCTATCACATGCCCAAATTTTGCTGCCAGCATTTCTGGCTCTAAACTATCAATACCAATATCTTTTGCTGCAGCATCTGTTTTTGTTTTGTTTAATTTTGTTACTGTATATGAACTGTGTAAGTGAGTCTCATTGAGACATGCTCAAACATGTATATAAATGTACTTTGAATCAAATTTATCAATCTCCATTGCTTTCTTGTCTCTCCCTCCCTATTTCCTAGTCTCTTTCCTCCTTTACAAAATTTTTCCTTATATTTTCATCTCTTCTTCTAAAAATTGAGATTATACTCATTAAAAACTTTAATATTTGTTTACAGGATATATATATATATACATATACATATATATCCTGTATATATATTATATATATATATAAAACTTTTTCTATCCATTAATCTGATGATAGGCATAAAAGCTGATTCTATAATTTGACTAACCATAACCAATGAAAATGTCTTAAATCAAGTACTTCTCAAATATATTCTTGACTTAAGATGTTTGCTTCCAGTTAACATTCAGTATAGTCCTCCCTCAAAGACTTTCATTAGTTATCATCTTAATGCTTCCTAAAACTTAGAATATGGAACTGTAACTTTCTTGCAGGCTTTTCAAAGTCCTTGAATATATTAGGGCTTGTGCTACTGAATGAATAATGTACCCAGTGCCTCTTCAAGATGGCAAGAGTGGAAAATACTTTTAGTGATAAAGAACAATGGTTAAACAAACAAAATTTCTTGTCCTCATGCATGTTTTCCCTTACAAAGTGAGAACCAGCCAATAAACAAATAAGAAAAAAACTACTTATTTCAAATGGTGGCAAGAGATTTGAAGACAAACAGAAAAGAAGTTCAAACTTGTGACATGGATAAGGGATTCTAACTTTAAATGAGAGCAACCAAGGAAATACTTAGCACTTGAACAAAGAGCTGAGGATGAGTAAGAAAGCTAAGGGGTGTCTGCATAGAGTATGCCAGACAGAGGAAAGAAGTGCAAAGCTCAGAGAACACAGATTAGAAGGGACAGAGGACAGGATTAGCCACAGGGAACATGGCATGAAACAAACTGAAGAAATTAGAGGAACCATTTCAGGTAGCAATTTGAAGATGACTGAAGAAAGTATTCTAAGTGAAGTGAAGAGATGTTGGAAAGTTTGTTACAAAAAATAAGTTTATTACACACTCATTATGCTTAACCTTTAAAACACATAAGAGAAGGCAGAAAGAAGGCAAAAGTCAGAAGACAGGAAGAATGCCTGTAGAACACTGTCCTCTAGGCATGAGATACTCATTGCAATAACATTCACATAAAAACTGAAGATGTCTGCACAAGACTGGGCTCCTAAAACTGAAGGATGGGTATAGGAGCTTTTAATGATGCCTTATCCCTTAGTTTTGAAATACCAGCTCGTGATGGATGTTTGGGGTCAATTGGAGGCCTTGTCTTCACTTACATACCCACCTATGAACAGATAGTTCTAAACCCAGGGGCATAAAGTGGTCCTAGCTAAACAGAGTTGGTTACAAAACAAAAAGTCACAAATGTGGAAGAGATTTGCATGATGGAGGGATGATGGACAAGAGTGGTTGGAAATAATATAGATTGGGGATAAAAGTAATTAGAATGAATTGTATACTGTATAAAATTGTTAAATAACAAATGTAAATAATAAAAACAAATTTAGAAAGCTACATATTATCCACAAAAATGATACTATCTAAAGTGTACATTTTAATTCTGTGATTTTGATGGCTACTGGAGGATCCCTGAGGCTTGCTGCTCAGCCATGTAAGATATGTGTAGACCAATAATGTTACTACTGTTTAAATTTATTTTGGCAGTTATACTATCTTGTCTTTCCATTGAAATTAAATCAGTTTGTCAGTTCTCAAAGTGCTTGCTGAAATTTGGAGTGCAATGGGTTGAATATATAGATAAATGCATTGGGAATGAATATTTTATCATGACTGAGTATTCTAATGAAAAGAGTATATATTTATATGTCTATACATATCTCTGAGACACATGTATTTAACTCTCCATTAATTTCCCTTCTCCGTATTCTGTAGCTTCAATGTATTGATCTCACATGTATTTTACTAAAATACCCCTAGAATTTTCATAAATTTTGAGATATATGAAATGTTATTTCAAAAACTGATTCCCACTTGTTTGTTATAGAGCATACAGAAGAAAAAACAGAGTTCAATACTATCATGTACTATGAGATATTATTAAATTCACTTCATAGTTTTTACTAAGTTTAGGGACATTCCTTAGGAATTTTTATATGTACAATCATATTGTCTGCAGATTAATTTTTTACTTGTTTTTCAGTATCTTTACATTACATAGGTAATAGATATACAGATAGATGACAGAATTTCCCTTTGCTTGCACTTAGATGAGTCTTTCAGTACAGATTTTAATAGAAATAGTGACTGTTATACTCTTTCTTTTTTTTTTTACCATCAAAAATCATTTTAAAGATATATTTTGGTTTTACCTTCAACAGATTCAGGAATGTCTTTGGTATTCCTAATTAACTAAGACATATTTTATCATTATTAAAATATATCATAAGCATCACCTTTTGTTATTCCTTTAGTGGATACAATTGTATGGACTGATTTTAAATATTAAACCAATCTTGCATTCTTGGTATGCCAAGAATGGTGTGGTATCCTTTGCAAACACTGCTAAATTTGGCTTGCTCCTTTTAAAACTTATTTTTGTATTTTTTTTCTAAATAATATTAATCTTAGCATTTTTCCTTAACACCATTAACAATTAAAAACTGGGAAACAAATATGAAATAACTGTTTCAATGATTACATAATAATAAATTTAGTTAATTTTTACCTTTCCCTATTTTGAAATGGAGTCTAACTATAGCCCCAGATGACCTGGAACTCTCTATGTAAACCAGGCAGACCTCAGTCTCACAGAGATCTGTCTGCTTCTGACTCTGGGGAGCTGGAATTAAAGATTGGGCTACCATGCCCAGCAACATAATAGGGATTTTTTAAAAGAAGACCTATAAAGATAGTCCTTTAAACACCCCATGATTAGGCTTGAAAAGTTTTCTTGATTCTTGTGAGGAAAGTCACAAAAATAATGTCTGTATCTAGATGAAGTAAGGAGACACCATTCCCATGAGAATGATACCAGAATTGAATTCTCTAAGGCTTTTCTGAACACCTTGCATCTGTTGATACCTACTATGCCATTCAAGATGTATGAACTAGTAGAAGTTACTTCTTTATTTTTATCCTGCATTCTTTTATGCTTACTAAAATTGGTATTGTGGTTATCCAAACTTGAGTTATAAATCCTTAAACCCAAATTGTGAAAAATCCAAGTGTATTTTGGTTGATAATTGTTTTATGACGATCAGAAGTTGGTTTTTACCATTGAATTGGTGGTTTTCTTTGTTACAGAGGAAACACAAGATTGGTCTCCACAAACATCCTGTTTTAGCAGGCAGGTAGAGAAAAGGAATAGGTGTGGTCTGGTCCTTTTCCACTTTTAATTTCAGTGATGATTGTTGGCAGAAGGTAAGCAATATGTGGCCTCCACCTCAGGTGTGCAGGCATATGGCAATTAAAGTAAGCTACTCTCGGAAACCCAGGAGGAGAGGGATAGATCAAACTGTCAAATGATTTATTTCCAGTGGTAACTACAATTCCCTGCCCCAAATACTGTGATTTATTTGGCAAAATAAGGTATTTTCCAAATTCAGCTCCATATTATTCACAAATAACAGCAGAAATGTGAGTGGTATAATTATTCTACAATAGGTAAACACATTCCGTGGCTTCTCCACATTCATCCCTATTATAAATAATTGTTCCAATTAGTGTTATCCAAACACTGTGAGAAGACTCTGGTAAAGATGCAATTTAAAGCAATGTAAGCAAGATTACTCTTTATATTCAGTGAAATAAATCCAAGTCAAGCAGGCAAGGGGTTCATGGCAGAGTAATAGAGATGCAGATGGCAAATGAACTTGAAAATTACCAAAATAAATTAAACCAACCAGAAGAAGAGTATAATCTGGAAGGAAGTTGGTTTAATTATCTTTACTGTCATCAATACTCTGTATTGAGCGGCCATGAACAATCACCCAAAATCACTAGTTAATTTGGTTTGGAATAAATGCTAAGGTATAGGACTTCTTTATTATTTGATGTGGGAAAGTGCTAATTATGTGGTAATGTATGCCTCTAATACTGGCATTGTTCTTATTTTCTTTTCTAATGGAATTTGATGCATAATGTATCATTTTAACTTAAAAATGACTCAACGACTGTTTAATACTGTTCTAGAGTTTATTCTCAGAAATCATACTGTGTTGAGTTCAAATGCTAATCCTAAACCTGACTTCTAACTCTAATGGTCAGAGCTCTGGAGTACAGGCTAAGAGTAAGACTTATTTCTTAAGGATGTTTAAGGTGAAATCAATGAAGAGAATGTAGATGATTTAAATAATTTACATTTTTATATTTGGTTAGCAATGAATGGGGTCAGATAGCAAAACACATGATTTGCTTCACTCATTCTAGGGGTTTGTGAGGATTTGGAAAACTAAGTATGCAGGTAACTTAGTTACTGTTTACAGGTAAGATGAGGATATAAAGGATTGAAAGAGGAGTTAGAAGAGACCAACTGCTATAATTAGATTAAAGCACAGGCTTGTGAGGTTTTACTCAAATGGGGAGGTAGTATTTCAGTTATTGTAGAATATGAATATTATCACAACTATTAAATGCTGCCATTGTAGATTTTAAAATGTCCATAGTAAGACACGTGAAAGGATGTGACTTGGTCCAATCAGATTTTATTCACAAATGCAGGTGTAGGTTTCAGTTTATTCCTCAGGCCACAGTTTGACGTCTGGAATAAAGAATGAGAATCTGAGTACAATCTTTGAAGAAATCATACTTTTTCCAGTCTCCCCCCAGTTGCTTTCTGCCGATCTGGCCAGTATTATCATTAAAAACAAGGATGAAATGAGAGCATATGGCTTCTTATGATCTTTCAGAACTGCATATTTAAGATACTGTAGCACATTTTTAGGTTTGAGGATGATTTAGTGACAATCATTCATAAAAATAAAATGAGTTCTAGTCATGGAAGACATGACTCAGATCATTGTAAAACTGTTCTCTCAGCCGTTCATTCATCACTGAATTAGGACCTATATATTTAGGCAAGATGAAATTATTTATTCGTACCTGGATCCTCTTGTGCTGTTCACCGCTGGAAAGCTGGGATTGTAGTCTAGATAAAGTGACCATATATTCTTGTTTAGTTGTGAAAAATCTAAGGCATGACTGTTGTGTCCATTTAATTATTAAAAATATTTTATGTCTCTCATCTAAAAATGACATAGTTTGAATGAAAATTGAGTAATCATCCTATTAATAAGAAATGGAATCAAACTTATACATTGCTACCTCTTTTTGGAAGCCATTAAAATTCTATCCAAGAGATAAAAAAGGTATATCTTGGTCAGCAATTTCCATCTATTATTCCATTTATTTTATTTTATTTTCAATTATTGTTATAATTGTTATTCAATTATTGTTATATATTGTTATAATTGTTATAATTATTGTTATAATTCTGAATTTTTAAATTGATTTTTATACAGTTCATATAAAAGTTTCAAAACAAATTTAGAAACTTCTCCCATTCACCCCTAACTCCCACTGGGCCTCATGTATTCTATCATGCATGTTAAGTCCCATCTAGTCAAGCATTAGTGCCCAGATGTTCTTTAGTGCAAACTCTTCCACTGGAGTCTGGTCAGGCTATTTAGATATTGCAAGTAAGGCAAACTCTCCCTCTCCCAGGAGTAATCCTGGTCCTAGTCCACCACCAATTACTATCCCTCCACTCTAGGTTCTTGTCTAATTTGAGGTAGTGTGGGTCCTGTGCTCAGTGCCATCATTGCCACAATTTGACATGTGCAAACTTCCTTTTTCCACATCTTCTCCAGCATTTGGTATCTTTCATTCTCTTGATGTTAGTCAGTCTGATTAGGGTGAGATGGAATCTTAAAGTGGTTTTTATTTGCATTTCACGAATTACTAAGGATGTTGAGCACTTTTTAAAGGTGTTTATTAGCCATTTTTATTTCTTCATTTGAGAACTCTGGTCAGGTCTATAGCTCATCATTTATTGGGTCATTAATTTTCTTATTTCTTTGCATTTTCTTCTTTGTATATTCTAAATATTAATCCTCTGGTAAAGATTTATTTTTTCCGTTCAGTGGGTTTCTGCTTCCCTTCCTTGGTTTTTTCTTTTCCTGTACTGAAGTTTTGTAGCATTATAAGGTCCCATTTATTGATTGGTGACCTTAATGCCTGAGCAGCTGATGCCTGATTTAGCAAGTCCTTTACTACACTTATCTTGGAGGACACTGCCTATGTTTTCTTCTAGTAGTTTCAGGGTTTCAATTTTTATATTGAGGTCTTTGATCCATTTGGAGTTGACTTTTGTGCAGAGTGAAAGATAAGGGTCCAATTTCACTCTTCTGTATGTGGAGATCCAGTTTTGTCAGCATTATTTGTTGAAGATGCTGTCTTTCCTCCAGTGAGTGTTCTTGATTCCTTTGTCAAATATCAGGGAGCTGAATTGCCTGTACTCATTTTTCAGTCTTCTGTTGTGTTTTGCTAATATATGTGTCTGTGTATTTGTGCCAGTATTGTGCTGTTCTTACTACCATAGCTCTGTAACGTAATCTGAGCTATGGTATAGTGATCCCCCCAGCATTGTTCTTTTTGACCAAAATTGCTTTGGTTATATGAAGTCTTTTGTAATTTCATATGAATTTTAGGATGATTTTTTTTCCAGATCTGTGAAGAAAGTCTTGGTATTTTAATTTTAAAATTAAATTAAAAATAAAAAATTAAATTTAAAAATATTTTAGCAAATATTTACTTGGAGCTTAATACTTGCCATGGATTATAAAAGATGCTGATAATAAACTATTCTTTAAGAAGTTTTCATTTTGACATTGAAGGTTTATATGAACTCATTCTTCAGGTCTCTTATGTTTTGCCCCATTGCTGAAGATTGACTCTACACTTTCAAACTTCTTTGTGAAGCACTGTGTTCCTAAGCACACCTCTCTCCCTATTCAAGTGATCCTTAAAGTCCATAGACACAGAATGCTTTTCATATAGTCCCACATCAATATTTTCTACATGACCCAACTCTACATGAGGGAAAAGGCAGAGTATACCTTCTTACTGTTGCAACCAGCAACTGGTCATGTTTACTGTGTGTTAACAGCCCTCAGTAAATGCTATGCAGTGAACAACTCACTACTAGCAAAAGGCTTCATTAAACATTAATTTTGTATTCCCATATTGCATTGAGAGGAAGACGTGAAGGGAAGTAAATTCTTTTATGGAAATTAAAAGACTTGTATAAGTAATTGTAAATGCTCTCATACTATCATATGAAATACTCTTCATACCCTGTACTTACTTACTGAAATGTTACTCCATGCCAAGCTCAAACTTAAACTTTTATATGGGATACAGGTATTATGAGCATTTAATCCTCACAGTTGCTCTGTGAAGCAGAAGCTATTATTTTCTTTATATAATGGATATTAAAGTCCAAGATCAAAGAATTTGGGGAATTTATAAAAAGAAACTTAGCTAGTCAGTTGTAGGGACAGAATTATATTCCATATTTGAGTCCCATAAAGAGAGAAACTATTATGATAGCTCTTAGGCATAAAATAACAGGTGTCAAAATATTGTTAAAATATGTATGGCCATGTTTATACTAATTATTTGAAGTTACATAAAATTCAAATTTTAGTTATTTTTATTTTATGTGTATAAGGGTATACCTTGAATGTATGTAAGTTCACTGGTGTTGGGCAGTGCTCTCAGAGATCAGAAGAGAGCATTCGATTCTCTTGGAGCTGGAGTTATTGACAGTTCCTAGCCACCATGTGGTTGCTTGGAATTGAACCCAGGTCCTTCGCAAGAGCAGCCAGTGTTCCTAACCACTGAGCCATCTCTTCAATCTCTAAAATTCAAATTTAACTTGGTATGCTGTATCGTTATGTGCTAAATCTCTTAACACCATATTTTACACATTCTATACAATATCCTTGTATTATAAGCATAAAAAAGTTGAAGCACAGTTCTTTCTCCGAATATGAGTTATACATTTTATTTATTATTTCATGGTTATGAGTATTGGGAACAAAGAAAAAACTCCTAGTGAGGTTTGGATGAAATAAAACAAAAGATTGTTTATTTTTCAGTCAGATCTTACAATGTGGGTTATTTGATATCAACCAGAAACTGTATCAAAGTGTCCCTTGAGCAATCAACACTATTGTTTGACTTTGCTAAATTAATCTCTGAGTGTTAATTACTCTAATGCTGCTTTGTAATGATGGCATGCCATGCAGCATTCAGCTGTAGTAGTGAACTAATGTCACCTATTGTTACATGTAGGAAGTATACAAGAAGCATAGTGAGGCTGACAGAGACAACCCAGGACAAATCCCTGTTCAAGCATCCTTCTATATCCCTGCAGAGTGAAATCTACCAAGTACAAAATTCCTTGCACACAGAAAGTTTAGAAAGTTTGTGGTTATTAACCTTCCAATTAAAACTACCTAAAAATTTCGCTACTTTCTTCTAAAATACCCTTCACAAACTTTAAACCAGATTTGTTTAAATGAAAGTTTGTAAAATTTCCCACATTCTTGAAATTATTTGTGGAGGGGAAAGCATGTGACCTGATAAGAACAACAAAATGAGAAAAGTCACTTGTTTCTTTTTTATACTCCTTAACTTTCATTTCAGTTAATTGAAAAGTACTTTACTATTATTTTTTATGTTGTATGAGTGTATTGCTAGTATGCATGTATGTATATCAGTGTTATGCAATGGCCATGGAGGTCAGAAGAGGGTGTCTGACCCCTGGAATTGGATTTATGGACAGTTATTAGATGCCATATGAGCAGTGGTAACTAAACTCTGGTCATTATTTACGGTCACCTCACATATTAACCTCTCCTGTCCTCCTCTGTGTATGCCTTCCTCCTCTGTTCCCCTCACCTTTCCCTAGTAGTCCTTCAACTGTTCTGTCACCCTCTTTGGGTTCTTGTTCTTTTGCTTTGTTTTGTTTTGATTTTTGAATCTTTAGAGCAATTTTATTACAATTTAAAGAGAAATCCTTGTGGCAGGTGAGCTGGGAATCTCAGCAGCTGCCTTGGGGAGGAGAATGGAGGGAAAAAGAAAGAAAGTCATAGAGCCACACAAGTTTAGAGCCTACATGTGGCTGACTGGCAGACACATGGCTGGGAGAAGGAAGCTTTAGAGAAAAAGTAAAGAAACACAAGATGCTGTGGCAGCCCAAAGCCTTAGAGAAAGCATGTTTAAATAAGGAATATGAAGAAGGAGAGATTATACTTTTCTGAATTCTTTAGAAAAGTGGGCAGACTTAAAGAAGCAAAAATGTCCCTGATTGGACCCAGAAGAACTGCACTGGAAGATGAGATAGAACAGGAAAAGTTCACTATTTCATTAACACAATAGGTATTTAACATAACTTAAGGAGAACCTGTCTTCCTGGTTTGGCCCTATGATCAGATGATTGATCAGTAATACTGGAAACATGGGTCTTCCAAAAGATAGACTACAGATTCCATAGTCTTAACCAGTTAATCTTGTGGGATTACTTGTTCCCTAACATCCTCTCTTCTGAAGATGAAATCCTAAAATCCTTTAGGAATTAAATAGGAGTTTCCAAATATTTTGGGACACTTCTGGCCTTTGGTGCAGAAAAGACTGATAAAACACACAAGGAAATTTTGACTTTTAGTTGAGAGAGAAATTGGCTACTTTTCTTTGGGATCTTCTTATTTTAAACTCCTTGGCTAATTTCTACCTCCTGTTCTTATCACACCATCCTCTGAAGAGGATACCCTAATTGTTAATAGGGAATTGGGGCACTGACTGCTCTGGTTTCTTAAATGCTGAATAGGGGCACAAGTTGTGGCAATTTGGGTACCCTTTCAGTGTGTCTATCTCAAAGACCCCCAGATTATCTGAGTTAGCTGTAGGGAAAAAAGAAAATCTTTGACTGGTGCTTGGGAGATGTAAGGAGACAGAAAGGCAAGAATAGTCAGCATTACATGATCTAGACAGGGAACCAGAAAAAAGTCAGAGCAGGGAAAATCTCAAATGTCCAAGTCAAAGTCCCTTAGAATTTCTTTTATTGGGTTCCTCCTTGTTTTCTTTTGGCCATCAAGGCTGGACTTGGGAGTGATGAGGTCAGCATTTGCTTTCAGGCACTTTGATAGCTGTTGGAGTTGCTAGAATCAGTGCAAGTTCCCTTCCAAATAGCTCTAGACAGGGAGAAAATAGAAATTAGCCCCTTTTTAATTTTTAGGTTAGAACAAGAGTGACCTTGTCTTTCTTGGCCACTGGTGGCCTTGCACTTAGATTAGGCCAAGATTTGAAGAATTACACCTGAGCAAAATTTTCTTGTTAAAAACAAAATCATTAGTGAGAAATTATGCAAATAACAGCTTATATGAACTTAAACCTAATGTCTGGGAAGTATGATCCCTTGTATTCTTAGAGAAACATACCAATCACTTTAATCTTTGGTAATAATTTCCTGTTAGGTGTTTAAGCCCATGCAGTTGGCCCAATAAACCTATTTATTTTTATTTTCAAGATTGGTTGGGTTACTGGTCCTCAGGGGTCACATGGGCTTTGGGGGAGTCTCTTGCTCCTTAGGGCTTTCTTTCAGTTCCATATATGTGAAACTAAGTTAGAAGGTCCTGCTAGATTGTGGCTTCACTTGCAAGTAATGAGGAAACATTTTCTTGTACTGAGTTCATCTAGTGGGGTCTCCATGTCCTCCCTGAACAAGAACACAGGTACAGGACATTTCAAGTGATGCACCCTAGTCCCTTGAGACTTAGTTCACCTTGGAGGGCAAGAGACAAAAAAAAATGTCCCTTAAAATCCCTCTGACTTAATTAGTATAGGCCTCTAAATTTAGCTGTTATACACCCTAGAAAGTTAGTTCCATCGGTATGGTACTTTTAATTACCATGTTATGTAGATAAAGCTTGATCAAAAACCAAACATTTTAATTAAGCTTGGGTAGGTATATATTTTGTTTCTTAAACCATTTGACTGAACTGTTAGGGATTATAAGATTAACTATACATAATTTTGTCTCATCTTTCATATACATTCAAGTCAACCTTTAATCACTTGCATAGACTTTCTCATTCTTTATTTTCTATTTTGGAAATATCCATCATATATAAATACTTCTTAATAAAATATTTCCTTTTCATTTTCACCTTCTCATTTTCTTTGTTAATACCATGAGGCATAATAACATTAAGAAATAAATTTTCCTTCTGTTGTGAGAATTCTTTTCCTGGGGATAATAAGCAATGTTTATCTGTTTCTAAGCTTCTAGTATCAAATCAATGTTTGATTAAAGTTCACCATGGGGAACAAATGACTTTAGTCCTAGAGATGGATGGCATTACTGACAGGTCTATGGATGACCTATATGGAAGTAGTTGCACTGCGAAGTGTTATCCAGCATGGATGTTGACTTCTCTCTAACTTCATGGGTTAAGTCCTCTCTCCTAGTTGTCCCCAGATTTCCTCCCCAAATTCAGGAGACCTTTTGTGGTTAGGGGAGAATTACACTGCTTACTCCTCCTTCATTGAAAGAATACAGTAGTGAATAAACTCAAGTGTGATGATCTTTTCAAAAGTAGGCACAGGCACAGCTGAAAATCTTGATTTATCAGGCTTGAATCTGAAGTTGGAGGGTCAATCCCATCTCCAGAGTCAGCTTCTCAATGAGCTCCAACAGCATGTGACAATTTACCAATATGATTTACACAAAGAGGCATTTGGTTGCTTTTTTTTTTTAGAATTTTATTCAGTGGTTTATATTGGATTGAAGAACTGTCGAGTCCAGTGATTATTAGCAGGAATGAAAACATCTGTCCTTATAACCTGTATATATTTGTCTAGACAGGTGAGTCTTCTTCTCTGCTTGGTCCTTTGCTGTGAACAGGAGACTGACAAGAGACAGAACATCTGATATTAAGAGTTCACTTCACTTGATATTTCTAAACTTTATGAAGCCATGGGTATTTGGCATTGACCATCCATGATCAAGCAGGAGCATGTTGACAGAAGTATCTTCCTTTATCAATGTCAAACCTGGGATCCTCTTTAGCTATATTTGCAGTGACTAGATACATGAAAATTGGTACCACAATCAGTTAGTTTGTGTTCTTTCGTAGTAACAACTTAAAAGATTTTCAGTATATTGGTGACCCTACCAACTTAGTCACTATCCCTCATCACTGGCGTGGGCTTGAGTACCTTCTTTACTAGTGACCCTAAAGAAGGAGGAAACTGTTCAGAATTATTCACTCTTACAAATGTGACTCTCTTAATGCCCTGTGACCTTAATGGATTCCTTTTGCATTTTTCCTTGATTTCTCTTCTGCATGTGCAGAACCCACCATATATAAAACCTCTGGAGCAAACACTGGCCCTGATGCATCAGTGAAATTAGCCAACTTCTAATGATTATATAAATTAGGGAAGATTTCCTGATCTGACTCTGGTTTCTCTTCAGATTGTATAAATCTTTCATTTGTTTTTGTTTTTACATGTGAGAAAATATGACACTGTTATTTCTATGTCTGGCTCACTTTATTTAACATGATTTCCAAAGAACATGGTTTTATTTCTTTAAGGTTTAATAGTATTCCTACATGTTTATCTAATATTTTCTTTACTCATTCATATCTTTACACACACCTGCACTGTTTTCAAATTTTCAGTACTATGAATAGCACTGCTATGGACATGGTAACTTTTTTCATGTGCTTACTTCATTTTATTTCTATACATATCTAGTAGTTGAATCCGGGGATCACAGTATAGTTCTAGTGGTAGTTGTTTGAAGAAAGTCCTAACTGTTTTCCATAGTGGCTTGACTGACTTACATTTCCACCAATAATGTAAGAGGGGAATTTTCTCCAATATTTTTGCCAACATTTGTTATTATTATTATTATTATTTTCATAATGAAGATAATGACCAATTGGAAAAAGAGTTAGATGGAATCTGAGAGTACTTGGATTTGGATTCCCTAATGACTAAATAAATTGAATACTTTCAAGATACTTTTTGTTTATTTGACACCACCTTGTTTTGTTTTTTAACATGGAAGCTGACAATTCATCTAGGCTGACAGGCCAGTGAGTTCCAGACAACCATCAATGCCTGCATTCCCAAGACTAGGAAGATCGATGTGGCCCTCTGTGCTCAGCTTTTATATGAGAGCTGGAGATCTGAACTCAGGTCCTCATGTTTGTACAACAAGCACTTTAATGACTGAGCCATTTTCTAAAACTCTTCAGGAATTGTTTTTACTTTTTCATGAATGGCTATTGAAATTTACTAAAACCCTTTTCTGCATCTCTTAGAATGTGATTTTACCTTAAGTCTACTCCTTATGTTCTATTAAACCTATTGATTTTTACATGTCAAATTAATCCTGTATCCTTTGGTGAAGCCAATTTGGGCATGATATATAACCTTCTTAATGTTCTGTGAATTCAATTTATAACTATTTTATTGACAATTTTTGTGTCTATGCTCATCATGAAAAATTATCAGATTTTTGTGGTGTTATTATCCAGTTTAGTATCAAAATAATATTGGCTTTTGGAATAGAGTTCAGTAATATCCCTTCCCTTTCTAGTTTATAGAACATTTTGAGGAATATTGTTTCATCTTCACTAATGTTTTAGAATTTGGCAGTGAACCTGAGCAGCTCAGGATTGTTCTTTGTGATGAATTATTTGTCTCTGCTTCCATCTCACTGCTTGTTAGAGATCTGTATTATTTACTCTATTTAACTCCAGTCGAGCATATATATCTACATATTTATAGGAATTTCCCACTTTTTTTTTCTAGATTTTCCAGAATGATGCTTTGGATTCAGTTGGGATCTCCTAACCTTGCATCTTGCTGCTTTCACCTTAAATTTAAGTAATGTTGATCTTTTCTCTCCCTCTTTTGGTTGGTTTGGATTGTGCTTTGTCAACCTTATCTATTCAACGAACCTGTACTTTAACTGATGTGATACATTGCTTTTCATTCATTTCTGCTCTGAACTTCTAAGTTTCTTTTCTCTCTCCTCCTATTTCTTTTGGGCCTGGTGTGTCATATGTTCTTCATTCCATCTGTGTTAGCTTGTGTAGATACATATTTCTCTCTGAAGTTTTACTATTGATTCATTCAGCATCAAGTCCCGCCCTCTGACCAATAAGTGGGCAGGAAGGTGGGGAGGCAGGGAGGCTAGCAATGCTAAGGAGCACTGAGTGACCAGGCAGAGAAGACTGAAAGCCAAGCAGAAGAAAAGTGTTATGGCCCCAGGCGCACAGGGAACCTGAAACTCGGACAGCAGTGTTCTAGGTCCCCATGGCCCCAGAATAGCGTGAGTGGAACGTAACTCAGGCCGGAATGAGATGGGAGCTATGCACTCTTGTGCTGCGCCCAGACTCTGCAGAAGCTATGGTGGTGGGCCCTGGGTAGTATATTCGAATAACTTTGTAAATCACCTTAAATAAATTAATCCGTCTAAGTGGAGGACTAGTCTCCATTTTATTCTGCCGGATTGACCAAACCCTGCCCTCCAAGGTGTGGAAAATAAATTTAATAAGATAGCTTGTCTGAGACCAAATTGAGTTTTTGGTGAGAACATTCTTGACTACAATTTCCCTCTTAAAACTGCTTTAGCGATTCCAAAATGTCCTGGTTAATTTAAGCTTTCGTTCTAGTTGAGGCAAAGGTAGGGCTATTACAGTTTCCTCCCTGATAACTTTCACGGTTGTATTCTTCAATATCCAAGTCTCTGGCTTGGGCTTTATATTCCCATTGATTTCTAATTCATCATGATCTGACGAGATAGGAAAAAAAGTTATTTTAATTATTTTTATTCCCTAAAACTCTGTTTAGAATATCATCTATTTCAGAGATTTCATGGACTACTAAGAATGTGTAATCTAGATCTACTGTAGTAAACGTTATATATCTGTTGAATCTGTTTAGTCCATTAATTCTATGGTACAGTTTGATTTTGAATTGTCTATTGATTTTTCAGTTTGGAGAAGACATCTAAATGAAGACAAGAGTGGAGTAAGGAAACCACCGATATTATTGTATCAGGACTTAAGTCAATGTGTATGCCTATTGTGGTTAATTTTATAAAATTATGAACCCTAACCTTTGGTCTATATATATTTACAATTTTATAACATTTTAGCGCATTTATGCCTTTGCTGTATGTATGTGACTTATTTGTGGCCTTTCTTGTATTTTTTATTGCAGTCTAATTTATCAGATATCAAAAAACCATGCCACTGTGTTTTCAGCTTCCATTACCTTGATAGATTGACATCGTTTCTTTAACTCTCTGTCTGTGGCTGCTTTTGCCAGTAAGGTATGTTTCTTGCATATGGATCTTATTTTTTAATGTAGTCTGCATTTCTTTGTTGGTGACTTGCAGTCATGTAGAGTTATGATTATTATTGAGATAGGTTTATTTTTGAGATAATCCTACTTATTATGCTTGGATAGATTATCCCACTTATGAGTACTGGAGTTTTTCCAGTTTGTAATGTTTGACATGATAAGCTCCTTGGATGACTCTCCTTTATCTATCTACTCCTTTTTATTTATCTTCCCTGTCTGCTAATAAGTGAGACCTTTCTTTTTCTTCTGTGTATAGTATTTCTCTCTTTATTTTTCAGAACTATCTCAATGGTCATAAAATTTACTAGATTATGTTTTTCTCAAATATTCATATTTCTCCATAATTTGCAAGGATAACCTTGCTAGTTATAAAACTCTTGGTTGAGATGTCCTGATCCCCCGCACCTGGACCAGCTCAAGTCTCAACCTAGGATAGACTCTCCACAGGCTATCCCCATCATGCATCTTGACCTTGGCCTTGTGATCTGCATGACAGAGACCTGCATACTATTCTGGTAAGCCAGATCCAACCTACTGTGTCTTGATTCCCCTGCACCCTGTGCAGTTCCAGTGTCTTCCTGCACTCTGTCTGCCTTCTAGCCTTCAGCCCAGGCTGACTCCTACTCTTTATGTCCCAGATCTCTGGACTGCCCTCTTAGGCCAGACTCATCCATCCTGTCTTGATCTGCTGTGCCCAGACTAGCTCAGTTCTCCAACTTCCTTTGTTAGACCTTCCAAAGGCTGTTCCTATGCTTGTTTTACCCTTGGCCCACTTCCTGATCTGACTTCCACAGACCTGCCTACTACCCAGACAAGCCTACTATACCTGGAGTACCTGAAGCACACACCAACAAACTTTTCATACCTGAGCAAAACTCAACCAAGCTACAGCAACAAAATAAACCAAACCAAACTTCAAATAAACAGAGGAGACTAGAATTTCCTATTAGACGCACAACCAACAAAAGATATTCACTTGCACAAATGGCAGTGCAAATCACAAATAGTATGAAAAACCAAGATAATATGTCCCCAACAAAACACACCTGTTCTATAGAAGTGAAATATATTTAGAATCACGCTGAGGGATCCTATGATGCAGATTTTAAAACAAAAATAACAATGAGCAAAGAACTTAACACAGACAAACAACGAAAGTGCTCAAATAAAATAGGCATAAACTTGGGACTAAAGCTCAAAAAATTAAAATATGCAGCTGAATGAAATAGAAAAATAATTCATGGCATGAAAATTGTATTCACAAGAGATAGAAATATTGAAGAAAACCCAAGCTGAAGTGATGGAACTGAAAACCTTAATAACTCCATCCAAAATGGCAGTTCACTTCACAAGCAGAATGAATGAAATGGAAAAAAGAATTGCAAGACTGAATGACTGGACTCTTAAACAAGACTGAAAAATTTTTTAAAATCATAGGAATAGAATATGCAGGAAATGTGGGACATTACCAAAAGCCCAAATCTATGTATCATAGGCATACAGCAGGGAGAAAAATCTCAGTTTGAAGGCATTGATGAGATCTTCACTCAGTAATAGAAGAAAACTACCTCAAATTCCACAAATACATACATATACAGATGAAAGAAACACATAGAACACCAATTAGACTGGACCAGAAGAGAAACTCCTCACAGCATATCATAGTGAAAACACTAAATATACTGAACAAAGAGAGAATATTGAAGGCTGCAAAAATTAAAAAGAAATAATTCAATCATGTCACATATAAAGGAAAACACATAAGAATTACAGGTGATTTTTCAATGCAAACTTCCAAAGCCACAATAGCGTGGACCAAAGTATTCCAAGCTCAAAATGACCATAGATGCCTCCCAGACTACTTTACTTAGAAACACTATTTTTCCATGACACAAGTAGCTTGAGAGAATTCAGTCTAACTTGCCCTACAGAGAATACTCAAAGCAATATAAAGGATAGATGATAGTAATGAGTATACCCACGACGTTACAAAACAAAAACAAAGGACAAAGGACTGAAACAAAAAACAAGATCAAGAGTATAAGTAAATTAAAATGTCAGTAACAAATTCACACCTTTCAATAATAAATAAGTATCAATGGCTTCAACTCCCCAGGCAAAAGACAGAGGCTAGTGAGATGGATTAAGAAACAAAGTTCATCTGTTTTCTGTCCTCAAGAAACTCATCGCACCTTCAAGGATAGGCACTCTCTTACACTGGAAGAATGGGAAAAAATATTCCAAGTAAATGAAACTAAGAAACGAGCAGGTATTGTAATTATAATAACTGACAAAATAGACTTCAAGTGAAAAGTAGTAAGAAGAGATAAAGAGGGTCACTTCATTCAAATCAAAGAAAAAACTGACCAAGAATATATTAGAATCATAAACATATATGCCTCAAACTTTGGTTCCATCAATTTTATAAAACAGTACTACAGGACTACAAAACACATATTAACACAAACTCAGTAACAGTAGGAGACTGCAGCACCCCACTATCTGCAATAGATATGTCAACCAGACAAAAAAGTAACTAGAGAGACATATGAATTAAATGATACCACACATCAAATTTACCTAACAGATATTCCATCCAAGCACCAGAGAACCCACTTTCTACTCAGCAGCTCATAAAAGTTATTTCTAAAATTGACCACATACTGGGATACAAAATAACATCAACAGGCACAAAAAATGAAATAATAGCTGCTATTCAATCATCCCACAGTAGTATTAAGCATACAGTCAATAATTAATGTAGCTACAGTAACTGGAGAAACCGATGGAGATTGAACAACTCCTGAATGATGCATGGGTCAAAGGAGAAACTTTGAAAGAAATAAAGATAATCATGGAACTAAATGAAAATGATAATATAACACACAAAAAAACCTCTAAGACACTTTAAAAGCAGTCCTAAGAGGGAAATTCATAGCACTAAGTTTCTACACTAAAAAATCAGAAAGCATACACATAAATTTCTTAACACTGCAACCCACATCTCTGGAAAAGGCAAAAACAAACCAAACGCAAATCTAGTAGATGAGAAGTAATAACAAATATCAGAGCAGTAATTAAGTAAATAGAAATAAAGAAAGCAACACAAGGAATTAACGAATCTAAGACCTAGTTCTTTAAAAAGTTAAGCAAGACCCTTAACCCAGTGAAGCAAAGGAAAGAACAAATCCAAATACATAAATTCAGAAATGAAAGTGGGAAGATCACAACAGACACCCCAAAATCCAGAACAGTGTGAGGGGATATTTTGAAAATGTATACTCTATTAAATTAGAAAATCTGAGAAAAAGCATGAATGTCTAAATTCATTAGACTCACAAATGTTAGGCCAAGAAAAGGTCAACAGCTTAAACAGATACATATCAAATAAGGAAATTCAAAGAGCAACATAAAATCTCCCAACTGAAAAACCCCACACTCAGATGGACTCATAACAGAATGTTGCCAGAGTTTTAAGAAAGATCTACAATCAATACTGTTTAAATTATTTTAAAAAGATAGAAATAGAGGGAAAACTGCCAAACTCCTCTTAGGAAGCCAGCATCTAATACCAAAACCAGGTAAACATACAATCAGAAAAGAAAACTATAGACCCATATCTTTAATAAACATAGATGCAAAAATTCTCAGTGAAATCCTTGCAAATTGAATTGCATACAGACACACATCCAAAAGTTCATCCACCATGATAAAGTTGTCTTTATCCCAGAGATATAAACATGGTTTAATACTCCTTAGTTCACTCATGTAATACATTATATAAATGAACTAATAAAAATCTAATGGTCATCCAAATACATCCAGAAAAGGCCTTTGACAAAATCCAGCATGCATTTATTTTAAAAGTACAAGAGAAAATTACACTGGAGGGACTACCTCTCAACATAATTAAAGGTTTATATAGCAAACCCCTGACCAACATGATTCTAAATGGAGAAAACCTAGAAGCATTCATATTCAAATCAGTAAACTGATAAGGCTTCTTTTTAATATAGTGCTTGAAACCCTTCCTAGAGCAATAAGACCAGAGAAGGAAATTAGATGAGCACCAGGTGGAAAAATAGAGGTCAAGTTACCGCTATTTGCAGGTGATAAATTATACACAAGAGCCCCCAAATTCCACCAGAAACTTTGTCAAAATGATTAACACTTTCACCAGAGAGGCAGGTTACAAAATCAATCTACAAAAATCAGTAGCTTTTCTATAAACCAATAGCAAGAAAGAGTATATGGAAAGTCTCCCATTCACCATAGCCTCAAATAATATCTAGGACCAAACCTGACAATTTCTCTGCAATGAAAAGTTTAAATCTTCGAAGAAAGAGATTGAGGAAGACACCAGAAGATGGAATGACTGCATTTGCTCATGAATTGAAAGAATTAATTTTGTGAAAATGACCATCCTACCAAAAACAGTCTACAGATTCAATGTAACTCCAATCAAAATCCCTGTGACATTATTCACAAAATTACAAAAAAGTCTAATTTCTATGGAATCACAAAAGACCCCAGATAGGCAAACAACCCTGAGCACAAAGCAATGCTCGGGAGATTACCATACCAGATTCCATTATTAAAAAGCTATAATCCTAAAAACAGATACATAGATCATGGGAAATAATAGAATACCCAAATAAGTGTGTGCATTATTAGTCACCTAATATTTGACAAAGGTGCCAAAAACACACATTAGAGTAAAGACAGCATCTTCAGCATGTGGTGATGGCAAAACTGGATTGCCACCTGTACAAGAATGAAACTAGATCCTTATCTCTCATGTGGCATAAATATCAACTCTGAATGGATCAAATACCTCAATGTAAAACAAGACATTCTGGAAACTGATAGAAGAAAACATAGGCAATACCCTTCAAGATATCAATGCAAGTAAGTATTTTCTAAACCTGACATCAGTTGTTTAGGAATCAAGGTCAACAATCACTCAGTAGGACCTCATTAAACTAAAATGTTTCCATAAAGCAAAAGAAACAACCATGGGACTGAAGAGAATACCCACAAAGTGTAAGAAAATCTTCATCAGTTATACCTCTGATAGATGATTAATATTCAGAATATATAAAGAACTCAAAAAAACAAAGACTCAAGAAAACAAATGACCCAGTTAAAAGATGGACAATTGATCTATACAGAGCCTTCTCAAAAGAAGAATTGAAGATGGATAAGAAATAGCTTTAAAAGTGTTCAACATAGTTAGTAATTAGGGAAATACAAATTAAAATAAATTTAAGATTTCATCTTACCTCCATCAGACTGGCTAAGATCAAGAGAACATATGGTACCAAATGCTGGTGAGGATGTGGATAAGGCAGAGTGATCATTCACCACTGTTGAGATTGCAAACGTGGGTAACCACTATGGAAAGCAGTGTGGAGAACTATTAAAAAACTAAAAATCAACATACCATATGATCTGGCTATACCACTCCTTGGCATATATGAAATGGACTCATCTTATTGCAGAGATACTTGTACATAAGTGTTTGCTGCTGGTTTCTTTTCACAATAGCTAAGGAATGGAAGCAATCTAAGTGTCCCTCAACTGATGAATCAATCATTAAAATATAATATATTTGAACAATGGAGTTCTACTCAAAGGTAAATGAAGAAGAAATCATGAAATTTGCAGGCAAATGGATGGAATTAGAAACTTTTAAACTAAGGGAAGTAACACAGACTTAGACAAACAAATGACATAGAATTTTCCTCATTTGTGGATCATAGCACCAATTCTTTATATGTGAATATATATCCTGATGTAACTGTAGGAGCCAGGAAAATGAAAAGCAACCAGACAAGTAAAGAGAAAGAAAGATCCTATTAAAGAGAAATAGTAGGAGAAAGGTGTTACCAAGAGTGAAATGGGTAAAACAGGGGGATTTAACTGGAGGGAAAGAGAAAGAGGAAGAGAGGTCTCCAGAGAAGGGAGACCAAAGGAGACAGCTATCGTCATGGGTGAAATGGAGGTAGTTTGACCAGAAAGGAAAGGAGTGTTAGACAAGAAGAGAAAGAGGAGATATAAATAATGTTTAGCTGGTATGAACAAAGAAGTTCCTGAAAAATTACACATACAATCTGTTTATATGAGTTGATGTGTATAGCTGAAGGTGATATAGAAATAAACAGTGCGAGACATGAGAGTGAGAAACCTTCCTTAAGTTGTTTCCTAGGGTAGTCCAAGGCACTCCCATTTACACATGATGTTCCAAAGCCCATGATTGCCTCCTAGAATTTGAAACTAAAACCCTATTGTTGAAGACAGGGCATACTGAGAATTGGAGCAATGGAAGTGAAACTGATCTGGAAGTCACTTCTCTGAAGACTAGCTCTCATAGTTTTAGAGGACACTGCATGTTGCTAATGGAGAACATCAATCATTAGTTCAGTCCCCAGCTTTAAGGCCTAATAACCCCAGTGACCTGCATAGCAAACTATTTGGGGACCGTACTGGCACTTTTTTCTTGGTGTTAATCAACAACTACTCAATTGGCCTTAAAGCCCATTCAGTGGGAGGAACTCATGTGTAATACTGTAAACACAGCAAAATACATATGACTGAAGAGTTCATAGAATTTAAAGAAAATCCCAAGGCTATCACATTCCTACACAAATGTAGTTTCTTTAAAATATGCTAAATATTGGTCCTTTTATTTGCAGGCAATTATGCCAGTCACAATGCATCAAAGAAGCTTCTTTTGTAAGAGATGGAGACTATAATAGAATTCCACAACTGGTCACAGACAGAGAATTAAGTGTCTGTGAAAATTCTAACTCTAAGTGACACATCTACAATGGAATCTCTTCACCTAAGGCTCATGAAACAAAGTGGAAACAGGGGTTAAAAGATTACTAACGCATCTCTCAACACTCATCAAGAAAGTTCCCTCATGAAATAGAGGGCAATGAACACAAAAAATTACAAATTACCAAAGCATTGTGATTAAGAGTCTGGAGGAGTGTAGGTCCCTGGATAGGACTCCTATAGCAAGCTTCACCTACCCAGGGCTCAGGGACCACTGTGGAGGAGGGTGCAGAAGTTTGTAATAGCAGAGAGGGAGTGCATGAACATGTGGAATCGGTGGTCTTACTGGCCCCTGGGACCTTGCTCATATAAATCCATTGCAGTGGTGTCAACATGCGCAAGACCTGAGCAAATTCAAGCAGACATAGAACTCCCCAACATAGAACTGGGGAAATGGGCAGCAGGCTGGAGCCAACATTAGCCAACGAAGTATTAGTAGCTAAATATTGCTGTGTGAGGGACAGTTTATCTTCTTTAAGGAAGTGACTCTAGATAGACTAAAGAGATGTCAGTGGATGAACTTGAACTGAGGGATGTCTGAGTATACTAACTTGATTTGATAGGCCTTTACTTAAATGACAGAATACACGAAATCTGGTGAGGGGACTTTGGAAGAGTGAAGATGGGCAGGGGGTATTGAGATGACTAAGATGTTTTATATGAAATATATAAATAAATAATATAAAACACACATAATTATAAATAAGTAAATAAAATAATAAAAAATACTCCAATAGGAATATTTGTTAAATTAAGGAGAATCTAATTTTATTGATAAAATAAAAAGTAAGTTTAACAGAATTTCTACATTTTTTAGACTACGCAGACATTTTTACTGGACATTAGTTATTTTCATATGACATAGTTTGATGGTATCTATACTGCTCCCTCGATCAGCACCTCTCCCCACTGTAATCCCTGCTCAATCTATTATATATGTGAAATACAGTCTCTAGAGTGTGACTTGTGTTTCTTAATGTTCTTTAGTATAGATCCATCCTCTGGTCCCACCAAAAGTCCCATTCTTATATCACACTTCATTTCTCCGTCCTAGCAGACATCAATTGCTAAAAGTTCTTTAGGTTGGGATTTCTTACCTATATCACATGTCTATGCTGAGGTTTTTCTTGTTTGAGCTTGCATGGGACTTGTGTATGCTGTCATAATTGCTGTGAGTTCATATGCATAACTGACCAGTTGTCTGGAAGACTGATTCCTTGTGGTTATTCTCCCATTCTTGCTCTTACAATCTTTCTTCCTCTTCTCTTGTAATATTATCAGTGAGCTTTTGGAGGCAGAGGTTTGAAATAGGTGCTCGGTTCAGGGATAAGTACTCTGTGGCCTCTTGTGCTCTGATATTGACCAGTTGTGAATATTTGTGTTAATCGTTGTCTGTTATATAAGTAAAAGTCTCTGCTGAGAGTTGAGAAATGCATTCATCTTCTGAGTAGAGGTTACACTGAAGATGTGTCACTTAGGGTTAAGTGTCTCACAGACATTTACTGTCTGCTTTTGACTAGTTCTAGAACTTTGTTATGCTCTCAACCTGTTGCATAAAGGAAACTTCTTTGATGAGGGGTGAAATGTACATCAGATCAACATAATTCCTGACCTCATTCCAAATATGTATTCTCATATTTACAACATTTCTACTTTTTGATTATTTAAAAAAATTATTTAGTCAGTTTTGAGAATTTCATATGTGAGCACTCTATTTCTGTCATTTCCGCCCCTCCCTGTCCTGCCTCCTTCTCCCACGTCCCCCAACCCACTCCTACGAATCACAGAATGTCTTCTGCGATTACTGTTTTACACACACACACACACACACGCACGCACGCACAACCTACTGATTCCATTTAGTATTGATCTTATGTGATATCCTCTAGGGTACTCATTCTTGTAGAAAAGTGATTCTTCCCATCTCAGCAGGAATTGGTAGCCTAAAGCTCTTAATTTTGAATTTTCTCCTTTTCCGTGTTGGCATGTTGACTGGTAATGTCATTATGCAGGACTTGTGTAGGCATCAGTTTTGTCAAGATTTAATGGTTTCAGCTTCCTTGTCATGTTTTCTGGCACTTAGTCATTCCTACCTTTCTTCCTCAGTATTTTTCTGAGAGTTAGGCCTAGGGTTACGTCATAGATGTATCACTTGGGGCTGTATACAATATGGTCACTTATTTTCTGCATTTTTACCAGTGGTAGATCTTTGTGGTAGCTGATAAAGGAAGCTACACTTACCTTGGGTATAAGGATAAGTATAAGGATAAATATTTAGACTATAGTTAGAAATTGCATTTATTTAAGAAAATGGTAGTAGTTGATTCTCTTCTAGGGCATATGCTCTCTCCAGCCACTGGTAGCTGGCTATGTTTGTAGTAAGTCATGAATTCACTCCTACTGAGTGAATTTTAAGTCCAATTAGATAGCTGTTGGCTACTTCCTAAGATAAAAGTGCTGCTATAAGGGATATCTTGCAGGGCTTCTCATTGCTGTGGTTCATAAGCTTCAAAGTTTAGTATAATATTGATACCTTTTCTCCCTTGGCAGCCTACATAGTACCTTCTAATACCATAAGAGCTAGTTATCATGGAGGAGGCTTCCAGGTCATTTCCAGTTCAATTTTTCCAAGTCCTGTCTCTGAAATGTATGGTGTCTTCAGCAATTATGCCTTGGAAGGCAACCAAGGGTGATAGCAATCATCTATACCGTTTGGAGGGTCTCTTAGACCGGTCTACTACCAACCCGAAGGGAGATTTCCCATGCTTTGCACCGGGTATTTTGTTAATCCATTCCTCTTTATAATAGCATTAGTACTTTACAGGAAGTATTTACTCTAACTATAGGGGCCCAGAATATTCATATAAGTTTCTTGTCATGCAATACTTAAAAGAAATACCTTGATTACCAACTCTTAATGCCCTCAAACTAAATTCTAAGGAATTGTTCAGAAGAACCACAAGTTAAAATATCTAGAAGTGGACATGATGAGAAGGAAAGGATCATTTACGGTGAAATAGTTAAGGAAAGTTACTTACATGAAGTCAAACTTGAGAAGAAACATGGATGAGGAAAACTACATATCAAGAAGAAAAAGAAACATCCTCAAAAGGGCAAACAACATGAGTAAGTTTGGCTTAGACAGGGGACTGTGAGAAGATGAGCAGGGTTGACACTGAAAAAGTTACTGTGAGACATATGTTCAGATTCCAGAACAATATACCAAACACATGCACATGATTCTATTGGGATGTTACATAAGGGTTAGTTACCAAGTACTTTACTTTCCTGTAAAGTCAGAATATATTCATGTCAGTAATTTTGCTCTATCTATCTATCTATCTATCTATCATCTATCTATCAATAAAACATGAAACAGAGTAAACAAATCCCCTGTAAAAATAAAAATAAACAACATATTGAGTTCAATTCTTCTGTTGTATAAATTAGCCTTTGGGGGCAATTTAAGTCATTCACACCCCAACCTAGAGATCTAAGTCATTCATAAAATAGTTCTCTTTTGTAGCTTGTCAAAATCATATGTTACAAGTTTCAGTACTGCTTTCTTACCAGGATAGGATGGAGAGTGATAAAGTAAGAGTGGAATTCCACACTCATAGGGAACAATTTCTTAGTGTTATTTTTGTAACTTGAGTGTTCTATTAACTGGACCCATCACAGTGATATTACAACACTCATAAATCAACCAGGCCTAATACATCCCTACTAACAATTATAGATTTTAATTATATTTTGATATAATTACCATCCTAGCTCTATGTCTCTCAGAAAATGAATTATTTTAATTAATTTTGATATAATTATCATCTGAAAGTGAATTAATATCTCTGAGACTTGGCTCTCCAATTTATAGCATAGGTGCAATGATTAGTATCTAAGAGGGCTTTATGAGAATAGAAGAAATATGTAGTAAGTTTTAAGCAAGAGTAACTGTCATTTGAGCATTGTCTATCAGCCAAAATTCAATGTAATGTGCATGAATTATTTTAATTCTCATTAAAACTCAATCTTAGATTTCTCTCACTACAAAAGAGTAAACTAAGGCACAAAATACATTAGGATGCTTTAAATATATTCATTACTTCTTTAAGAGATTAGTCTATTACCACTGGTATGGCAGATGAATAAGCCTATCCTAGTGTTATATCTAAGGGACCAGAAAAAAAAATTTGTTTGAAACAAAATTGCTGATCCTCAGAAAGCTCTTTGAAGTAGCAAAGGTCAAAGGTCACGGACTCCTGCTTGTGTGCTACAGATGGATATGAAGAAGTGACATATAATTTATTAACAAATTGGTTTATTATGGAAAAAGTACTATCTCCATTTGGTGATTATCCATTTTAATGGCTCTTAAGCTTTTATATTTCTAATACTCACCTGGGAAGTTTGTTAAATATGGAGTTCACCAGGCCTAATCATTAGATATTCTGTGTTGGGATAAGTCAGGTTATTGTCATCTAAATAGGCATTACAGGAATTTCTGATATAAGTTAACCATAAGCCACATTTTATTAAAATCTGGTCTAGACAGTGGTAATTCTTTGGAAGATACTGGGTGTCAAACAAGACTCATATATGTTAGAAAAAGATTTTACAAGTGAGTTAATTTCAAGCACTCTCTTTTTACTTTCTAAGACAGGGTCTCACTAAGTTACCCAGGATGAGTTTGAACTTGTGATCATCCTCCCTCAGCCTCCCAAGTAGCAGGGGTGAGAAGTCTACACTTAAAGGCTTCACTTTGTTGATTTCAGGAAAGTACTAAGCTAGGTAAGAAAAGTATTGATCACAAAACAACACCTGAAGGCACACACTGTGCAGAGACTGCTTGTTCTCCCCAATACCAGCATTCGTTTTCTTCTGCTCTCCATCCACTGTTCTGGGTAGCACCCTGCTCCACCTTCAGAGTGGTTCATGTGACTGGGGCCTAAGGCATCCATTTTTTCAGACTACAGTGCATGCCAGGATCAGTCCAAACGGGCCACAGCATTGGCAATCAGTAAATCACAGGACTGCTGAAGCAACCAGAAAGGAAGCTGTCTTCCTGATACATTAATAGTACTGAGAAATCAGTGTTGTCAAACACTGTTTCTACTCCTGAAAGGCTGAGATTAAAGCTTAAGTTGCAGAATTCAAATCTTAACCTATTGAGATCTGAAACTTACCTACGTGAGCCTCAGATGCTTGTGAGTTCCCAGTTTAATTTGGGCCAGTTTTACTTGCAAGCCATAATGCTCTGATAATGATTTTATCTAAATTCTAGGCTACGAAAGATAGACATATCCTATGTTCCGGGTTTTAAAGAAAAGACCTTCCCACATTGCCTTTCGGATAACTCCCTAGGTCTTATACTATTATAATGGTGACTCAGGGTGATTTTAAACAGTGACATCCCTTACTGAACACTTAACAATGGTGGATGAAATAAGCCCTCTACATTTTAATCCTTAAAAGAACAGTCTGTGGAAAATAATATTCTTATTTTCCTTATGTGAAATATGAAGTTTCAAAGGATTAAGAAAGGTGCTCAAGATTACCCAGTCTGTAAATAGTGGAGGTAAGGCTGAACTCTCTCCTAAATGTAGTGTCTCAATTCTAAATGTTTGGCAGGGTAAATCTGCTGTCATTCAGCTACCCCAGAAAATAAAATCCCTTGCTGAATTTGTTAAACTGCAACTTGACTCCTTTATTTGAGTCAAGTAAATTTATACCATATTAAACTTGGCTTTTATTTACCTCTTCCTGGTAATTCACCATTCATCCTAGTTTATTCCAGTGTCCTGAAGACATGATGTTTTACATAAAGAAGTTGGAATTTTCTTTTAATCTTCTTGCATAAAGTGTTGTGGGATGTAAAGGACTGGTAATTTGGTATGGGAAGTGTGTCTATAGCCACAGGTTAAAAGGATTCCTACCTTCAGAGTTCTATGTACTCATAGGTAGATGCTTGTGCCCTATGCATTCATTTATCATCACCAGCTAATGCATGGTTGCACACAGCTAGATTGTAGACCTAGCATCCAACCAATAATATGGCTGAGGTGAGCAAATAAGATATTAGAAGATTCCACTTGCTGATGCCTTGCTGGAAAATGCAGGATCTATTTGTGATTGTATTTAAGCACTTCTTTGAGTAGAGTCACTTGGTACTGAAACCTGCCGAATTTGTGTTTATTTAGACATAAAAGGGCAACTATATTTTTGTTCACTTTGGAATTGTTTTCTGATATGTTAGCCTTTTTGGTCTTCTTTTATTAGGATCAAATCTTGGAATGCCAGTGTTTTAAAAGATGGCAACTAGGATACTCACTTAGATGCCAAGTTTTGTTTGCCTCATCCCTTCTGTTACAAACCAGTAGAAAAGGCAGTTATTGCTTTCACTTCATATATAAGGAAATAGGCTCAGGGTGGCTCAGTGACTTACCAATGCTCACACAGCTAGTGAACTGGGAAGGAAGTTTGGGTCAAATCCAGTTTTGTTTGCTCTTAAACTTTTAATCATTGTGTTAGATTACCCGTTGCACTGACTCTGAAACTACAGTACACATCAGGACCACATGAAGAATATGTTAAAAGACAGATTGCTGGGTGTTATCCCAGAGTTTTTGTTTAGCTGCTGTGGCATGTGCCATGATTATCTGAACTTATAACAAATTCTGAGGTGGAGTTAATATTGCCTACTTAAGTACCACATTCTGACATCTGTTGATCTAGTACAACTGCTTCACTTTAGAGATATAAAATCAAAGTCAGAAAAGGACAATAACCTGTTTAAGAGAATAGTATGAATGAATGGCTGAAAGAAAACCAAAAGGGAGTGTTTTCTTTCGTGCACAACCAAATGATATCTCATTTGGAAAGAACCCTTTCTGTCTCTAACTTCCATAATAAATATACATAATATGTAGTTCACATCATGACTAGCCATCACTCTGAAGTGTGTCCTGATTCCTCATGCTGGCAGTCAATAATGCATTAAAACTAAATTAAGTAGCTTCTTTAGTCTTACTATAATTGTGGAGTTACTTTTCCCTGGTATATTTTCAGTCTGCTGACTGAAAATAATTAGCCATCTTCCTAACTGGATCTTATAAATTCCATGAAGTTGGGCACTTTGTTTATCTTGATTTCTTCCTGCAGATCTACCTGTAGGAATACAGCCACATACATATAAGACATTTCTGAATAAATATGAATACTTTAGGCATCATGTGAACTCAACAAATTCTGGCTTTATTGATGATTTAAAGTCACCATGATCATGCTTATAATCACTCCAGAGTTTTCTGATGTTTGACTTACCTTTCACTCATTCTTACATATTATTTTTCTCACTCAGGTAAAGAGTTCCAAACTCTATCAGATATTCTCTTAATAATGTTTCCATTTTATGACTTCTGAAAAACAGGCAAGATGTTAAGCCTACTCTTTTATTTTTTTTTCAGTAAATTCACACTATAATCATTGATCTTCCATTTTCAAATAAGGGGCTCTAAATTACTGCCGACATTTTCCTTTGGCTGTCTTTTAAGTCTTTTCAAGCAGTCAGCTTTGAAGACAGAATTACTATTAGTCATTTGGGACATACTTTAACCCTTTGGACAACAGTAGGACATTATTTTTCCTGTAGTGTTGGAAGTGACCCTTTTGCCATATATAGACATCTCTCGACTCAATGAATTGTCAGAGAAGACCCTTTGCTGAATTCATTCTATAGCACTTTCCCCATCTGCAAGATAATCTGATACCAAATATCCAAGCGGTTTGGGAGAGCAAGCATCTCCATGCATGGATGCAGCTTGCAGATTTGAGCAGTTAGCAGTTTTGGGGAGTGAAAACTGGCACAGGGGGATTCTTGACTTGTTTATCTTAATATCCACGGTTATCATTCCCAGTTGTATGGTAGAGTCATTGGGAGTGCATTTAAAATAAAATCCCTGAAGCACAAACACCTTTCAAGATTATCTGAATTAGAATCTTTAGGAGGAAGAGGTGATATGGTGTGACTATGAAATGTCCATCACAAGTTTGTGATTTGACCCTTTGGGCCTCAGTTGGTGGATCAACTTTGTGAAGTAGGTCACTGGAATTAAGGGCTTGTTGTATATTGTCTTCTCTCTCTTTCTCTCTCTCTCTCTGTCTGTCTCTCTCTCTCTCTCTCGTTTTCTGTGTCATGATGTGAATAGCTGTCCCCTGCCACTTCTTCCTATCACCATGATGTCCTGTACAGGCACATGGAGCTGAGCATACATGGTCTAAATCCTCTGAAACCTTTCCTTGCTTTAATCAGATATTCTGCAACAGAAGCACAAAAGTAACTAACATACGTGGGCCCTAGATATCTGAAAACCTCACTAGTTGTCTGATTCCTTCTGAGAACTAGTCCTGAGTGTTGTTAAGTGGTTTTTCTATTGGAGAGTAGTCAATATAGTATAGTAACATTAAAATTAACAGGACTTTTATACTCCTAAACATCATCATTTAAGAAAGATCCCCCTTTCCTCAGAATACCTAGTCTGTCTTGCATCACTTGATAATATCCTTACCTGTCGTTAAGTAAATAAAATGCTACTTCAACTCAGCCATGTAAAGAGGGAAGCATGTAATCAAAATACGCAGTTCAGAAAATCTGCCCTTTTGACTTCAATCGGGGGCTTTTGTCTGAAATCGCCCACTTCCTTTGTTTGTAACAGATATGTGGCACTCTCAGTATGTCTGTCAGCCCTTAGGAGGGTGCCTCACTGAGGCTTCGTGGAAGCTTCTTTGGTTCAAGGGTGGCTATCACTTGGGGATTCAATTAAGGTCTCGCTGTGTGTATTTTTATGTCTGATGTTCATCTAGAAATCACATTATCTAAGACATATATACTCTTAAACATTCTGAAAGTCCATTATGTGAAATGCATTGAGATACAGAAGGAACAGTTTAATTCATTCATACAGATTATATTCTTTCTTCTTGTTTTGCCTTCAAAATATTCTTTCTTTAAGGTAGACCCTTGATGCACACCATTAATCCCAGCATTAGGGAGACAGAGGCAGACTGATACCCATGAAACTGAGGTCAGCTTGGTCTATACAGCCAGTTCTAGGTCAGCTGGGGTTACAGGGAGACCCTATCTCAAAAAGAAAATTCTACATTTATATGATAAAATAAAAACATTTTTAATACTTTTTGTAGATAACTTCTAACTTATTTATTTTTATATTAGCTTGACTGTTTATTACTAATTGAATTCATTCTTACACAATTTCACATCTGTATGTAATGCATACTGAGCACTCTATTCGTCCTGCCACTCCTGCCCATCCCCACCTTCTTCCAAACAAATACATCTCTTTCTCTTATATTTAGGTCTAGTCATTTTTGTAAACCACTGAGGTTACCCTGGGCCATCTGTGTGACCATGGTTATGGAACTGTCCACTGGAGCCAGGGATGCTCGGAAGTGGGTGTATAACTAAAGATAGTGATTGCCTAGTCTCAAAATCTATCAATAGCCTATCATTTGGAGGTAAAGGGCAATGCCTGTGACCCTTCCTTCATGACTGATTGTTGATAGGGTTGATCTTTATTTATACTTGGTACACTGGATTATATAATCCATAAGTCTGCAGATGTTACATTCCATGAAAGAAAATATCCAGGAATTGGCAACTTGCAGTCATAACTGTCATCAGTGGTGACGGTATCCTCTTCAAATTATGTATTTCATGGAAACTCTAGTTTTTTTTCTTGGACCACCAGAAATTAGCAAACAACAATCACTCTGCAATTTATTTTCATTCCAGGGTGTTGTGAGGACTGAAAAATATTCTAGCATAACTGAGCTAAGATATTAACAGAAAAATGTGCACCTTCCATTCAAGCTACAGCCTTGAGTGCTTCCTTAAAATGCAATGCTTCCCTCCACTGTCCCCCTGAAGTGACATGCCAGGTCTGTTGACTGGAAAGTATCACTGGCTTTCTTGAGACATGTGTAATTGTATACAAAAAGATCCTTGGCATCCTGTGATTTTAACATTTCTGTTTTGGCTTTGCACAAGTGACCCTGAAGGGTTTATAATTTGTGTAATTCATCATATTATTGTGATAATGAATTTAAATCATACTTTGAGCTTGTACAAAAACAGGTGACTTAGCTACTGTGATACCAAAATCACCTGGCATTTCCTCTCAACATAATCCTGTTGCTTTCTGTTTGTCATGTGTATGCTATCAAAAGTCTTTGTTCTTATTGAAACAACCAGGGATATTTTACAGCATATTTACGTGGTAGTTAATTGGCGATATAAGAGTTTTTGTAGAAAACCTTTCAGTTTGAAAAGAAATGAGAGTCAGAAAGTCTAATAAGAAAACATTGAGTGCACATTACATGCCTTGCAGTGTGGAATAGCTTTATATTCATGATACCATTAGATTCTTATGACACTACAGGTAGCATTATTAAATTCATTCTGCAGAAAAGCTTACAATGTTTCATTTTAAAAGTACATAAGTAGTGTTATGCTATGTGGGGAAAGCATGTAGCTGACTCAAAACATGTTTTATAGGTTGAATGTCCCTTATTTAAACTGCTTGGGGCCAGATATGTTTCAAATTTTGACATAGCTAGGGGATGAGATTCAAGTCTAAATATGAAATCCTAAAGAGAGAGAGAGAGAGAGAGAGAGAGAGAGAGAGAGAGAGGGAGAAATTTGGTGGAAATTTTACAGAATGTCTAAAAATAATTTATATATAAAACAAAACAAAGTTCTAGAATGTGGACTTTTCCACCCTTGGTGCCATGTAAGGACTAAGATAATTTCCCATTTTTGGAGCATTTCAGATTTCAGGCTGCCAAATTAAGGACCTTCAACCTTCACTAACTCTTGCAAAACTCACCATCACTGAACATTATTTTTTAAATCCTTCTATCTTGTTATGAGTTTAATTTCATTTATATTTTTCTTAGAGTTTTTAAATCAGAATGTGTGTTATACCTGATTTGCTGAGTACAGGTGGAACTGCATTTATTCTGAGTTTTCCAGTACTGTTACATAAAGTCTGAATGACGAAATTCCTTCTATATTTAAGGAGTTCCCAGGTCAAACAAATGCAATAATACTTTAACTGAAGGCAGTAGATGTAGACTACGGGTCAACATCTAGTGTTTATCATTTACGAATTTTTAAGAGAGCTGGCACCTAAAGCCAAGAAATACTGGGAGCCCTGTCAGTTCAACTGTCAGAGATGTTGACAACGTCTTTATCTATACTTTGGCATAAAACTGATAGAACAATGAAAGAGAAGGACAGAGAATTTGAAAGTATGTAACAGGCACTTACTTTTGGAAGAGTCTCTGAGAAATCTTTCCTTAGGAATTGATACTTGAGATGGAACTGAAAGGGAAGGTGGGGGTTAAATCAGAAAATGAATTCATTGTTAAGGAGAGTTAGAGACGAGTAATTAAAATAGCGAGAAATGCTCACGCAGATGGAACAGCACGGTACGGGAAAAACAGAGAAGACCAGGAAGGACGTTCTGAATTGAAAAAATGTGGATGAATAATTGTATTAGATTGTAGCTCTGAAGCTGTAGTGCCCTGTTATCTGGAGTGGGGGTGTGTGAAGGAAGGCATGGAGGGGAGGAAAGAACCCATTGCATACCATCATGCAGGTATTGTCTGGGCTTTGGACTGTTAACTAAATAAGAATGAAATAAATTAATGGCTAACATGCCTCCTTCCCAAATAAGCCTTGAATATTTCCTAGCGGTTTTTGGTCAGAAATATAACCAATCAACCTGAAATTGAATGCTGGCAGTGAAAAGAACACCCATGATACAAGCTAGGAGAGAGAATACAACTCGTTCTTAAGATAACTTGTAATTGTAAATGTCTTGATTCAAGATTTAAAACTTGGTAACTTCGACCTTATCTTCAGAAATTAGTGAAAGAATGAAAAATGTATCAAAATAGATTACTGAGAAGTAAAAGGTAAACTGGAAAATACAGAGAAATACAAAGATACCAAAAAGCTGTAAGTGGTCAGAGCATCCAAACCAACAAGGAAGAGCAGCGGACACATTCTGCTTTGAAACCTGGCTTTTAAAATGTTTTTATTGGGGTTTTGTGCATTTCATACAATAAGTCTCATTCAAATTTAGACCTTCCCCATCTGTGTGCCTCCCCTGCACCAGATTTCATATATTCTGTCGTAAGTGTTAAGACCCATCCAGTCAAGCATTGGTACCCAAGTATTGCACAGTGCAAGTTCATTCACGGGAGTCTAGTCATCCTGTCTAGAGTCACTCCCTTAAAGAAGATCTACTCTTCCTCACCCCACAGTAATCAGCTGTCAATAGTTCTTCAGCTGGGGTTGGGACCTGATCCCCATTTCCATTGTTCTTCTTTTAAAAATATTAAAAATATTCAGAGATCTAAAAAGATGTGGCCTGTGTGTACGTGTACGTGTGTGTGTGTGTGTGTGTGTGTGTGTGTGTGCATGTGTGCTTCTGCTTTCTTTTGCTGAGTTAAAGTACTAAAGACTTGGGGAGAAAATTTATATCATCTTACAATTTCAGGTCACAGTCCAGCACTGAGGGAAGTCGTGGCAGGAATGCAGGCAGGGATCTAGAGACAGAACTGTAGCAGACACCATGAAAGAACCCATTTTTCTGGCTTGCATGCCTTTGTTCATGCTCAACCAGATTTCTTATACAACCCATGACCACCTACCCAGGACTGGCATTGCCTACAGTAGGCTAGACCCTTTCACACCATTCAACAATAAAAAAGTGTCCCACAGACATGCTGACAGACCAATTAGATCAAAGCAATCCCTAGTAAGGACCTCTCCGCTTCCCCCCAGATAACTAGGCTGTCAAACTGGCAGATGAAGCTAAATAGAATATATATTTTTACTTCCTAATGTGAATTATCTTGAAATTATATGTGGAAGGAGCACTTATACCATGGACATTAGCAAAATGCTAAATATTAGATTTTTATTTTTATCCAGAGACATGGCTATTAGATATTGACTCACATGGCAGCATCAAATTGTTTTGCAATACATATCAAAACCCAGAGGAACTTGATGTTTTTTAGAAGAATATAAATTATTAAAGTAAAACAATAAAAAGAAAAATGCAGACTTAATACTAAATACCAAACAAGCTTTAAAACATGTTTAAACTTGTCATTTAAATCAAGAACAATTTGTGGCTACATCTTGGTGGATGGAAATGTCAGATGGTAGAACCTCCTACTCTGATATCTTGCTGATATCACTCTCCAAGTGTGTCACTTTAAAGGCATTTTCATAAGGTATTGTTGAGTGGAAAAAAATACTTAGTGTATGAGAAAATATGCATTACCTGTTTTTATGTGCAGGTAAAAATATTTTTATCTATCTATGTATCTATTTATCTATCTCTCTATTAATGTTCTTGAATGTATAAGTGTGTTATTTCTGGATGGACACATACACATGATGATAAACAATGACTACATACCCAGCTATTTATGAGAGCTGTTGGTTTGAAGGTGAGGGTACACATGAAGAGGTCTGGAAGTAGAGAGTAGAAGATAGAAGGGACATCTATTAGGGTCTTGCCCATGATAACTAGGCAAGTCAAGTGCTCTTCCTCATCCCTGGACAAATTTTAAATGGGAAAAATCATGAAATAATTCTACTTGATACTCAGTTATTTAAAATATGCAAGAATTTATGTTGAGAGTGGCTTTTACTTTTATTGTTTTTTAACATAATTAAGATATGAATACATGAAAAATAGCTGTAGTGAAATGTGGATAGTATACTTTAATTAGTTTCTTTAATAAAAGACACATTAAAGTGGAATATCTACATTTGTTTATAAGATTTTATATTTTGAGTCCATTATCTGATATATCTACACACTTACCTCTTTTTACAGATTTGTCTTCTGGGATAACTGGTGGAACAATATACTAGCATTAATATTTTACTTAGTGCAAATACTACTTATATGCTTATAATGCCTAATTATAACTTTAACAATAAAAAGACATTTTTTAAATGTGTGATAATAATGTTCAAGATTCTTGCATAAGTAATACAAATATTAATATGTACAGACTAATAATTCAAAAGATTCAAAATTTTGTACTCTTTGTAGTATCTCTTTTGATTCTCTGTGGGCAGCAAACTAACAGGTCTTATGCTAAAGTGTACCATCCTATGGACACATTGGGATTACTAGAATCTTCCTGTGGCTCAGAACATTTGGGAAGTGACCCCTGGGTCTAAACATGAAATTGAGAATTAACATCCATGGTTGTCAATAAAGCTGTATAAATGTCATGACATTCTCAAGTGTCTACTGCATTGTTTGGACGGGTGCAAAGTTATTCTCTTTATCTCTTTATTAATTATCTTTCTTTTATGCTTCATCTCTGTCAGTTGTTAGGGACAATTATCTTTAAAGAAAAATTCTGGCCAGAGAAGATGAGAATTAGCTCCCTGCCTATTTCTTTATTTTTCTATCTTCAAATGCCAGCACACTACTTTGGAATATTTACTAGGAAGGCATTATTGATTCTTTATATGGCATTTTCTGAAAAATTGGAGCACAGAAAAGAGATAATTGAATCATGCTGTATAACAATATGCTTTTGGAAAGTGTAAAGAAGCAACACATAGAAATATTCTGTAGCAACTACAATGTCAATTATGTTCACTTCTAGCAATGCCTTGTCATCAGTCTAGTGCTGTTTGCAGCATAACACCTAGAAAGAGGGAAAACCAGACAGGAAGACTCACAGATTGTTGTATGGGAGCTGGCAAGGACTCCCTGCTAGAAGCACAATCTCATTTCTCTAAAATAAACACAAGGATATGCATTTAAATTCAGTTATATTACCTTATATTCTTAAGTCTTCATCTGATTGCTGTTGCCCACTGGATTAAGTGCATAGTCCTCTGAAAGCTGTTCACATTCTCAGTCATTTGACTATGATCTAAGTTTCATGCTTACAGTCTTTACTAACATTCTAATATTGTCAAATTATTTTATTGCTCTTTAAAATACTCTAGGCTGTGAGCTGAGCCTGATGGCCCAGAGTTATCATCACAGCTACTCTGGAGGTCTGAGCAGGAGAATTTCAAATTAAAGCTGCATATGTATCTCAGTCTAGCTTGTATGATGTCCTAGGGTCAATCCCTGTTACCATAAAACAAAATGTCAACACAGATCATTAAAAACACACACGGAACTCCTTGAAGCTTCTAAGCAATTATGTTTCCTAAGCTTTGGTGTCTTAATTCCCATTCTATTTGTGAAGCCTCCTTTTTTTGCCCATGTGAAGTGGTGTCGATACTTTAGTCTTATTTACACATGACTACATTACCTTTTCTATCATTTTCATATTGCAGTTTTTTTTTATTTCTTAAGGATAAAGTTCTTTCTTTCTCGTGCCCTCAACACCAAGAAGACTGACAGATACATTGTAGGTATTGTTAATCAATATTTAATATTTTTGATAAATGAATGAAAACAAACTTATTGAATGATATCACCTTTAGTTAAAAGGAAAATATATGTAGAAGTTTCAACCATCTTGCTAAAAGGAAATACTTCCTTGGTATTGAAACATCATTAAGAGCCAGTAGTTCACTTTCATGAACTTGCCTCTGTGCTTCATGCAACTTCATTAGGCAAATTCCATGCTTTAAAGTTACCTTAAAAAAAATAAGTACCAATATAGAATTATTGAGATACTTATTGTATGTAAAATCTCTCCATAAATGAAAATATCTGCTCCTTTTTTGGTTGGCCTACCTTGAGATTCTGAGATTTTCTCCCAACTAAACAATTATTAATCTAAATTATGGTAGCACATACCTTTAATCCCAGTACTCAGAAATCAGGGCAGGAAGATCTCTGTGAGATAGAGGCCTGCCTTGGATAGTTCACATAGAGAGCTCCAGGTGACCAGCTGGATTTTAGGGAGAACCTGTCTCAAAAAAATTAACATATTCTAATTGTACAAAGTACGGCTTTCATTATGACATGTCCACGTGTATATAAAAGCTACTTTGATCACCTCTGCTGCCTGCACTGCTCTTTGTTATCCCACACTCCTCTTCCCTCCTCTGTTTTAAACTGTAATGAGCTTCAAGATGATGGAAACATTTTCATCACTTAAACAGGCTTTCAGCGGAAGGACAGTGATTCCAAGTGAGCATCATCAATGAGTAAAAGTCAGTTAGGGAAACTTTGGAATAAGTTAATTATCTTTCTGGGTTATAATTGCATTATCAGACCTCTTTGGAACTTAATATAAACAGGAACAAACATGCAGAGGGGTCATGAAAAAATACTAAAAAATTGTATGCTTAGAGCACTAAAAATAATTCCAGAGCTGCAGAGGTGGCTCAGTGGTTAAAAGAGCTTACTGTTCTTCCAGAGATCTGAGTTCAGTTCCTAGCACCCACATGGGGCCTAATACCCCTTCTTAGTTCTAGTTTCAGGGTATCTGAGGCTCTTCTTTGGTCTCCATGGGTAGCAAACACCCACATGGTACACATACATATATGCAAACAAATTGTTCATATACATAAAATTAAAGTAAATTTAAAAATTCCAAAGCAAGTATATAATTGAAAATTCATAATTACTCTAAATTATCTTGTAGAAAAATATGGGCAAGGGAGAATCAATAGTAATAGAAATATACAAAAATGATAATTTATTAATCTGAGGGTTTAATTGAATTTACTTATCTAAGCATGCTTGATAGAAACAAGAGTCAAATGTATATTGTCTGAAACTATGTAGGTGAGTTTAATTAAATAGACTTTTAAACTTTATAACCATTATGACTCTGAAATCAATACAACTTAGACTTTGCCCTTGTGTGGTATACAGTTTAGAAGAAAGCAGAATAGACCAGATCAGGCCCACACTGAACACTTCTCTGGACCTGGATAACATACAGTCATGAGTTGTTTGACTTGGGCTACTTAATCTCTACAAATCTTAATTTATTTGGTAGTAGAACACCAAAAGGAATGTTAAGTCGTAGATTCAGTGACCAGAAATATGTGACTGGGAGAACATGTAGTTTAAATATCCGAGTTGAGTAATTATTTTCTGTTTGTAATTGTACAGATCCTAGAGTTAAAAGAAAAATTACTAGCCTATAGTAACCTAAGAAATTACAAGGCATGTATGTTTGTGTTGCATTTGGCTATGCATACATCTTCTATTCTTTACTATCCTCATTTTCTATTTTAATGGTATCCCAGGGGATGGTAATATTTTCATCATTTCAAATATAATTTTAAAAATAACTAAAAACTGGAAGTCATGTCTTAAGAAAGAGATGAGTAAAAATCTTTATGATCTCCCCAAATGCCAGATACATGTAAATGGAATTCTGATTCATTCTAGGCAAAGTTTATGTTCATCAGAATCATCTGTCTGAAGTTAGAATGAATGGCTCCATGAATTTTCTGCTTCCTGTTCTCTGACATCAGAGTCATCAAATTCCATTGAACGACTTCAGATTTCAGAGAGATTAAGGTAAGTAACAATTTAGGATAATTAACAACGTGCAGCTGGTGCAGTCAGAAGCTGGGGAAAGCCTCCAGTGCTGAGCTTATAGTCTGACGCTTCATTTGCTCCGTCACAGAAAGGTGACTGTAATCAAATTTTGGCTCTGGCTTTGCCAGTCAGACTGTGTTTTGACTGATTATGAACTAAAGTTTTAGAAGCTTACCAAATAACTGCAACTATTGATTTCCCAATGATTGGTCATCATCTTGCTTTTCAGGGTTTTTAAGAAGGAATCAACAAAATAAAAATAATTATAGATCAAGTTTGTGTACTATAATTATGTATAAGTTCATTCTTTGTCTTTGAATTTATAAAAAAGAATGTGCTTTTATCCATTATTGAGGACTCTCATCAGCACATATTTTATGATTTCTGTCAGAATAAAACAACTTGTTTTAAAGTTCATCAACAACTATTTCAAAATATAGTCATTAAAAGCGTCACCACCCAGTACTGCAAATGACAGGGCATGGATTAAGAAAGATAAGAGTTTGTCTTAGCTTTACCTACTATGACTGTGAAAGATAATTTGTCGATGAGTCAGCTTCTACTTTGGTGACATAAAATTATACCAATATTTAGCTTGGGTTATAACACTTACCATACAGGGATTTCACGGTTTTAGAAAGATTACAATGTTTTATTGTATGCAGAATGGTATTTAGCATCTTTAGTAGGAAGAAGCAAGACGAATAACTTTTTTTAAAAATCTTTTTACCTCTTGGTGTGTTATCTTCTAGCATGTATTAGTGTTTGGGAACTGTAGAAAAGAATGTGATGTATAAAAGATGACTGTGGGGCTAGAGAGATTACTCAGTGATTAAGAACATTGACTGTTCTTGCAGAGAACCTGGGTTCAGTTCCCAGCACCCATATGGCAGTTAACAACTATCCATAATTCCAGTTTCAGGAGATCTGACACCCTTTTCTGACTTTGGTGGGCATTGCACTCACATACATGCAGGCAATACACTCAAACACATAAACAAAAATAAATAAAATATTTCTAAATATATGGCTATGACAATTTTAGAAATTATTTAAGTTCTTCCTGCATAGTTGAGAAATGCAGGCTCAGCAACCAATAGCACAATAGCAGAATAAGAGGCATAGCCCTTCTCCCAGCCTCCTGCCACTGTTCTTGCTGTAATATGTCTCCACATGCTGTCTCAAAGGGATATTTGCAGGGTCTTAAGGAAACTGTCACTTGGAACCTCCAATTTCACTTTAAGAATTCTTGCTAAATATTAACAAATAATAGTTGAGATGAGGTTTGGTTTCAGAGCAGGTAAGGAGTATCTAACTATGAGAAGTGCTTGATTCTCCTCACATGATTCTTGTTGTTTGAAGAGAAATTAACTTCAACACATGTAATGCCTTCCCAAAGACATTTTGCAGAACTCTCTCTTCAACTTCTCTAAGTTTTGAAATTTTCTCCACTGTATGAGTGTTCTTCTCAGGAACTCCACATATACCTGAAACTCTATTTCTAGTAAAACATTGTTTCTGAGGCTCATGGACACCCCTGAGTATCTCGCCTCTGGGGTTCATTCATCTAGTAAAGACTTTTGTCAATACCTGTCACTTTTCCCCCAAATTTTCAGTGTTCTGAATTAACATATACCCTGATTTACACCTAAACCTGTCACCTTCAAGGAATTCAGAGCTCCATGTTTTTAGATTTTTAATCACAAATCATTAAAGTACAATGCAACCAAATCAGTGTGCATAATTCTACAGTATATTCTAGCAGATTGCTTCATCTCTACTTACTCAGGTATCTTCCACTTCCACAAGGATCCCTGCTGCTTGTCGCTTTTGTTCATGCAGGTGTCTGTTTGCTAAATATACTTGATGGATAAGAGACTATGCAAGAATTTCTTTATAAACAAAAAGGTCTTATAACTTTGATGACAGATTCAAAGAGAGCTTTCTTCAAGAACCTCTCTCTCTAGTGTATGTGTGTGTGGTGTGTAACTTCAAAAGACATTTAGTTTGGAATTTTAGTTTTAATATTGAAAATAAATCACCAATTTCTATTGTAATCATTACACTGTTTTTGCAAAAACTATTTATAGCAATTTCAAAGTTTTTAGAACCCTACAATTCCTTGCTGAACCATTGTCTATTGGTTGATTCTTGTGTGTGGCAGTCAGTCTTCAGTTGTCTGCCCACTGAGGAACCCAGTAGGCTCCAATAGATTGGTCCAAACCTATGGTCAAGTCAATAGCTCGCCAATAACAGCAACAATAAAATAAAACCAACAGCAAATGCAACAACCATATGTCGGGCATGTAGAAAGGGCATATCTAGGAAGGGAGCAGTAAAAGAGATGATAGAGAAATCATATAGAGGGTATAATAATCAGAATTTATATTATATGTTTATTAAATTGTCAAGTACCAGGCTCAGCAAGAGTTGAAAATGGGTTTGTATTAGCATATAAAGCAATGGACTTCATTCTGGCAACTGCATTTATCCATTCAAGAGTTATTATATTTTTCTTTCCTTCACTCCTGTTCCCTCACCCTCTGCATCTCTCCATGACATTTCCTCTTCTTCTTGTGATTTCCTGCTTTCCCTAGTTAGTCTCTACTGCTCTTTTCTCTTGGATATTCCATCATTCTCTCGCTCCCACTTCCCCTGATACATCTTCCTCCCCTCTCCTTATCCTCTTTCTACTTTCTAGGTTTCTGACTTACAAATGTGCATGCGTGCACACACACACACACACACACACACACACACACACAAACAATTTTAAATCCGTGTTCTAGATATAAATGAAAGTATGGCATGTGTTTTTCTGAGTCTGCATTACTTGGCCTAATGTAATTATTCAGTTGCATTGATAATTTTTCAAAATTCCTGATTTCATTTTTCCTTGTAGATGCACAAAATTCCACTGTGTACATGTGCCACATTTTATTTCCTTTTCAGAAACACATGTCTATATCTATAACTTGAAGAGATTTCACTGTTTTCCTCTAACAGATTCAGTTCAGATATATTTGTGACTTTGATCATTTTTTTCTTAACAGTAAGATACATGTTTCTAGTTTCATACATGTCTATGTATAATTTCATATACATATATTGACCTGTTTCAACATGACTATTTATTAAAGAGGATATTTCTCTAGTGTAAGTTTTTGACAACTTTATCAAAAAAAGGTGGCTGAAGACTGATAAATCAGATCACTCGCCACATCTCTATTCCATTCCTCTTGCCAACTCCTGCCCTGTTTCCTGCCAGCTTTGAACTCAGGCAGGCTTCAATGCCTCCCTGCCTAATCTCTAGACTAGCTTCGTAATCCAGACCAGCTAAACACCCTAGCACAAATTCCTAAATCCCTCTTCATGCGGGTCTCTCATTCCCATCTTCCCTGGTTCCCCATCAGCCCAACAGACCTGCCCATCTTGGACTCTGGCAAATCAGATCCCACTCCACCTGTGCATCTCTATGTTGTTCCTCTCGCCCACCCCCAACTTTTCCCGTACAGGCTTGGACCCAGGCAGACTCTAATTCCCCTGTAGTAGATCTATGGACTAGCTATCAAACCCAGACTTGCTAAACTCCCTAACATAGACTCCATTGGTTCCTGATCTGTCTGACACAGACGACCTTTCTTACTAACCTAAGCAGTCTATCTACTGCCCTACCAACCACCCAGACCAATTTACTACCTTGCAGGAACCTGAAACTCTCAGAAATTTATTTACCATTCCTGAACAAAAAAGCAACCAAGCGAAATAAATAATATAAATGAACCAAAACTAATTAAACAAAAGTAGAATAGAAGTTCCTACTGGACACATAACCAACAAGAACATCCATATGCCCAAACGGCAGCTCAAAAACAAATAATATGAAAAACAAAGAGACTATGTCCCTGGCAAAACCCACTAGTCCTACAGAAGTGCACTACAAGGAGAAACATTCCAAGGAACCCCAAGATGCAGAATTTAAAAGAAATATCCTAAACATGATAAAAGAATTTAAAGAAAACAAAAATAATCAACTCAACTCAAATAAGAAAGGCAAAGATTGTGATGGAAGCCCCAGAAAATACAAATATGCGATTTAATGAAATATAAAAAACAATTCATGATTTTAAAGGTGAATTCACAAAAGAAATAGAAATAGTGAAGAAAACCCAAATGGAAATGAACATGAGAATGAACAACCTAATAAGTCAATTTGAAACAACAGCAGAAAGCCTGACAAGCAGAGAATGAAATAGAAAACAGAATATCAAGACTGAGTGATAAAGGTGAAGATCTAGACTCCTTAATCAATACTATGTCAAATTTAGAAAAAAATAAAACATATAGGAATGGAATACTCAGGAAATGTGGGAGAATCTGAAAATACCAATCTACAAATTATATGTATATAAGAAAGAGAAGACTCTCGGACCAATGGCATTGAACAGATCTTCAACTGGAAGAATTATTTATGGGAAGAAATATTCTCTAAATTAAGGAAAGACTTACTTAACACAGAGCAATTAGACATGAACAGAACAGAAACTCTCCAGGGCATATCATAGTAAAAACAGTAAATATACAGAACAAAGAGAGAACACTGGAAACTTCAAAAGAAAAAGAAGTCACATATAAAGGAAAACCCATCAGAATTACAGCTGACTTTTTAATGAAAACTATAAAGGCCAGAAGAACCTGGACAAAAGGATTCTGAGCTCTAAGCAAACATGGATGCCAAACCTGAATACTTTATCCAGCAAAATGATCTCTCATGACATTAATAGGCTGAAAGAATTTATGTCCACCAACCAGTTCTACAGAGACTACTCAAAGCAATACAAGGACTGAATAAAAACTTACTATACCCAAGAGGCTACAGAAAGATAAAAAAGAAAGTTTTAATAATGAAACACAAAATAGGACCAAAAACACAAAGAAATTAAAATGAAGTATCCAATACACATATTTCAATAACAACACCAAACATCAGTGCCATCAACTCCCCTGTCAAAAGACCCAGGCCAACAAAATTGATGAATAATGAAAATGCATCTTTTTATTGTCTTCAATGAACTCATCTCAGCTTCAAGAATAGACACTTCTTGAGGGTGAAATGGTGGGAAAAGGTATCCCAAAAAGTGGTTCTAAGAAGCAAACAGGTGTTGCAATTCTAGTCTCTGACAAAAAGACTTTAAATTAAAAAGAAATAACATGAGATAAAGTTTCACTTTATTCTAATCTAAAGAACAAATTGATCAAGAAGATATTATATTCATGGACATATATGCACCAAATTCTGGAGCACTCAATTTCATAAAAATAGTATTTCAGGACTATAATTCACAGATTAACTCCAAGGCAGTAACATTAGGTGACTGCAGTATACCACTATCATCAATATAGAGGTCAACTGGACAATGAATAAGCAGGGAGACATCTGAATTAATGACATCTTACATTACATGCACCTAGGAGACATGTACAGAATATTTCACCCAAGCACCAAAGAATACACTTTCTACTTAGTAGCCCATGTAAATTTTTCTAAAGTTGACTACATTCTGGGACACAAAACAAATATTAATAAATAGAAACTTGAAGTAATTCCATGCATAGGCACAATGGAATAAAGCTTATAATCAACAGCAAAAGAAGCTCTAGTAACTACATGAACTCATGGAGTTTAAACAACACACTCCTGACTGATGAATGGGTCAAAGAAGAAATGCATAAAGAAATAAAGGTATTCCTGGAACTAAAATAAAAAGAGAACACAACATCACAAAACCTCTGGAACACCTTAAAAGCAGTCCTAAGAGGGAAGTTTATAGCTCTTAATGCCTACATTAAAAAAATCACAAAAGATACATATAAATCACTTAACAGTGGAACTCAAAACTCTGGAAAGGTAAGAGCAAACCAAGTACAAACCCAGTAGATGAGAAGAAATAACAAAAATCAGAGCAGAAATTAATGAAATAGAAACAAAGAAAACAATACAAAAAATGAATGAATCTAAGAGCTGGTTCTTTTAAAGGTTAAATAAGATCTCTAACCCAGTTAACTAAAAGAAAGAAAGACCAAATATAAATCAGTAAAATCAGTGATAAAATGAGAAGCATTAAAACAGTCAGCAAAAAATTCCAGAACATTGTAAGGGAATGCTTTAAAAATCAATACTCCATTTCATTAAAAAATCTAAACTAAATGAATGAATTTATAAAATCAAGGATGGCATCAAAGTTAAACTAAGAAGAGATTAACACCTTAAACAGACCCATAACAAATCATTTTATTGAAACAGTAATACAAAAAATCCAGACAAAAAAAAACCCAGGCCCAGATGGGTATACAGCAGAATTCTACCAGACATTCAAATAGGTTCTACAACCAATACTTATTCAATTATTGAAAAAGATAGGAACAGGTGGAGAACTCCAAAATTCCTTCTATGAAACTAGCATCACTATAATACTAAAACGAGGTAAAGATACAAGAAAAGAAAATTATAGACCCTTATCCTTAATGAACACATATGCAAAGATACTGAACAAAATATTAACTAAACTTATACAGATTAAACATCAAAAAGATCATCCATCAGAATCAGGTTGGCTTTATTCTAGAGATGCAGGGATGGTTCAATATACATAAGTCAATAAATGTGATAAAATACATAAATGAACTTAAGACAAAAAAATCCCATGGTCATCTCAATAGATGCAGAAAAGTACTTTGACAAAATCCAATATGCATTCATGTTAAAAGTCCTAGAAGGAATTAGTCTAAAGGGAACATACCTCAACATAATTAAAGGTATGTATAACAAACCTGTAGCCAGCATTATTCTAAGTGGAGAAAAACTGTAAGCATTCTCATTAAAATCAGGAACCAGACAGGACTGTCTACTATTTCCACTTCTTTTTGATATAATGCTTGAAACTCTTGCAAGAACAATAAGACAAGAGAAGAAAAAGGAGTACTAATTGGGAAAGAATAGATCAAGTTATCTGTATTTGCAGACAATATGATATTATACATAAGAGATCACAAAAATTCCACCAGAAACCTGTTAAAAATGATTATCACTTTCAGGAAAGATGCATGTTACAAAATCAACCTACAAAAATCAGTATTCATATATCAATTAAAAGCAAATATGGAAAACATTCACGGAAAGCTGCTAATTCCAAATAATGTCAAAAAATAAAATATTTAGGAATAAATCTAACCAAATACATTAAAGATTTTTGTAGTAAAGAATTAAAAATCTTTAAACAAAGAGATACAGGAAGACATTAGGTAATGGAAAGATTTATCATGCTCAAGAATTGGGAGAGTCAATACTGTGAAAATGACCATCTTACCAAAAACAACCTATAGATTCCATGCAATGCCAATCAAAATACCCACAACATTCTCCACAGCACTAGAAAAAATAATCCTAAAATTCATATGGAATCACAAAAGACCCCAAATAGCCAAAGCGATCTTGAGCGTAAAGAACAATGCTGGCGCGGGTCGGGGATCACTACACCTGATCTCAGATTATATCACAGAACTACAGTTCATATAAAAGCATTGTACTGGCACGCAAATAGATCAGTAGATCAATGGAACATAATAGAAGACTCAAACGTGAGTACAGACAACTTAAATCACCTGATATTTGACATAGATGCCAAGAACACACAATGGAGGAAAGACAGCATCTTCAAAAACAGACCTGGCAAAACTGATTCTCTACCTGTAGAAGAATGAAATTGGACCCTTATCTTCCACGCCAAATAAAAGCTAACTCTAAATTGATCAAAGACCCCCATATAAAACCTGAGCTTCTGAAACTACTAGAAGAAAATACAGGTAGTACTTTCCAAGATGGAAAGGAATTTCTAAATCGAACATTAGCTGTTCAGGCATTAATGTCAACAGTCAATAAGTGAGACCTCATTATGCTATAAAGTTTCTTCACAACAAAGGAAACAACTAAGGAAGGGAAGAGGAAATTCAATGAGTGGGAGAAAAATCTTTACCAGGTACAACAGAATAGACAAAGAACCCAAAACCCAAAAAAGAAAAAAAAAAAAAAAACAAAGAAGAAAGTAATTGACAGAATAAAAATATGGGTTATAGACTTGGATTAGAGAGTTGACAAATGAAGAAATGAAAATGTCTAAGAAATATTTTAAATAATGCTCAACAGCCTAAGTAATTAGAGGAACACAGATGAAATCTAGTTTAAGATTCCGTATAAACTAAGATCAAGAGAATGAAAGATGCCAAAGGCTGATAAGGATGTGGAGGAAGGGGAGACTCATTCACTGCTGGTGGGAGTGCAAACTCATGCAACCACTATGGAAAGCAGTGTGGAGAACTCTCAAGAAACCAAAAATGAATCTTCCATATGACCCAGTTATAGCATGCTTTGGCATATACCCAAAAGGCTCATCCTACTGTAGAGATACCTATACATTTGAATATATAATTGTCACACATCCACAGCATTAATTTATATTATCTTTTTGTTTTTCTGTTATAGGTCAGCCTAATTTAAATGTTGATACTAAATCCAAGATGGAACACAATTTTGAAGCATTTAGAAAAATTAAAGATCAATATTCTTTTTTTGGTCTTTTTGAGGCAAGGTCTCCCTATTGGAACTCACAGAGATCCACCTGCCTCTGCCTCCAAAGTATTAGGGCTAAAGGCGTGCTCTATGATGTCCAGCTAATGATCAATATTTCTAACCCTAGTTTTATTTTAGATGAATTGAAGCTTTGCATATTTGTTTGTTCCTACTCTCTTCATAAGAGCTAACAAATAGAAAAAAGTCTAAATGTCCCTCAACGGATAAAGGGATAACGAAAATATGGTTCATTTACATGATGGAGTTCTACTCAGCAGTAAGAAAAGATGAAATCATGAAACTTGCAGGTAAGGGGTAGAACGAGAGAGTATGTTCTCTCTCATATATCCTGATGTAACCCCAGGTTCTAGGAAATTGGAAAGGATACATAAAGGTAAAGAAAGAAAATAAGCCCCCAAATGGGGATATTAGGAAACAAATGTATGAAGGAAAGTAAGAGTGTTTGGCAGGGAAGGGAGTGGGGAGTGACACGCAAGGAGTCACTGCGTTGGGGGAGAGAAGTCGGGAGCTGGGGGATGGTGGGAGTTAGGTGTTACTGGATGAGGGGAGTGACAATAGGGGCACTGGACTGGATAGGGGGAAGTCACATAGTAAAAGAAGGCAGAGATGAATGACTGGGACTCGGGAACCTAGAGAGAAATGTGATACCCTGAAACCCCTTGAGTAATGCCTGTACAGTGTTTAAACATGAGTGAATATGTATTCCAGGGGGCTGTTTTTTAAGGAACACAGTGCCAGACAAGAGAGACCTCTCATTTGAGTAGTTTGTGGGAGTGTCTCAAGAGACTTCCAACATCACGCTATTGCTAAAGCTCTTGGTTATCTCTCAGTACTGGAAGATAAGATACTACGACTGAAGACAGGACATCCTCAGAATACAGGATTTGGAGCAATGGAGCAGGAAATGACCTGGAAGTCTTCTACCTGAAGATTTCCTCTCATGTTGTAGATTATAATGTGCAAGTTGCTGAGGAAAATCAATCAACAATACAACACAACCCTAAAGCCTAATAACTGTAAGAACCAGCAAAGCACTGTACTTCTGTTGATGCAGCAGTCACACTGTGATCTGAGGGGTAGTTGACATTTACACAATTGGACTGAACGCTCTCTTAGGGGAAATGAACTCAGAGGTGGCACTGGAAACTTGACCAAAATACATATGGTTGGAAATGACGTACATCATAATGAAGACCCTATCTTTTTCATATTTCTAGACAAAGTTTCTTACCATCTGCTAAATATTTACAGACAAGCTTACAATACACCACTCATCAAAGAAGTTTCTTTGCAACAGATGGAGGCTGCAGCAGAATTCTACAACTGGCCAGACACAGAGAATATACATTTGAGAGATTCCCAGTCTTAGATAACACCTCTCCAGTTGGACCTCTATACCTAGGGCTCATGAAACATAGTGAACAAGGGACAGAGAGAAAACGAATGCATCCCTCAACACTCACCAGTGAAGTGTCCTTATACAATAGAGTATGTTGCACACAGAAGGCCACAACTGGCCAAGTTTTAAAGAGTAAGAGACTACAGAGTGTATATCCTTCTACTGTACTCCTATATTAAAACTTACCTACCCATGGCTCAGGGATCATTTTGCAAGAGAGGATGGAAAGATTTTAAAATCCAGTGCTGGTTCATGAACACAGAGAAACAGAGGCTTTGAGGCCACTGGAAGCTTGCAAATGTGAACTTGTGGTAACAGTGGCATTAAGCACAGAGCCTATGTCAACTCAATTAAACAAGGACCCAGAATGGTGTGAGAGAAACTGGTGTCAGTCTAGGCTTAAACTGAGAACTACTGAGTACTGATTACTACTCAGAAGTATGCCTTACTTACAATCTCTAGGTGGGATGACCTGACTCCAGTGTATGAATTTGCACTAAAGGACATCTTTGTATACACACTTGACCACCTAGGACTTAACTTGTATGGCAGAATACATGAGGTCTTGGGGGAGGTTGGGAGGAGGGATGGGGAAGAGGGTCTAAATTTGATTAAGAACTGTTGTATGAGATGTATTAAAGCTCAATAAAATTTATTTAAAATTTAGGAGGCTGCAATTATGTGGATTTATTTCTGGATCCTGGATTCTATTCCATGGGTCTATGCCATTACCTAGCTTTTGTATTACCATGGCCTTGCAATCTAATTTGAGGCTGAATGTTATAATAGTTCCAACATCGCTCTTTTATTTAAGACTTTTTGGTTGTTCAGCGTAATTTTTTTTCTTCTTTCACATTCATTTTAGGATTCTTTTTCCCACTTCTTTGAGGAATGTCATTGGGATTTTACTGGGGATAATATCTGATCTGAAAATTGCTTTTAGTAAGATAGTCATTTCACAGTATTGATTTCATTGAGATTCCATCTTAGAAAGTCAGTCATTAAGAAAACAAGTGACTGACTAGAGAGAGATGGATCAGTGCTTCTGAGCACTAACTGCTCTTGGAGAGGATCTGGGTTCAGTTCCCAGAATCAATATGGTGTCTAATGGCCATCTGTAACTGCAGTTCCAAGGGATCTGACGCTGTCTTCTGGGTTCTTTGAGCACTGAATTTATGGGCACCCTAACATGCATGCAGGCAAAACACTCATACCCACAAAATAAAAACAAATTAAAAATAGAAAATAAATGATGATAAATGCTTGTGAAGCAATGGACCAGAGGCAACCTTCATGCACTTATGTTGGAGGGAATTTTGATTTGTAGTTCTCTGATTGTTACTGTGGTTACATATGGTTTTCATATGCTTACTGGTCATTTGTATTTCATATTCTTAGAGCTCTCTGTTCACTTCATTAAGTATACTTAATTGGGTTGTGCAATTTCTTGTTTAGTTTTTTTGAGTCCTTTGAATATTGTAGATATTAATCCTCTGTCAGATATTTAGATAACAGAGATTTATTTTTGCCAGTTTATAAGCTGACTCTTCCTTCACTCAAATAACTGTTTCATTTGCTGTGTAAAAGCCTTTTAATTTCACAAGGTCCCATTTGTCAATAATAGTAAAATTTCCTTGCCACCCAGAATCTGATTGAGAAAGTCCTCACTTTTACCTGAGATGTTTTCTGTACATTTAGTCTAACGTTTTCAGTTTCAATCTTACATTAAGGTGTTGTATCCATTTGGAATTGATTTGTGTAGGTGAAAAATAGGGATCTAGGGTTATTCTCCAACAGACAGATATTTAGTATTCCCAGCACCGTTTGTTAAAGAGGATCTCTTTTCTTCCATGTGTATTTTTGACTTCAGTGGTGTCTGTTTGTATGTCACTATCACACAGTGTTTGTTGCATTGTCTCTGTAAAACAAATCAGGTATACTGATCACACTAACATCATTCTTTCTGTGCAGGATTGATACAAGTATCTAATCTGTGCTTCTATATGAATTTTAATATTGATTTTTTTTTACTACTGTAGGGAGACTTTTGCTAATTCTCAATGTTTTTGTCATTGGTGTTTTTGAAGTTGCTTATGTATTCTTGATTTAGTTTTTGTTATTTTTGTCTAGAGATTTATCCACTTTTAGATTTTTCCAATTTTTTGTATATTCTTTCAAATTACTCTTTATTTTCTGTATTTCATTAGAATCTATAGTAACCCCTTCTCTTCACCTGTATTTATTTTTAAATTGGCACTTACCCACGGGCGTTTTGGTCAATTTGATGCTGGTTTGTCAATCTTGCTTACTCTTTCAAAGAACCAACTATTTATTTGGTTATCTCTATGTGCTGCTCTTTTAGTCTCCAGTTCATTAGTTTCTGATCTTTATTATTTCTTGTCATTTACTGTATGGGGGTTTGAATTATTGCATTTTTAGTACCTTGATATATGGTACTAGGTTATGTATTTTAAAACTTTCAATTTTTGTAAATTTTTTAATTGAAGTTTTGTGTATTCCATACAGAATATCTTTATAACCCTTTTCCCCATTGGTACACCCCCATAGACCTCCACTGGACTTCATGCATTCTTTCACTTGTGTTATGACTATAGAGTCAAGTTAGTGACCTAGATGTCCCTGAGTGCAAGTTCATCCACTGAGGTCTAGTCAGCCTATCTAGAGGCCCTCCCTTTAAGATCAGTTCTTCTTCATCCAGTAGTAATCAGCTGCCAGGAGTTCTTAATGTAAGCACTCATAATTATCAACTTTCCTCTTTGAACTGCCTAGCTGTAATCTAAAAGTTTTTGACAAATTGTACTTTTCATTTTCATTTGATTCTACGGGGTTTTTATTTTGTTTTCTTTCTCATCTTTTCAATGACCCACTTTGTCGGGCAACGATGTATTTTTCAGTCTCCTTTATATTTGTATAGCTTCTGAATATTTTGCTATGAATTTCTAGTTTCATTGTCCCATCTGATAAGTTACTAGAGATTGTTTCTATTCTTTTTTCATTTGGTAAGACTTTATTTGTTGCTTAGAATGTGCTCTATTTTAGAGAACGTTCCATGAGATGAGAATATTTATTGTTTCTTTTATGTAGAATATTTTATATGCATCTGTAAAGTCCATTTGATCTATGTTGTAGCCTACCTTGATGGTTTCTATTTGGTTTTATTTGTATGACCTTTCTAGTAAAGAGAGTAAGCTACTGAAATTGTGCTTTATATAATATTAGGACCTATGTGTCTTTCTTGCACATTATCATTTGCTTCATAAGACTGGGACCATCAGAGTTTGATGCATGTATAACTGCTGTATCTTAATGAATTGCTCACCTTATTAATATAGATTGTCTTCTTTTTAAATCTCTTCTGACTAATTTTGGATTGTTGTCTACTTTATTGGATATCAGAATAGCTTATAGAAGCTTGTTTTTCATTTTTCCACCTAATAGATTATCTTCCATCCTTTGTTTTTCATTCTATTGGTGTCTTTACTAGTGTTTTTTGAAGACAGTAGAATATTGATTTATTATAGACTATCAGGCTGTAGCTCTGTGTTGGTGAGTTGAGACCATTTTCATTTAAGGTCATTATTGAAAAATGTTTCCTACTGGCTGTTTTTATTGGTTATTTTCTGCTTGGATGCGTAATTGTATGTACTTGTTTATATATATATATATATATATATATATATATATATATATATATATATATATATATCTCCCATTAGTATTGGAGGTTTGCTGGTTTAGTGTGTTGTGCACGATAGAGTTCTTCCTAGCTCTTCCCTGTTCCTCTAGCCTTCTCCTGAATTTTATTCTTTCCTGTGCTCTCACTCTTGTGATTGAGCCTGTCTTTCATTCTACTCTCTGAATTCTTTTAGATGTCCCTGAAGTGCTGGCTTTGATGGTCATGAACAGCCTTAATTTGTACTTGTCCTAAAATGTATTTAATTCACCATCAATTTTAAAAGATACTGTACTATGGTTAGAAATATTTGCTGGCAGTTTTTATTTTTGAGTGCTTAAAATATGTCTTACCTTTTTCTTCTGCTTTTAACATTGCTGACAGATCTGATGATATTCTGATGTGTTCTTTGAAAGTGAGTTGTCATTTTTCCCATACAGCTTTCAAGAAAATTTTTTGACTTCACATGCTTGACATCTTGCTTCTACGATATCATGGAGAGGTTCTCTTAGATCATTTCTACTTGGGATTCCAAATGCCCCTTCCATTTGATTGTTCAATTCTTTACAGTTGGAAAATTTTCTGCTGTGATTTCATTAAACAGATTCTTTCTGCCTGTTGTTTAAGCTCCTTATTCTATGCTTTAGATTCTTGGATTTGGTTTCTTATCATCTCTAAGAGTTCTTGGATATTGTGATTGTGTTTGGTTTCCCCCTCACTGATGTTGAATGCAGCACTTTGTCTTCCCCTTCATCCCTGATATTCTTTATTCTGCTTGGTTGAGCCTATTGGTTGTGTTTGTTCTTTGGTGTCTTGAATGTTTCATTTCTAACATTTCTTTCTTAAAGTTCAATTTCCTTATTGAGTTTGTCTTCCCTATTTATGACACTTTTATGATTCTTTCATTGTATTTTGCTGGCCCTTTTTCCTCTGTGTTAGTGACTTCTCTCTTCTAGTCCTAAACTGAATTGTTTTCAAACTCTTGCTTGTCATTAATTAATTTATAACAGAACACTTTTGAAACTTTGATCTTACACTTCATCTACTTCATTATCTTTGTGTTCTGTAGCTGAAGAGTTATGATCATCTTTTGAATGAATCGTGTTGCCTGGGTTTTCATGTTTCTCATATTTCTGATACCTCTTCCAATTTGGTTGAGGGGCACATTGTTGAGAACGTTACATTTCAATACTTCTTTAGGAAGTGACTTCTGCTGCCTTCACCGGGTCTGAGAGCTGCACAGTTGAGGTAGTGCTCAGCTCCATGCCACGCATCTTTGCCATGTCTTTCACTTCCATGGATTTTTGAAGTTTGACCTCTGTCTTGTTTTTCTTATTTGGATTCTCCACTTCTTTAGTTCTTACAAAGGTAACTTCTCATCTCCATCTGGCTCAGAAGTCCTTGAAAAGTTTGCTTTTTAAATCCCAGTAGCCATTGTCTCTTCTCTTTTATCCTTCTTAGTAAGTTGCCTAACTTACATTTCTCATATTTATCCTTGATATGGACTGAAATGTATCCATGGTTAGGAGTTCTATTCTGGAGTTAGAATGCTTTAAATCCCAGGTCCTACATTTGGCTTATGACCTTACGTGATTATCTTAGCCTTGTCTTAGTTGACTCACACAAAATGGTATTGCATCTTACATGAAACATTGTGAGACTTCAACTGTGCATATAAGCAGAATTGTACAATGTTTTTCATTGTAAATAAGTAATATTCTTAGACATTGTTTCTGAAATGCCAAGATTTAAGCCCAGGGTCTGTGCATCCTCAGCAAGAGCACTATCATTGAGCAACACTGTCTGTCCCAGTAATACTTTTGAAAATGACTAAAGCATGAAGACTAATTGGGTTGACATGCACTGAACTCAAACATCAGAAGAATGTAGACTCTTGCAGTGTCTCTTGCCAATCAACATCACTACTACCACCACCATAATCACCACCACCCATTTACGAACTATAAATTTAATATCACAATTTTCACAAGCTCAAGAATTAAATATTACATGACTTTCACAACTGTGGGAGAGACTCAGAAATTTTCAGGGGTGCTCAAGGCTCACTTGCTTAGTAGGTAGTAGAGTGGAATTTGAACCATTTTGCTATATTATTTTCCTCAGTTTGAAAGCTTACTTTAATGTCCTCAGTCCTCTCATGGCATATCAGAAGAAATGAAGTCCTTCATATTTCTTCCAGCTTCTCTTCTTCGCCTTCTTTCCTAACAAAATCAGGGTAACCTCCCAATATACTCCCAAATTATTACTCTAACCCAATTTCATTTCTAGTTAACTTAGACACTCTTTCCTTCTTTTTGATATTAAACTCACATTGTGAACATCATTTCTGTTAATATTACCTATTTAATGTCTGAATACGAGGTATCACGTTTTCCTTCCCTTTAGCTAAAGTATACCTGCTTCCACAAAATAAAATTTAGTATGTATGTATATATGTTTGTTGATAGATTAGATAGAGACAGAAACAAAGGTAGATAGATGACAAACATATAAACTTTAGGTTGATTTATCTGTACATAGAAATATTTTTTAATAAAAATTCCCTTTCTTAGAGAAATCCCCGAGGCTCCCACAATCCTTAGACTAATGTCACTTCTTCCAAATGCAAAATATGTACCCTTATATTTACAGTCAAGTATCCCGGTTGTCATTTGTCAACAAGCTTCTGTTGGACCAGACAGAGTACCACAACTGGTCACACACATTGTCCATGCCTAAGTGGCACATCTTACACTGTAACGTCTACACCTAAGGCTCATGCAACATGGAAACAAGGTGTAAAGAGGACAGTAATGAATCTCTCAACTCTCATTCATGAAACTGAGTGCCAGTAACACAAAAGGTCACAAACGACCAAAGAATGGAGATAAGGAATCTGCAGAGTGTGAGTCCCTGGACAGTTTTTTTATATTAAGTTTCACTCATGCAGGGACCTTGCAGAAGAGGGCACAAAAGAATGTAAGAACCAGTGAGGAGGTATGTGACCACATGGAAATAGAATCCTACAAGCTCCTGGTACCCTGCTTTATGAATCTACAGCAATGATTTTGGCATGCCCAAGACCCACACAAACTCAAGCAGACAAAAATCTCAGCATGGAAATGGAGAAATGGGTGGCAGACCCCAATCTTTGCTAAAGAAATATTGACAACTGATTACGTTTGTGTGAGGATGAACTAATCTTCCTAAAGAGTGGGATTCCAGATAGGTTAGGTGGACTACACTTCAGTGGATGAAGCTGCACTGAGTAACATTTAGAGACACTAACTTGACACAGTAGCCATTAACACAGATAAAAGAATGTGTGGGTTCAACTTGGGAAGACCATAGAGGTTGCTGGTGAAGAAGGGGTATAAAGATGATTAAGGTTGATTGAGATAGTCTATATGAAATATACAATGATTCGGTAAAAAAAAAATCCCTTTCTGGCAAAGAAAGGAAGATGCTACTGTGCCTATTTCTTTTGATTTCCTGTTCATCAGCAAATACTTACCAACTGACATGACAAATGTATTCTGAACTCAGCTGTTCTTTTCCACTCACTGCTGTCACTGCTTTGCTGGTTCAAACTGAAGAATCTTGATGGTCTATTATGAAGATCAGCCAAAGTGTTTTCATGAAGCAAAAGCGGACTATGCTAATCGTACCTAGAAGTCTTTAGTCACATCCCAGTTTACTCATATTAGAAATGAAATGTTTACAGTTACTCAGAAATGCCTCTATACTCCGTCTTGAAATCCCCCTTACCTATCTCCCCTTACCTGTCTGACTTATCTCTCACAGCTCTTCTCTGTCATTCATTCTATGAACACTGGCTGGCTAGAGGCCCTCAGTCACATAATACCTCTCTCTCTCTTTTTTCACCTCTCTCATTGTAACTGAAAGGACACCTTCTCTGAGAAGTCTTTGGTTACCTTTGTAAAGTTTCAACTACCCACTCACAACTGTTCCTATTTGACCTCTCAGGTTGATCTCTCTCAGCTTTTATGAATATTTAACAGATATTATTTCATCTATTTCTCTTATTTATCTATAACATTATGTAATTGTTTTTATCTCTAAGCTCCCTGATGGTAAGGGTAGTCTTTGCTTATCATTCCTGACAAGCCCCTAGAATAGGAGCTGGCACAGAGAATACTATTAATGACTTACACGTCCATGCACAAGCAATTAAATAACTTAGTGAATGTCAGGTTTTAACTGTAGCAACTCTCTCAGTTAATGATTCCTCCTTAATAGTAAGGCCTGGAGTTGAACAGATGTGTGCCATACATGCTCACATTTTCTTACCTTGGGCACAATAGAAAAGAAGATCAGAGCAATTTTTTTCTTTTTCTTCTGCCTTCTTATCTTCCAAAATCCATGGTTCTACATCATCTTAAAAGTGTGCTACTGTCTAGGTTCTTCAGTGCAAAACTATTATCATAAATTTAAAAAATGTAAAAATACATAGTATAAGTGAAGATTGGTGAGAGTAAAATTTACATTTATAGTACAAAACGATAAATATGTGGAGCAATAAATTCATTAATAGACTTGGTATACCCCATCCAAGATGTTACCTAATCAAAGCATGACTTTTTTCCTTAAGTGCTCTTAACCTCTGAGTTTCTAGATGCTCAATGCATTTTTATTAACCATTATCACCAAGTCATATATATACATAATAGATATATATCACATATATATATCTATAGATAGATATCATATATATACTATATTTATTACTGTACTCTGTGTGTATTTGTATGTGTGTGACTGTCTGTCAGTGTGTGGGTGTGTGCATGTGACTGGAGGTACATATATATATATATATATATATATATATATCCAGGTCATATATATTTATATTATATATATTGAGTTTATTCTTCCTAAGTGAAACTTTTACCTTCCATTCACACATCTCCAATGCTTCTCTCTGCCTCCACTGCCTATTTTCTGTTTCTTTGAATTCAACTTTTAAAGAAGACATGTAAGAAGATAAGTAAGAACATACAGCATTTGCTTTCCTGTACTAGGTACATTTTGCTTCATAAAATGTCCTCTGAGGTCACTCATGGTTTTACAAGTGACAGGATCCCCTTGTTTGTAAAAGCTGAATGCGGTTCTACTGTGTGTATGTTCTGTATTTTCCTTATCCCTTTTGTCTGCCTATGGCTTGATTTCATATCTGGCTATTGAGAGTATTGTTGCAGTAAATAAAGGAATGTAGATATCTCATTGACTTACTGATCCAATTTCTTTTGTTGTAGACTTATTGGTGGAATATATGGATCACTGGGTAGTTACAGTTTACTTTTTGAGAAATTGTTATACTGTTTTCCACAATGATTATATTAATCTACAGGTCCAGTAACAATATAAAAGAAGGATTCTTTTTCTGCTACAGTCTCACCAACACTGGATATCTTGACTTTTTGGTAAGGGTTAGCCTGAGAAGGCATGGAATACTATCTCATGATTTTTTTAGTTATTATAACTTGTAGTGTAGAACATTATTGAACTTACCTTGTGGACATTTGTATGTGTTCTTTTGTGACTTTTTAAAAATAATGTACATCTATATTTGACTCCTCTAAGATAGCATTCCCAAGAATTAGGCATGTGACACTACACTGCCATTCTTATTGTTTTTGATATTGTCTTTATATCTCTTCTTTTTAAAACTACCCTTTTCTATTCCTTGTGCTGTAAATAAAGCCATAAAGCCAAGTCCTTCCTTCAAGCCAAAAGAATGGATATTTAATCAAGTCTGGCCAATCAAATTGACAATACAGTACAATTATAAAAAAAAAGAATTATTCTTCTGAGCAAGACCCATTAGTTTTCTATTTTAACAGCTGATATAGTCAGTGGAGGTATGATTATGGGTCCTGGGGATTATGAGGTATAAGAATATATATCTAGAGCAGCTTATAAGATTTATGCCATTGTCAAAGGAAGTGATAGAGAAAATAGCATGGAGTAAGATAACACCCTTTGAGTCTCCCCAGAATGAGCTACCTAGAGCCAGCACACTCACTTTAATGTCTCTTTAATGGTTACTAGAGTTTCTACTTCCATTTACTCTTAAAATTTTCCATTTATTTCATTTTTATCAAATTTGAACATTGGTATATATAAATTAATAGGCTTTACTATGACATTTTCATACATAGGCGCCATTATATTTTATTTTAATATGTACCTCTCTACTAATTTCACATTTTAAAAATACTTATTATTATCTTTATTTTTTGTGTATGACTGCATTGCCTGCATGTGTATAAGTGGACCCCAGTCATGCATTACTCAAGAAGGTCAGAAGAGGGTGTTGGATCCCCTGGAACTGGAATTAAGGACAGTTTTTAGCCTCCACGTGGGTCCTGGGAACTGAACCTGGGTCCTCTGTAAGAGCAGTCAGTGCTCTTAAATGCTGAGCCGTCTCTCCAGTCCCTAATTTCACGTTTTTTGTTGTTTTTTAAAATTTTTTAGTTGAATTTTTGTGAATTTTCATCTTTATATCCTCTCCCTCATCTATACCCTCCCATACACCCCTCACCAGATTTCATGCATTCTTCCATTTATGTTAAGGTCTACAGAACCAAGTTAGTGTACTCAGACATCCTTCAGTACAAGTTCATCCACTGGGTCTAATGAACCTGTGTTGAGTCACTCCCATATAGAAGGTTAGCTCTTCTTCACCCAGCAGGAATCAGCTAAGAATAATACTTCAGTTAAGTTGGAGCTTGTTTACCATTTTCACAGTTCCGTGCTGGGTTTTTGACTGCTTGCTCACATAGATCTTGCGCATGCTGTCACCATTGCTGTAGATTCATATGATCAAGGTCCCCAGGAGTCTGTAAGACTCTATTTCCATATGGTCATGCACCTCCTCCCATGTGTCTTACAATCATTCCTCCCCCTCTTCTGCAATGGTCCATTAGTCCCAAGTGGGTGGAGTTTAATATAGGAGTCCTGTCCAAGACTGACACTCTGCAGACTTATTGTCTATACTTTGGCCATTTGTATTCTTTTCTGTTCATTGTCAACTGTTGCATGAGGAAACTTCATGATGACAGCTGAGCGATGCAATGATATTTTGTGTACCCCCTTGTTCCACTAATAAGGTCTGTGAGCCTTAGGCACAGAAGTTCCACTGTAGATGTATCACTTAAGGTTGGGCCTTCCACAGACACTTATTTACTGTGTGTGACCAGTTATAGAACTCTGTAATCATCTTTGCTGCAAAAGAAGCTTCTTTGATGAGTGGTGACAGGCATACTTATCTGTAAATATAAGGATTCATATTTATCATATAGGAAGACATCAAATTTGTCTAGGGATTTGACAGCCTTAGGGTGTTCTAAGATCTGTGACCTTTCCAACCATATGTATTTGGCTTTGTTTACAGTACCACACATGATTTCCTTACCATTGAGTGGGTTTTAAGTTCATTTAGGTAGCTGTTGAATGTCCCCAAGATAAAAGTGCCATTACTGCCCCAATATAGTATGATCTTCCTGTCATTGTTGTGGTTATTAGTACTTAAAGAACATCAGTTGATGTTCTCCTTTAGCAACTTGCATAGTATCCTTCAAAACTATGATAGCTAGCCTTCAGGAAGGTGACTTCCAGGTCAATTCTAGCTCCGTTGCTACAAGTCCTGTGTCTGATTTATGTCCTGTCTTCAGAGATATGGTCTTATATTCAAGTTCTGGGAAGATACCAAGAGCTGTGCTAATCACCTGGGTAGTTGGGGGAGTCTCTTGACCTACTCTGGCCAACAACTCAAGGGATGTTTCTCCTGTCTGGCACTGTTTCTGTTATACAGTTTTGCTATTGTCATGTGTATTAACTCATTTGCTTTTCAAAATGTTCTTTTGCAGTTGGTTTGTTGAAGTTATCACTTGTTGGTAACATTGAGGAAAATAGGATTGCTCAGTTATCCAGAGCCATATTAGTATTATAATCCAAGACTCTGATATTAAGTTCAATAATACATTCATTCATTCAGAGTGCTGCCTTTCAACTGGTCCATATGCAGGAGACCTGATTATAGTTTATTAAGGTGTTAGAACTTAGTTTCACTAAACTTTTTAAGATTACTGCCTAATTATCTATCACTTTAAGGAAAATATATAGTATTGATTTCTTAAATATCATAATCATAATATATACATATTTCCTAACATACAATTCAGAAAAAAAATATGTTTACACATTAATTTGAAGTGCTGAAGGAAGGAAAAGCATTTTCATTTTCTTAATATATGGAAGTAGCACAAATTATTATTATGTGTCTTCTACAATAGTGGTTAACTTTCTTCTGCATAAACTGGTCATATGGGTTTTTCATAGTACTTTCTGTTAAGAGTCATACTGATCCCCAGCCCTATAGCAGCTATGAATAAAGAAATTAGTATATCACTGAAACTAAAGATGTATTCGCTTTCTGCCTGCTTAAAACGGTCAAACTCCAACTCTACCAGCCTCCTTGATCTATCTTTATATTTTATTATTTATTAATATCTGAGCTCTATTACCTTCATTTACCTCCACAGCCCCTGTTGTGTGTTCATGATGTACTGCGGTTTTGGGTCAAAGCTGAGTTTTTCAGGCTGTTTGTGGCCTGACTACAGCTTCATTGCGCTCATGAAAGGGAAGAAAACCTTTTACAGGTTACAGTTTCTTTTTGATAAACAGGACATTAAGTTCTTCTGTCAGGTGTCATTTCTACATTCTTCCGTGTTATACATTGAAAAACTCTGTTTTAATGCCTCTGACTGTAACCTCTTTTTATCTGCTGTATAGCAATGAAGTTTGTTGGAAGTTTCATCAATTTTACCACAAGAAGAGGTCATTAATCTCAGTAGTAGGGAATATCAACCAAATGACCGCTTTGTGAAAGACTAAGAAATGGTGATATGTTAGCTGTAGTAATTGTCATTAGTTATGGAAGCGTAGTTGTATTTCTGTCAAATTCCTTTACAATGATATTAAAATTATATTTTTGAGTACACAATTTTTGCCTTAGGTTCTTGCATAAGTTTTAGGGTAAAGGAAAATTAAGTGTATACATACACACTCATAGCATTGATAAATAAGATGGGGTGCAGAGGGAGGTTAGCCCAAAATAAGCCTGCACAAATTGAGTCAAACGGAAACCAAATATTTATAAGCTAAAAAAAAAAACAATTTGAAAAGACTGACTGGAGGTACTGAATATAGATGGATAATGCCTATACCAAAAGCCTTGGATTATCAAACAAAAAATCCCAAAGGCATGTTTGGACAAACCCCCTGAGAGTTGTTGGTGAGGAAATTCCCAGAAGCCACCCAAACTACACAGTTTATGATTACCAACATTGGTTGTCCACCAGAGTAGTCAGTAAGACCCTAAAACCGAAGACACAACACCTTGTTTTCCGAATTCAGGGAAAACATTCTGGAACTGAGCTGGAAGCTTCATCACTGCTGGCTAGACCTCCTAATGCTTAATATACTGTATAGGTAGTGGGAAGGAGAAAGGTCAATAGTGGTCTTTCCAGGATTTGAATCTTGCAAGATAGAATAACAATTTACCAGACAAAGGGTGCTTCCTGGTGCAGTAGTGCCATGACTATTATGGGGTTACCAACTGATTCCTGCTTAGATCTGAGTTAATGCTTGCTATTGAGGACCTGGTCAAAGGCCCATGATTGTGGAGGTCACAGGCTCTAGAGGTGAACCTGCTATGGTTGTTTCATTAAATTCACATGTTCTTAATGTGCCTCTTAAAATTAATGTTTATGCCCACAGACTACTACTCTTCTTGACTAATCAAAAAAGCTCCTTGCAGCAAACAGTGATTAATATAGAGACTGATGGTTGGTCAAAGTGCTAAGAAAAAATGATGGCTGAGCGCTCAGCATTAAACAGGACATCTATACATCCCCTCCATTGCTCAGGGAAAATCACAGAAGACAGAGCAGGAAAAAGAACTGAATAACTGGAAGGAGGGCTGTGAAACTGTCTTATGGTATGATACAGCTGTGACACTCTTTGTTCTAGTTTGCTTCTAACAGCTGTGAAAAGCACTCTGACAAATACCAATTTGGGGAGGACAGGGTTTTTTCAGCTTACATCTCCTAGGTCCCAGTTCATCACTGAGGGAGCCTAAGGTAGGAACTCAGGGCAGGAACCTGGAGGCAGGAGCTGAAGCACAGGCTGAGGGGCTGCAAATACCAATAAAATGGTGCTTGAAGGAAGTAAGGCATGTCCTAACTTGTTTTTGAAAATGAGCTAGTTAGGTCTTGGGCAGTATGTGATCAGCCTGGTTGGGTCTTGGGACTTCCTCCTTCATGGACAATGCGTGATCAATACCTAGATCCTAAGACTTCCTCCCCTTCGAACAGTAGGTGATTAGCCCCAGGTTGCTGTGAGACCCTACACATGCTCACCCAACCTTTAAAACAATTGGTTGTGCTCACCTCACCATGGAAATTCCCTTTGCAGTTTTTGCCTTTATATGTTACCTGGCACTCTCTAATAAAGGAATCCTTGCTTTGACTAGACTCCCTGTGGGACTGATTGTCTCCAGGAAGGGGAGGCTGAGGAATGGGCGGACAGTGCACTGACCTTTCCCCGGGCCCCTGTGTGGGAAGTCCTGCGGGAACTGACCTGCTCGACAGGAGCAAGACCCCCTCACCTCTCCCCCACGACCCCTACCTCCCCCATGCCATGGAGAAACTCTGCTTACTGACTTGCTCCTATGGCCCATACTCAGTCTGCTTTCTTATACAATACAGAACAACTTGCCCAGGAGCAGTACCACCTGCAGTGGGCTGGGCCCTCCCATATCACTTAACAATCAAGAAAATATCCCACAAACATGGCCACAGGCCAGTCCAGTGGAGGCAATTCCCCAACTGATATGCCGTCAACCCAGATGTGTCAAGTTGACTAAAGCTATCCAGCACACTCATGAACTCACCGGAGCTGTGTAGGGCCTGCACAAGACTGAGTCCTTGATCACTCACTTACAGATGGTAATACGCTCATGAGCCCAAACCCTGCCCATGGGAGCTAATGGAAATTGATTGCTGCTAGGGAGAGGAAGTCACTGTCTTCAATAATGTGGTCACTGGTGAGTTACAAATGAGTCAGGGGATAGTTTCACATTCATGCCACACTAATGGCCCTGGGTAAACCCAGTGGGTCACAAAAGCAAAAACAGAAACAAAAGAAAAATACATGAAAGTGGAATGGAGGCTTGGAGAGTGGGGTTGGCGGGAGAGGAGGATACATGGGAAAATAAGGATGAGTGTGGCCTGAATGTATTATGTGCATGTATGACATTATTGAGGAATGAATTAATCAAAGAGAAAGGTAATATACGTCTCTAAGTTTTAATTATACTACAAATGGTAGTGATTTCTAATATTCCATTCAGTAGCACATCAAAGCACTATTTTAATTAAGGTAGAAAATTTTAAGGATATGTAAAATAGAGACCCGATAATTTTCCAATCCAGCGTATTTTCAGTTCTCTAAAAGTAACAGCATCCTCATTATTAGATCTGAACTAGTCCTTTCCTGCCCTGGATCTATGTTATTCAGCTGTGGTTGAGCCTATCTCCATTCCCAGGTGAGGAAAACAATCTAGATATAATCCCTCAGAGCATTACATCACTCCAATCCTCATGACTAATTCAGGGAAGGCATGTGACAGAGGCAGACCAGTGTCTTAGCCTGGGAGTTCTTAGAGAATTTAAAGTTAAGCTCACAGTCCACTGGGGTTCCTGATTAGGTAGAATGCAAACTGAGAGATGATTCTGTTTATTTCACAGTCTCCAAGGAAAAGTTCATCTGAGAACAAGCCAGTTAGGAAGAGAGAAATATGGAGAAACTGAGAGACAGCCGTGATTTTATGCCTTAATGTAGCCTTCTGCGGGTCTTTTATTCTTGGACTTTTCTGTCACAAGCTAATCAATCCTTGCTTCCCCTCTTTGGTCTTCACCACTCATTTCCTTCTCTCTGACCTGGGCTACTTCTCATTGCATGACAAAACACTTGCATTTGAAAATATCACAACCAACATAACAATGAGTAAAATTTTGATAAATGATTCATCATATTATTTCATCAACATCTAAACTTTACATAAATCCATAATGAATACAGGAAAAGTATTTTTGAGAAAAATAGAATTTAAATTAATGCACAAGATGATTTGTGATTCGAAAGCAGTATTGTGTGTGTGTGTGTGTGTGTGTGTGTATGAACTAGTATGTGTGGATGTACACAACAATGTGTACATGTGTTCATGTTGAGTAAGAGGACAACCTCAAAGGTCTGCCATTCATCAGATACCATCTACATTTTTGTTTTGTAACTTATGATTTTTCACTGACTTGGAACTCACCAAATAGACCAGACTGACTGGCTAGAGAAACCCAGAGATTCATCAGGGTTCTCCAGTACAAGGATTGTAAAAGTGTGTCGTGAAGCCTGTTTTTATTTTTGTGTTTGATTTTTTTGCTTCAGATCTGGGAATCAAAACATCAGGAAGTCTTACTTTGCAAGGCGAGTACTTTACTGACTGAGTTATCACCCAGTCCCAAAGAGCTTTTCTTACAGTAACAAAATTTCATGAATGTTTTACATGAGGTAATGAATTTCAAAGTATAAAATGTTTCAGTCAAATTTTTTTGTCAGAACAGGAAGACTGAGTTATTCCCAAAATTAATTCATCCTTTTACCTTTGTCAAATCATTTCTTGATGTAAATCATGTGGGAAACTTTGGCTCTACAGTTTCAGGAAAAATACTAAAGTAATTGAGTCTTGGGTGTATGTCACATGCGTATGTTCTTGTGTTATAAATAGCCAATTTTAATGAAGATTATCTAAATTTTTTTCTGGAACTATCCCATATACTATGGAGGAATTTGCAATAATGATGATGCTATTTATTAGCTATTTAATGTATTTTAGTATTTGGGGATGGAGAGAAGGTTTGGTCATTACGAGTACTGGTTGCTCTTATAAAGGACCTAGGTTCAGTTCCCAGCACCCACATGACCATCTCTAATTCCAATTCCAAGTAACCTGAAACCTTATTCTGACCTGTATGACATGAATACACATATATACATGTAGATATAATGCTTTAAATATAAATATAAATAAATACATGTTCTTAAGCCTCTTTCTTTTTCTAATATAAACCATCTTAAGTTTTCTGTAATTGTCCTAAGAGATAGACATCAATGTCTCCTTGTTTTTGAGACAGAGTTTCCCCTGTGCTGACTGGGATGGCCTGAAACTTACTATGTAGTTCAAGTAGTCCTTGACCAGTTCCTTCTGCTTCAGTATCACAAGGGCTGAGATCACAGACATAAGTGACTATGGCTAGTATTATTATTTATAGATAAGAAACATTAGCCAATTGCCTAAGGACACAATGAACATAAAAAAGATTGATCTGAGAATTTTATCAAGTCCATCTGTGGATGTGAGCAGTTTGAGTTCCTAATTACCATTACTTTCATGGGATCAATGGTAATGTTTTTAAATTTAGCATACCAATAAATGTCTATGTTATGCCAGACATGGTACTAGGTACTGGGGACACACAGTCAAGCCTACTGAAATATCTGTTCTCAAGGTAGTCAGGGTCAAGCAGCCCATCGATATATCAATACTATTAGATTTTACTGTAAGACACCCCCATTCTAAATATAACCTGCAAATTTATAGATCTTGGAAATCAGCAAAACCAATGACTACAGGAGAACTGCCTCTTTACCTCAACATTTGCTGAAAACTTAAGGCTAAAACCAAGTGTGGTGGTGTACGCCTTTAATCCTATCATGGAGAGGCAAAGACAGACAATATATATGTCCTTTCAAGGCCTGCCTGTTGTACCTAGCCAGTTCTAGGACAGTCAGATTTTTATAATGACACAAAATACAATACAATACAATTAAAGATTCGAACTTAGCATCCAGTTATGAGAGAGATAATCATGTGACATTTCTCTTTCTGAGTCTGGGTTACCTCACTCAGAATGATTGTTTCCATTTACCTGTGATTTTTGTAACTTTATTTTTTTTTAACACAGTTAACATTACTTTATTATATAAATTTATGACATTTTGTTGTTCACTTATCAGTTGATGTACATGTAGATTGTTTCCATTTTCTAGCTGTAGTGAATAGACCAGCATTGAACATAGATGAACAGGTATCTGTAGCAGGATACAGAGTTCTTAGGGGAATATGTCCAAGACTGGTAAGACTGAATCATATGGTAGATCTGTTTCTAACTCTTTGAGAAATCTCCACACTAATTTCCACGGTGGCTGTACCAGTTTGTATCCCATCAGCAGTGAAGAAGTGTTCTCTTTTCCCACTTCTCCATCAGTGTTTGTTGTTATTTTTGGATCTTAGTCATTCTGGATGAGGTAGATGAAATCTTAAATAGGTTTAATTTGCATTTCTTTGCTAAATATGTTAATTTTTCTTTAAAAATCATCTTTGTATTTCATCTTCTGAGAACTCTCTGTGTAGATTCTTGTCCCAATTTTTCATTAGGTTGTTTGATTTGGGTGTTAATATTTGGAGTCTTTGTATATATTCTAGATACTAACCCTCCATCAGAGGTATAGCTGGTAAAGATTTTTTCTATTCTTCAAGTTGCCTCTTTACTGGAGTGATGTTGTCTTTTGCTGTAGAGAAGATTTTTCTGTTTCATAAGTTCCCATGTGTAAATTATTTAGCTTATTAGCTTGAATATAGGAGTCCTGATCAGTTCCTGTGCTTTTTAGTGTCAGTGTACGCCGTACTTTCTTCACTATCAGAGTCAGGGCATCAGATCTCATCTTGAGGTACCTAACACATTTGGAGTTGAATTTTGTGCAGGAGAAGACACAGAGATCAGTTTTGTTCTTCTACATGTAAACCGTCCATTTCAAACAGAACCATTTGTTGAATATGCTGTCTTTTCTCTTCTGTGTATATTTGATACCTTAGAAAAAATCAAGTGGCAGAAAGTGAATGGACTGAAATCTGTGTCCCAAATTTTACTTCATTAATCAATGTGTCTTGTTTTATGCTAGTATCATGCTGTTTTTATTGTTATATCTCTGTATCATTTTTGAATGTATACATTTTTTGAATTTTTATGTATTTCGTATATCTTAATCATTTGTAGACCTCCACCTCTATATGTACTACCCACCCACAAGATTCCAGGCATTCATAGATTCTGTCATATATGTTAAGGCCTATTGAGTCAGGTGTGAGTTCATCCACTAGAGCCTGGTCATCCTACCTATCATCATTCCCTTAAAGAAGATAACTCCCTCTCAGTCAGCAGTAATCATCTGCTTATAGTTCCTCAGTTAAGGTTGGGGCCTCCTACCCAGTTCCCTAACTCTATGATGATTTTTTTTCTGACTGGGTTGTCATGGGTCTTTTGCATATTGACACCCTTAATGTAAGTTCATACGAATAAGTTCCCAGAAGCCTGGAGAACATTTTTCCTTTATCCTCATGCAGCACCCCTGGCTCTAACAATCAGCCCCACTTCTTCAATGGATTGGTGAGGTTTAATGAGTCCTATCCAAGGATGCACTCTGAAGTCTATTATTTTCTACATGGCCAGTTGTGGCCTCTGTGTTCATTGCCCTCTATTGCATGAGGATGCTCTGCTGGTGAGAAGTGAAAGATGCCTTAGTATTCTCTCTACCCCTGTTTCACTATGTTCCATGAGGTTTAGATATAGAGGTTCCATTGCAGATGTGTCTCTTAGGGCTGGGCATCTCACAGAAACTTATTCTATGTGTATTCGTCTCCATTTGTTACAAAAGAAGCTAACAATATAGTAGGAGACAAATATTACTAAGGCTAAATGGGGAAAAGGGTCGTATTTACCTGGGAAGGGAGGAAGCGAGGCCATACAAAGAACTATGCAGGTAAAGTGGAAGAAGAAACACAGAATGGGAGGATAAGAGGAGACATGTATTATTATGCAAAAATAAGGGTACTTTAACTGGGGTGGGAGGAGGGACAGTTAGAGAGAAAGAGAGAGAGAGAGAGAAATGAGAGATAAATAATGCTTAGGTAGAATGCAAAACCAGAGGGAAATGAATTAGTTCAAAAGCCTACTGAGAAATACACATACAGTATGTGAAGATGAGTGCATGTGCACAGCTGAAGGATACAGTGCCAGACAGGAGAAACCTCCCTTTGAGATGTTGGTCAGAGTGGTCCAGCAGACTCCCCAAACAGCACAGGATACTGCCACAGCCCTTGATTACCTCCCAAAATTTAAAGGTAAAGCCCTATTCCTGAAGACATAACATACTCTGAATACAGGACTTGAGGCAATAAATACAGCTGGAGTTGACCTGGAAATCTCCTTCTTGAAACTAGCTGTCGAAGCTTTGGTGGATGTTATTGCAAGCTGCTAAGGGAGAAAAACAATAACTGTAGCATAAATTTAAATCGAGATTGCTGATGCCACTGGAAGTTCCTTTATTGCTCAGGGATGTTTTGCCTAACTGTGATTTCTATGTTTCCATATAAAATTTGAGATTATTTTTTTCAATTTCTCTAAGGAATTGCATTTAGTACTTAATGGAGATTATGTTGAATCTTTAGATTATTTTGGTAGGATCACAACAGTCAGCTTTAGCTTTGAATCTTTTGATAAGTGTGTTTTAATCATAGAATTCATAAAGGTAAGGGAACTAATAAGGAGCAATGAAGTGGCCTATGAGAGGGAGATAGAATGGAGTGACATAAAGGAGTAAAGGGAGTAGTAGCCTAGGAAGGATTAAATGGGGTGGAAATTGGAGAGCAAGGCAGAGGCAGAGTAAAGTGAGGGATAATTATCACTAACGTCGTTTTGAAAAAGTCATATGTCAACCTACCACTGTTACTATACATGAATATCCTTAAAATAGTTTAAACGATGCACCGAATACTGAGGATTCAACGTCCTTACCAGATACCATAGGATAGCAAATAAAAGAGTCCAGTGCTAGAAAATGACTCCCTGTTTTTGAGTTGTTCACTAAGGAGATCCTATAGATCTTCAAACAATACTGGCTATTGCCAATGTACTTGGGTACCTGTCAGCACTTGATGGTAAGACTGTATTGCTGAAGACACTACATATCTGAGTCATAGGATAAACAAGAAGAAATCAAGCTAGTATTGACCTCAAAGCTTCATTTCTATAGACCAGCTTTTAAAGAACTTGAAGGAACTTTGCATGTTACTGGAAGAGAAGGTAATCATCCAGCTGTGAATCCTGGGATCTATAATAATAACTGATCTGGCAAGATATGTCCACTAGTGCAATAGTTGTACAATGTTGTGGGAGTAACCAAATATGTTCTGTTTGGGTTTAAGGACAACTTCATGAGATGGAGCTCATACCTCTGACACTGTTATCAGAACCAAGAACCTGTGACTAGACTGGTCACAGGCCACAGGGGAATGTGGATCTGGTCATTACCTAAAGGCATTGAGTTGTGGAGGGCTGGAGACCCTGAAGGGACATCTGGTCTCAGCCAGCTCTGCCTTGAGGCTATGACCTAGGCCCCATAAAGATCACAGCAGATCAAAACCAGCTCTTAGGTTTTGTTTCCCCATTCCTTAATTCTTGCTTAACTTTCCCTTTCCCAGTTCTGTAAGCCACCTCAGCCTTGCAATATTTCCACCTAAGAAAGAGTCCGCCTTGAAATTTCTTGCCTTCAGTAATAGCCACAGACAGGTCTCCCTATATAAACCCCTGCCTTCGTTTCAATAAAAGAGCTGTCCACTAACACAGTCTCCTGGGAGTTCTTTACCATCACGTGCTGAGCCACCTGAGGCCCTGATCGTTCGCTCTCTGTTCTCTGGGATGACTGGTGCGCAACAGTGGCCCAGTGGAGAAGGAGACCCACAGGAGAGAATTTACGTTTATTCTGCTAAATGAACATAGTGTTTAACTGACTCCTGATGACTTATTGTAATACATATAGACTAGTGTGTCTTTCGACTCTCACCAGAGAAGTTTCTTGTTGAACTGGGTTGTGATTTACACAAAGGCCCTCAGCTACTCAACTGCAAAGAATAGAGACTGTGGAGTGCCCAGCCTTAAATAGAGCAGCTATATCACACCCTCTAATCCCAAATCTCAGTCATCATTGAGGAAAAAAAAAGATCAGGAGCAGAAAGATTCTAAGAGGCTGAGGAGGCAGATGAATACAAGGGAATCCTGTCTGGATAGCACAGGACAGGTGCACACGTGAACCTACCACAGCATTTGTGGCACAAAGAACTGCCCAACTCCAAGCTAGACACAAACCCAGTGCAGTGGGGAAGATACTAAGGAATAAAGGCAATCAAAAGGCCTACCTAGTTATAAACCTTACATAACAATGTCTGTATCTCTAAATGGCAATAGTGGCATTTTTAGCTTTGGAATATCAACAGCTACCTAACTGGATTTAAGGCCTGCTCAATAAGAAGAAATCATGACTGGTGCAGTAAACTTAGCCGAATACCCATGGCTGCAGAGGTCCTAGACTCTAGATGAGAATCTACTATTGTCACTTTTCTAAACAAATATGATTTCTAGTATTCAAAACATATTTAAACACTTATTCTCATAGCTCCAGATGACTATAGCTCTCACCAATTATCAAAGAAGCTTTCTTTGCATCATATCTTATGTCAAAATGACTGAAAAAAGAGTTGAAATTTTATACTTATTTAATGATTTATTTTACTAGAAAATAGTTTACAGTAACAAAATATTGGACATAATATAAATAACCATGAATAGAATGATGGTTAGAATGATTATGTTACATACATACAGTAAAATAGCCTATACATACTAAAATTATGTTTAATGAGATTAAAATTTTAAATGAACATTATATAAAAATTAGAAAAGTAAGTTATGGTTGAAACCTTTTCTGTATGAGATGACAGATGTTTGATGTCAGACTTCTCTGTGTAATTGACTAACACTTTGATGGCTGCTGGTTTATGTAATAACTATATCTTTCATGTATTGACATTTCTGGCCAATGAAGTTTTATGATGAATACAGTGCCGGCGGATTTGTTTTTAGGGGAAGGAAGACACTAATGAGGAAAAATAATCTCACCAAAGTAGGCCACATTATTGGTTCCACTTTTTTCTTATTATTAATATGTGTTTGGGGGATCTATGGCCAAAACATGGGTTCAAATGATATAGAATTTTGTCTTCTATGAAAAATAAAAGGGAAATATAGTAGTTGACATTTTCTTATTTTCCATGAAGATATGGAAATGTACAAAATCCATCTTTCCTGGTACAAATATATCAATTTCTTTTCATTTGGTGAGTAATTGTAAGAGTTCATGAAAGTGTGGTCCTCAGGATTCCACTGTGAATGGCTCCATAAACTGAACTGCTATTTTGTGTTATTGAGAGCAGGCTATGTCTTTGACTTTTAGCAGTATTGAACTGATGCATCTTCTATTATAGATATACAAACATTCAATAAATTAGCCTCTGATATAGTCATGCAATATACTTACAGTCGAAAAACATTGAGGACTGCATGAAAATTTTGAGGTTTAGGTAAATGTGACCTGGAGGCTTATGTAACTTTCTTCCAACATGAAAACCTCTACTAGTTCTGGCATATGTTCTTTTTCCCACATTATTGCCTTTTTCATGTAATTTTATATTTTCCATACACAGATTTGTTCTGAGGTCTCTTAAAAATAATGACTACATTTAACATCAATCTAAAAATTAAATTTGCAAAGTATTAAATTCAAGTAGTATTAGAGTCCAGAGTTCTAATGTTTACTACTGAAATTCAATTTTTTTGCATCTCTATGAAGTTGTAAGCCACCTCCACATAAAGTTAATTATTCAGAAAATTTTATTAAATTTAATCCACCAGTCAAATAAACATCAATTCCATATCTATTCTGTTACTAGTTGATGTCTTTAGAACCATGGACAGAAGTCTAGCTGGGTTCAGTTAGGACTTTAGCATGCCCACTCACTGTGGAAATACAAGGCTACATTCCTTACCTTCTTATGAGAACACTAAAAAGAGACTCTGTGTTCAGTTCAATAATAGCAGCTAAGAAATTCTGACCTATGAAAGGTCCAAACTTTACTGTATGGAGATCATGAACTCCTTCAATCCTTTAGTGAACTAAGGAGAAATAAATGGAATTATTTTGGGGTTTCTTTTCCCATGAATATGGAGTTTTATAATTCAAGGGAAGATCTTTGCTGTTGTTTTCATTGTTTCTCCAATAGTCTAGAACATAATACATTGTCGAATAAATGACTCATGCAGTGCCTTGCTGATAAAAATATCAATAGGAAATATAACAAAAAACAGCAAATTGTTAAGCTTGGGTTATAAAACTATCAGGAACAGAATTTTGAAAACTGATGAAAATTAGGTGTAATCTACATTCAAATTAAAGTGAAAACCAGGTAATAAATTGCACGTGATCAAGAATCTCGTGATAACACATGCTGACAAGGATGTGGGGAAAGGGCAGTCCTCATCCACTACAGGTGGAATTGCAAACTTGTGCATCCACTGTGGAGGAATCAATTAAAAGCTAAAAATAAAGTTACAGTATGATCTGGTTATACCACTCCTCAGCATATACCCAAAGGACTCAGCATAATACTCCAGACATACTTGCTCAGCAATGTTTGTTGCTACTATTTTCACAATAGCTAAGAAATGAAAACAATCCATGTGCCTCTTAACCAATGAATAGATAATGAAAATGTGCTATATTTTAACAATGAATTTCTACTTAGTGTTAAAGAAATTTGCAGATAAAAGGATATAACTTGAAACTGTTATAGTAAGTGAAGTAACAGAATCTCTGAAAAATGAGCAATGTATATTCTCATTTCTTTTTTAATCTTAGCTTCAAATTCTTAGGTGTTAGTATGCATCCTGATGTAAATGCAGAAGGCAGGAAAATGGAAAGGAATAGTGGGAGTGAAGCAGAAGAAGAAGCTTGAGAGACGGGGATATTATGAGACAGGAGTTACTGAGGGAGAAATGGCTAACATTGGAAATACTTTGACTGAAGAGGGAATTGGGAGGGTTATATCAGGGGAAAAAGAGGAGAGATAAATAACACTTTAGTGATGTAAAATCCAGAGGGAGATGTGTTTGTTCAAAAGCCTATTTGAAAACACACATACAATATAAATGCAATTGCATGTGCATACTTGAAGGAGATCTATCTATCTATCTATCTATCTATCTATATCTATATCTATGTCTATCTATATCTATGTATCTATATCTATATCTATCTATATATCTATATATCTATATATATCTATATCTATCTATCTATATAGATCTCTCTCTCTCTCTCTCTCTCTCTCTCTATATATATATATATATATATATATATATATATATATATATATAAAATGCTGGTCAGGGTGGTTGGTTAGCATAGTCCAAAGGGACTCAGAAAATAATACAGGTTATTACCATAGCCTTTGATCGCCTACCAGAAGTTGAGAGTATGACTCCATAGCTGAAAACATTACATACTTTGGGAAAAGGACTTGGAGCAATTGATGGAAACCTCTTGCCTGAAGACTATCTTCTGATACCATAGTATCAGGAGATACTATGCCAGCTTCCAAGGGAGAAAGCCAGTCAATAATACCATCCAGATGTAAAGTCTATAAACCACAACAATGACCAGCCCAGTAAGTAATCTTTACTTATATAGTACTGACGCTGTTGTCTTGGGGACAATCAACTGCTATCTAATTGGTCTTAAGGCCTGGTCAGGGGAAGGGAACTGTAGACATAGCCAGGTGGTACTGTGAAGACAGCCACATACACGTGGCTGGAGATGTCACAGCTCCTAGAGAACAATCTATTTCTGTTGTATTCCCAGAACAGTGTAATTTCTTACTATATTCTAAACACGAATCTTTATATTTACAGAGAAATAGATCTCTCACCACTCATCAAAGAAGTACTTTTCCTACTTTTGGAGAGTATTACAAAGTTCCACAACCGGTCAAATTTAGAGAATAAGTGTCTGTGAGGTGCCTGGACCTAAGTGAGATATTTACAATGCAACCTCTAAACAGATGACTCAGAGAACACAGAAAAACAAGGAGCGAAAACAATATTAATGCATGTCTCAGCTCTCACCAGTGACGTTTCCTCATGCAACAGATGACGATTAACCCAGAAATCCACAACTGGCCAAAGTTCAGAGAATAAGAGACTGCAGAGTACTTGTCCTGAGATAGGACACCTACATCAAACCTCTACTACTCAGGACTCAGGGACCATTGCGGAAGAGAAGTGGAAAGATTGTAAAACCTAGAGATTATTGATGACCACAAGGAAACAGAGTGTTCCAGACAACTGGCTGGTTATTCTATGAACTTACTGTAATGATAATAACATGCACAAGACTCATTGAAGCTCAAGCAGACAAAATCCCAGCATATAAGTGGGGGAATGGGGAAGAAGCCCCAGTCTTAGCTGAGAAACCAATGGTGACCAATAACTACTAGTAGAGGAAAAGTTAGTTTTCTTTGAGGGTGTGACTCCAGATAGGTTAAACAGGCTTCAGTGGCTGGATATACAATGATTGTCATTTATGGATGCAAACTTGACCAGACTGTGTTTAATACATATGGCAAATAACATGGACTCTAGTGGATACAAGAAGGGTGAAGGTATGGAAGGATGTTTAAATATGATCATAGTACATGAAATTCGCAAAAATTCAATAAAATATAAGATTAGAGAAAAACAACAAAATGAAGTCAGGCACACAAAGAGAACAAAATTCTAATTATAGTCAATATCTGGATTACACAAATTCATAGAGATAGAAAGTACACGGGAGGCACCCGAGACTGAAGGGAGGAGGGGGTGAGGAATTACTAATTCTCAAATATGAGTTTCTTTGTGGGGCGGTTAACGGTATATGTAATTAATATCACTGAGTTGTGGGCTTAACACGCTTCAAGTAGCAAACTTCATGTGCATATGTGCTACCATAAATTTTTAAAAATATAATTCATAGACTCTGAAAAAAAGCAAAACAAGTAACATATGTTCTCCATCATTTGTGGATCGTAGCACCAGTCACTTATATTTGAGTATATGTCCTGTTGTAACTACAGGAGTCAGGAAAGGATCCATGGAAGTAAAGGGAAAGAAAGAGCCTAACAGAGTGAACTAGTAGTGAACAGGTTACCAAGGGGAAATGGGGACAATCAGGTTATTTCACTGGAAAGGCAGGAGGGAAGGACATACAAGGAACCCTGGGGGCAGAGGGAAAGAAGGAGCTCAAGAGATGGCGCATAAAAGGAGAGCTTTATTAGCAAGAGGCAAATGAGGTAATTTAACTGTGGAGGGAGGAGGAAGGTGAGAGAGACAGAAAGAGAGAGAGGATAGAAAGCTTAGGTGCTTTGAAAAACCAGAGGGAAATGTATTAACTTAAAAACTTCCTGAAAAATTGACGTACAATATCTGAGCCAGAGTGCATGTGTATTTCTGAAGGCTATGTAACAAGAAACACAATGACAGGTAAGAGAAGCCACCCGTAGAGTTGATGGTCCAGGTAGTCCAAGAGACTCCCAAAGTAACACGGGCTATTTCTGTAGCCTTTGACTATCTCCCAGAACTTGAAGGTAAGACCCTATTGCCTAAGACAAGACATACTTCAGACTCAGACTTGGAACAATGATGTTAGAACTAACTTGGAAGATTCCTCCTTGAAGACTAACTCTCATAGTTCTAGCAGAACTGCTAAGGGAGAAAATCAATCAATGATCCAAATCCAGTTTCAAAACCTAATAACCATAGCAATACCCAGCACAACAAATTATTTTTGGATGTTGACTTAAAGCACTCTGAATAGAAGGGAATGGATGTGTGGCGCTGTAAACATAGCCAAATACACATGGCGGAAAAGGTGACAGAACCTAGAAAAATATCCAATGTCTCTCAAATCTCTACATATACTGCTGAACAGTGTGCAACAGAGTGAGATGCACAGAGATAGGTCACAACTGGCTAACATGTAGAGAATAAGAGCCTGCAAACTACATGTTCCTGGATAGGACTTCTATATTAAACCTCACCCACCCATGGCTCAGGGACCACTGCAGAAGAGGGTGAAAAGATTGTAAAGTCAGGGTTAGTGTATGAATATAAAGAAATAGAGGCTTTCAGGCCTCTGGGAACTTGCTCATATGAACTGGCTGCAATGCTGATAGCATGCACAAGACCCAAGCTGATTATTTCATTCAAAAATCCAGCATAGAACTGGGAAAATGGACAGCAGGCTCCAACCTTAACCAAGGAACTATTGGCAACTGATTACTGTGGGGAGAAGGTCACTTGATCTTTAAAGGAGTGAATCTAGATAGGCAGATAAGATTCCAGTGCATGAACTTCTACCAAGGGACATCGGAGTAAAAATGCTTGACCAGATAGATATTAACATATATGGCATAATGCATCAAATCCAGTGGAGGTTGGCTTTGGTGATGTGGATGAAGGAAGGGGTCTAATCACGATTAAGATCTATTATATGAAGTGAACAAAAACTCATTAAAATATGTATACAAACACAAGATAATTCTGGGACTAGAGAGATAGCTCAGTGATTAAGAACCCTGGCTGCTCTTACAGAAGACCTGGGTTTGAGTCCCAGCACCCACATGGTGGCTAACAATCATCCACAGCTCCACTTCCAGTGAATCTGACACCCTCTTCTGACTCCTGAAGGCATTGTATGACATGGGTGCACTTATACACATTCAGGCAACACACTCATACACATAAAATAAAAATGTAATTCTATAATATATAAAGAAAGTTGAATTACATATTTTAAATGTACGTCTCTATACAGAGAAGGGAATCTATTGGGATAATAATTTATTCATTTAGTGTCACTTTTTATAACATTTTCTAAACAATAACACCACTAAACATATATTATCAAAAATTTGTATCTGTGGAGTAGTGTAAAAACATTCAGGGGTTCTGGAAACATAAATATAAAAAGTTAAGTAAGATACATTGCAATGTATCATGCCAAGAAACATTAAGCCTCCCCAAGATGCAGGGGTGAGGTAGGGATTTATGTGCTGACAGAACTGCACTCATACTATCAGCATGTATCCTTGGAGATTATTACAATGGTAAACCTGTAATTGATGACTTGATCTACCAGTATATTTCAGAATAAGGTGAAAATCAATTTATAAGAATGGTAAGTCACATGACACATCTTTGACTATCCAAAGGAAAAACAATCTCCTCTGGAGAATACTAGTACACTAAACTAATACATGTAACTGAAGAATAGGAATAATCTGTACATAACAATCTTGTCATGCCACCACAAATTCACATTTAATGCAGATTAAATAATAGTCTTTTGTACCCTGAAAATTAAAAGTGAATATTAATATATGTAGTACTTTTCTATTAATATTCATGCTATTATCTGGCTGTAAACTATAGAATTTCAAAGCAGAACTAATAGCTAAATGGAACAGGGTATTATTTGTACTGATATAGGGCCTAAATGATAAACTATGGTGAAATGTGATGGTGTGATGCTGATTTCGGCAGTTCTGGAGGAACTCTGTGATCATATTCCTTCCTTACAACACACGCACACGCACACGCACACGTGCGCACACACACACACACACACACATACGAACTCACCCCTCTTGAAGTTATTTTCCTTTTTTCAACCATTGTAAGGTGCTCTTTACTCAGAATTAACATATGGAAAGACTACATGGCACTAATCTTTGGCTGAAAGGTTTTTCTTTTTTTTAAATAGCAGGTGGCTTTCTATATAATGTCAAGAAATAGTTACATTGTTTGTGTTTTAACACTGAGCTATGTACCCAGTCTCAAAGCAGTGTTTCATTTAAAATGCAAACATAGTTAAATCCAAACAAATTACCAGTTAGATCCCACACAAAGACTTAATACTTCAAAGAACTAAAATCATTTTTGGAGACACATCCATCAGATTTTAATACCTAATAAAAGTCTGTGTAAAAGTACTGATTATGTTAAAATGATCACTCAAATCCCAGTCATATGTAGTCTTCTTTAATTATTTCTGTTAATAGCCCTCATCTAGGGGAAATGACCATTAACTCACAGGAAATAGGAAGATATGAATGCATCATTTTCTTCACAAGAATCTTCCATTGGTAAACAAAAATACATTATTTCCCCATATTTGGAGGTGGCAGGTAAACCCTCATAAAAACCATAAAAGTAGCAGACAAATGAACCTAGTAATTAAAATACTGGGCTTTGGAGTCAATCAGAATGATTTGTGCTCAGATTCTTTCATTTTAATCTCTGAGCTACATTAGGCCATATGATTCCATTTCTATTCCTATAAACTGGTTAATGTTAGCATTTAACTACTAATCCGTGAAGACCACATTTGATAATACAATAAAAATGTGACTTGGCAGTTTAGGACACAGAATAGATGTTCTGGAACTGTAGCTCCTAATTTGAGTACACTTCACTACGCCATTATCCACTGTGAATTTCAGTTGACAACATAAAGACGCAGATAATGAATGTTATCCTGTGCCAAGCAATGTGAATTTCATGTGGGTTATATCAACATGAATTTGAAATTCCAATTGAAACCTAATTTTTCCCTTTATTGTCTAGTGATAGAAAATTGAGACTGGAATGACTGAAGAATAATATGATTGACATCACAAATCAGTCCAGTCATGTTAGGGCTGATAATGGCCACCATATTCCTCTTTGGTCAAAAGAGAAAACCATTCAGCAACAGCAACAACAAATCTACCTCAAGAAAGAAAGAAAATATTGCCAAAAAAATCCAGACACCTAGTAAGCCTAAGGAGTAAAATCTTTTCTCTCATTCTATGTTGTAAGGCATTAATATTCAGAAATTAATGATTATTACTTCTTGAATTTTATGCTCATACTATTCATGTTTACTTCAATAATACAAAGTAGCATTTAGTCTATTTTGATATCCATGCACAGTATTTCACTTTATGTATTCCTTGGAAATTGCTTTTTTGATCAGATGCAGGTTATGAGGCTCATCCATTCTGTTAAGTGTAGCCCTAACTCCTGTAATTTCACTATATGATATCATTCAATTGCAACAAAGCATTGCATTTTATTTATCTATTCAATTTTAAGAAAATCTCTTAGTGTAGCCATTTTACTTCTTGAAGTTTTCTTCTCCAATATCACACATAATGATAATGTTTCACTCTGCATAATTTATATGTTATACAAATGCCCATGTGTACATAAGTGTATTTAGAAATCAAGTAATGATATCAAGTATATTTTGTATATATAAGCCTGTGTACATGTACAAGATGGTTTTCAAGGTCATATGTGAGGAGCTGGATTGCCACAAAGGGATTAAACATTTTACCTATACTAGGTATTGTCAAGACTTCCACTTCTTCAAATTTTTCAGTTAATTTCAAATTTTTCTCCAGATAAATGTAGCAGTTATGAATGTTTCATTTACTTCATAACATCCAAAAAATCAGTACCTTAAAATTTTGACTATTTTGAAAAATCTCATGGAATTAAATGTGTTTAAATATAACTTCATGTATTACTAGATAGATGGCATATTTTTCATGGTTATGTGGTGCCGTTTTTCTGTGTTCTATTTATATTTTTATACCTGGTATTCTTTTAGCTAGGACATCAAGATTCTCATATCAGTATGTTAGCTTTCTTTACATTCTAGACATTGGTTTTTTATTTGCTATTTGTAGCTTTAATTTATTCTTACATCCTTTGAAAACATTTGTCTCTTTATAAGATTTCTTATACATTTTAATGAATATAGTCAAATTTGTAAATCTTTAACTTCCTGTTTGTGGTCCTGTGTCTTATTTTATAGCCTGTACTTGGGCACAGTTCATCAAGATTTTTTTATTTCCACATGAATGTCAAATTGTCATACTGCACAAGGTAAGACCAGGGCAAAAAAGTAATGGTCACACGTTGTTGAACACCATATTTATCATGCCAAGAAGATTTCATTTTATCCCAAGGCCAATTCAAACCACCACGGCCTGATGTAAACAGAATAGTGATTTTTTTTTCACTAGATGGATGAGAGAGAAGGTGGGGAGGGGTTCAGAATCATGTAGTATTGGGTGACATAAAATAAACATCTGCCCCAGGGCAGAAATGCCAGTCATCATTGTTGTACAGGGATTTATAGGCTTCTGGGGCTGCCATGGAGATTCCAGCTTCAGAGCTTTTCACCATTTATTTTCACATTTGTGTTTTCACAAAAAAATAATTTTGTAAAAAACAGACTATATTTCTGAACTATATTTGGACTTAGTTTGTTTCATTAAAAGTACTCTGTCTCTTTGTAGCCTGTTGTACAGATAGTAAAATTAAGAAAAGAATAAATCAAAGGGGATAATTTGAAAAATCTAAAATAGTGTCTGTTGACAGAATGACATCTTGGTGCAGCTGTCATCCTCTTATCAAAAGTAGTCAGGGGCAGTGGGAGGTGGTGATGAAGGGAGCCCAGAGAAAGAATCAGAACTGAGGAAAGGAATGATTTCCAGGAGTTGAGATATTGACAGCGATGGCAACTCAGTAGAGATGTGTTAGACTTATCAAATTCTAAACAGAAAAAAAAAAAACACCTCATTTTGTTCACAGTTTCAGAGGGCTTATTTCCTCCTGCGTAGAAAGTGTATTGACGCATTTCAAATCACAGTGGGCAAGAAGCAGAAAAGAGACAATATATGAAGTGATCAAAGTAAAGATATAGCCCCAAAAGATATACTCTCTGTGATCCAATTCCTCCAAGTATGGAAATGCAGTCCACCACTGCTCAATAGTCTACTCATCTTTTGAATCCATCATGAATTAATCCATTCAGTAAGTCAGAGTCCTCATGATCTAATGATCCCTGGAAATGTTCTTGTACATATTCAGCTTTATAAATCTCAGACATTTCTTAATCCAGTAAGGCCGACAATCATGATTAACCATCACAAGAGATAAAGCAAGCTAAGGGTTACGCCATAAAGCATCTGTAGAAGACATAATTCATTTGTTTCTTTTCCTTTCTTCCAATATTTAGGCAGTGCCTACAATGGTCAGATTCAATAGGAAGCTAGAATGCAAGGGTGTTAGATGACAGCATCCATATAGCTTTGTCCTGGAGGAACAAGGCCAGGTGGAGAAAAGTTGGGAGGAAGTCTGGAGGTGATGAAGTCCTCCCTAATCATGATAACATGATTATTATTTTGTTTATTATTCTTCTTGTGTCCAGGTTCCTTCCTGAAAGCTAACCTCTACACTCTTTTAACTAGTAATCTACTCTATTAGATCACCTCTCTTCTGTTACTCAGGAGAAAATCAGAAGAGAAAAGAGATTACCAAGGAGAGCCATGTAAATCCAAGGTGGGTTAAAACCTTGGAGAATCCACACATCCAGCTAGGGGGCCAAGGCAAGGGGCCAGCCCACACATTAAGATGGTACAGCAGCCATAACTGCAAATCAGGGCAGCTGCCTCAGAGGGAATAAGGACTGATTTAGGTTGGTATGGTTCCATTTTACCCAACTCTCAGCAGACTGCTGCAGAGGCATTATTCAAAGCCCAAAATACAGCTTGATTCTGAAGAATCGGCTCTTCTAGAAGGGTGGTAAACGAAGTAAAAGAGGCTTGTGCTAAATAAATTGAAAATGTGCTAAAACTGCCTTGACCTGAACAAATTACAGATATTTCTTGTCTTGATAAATTATAAAATCCTGACACCCAAATAAATAATAGATGAATGTGAAACAGCACTTTTAGTTTTTTTTTATCTCCTATTGGAAAGATTTAGGTCAAAATAGCTAACAAATATTGCAAATTTGTCTTTGAAAAAAAGACAAATATTAAGATTGCAATTTGAGGAAATTAAAACCCTACGTTAAGGGAAATAAAACACTGGAGTCTCTTTTTCCCCTAGATAAAATAATTGTGATTATGAAAATTGGAGCAGGATATAATGTGCAATTAAGCAATAAAGGGAAACAGCTAATTCTGGGGATACAGTGCTGAAGTAGTAAAATGAGGTTTAGAGGAAAAATAACTCCAATTAATTATAAAGAATAATTTGGAAGCTAAAATATTATTTTAAATAATTCTCTTTCCATGAAAAATTATTATATCTTTAACTGTTTTACTTTTTCTTTTTTGTAAGCATCTTGAGGAATAATTCCAAAATAACAACCAAAAAACTTAGTTAGAAGTTTGTCAATAGCATAAGGTTAATGGAGTTTATACTACTGGCTAAAGGCAAATATGTCTGTTTTGTATTTCTTTATTATTGACAGTAGTTTCTGAGAGACCTGCATAAAAGCACGAACAGAATGCTCACCTTCAGTAAATTAAGTATGTATTTCAGGAACAATTTTATTTTGTATACCCCTTGTTTTCATTATCATTTGTTAAACAGAACCACTGAACAGATTTTTTCCTATTTTCCCTGCTTGCTTAATCCCTGTTTCCACATAGATAAATCTCACATAATTAACTTGAGCTTTGGAAAATAGTGTTGCCTAGCACACATGAAATGGAGTTTTCTGCCAGAGGAAGTTATAGCCTGTTGTGGGAATAGAAATGTTTTATTGGGAGTTCCTTGCCCATGGCTATGCATGAAATGAAGAGGGAGCAGATGAAATTATTTTAGTTCTGAAAATTATTCCATAGCCAAAGAAGTATAACATTTTATTTTCCTGCATTTCCTTTGCTATCATATACCTAAGAATATTATTTTGACTATGCTGTAATTATGAAAACAAAATTGATTATGCAGAAAATTAAGCGGGAATCAGCCCAAATGTGCAATTTAGCTGTGACTCCTTGGGATCTAGCACAGAGACTGGTACTCACTGATAATTGCTTTATGAAAAATGGAAAAGACTGGATAATCTCTCTGAGATCATTTTGTGGAAATACTTTTATACTTGCTTTCTGGTCTAGTATGCTCACAGGCTCTTCCCATGTCCATTTTCATTATAGAATTGATGTACTATGTGGATCATTGTCCTGGAGCATAAAATGATTTTCTGAGGTACATATCAACAATTTCAACATATGTAATAGTCAACACACACACACACACACACACACACACACACACACACACACACCATATACATGGGAACAATAAGCACAATGAAAAACAAAGTAGAGCCCCAAATGAATAATTAATCAATCGTTTAGCTCATCAGGTAGAATAAAACCTCAGTAGCAGGCTGCACTGTGCACTTTTCCATGTCTGGGAACTTTGCATCACAGATGTTTCTCATCATTTCTTGGGATCCTCAGGGTTTTAATCCAGGACTTTCAGATGCCATAATCCACAGGTAATCCACTGATAGTTCTTGTAAATAGCCTCCCATGCCTTGCTCATGATAATTAAATCATCCTTAGGCTGCTCATCATACATAGTGCAAAGTGAATGATGCATACGCAGTTGCTGTGTTGCATTATTTAGAGAATAACAACAAGAAAGAAAAAGTCTCTCCTTGTTCAGTAGAGACGTTATTTTACTTTTCCAAGATTGGCTGACTCATGGAGGTGGTACTCATGGACATGGGAAGCTGCTTGTAACACAAAACAAAAACAGAAGGTAAATTTCAGAACACAAAGAATAGAATATTTGCCTCAGTTACCTAATCGCTAATGACATTTCGCTCACATTATGTAACTCAATTCTCATTGTTAGAAAAGCACATCTGTGGCCTCCCTCACCCCTCCTGTATCAAGAGCCTCATGACAAGCCTTCTGTTTCATCAAGCCTTCCATGCGATCACCTAGACAATCTCCCAAATTATTTGGGGTACATTTCAAGTGTGGATATTATTAATTAAGATACCCATTATTTTATGCTGTCAAATGCTCAACCACTGAGCTATATCCCTGGAATACACATCATTTTAAAGCATAGAGAATACAATACTTGGGGATAAAGTGACTAAAGTCGAGGCAAAGCATATTTCAACTGCTGATAGCTAATTTTCACTTTTGTCTCTGTAGCAGCGGATGCACTTGCTGAATCTGTGCTACTTCATCTTCTGCTAACTGTCTCATAGAAGAGAAGAGCAAAGGAGCTAAGAAAACTGAAGGTTCCCTGCTGAAGGTTTTTCTAGTGCAAACTGGAATGAGGGTCCTCCTCTCTGATTTATTTAGGGAAAATCCTTGTAAGTCAAGCCTTGCTCTCAACCACATTCCTGGCTGGGAGGCTTTATTTACAATGTTTGTTTTGCTGTCTCTACTGCTAGTCCAGTCTTCTTGGAACACTGACTTTGAGTGTTGTAATTTATCATCTCTCTTCTAATGGGAGTACTGAACTGGATTATCATGTCTCCCAACCACTGTCTTCAAACCTACTTCTCTTCCATTTTTTCATTTAAGTAAATGGCTTACCTAAGAAACCCTCTGCCTGAGGAAGTATCTTATGAAATGCATAGTTCACGCTCTGAGTTCTCAAATACAGATTATTAGCAAGTCCCTTTTAGTCTACTTTCAAAATACTGGTATATCATGAATTGAGTAAGTTTTTATCAACTTTTCAACTGTATCCAAGTCTGATCCACTGTCGTTTCTCTTTAGGACTGAAACGTTCCCCTTGTGGTTCTCACACTTCTGCTCTTGGCCTTTGACAGCACTTTCACCTTTACAAAGATATTGTTAACATTTAAACATTTATTTCAAGTTTTGCTTAAAATGTGTTTAGGACTTCCCGTTAAAACCAAATCAATACCTTTATTTCGTTTCCTTTTTCCTTGTTGTGACAAAATACAAGAGAAAATCAACTCAAGTGGTAAAGATCACGGTGTAGGGGTATGGTTCATCTTGTCAGGGAAATCAAGGCAGCAGGATCTGGACACAGGTGCTCAAGTCAAGAAGCAGAGAGTGATGAAAGCATGATTTCTACAGTCCCTATCCCACCTTGGAGAATGGTCCACCCACAGTGGGTCTACCTCAGTTAATTTGCCTAATCAGTATAAACTCCTACAGCCAGCAAGCATGACTGGTAGGTAACCCAGATAAATGTTTACAGACCTGTCTTGAGGCTTGCCTCCTAGGTGAATATAGATCCTGGCAAGTTGACAACAGCAGCCATCACATCCTTCCCCTCCTTGCTGTGGACAACAAAGACCTGTCTATTCATAGGTTATTTCTCTGAAACTTATTGTCCTCTGATGACTTCATCCAGATAAAGGTTGTTTTAGACCTTTCATATTCTAAGATTGGTTTTGTTTTGTGGTTTTAGAGAGAGAAAACAAGACGTTGTGAGGTTAAACAGGTAATCTACCACTGAACTAAGTTTCCATCCCTCTAAAATTACTTTGGTTTTAAATTTTTTATAAATTGTTAGCTTTCTCCTAGAATTTCCTAATGCACACCTATGACTTTTTCTATAAAGGTCTATGGTCATCCTTTAAACACCATCTCTTCAGAGAAGCCTCCAAGCACAGTATTTAAAATACTTTTCTACCTGCCCCAAGCAGAGATCATTATCCATTACTTTCCTCTGACTGCTTATTTATTTTCGTATTTTTTTCATAAAATTCTTTTCTTTTATTTTCCACAAATTCCTCCCTGCTGTTAGAAATAATATCTAAATATTATTTTTAAGATAACACCGGGGTCCTCTTGTACGTTAGGGAAGTGTTCTGCCACTGAGCTGTATCTCTAACCCATAAAATATTCTTTAACACAGATTTAGGGAATAGCAAAATATCTGATAACAATTCATATTTTTGGCATGCTTATTTCCCTGTAATATAAAAAGAATTAATTAATTTGTTATTTCTTTTAAAAAAGAAATATCGGGATAATATTCAATAATAATGCTCCCAACCTACTGAATTTATATAGTATTGTAAAGCCTGTGAAATGATTTCAAGCAATATAAATCCTATAATATGGAAAGCAATTGTCAAAGTGGCAAATAGTAAATTCTAGTGCTTGTTAAGTAGAAAAAGGGGAGCTTTATTCATGAACACATAATCTTATAATCTGAAGTTGGATTGTATATGAATTCATTTTTAATTTAAATTCTGCCTTTCCCCTTTAAAAAGGGGAAGCTATGCAGCTCTAACCATATATAGAGCTATTTTGATGTGAATATCCCCAGTTTCTCACACATAAGTGCATGCTCAGTGAATTTGTATCAGATGAATTACATAAATCAGTATGAGTGATCCCCAGAAGAAGCAGGAAGAATAATGCCTACACATGAAAGAGAGTGATAGAGAAACTTGATGTCTGGCCTGTGGGTGCATTCAAGGCCTCTCCCATTCTTCCTCTTTCTACATCTTGGCCTTCATAAACAGTAAAAAAATATCTTATCCTAAGACGTACCATTGCTTTGTTCACTTTGTCTCCCATGTCTGATGATACAGGGATCTGAGACTGACACCATTGCTTGCCCAGTTGAGTGTCCTCAGGCACTCTGCTGGTTAGCTTTAATTGTCAACTCTGGTGCAGCCTAGAGTCACCTGAAAGGAAAGCCTCAACTGAGGAACTTCCTACATCACACTAGCTTGTAGGCAGGCATGTCTGTGGGGCATTTTCTTGATTGTTGGCTGATGCAGGAGGGCCCAGTCAGGTGATTCTGGGTTGTATAAGAAAGCAGAAAGCATGACCCCATGATTTCTGCCTTTGAGTTCCTCTTTGAGTTCCTGTCCTAACTTTCTTCAGTGATAGATTGTGACCTGGATGTATAAGCCAAATGAATACTTTCCTCCCATAAGTTGCTTTTAGAGTGCCTTTATCACAGGAACAGAAAGAAAACAACAGGGACAAATACAGTCACATTTACCCCTTCTTATGTTAGAAAATTCTGGAGTCCTCACATGTGTCGGGAAGTTTTATTACTATTATTATTATTACTAACCACATGATTAGTAGGGATTTAGCCAAACAACATCAAAATGCCCAGTCCTGAAGGATGAAGGATTAACCATGGTTTTCTCACCAGATCAATATCATCAAACCAAATTCACCTTAATTGGCTCAAATGTTTAGTTAGATTGCCAGCAGAACATTTCCCCAAACAATTAAACAGAGTATATGTTGGCTTCAAGTGATCAAACACACCCAGGATGTGTGTAGCCTTTTCAAAACTAATATATTTTATTCTGTTATAAGAAATATTACATTTATTGAACTAACTGTAATCTTTTTCTCTCTTGATGGGATTATAGAAGCAAAGCAATATCTGAGTCATTTTAGGTTAGTTAATTGCATATTCTTACATTCTACTGTAAGAACAGTAGTATTCCTTAGTTCATTCACACCTCTCTACTCCACAGTATCCAGGCTATTCTCAAACATAAAGCTTTCTTGAATTTCATAGCTTTGATCTTTCCTTACCAATTGCAAGGACAAACTTCTGTTTATATTTTTTAATTGGAGCTCTGTGATTATCATACAGTATAGTTTGATAGTATTTAGATCTCTCCCCTATGAATATGCCCCCCACTGCTCATTACCAGATTTAATGTACTCTCATAGATATATGGCATATAGAGTATGATTTGTGTCCCCAAATGTCCTTCATTGTGGTTCCATCCACTGGGCCCACCTAGAGCCCCATCCCTATAAGACATTGAAGATACCGTTTTTCTCCCTCTCTCATCAATTGCAAAAAGTTCCTTAGGTTGGGTTGGGAATTCTTATTTACTCCCCCACGTCTAGGATGAGGTTTCGTCCTGCTTGAGCTTGCTTAGGACTGGTGTGTCCTGGCACTGATGTTTCCTGCCCATGTCTCTGATACTGGCTTGAACTGCACCTGTTTCAGTCTCCTTTGTTTTCTACACAGCTAGCCCTTCTCATTGCTGACTGTTAAGTTCTACTATATTTTTTTATGGAATGCTTACAAGTTTTAATTATTCTATTTATTTGTCTATATACTTCTCTATAACTAGATAATAATATTTATCATTCTAATAAACAAGTATTTCATGACAGAGACTCCAAAATGTGTCTGGTCAAAGTGTGAGCCCCTCAATCACAGCAGCAAACAAAGATCTGAGAATACGTCACCAGTGAGATGCAGTCTGAGGTTTCTTCTAATGATCACCTTCCAAAGTTGTGCTCAGATTTGAAAGCCTGGTAATAAAGTGGATTATGGGGCAGTGGCAGTGAGTTCTGCTTTGCATAGGATGCATATTTTATAGATTTTCCTTGTAAGAGATAAATAAGCCATTCCATTGTCTTTCTCTGGAAAAGCATAGTGTTTTTCTGTGTTATCAGCAAAAACGTTTTTATGTCATCAGTGCCTTATCTCACTCAAGGGTTGAATTTCAAGCCTTATCAATAAACTGCAGCGGTTTATAGTGAGCTTTCCTTAATGAGAATGTCCAAGGGTTCAATTTGACAGTGTCACTTTGAATAATTTATGTAAGCACTCTAAATTCCACTTTTGATATCTATAAGGTGGAGTAAACTATTGTACTAAATGAGCAACTAAACACAGGGATAGTGCTTGATTCACAGCAAAAGTTCTTTTCTTCATCTCACCTTTTCTCCTGAGAATGAAATCATGTCATTTAGAGAAAAATGGATAGAGACGTACTGCATATCCTCACTCATAGCTAACCTGGAAAAGAAATGAGTCAGAAGAAGAATAGTCAATACTACTCATCCGGGAGGAGGAGAGAAGGGAGACTGGATTTGATCATTGCATCCTGTGTGCATGATGGAAACATCACACTGAACCTAGTTAGTAAGCATAGCCAAGAAAACAATAGAGAACTGAATAAGTTTTTTCCTAGTTGGTCTCGTCTAGTCCCATGACCTTATATATTATTTCTGTGATATAGAAGTGCCCAGCACTTGTCCTTTGGGTTGTGTGTCCACCTGCTAAGGCATTTAGAGTCATCTTGAATTCAACACTTTTAGAACAGAACTCTTGATTCAAACATCTTTTTTCCCCACAATCTCACAGACTTCTACGTATCAATACATGATGACATCTTCTTAGGATATCAGTCCAAAAAAATTTTATTCACCTCTGTCTCCACTTTCATACTTTTCAAAGGAAAATCTAGTGATTCTTTTTATTCTTTCTCCAAAATATACATAGATCTGAGTATTCCTCTCTTCCATTGCTATAACTTGTATGAACCTTCTTCAACTTTTCCTTTTATCAGTAATGTTGATTTAATTGCTTCACTTATAATATTCGTTTACTTCTCTATATGTTTCTCCATAGAGAAACCCATGTGACATTCTTATTGATGTATTAAATGTTATTTTTTTTCCCTCAGATGAGACCAATGTCTTCTGAGATGACTCAGGTAAAATCTCAAATTGTTACTATGACTTTCAATACCCCACATATTCTGGTCCGTGTCACTACCACATTCTCAAACCCTACTACAGTGCCTCTCTCTGATTCTGTCTGTAACACAGGCTTCTTTGGCTTCCTTGCTGTCCTGAAAAACACAACAGGTTCCTGGCTTGGTTGTTTCCCTTGCTCTTCCTGGTGCCAGGAATGCTTTTCCTGATACTCCCTGCATCTTCTCCTCAGCTTCCTGATAAATGTCACCTTATTTGAGTGATTTTTCTCTAAGCACTTTGTTCATACTGGCCCACATTGCAACTAACTCAGTATAGTTTTCTTCTCAGAGCACACTGCAATGGAAGGAATTGTGTACTTTGTTCTTTATTTGCTAAGGTCAAAGATTCCTAAGAGTAAGAACCTACAATTTGCATACTTGTAATTTCTTTAGTATCTGTAGTAGTATCTGGTAAATATTTCCTAGGCCCTAAACAAATATGTCAGCATATGTAATGTTATTATTGCATTTTTTTTTGTTGTGAAACACATCATCTATTCACTTCAATTATCCCAGGCTCCAGTACTCATTCTGAGGAAGGTATTCATGGGAATCAAAGAGCTTTCTGCACAATTGAGTAATAACATAAATTTTTGGTTGTTGTTCTGAGTACCTTAAACCCAACGCATTTAACTTAGTACCCTCTTATAAGAATAGCTCAATTTGAAGTTTTAAAAGCATAAATTAACACAGAAATATATATGTATAATTATTCTGTTATGAGTAAGTACATTAGCTAAACCCATTCATTAACTGGAAAATTTATGCTAGGGGTTTTTTATGTAGCAAGGTTCATGCTATGATTCAAAGGAAGACATATTCTGATACACTTTCAAGAGCAAATGAGTTTCAGGAAGTAAGTTGTGGACAGAACCCCCAATGAAGAATTGCACTTTAAAAATCAGGTCTACACACACACACACACACACACACACACAGACACACATACACATAACCAAACACACATAAAACTGGTGATAGCTGAACAAAATTTGTAAGTTGGCCTAATATCTGACCCTTGTTTGATATTTTTGCTTTAGGCATGAGTTATATTATCATTGGGATAAACTGATTTGAAGGCTATACAAGATCACTTGTCTAACTTTCAACTTTCTATAATTTGATAAGCTTCTGAAATATTTAAAAAGTAAATATGTGAAGGGATCTTGACTGGCTATGACAATTTATAAAGTTAAAAATGGATGCTTAGCTACTGTGGCCTAAATCAGTAAATCATATTTTAAACTCAAAAGTCACTCACATTGGGAAGTGATCAAAGAGCATTTCAATGAGTGGAAATGTGAGCTAGTTAACACAAAAAGAAGAAGCCCAGTGAGGAAGACACACAGACTTCTCCTGGATGGTTTAAATTATTGTCAGAGTTTAAGGTTCAGGCTCTCAGCATTTATTCTTAAGAAAAATATCCATTCCATAAGAATTTTGGAGGAAAAATAAGAACAAAAGGCTGGAATAATTCGGTTTTAGAAGAAATCGAATAACCTATATGTGTTGCTTCTACTTTTAGAGATCCCCACAGAGCTGTCATGAGAGAGGCTCAAAGAAGTCTTTCAGCTAAAACTCTTAACTCTAGGCACTTACAGCCACCTGATTTTTGAAAAAGGAGTCACAAATACGCAATAGAAAAAAGAGAATATTCAACAAATATTGCTGGTCAAGCTGCATAATAGCATGTAGATAAATGAAACTGAATCCCTAACTCTCACCATGCACAAATCACAACTCCAAAAAGAATCAAGGACCTCAATATAAGACTCAATATTGTGTATCAGATAGAGGAGAAAAGTAGGTAATGCATTGGAAATACACAGGCACAGGAAAGGACTTTCCGAACAGAACTCCTACAACAGAAGCATTAAATCCAACAGTTATCAAATGGGACTACATGAAACCAAAGTGCTTCTGAACAGAAAAGGAGGCTTTCATTCAAATGAAGAGGTAACTTATAGAGTAGGAAATACCTTTACCAGTCATATACCTCTGATAGAAGGCTAGTATCTAGAATATACACAGAACTCAAAAAGGAATAAACATCAGTAAAACAAGCAACCCCAATTAAAAATATTGATCAAGCAACTGAACAGAGTTCCCTAAAGATGAAATTCAAATAGCTAAAAGTACTTTTTAAAAATTTTAATGTCTTTAGTCACTAGGGGAATGCAAATTAAAATCACTATGAGATTTATCTTATCCCTGTCAGAATAGCTAAGACCCCAAAGTCAAGTCAAATGCCTGGGAGAATGTGAAGAAAGGGGAAATGTTATCCAGTGCTGGTGGGAGCACAGATTGTTTCAGCCACTGTGGCGATCACTGTGGAGAATCCTCCGGTAGCTAGAAATCGATTCATTGTTGGATCCAGACATACCATTCTTGGACATATACCTAAACAACTCTATATCCTACCACAGAAATACTGGTTCATTCATGTTCATTGCCGCCCTTTTCATAATAGCCAGGTATTAGAAACGATCTACGTGTGCACTAACTGATGAATGGATAATGAAAGTGTGATACATATATGCAATGCATTATTATTCAGATCTTAAAAAAATATGAAAATTTCCAGCAAACAGATGGAACAGGAAGCAATCATCCTGAGTGAGGTAATCCAGATCCAGAAAGACAAACATCATATATTCTTTCTCATAGTTGAAAGCTAGTTCTGAGATCGCAGATATTCATGTTTCGATTTGAAGAGCCTCAGAGATCAAGAAACTAATGAGGCTTCACTGAAAGGGAGGTAGAATACAGTGATAGAAAAGAGGAAAGAGGAAGAAAGGGTTAAATAAGGAGAGTATGGCAGAGGAAGCAGTAATGGGAAGGCTAACTAACTCTAGTTATCTTTTACAAAGAAAACATGGAAACCTACCACTATAAAACTATTTAGAGTATATACAAATACATTCTAAATGAGAGATCAAAAGAAGTTATCTCATAAAAGGGAGGTATTGCTTGTACTAGACATGTTAGGCTTGCGAAATGAAAACTCAGTACCAGGAATGGACACCCTCTTTTGAGTTTTTGACCAGTTATTACATAGAACCTCAAAAAATTCTTGCCATTGTCTCAATCTTGGTTACTCACAAGAATTTGATAGTAAGTCCCTATTGCTGAAAACTCTATATACATGAACTGTAGAACAAATAAGGAGAAATCAAGCTTGTGCTTAATTCAGAGTCTCATCCGTGATGGCTAATTTTATAATGCCAGAAGGTGCTATGTTAGCTACCTAAAGAGAAAACTTAGCATGAAAATTACCCAACTGTGAGTCCTGTGAGCTACAACAACAACTGACCTGGCAAGATATACCCACCAGTACGATATCAGTACCAGTATTATAGGAGTAACCAACTGCTTCATAAAAGGAAGCCCATACCTGACACTGATTTTAAGTCTAGTAACTTGATGCTAGACAGTCCACAGACCATGAGAGAAAGTCTAATACAATTATTGTGCTAAAAAGATACAGCATCAAACTGACTTCCTGGTATATACATAGAATGATTCAAGTCTCAACTCGCAGGAGTTACAGTGCCCAAGTGAGTATGTCATATGTTCTGATGGTCTACATTTACATATTTCATTTTGTTGTTGTTTTGAGAGAGGATTTTATGCAACACAGGCTGGACTTGAGATCGCTCTAAAGCTGAGGGTGGCCTTGAACTCATTATATTCATGCCTTGGCTGGGTGGGATTATATTGGTATGTCTCCACACCTGCCTACATTTACATATTCTAAATGATGTCCCCAGGTCAGTTATGCCAAGTGACTTGACTAAGGTAAGTCCACCTCTATATTTCTCCTATATTCCAGAAGTGGAAATGTAGTTCTTATACTTAGAAATAAAGCATCTTTTCCTACATGTGTTGTCTAAAGTGCTCTAGCAGCCTGCCGTTCTGGCTCTAGGTTCTTTATTTTTTTTTCCATAAAATGTATGCTGAGTTTTATTTATTGGAATAAATGAATAGAGATAGTTGTGTTCACAGATTCTTGACTAGTCCTTTCTGAGTAGGTCATGTATTTTCCTTCCCCTTGTTAGTAGAGTCTGAGCCTCTGCAAACATTAACCAACCCAAAGCTTGACTACTTTGGTCAGTCCTGATATTTTTGCTCATGTATGGGATATGATTGGATAAGATAACTATTTTATAGTTATTCCCATGTAAAGTGCTTTTTAGCATAGATAGATTAGTATCAGAAAGGAAGTAAAATGTTACCTTAAAAATTAAATTGTTTTTTGAATTCATTAAGATATAATAAGCCCTTTTAGTAAAGAATGATGTTAATAATCTAAGTATCTGCCAGTGTTCCCATAAGATTATGCAAAACAGTATGAGCAATTTTTACATTTTCAATTGTTTCCTTTAATAACATGAAAATCTGTTCTTGGCTCTCATGTGGGTCAGTTGTTTGAAACATGGCTGTAGGAAAAGCTGAATATGCTGTTTTGTGTGGAAGATTGGTCTTGACCTCTATTCCCAAATGTAGGTGAAAACATTTCAACTATTTAAGAAGTAGTCTGTCTGTGGACCTGAGTTCAATCCCAAGGACCCACAGAACAGAAGGACAGAATGACATCTGCAGGTTTCCTTCTGATGCACACGTGTGTGCCATGGCATTCATGTCCATATGCATGCAAATGAGTACATGCAATAAAAATTAAAAAGAAAGGAAAATTAAATATAAATAGCATCAATGAAGAGCTCTATGAGAAAAAATGATGTCCATTTCATCTTATGACACATTCATCTGTCAGTCTAAGTCCCTGCCAAAACTGTAAGCACTGTGGTGGTCTTAGCAACAGTGTTCTCCATTCCAAGCCTGGCCCTGATCGTGGAGCATTCTCTTCTCTCTAATGTTTTTTTTTCTCCTCCCTTCACTCTTCTTTTCTTCATTCTCCATCTTTTATGGGAAACTCTGACATCCTGTGCACATAGTACAATTTCAGACTTTTTTTTTCATTCTATTTCTTGCCTCCACCAAGCCCTAGCATGCCATGGAAGAGGCAGAACATGCAGCAACTCTGAGCACTCCAAGGAAATGCTTATCCCCTCAGAAACCCTGGACTTCAGAGTGAGGTGGCGACTGTCCTCTCCTCTAACCTCCAGCTCCTTAGTTCTTCACCTACGTTGGCATCACCCTTATGTCCCTCCCTCACACTTGTCTTCTGCTAGCATTCTGTTTAGTACACACACTCCAGGAAAGTCTGGTTGACTAAGCACAGAGGGGAGGAGAAACGCTGTGATATTTAGCTCTATTCGTTTGACTATTTGTCTTTAACTTTTGAGTTTTGACTTTGTCTTTCTTGTTGTCTTGCCGAATGTGTTGTGTTCTAAGTGATTTGATGTAGAATCTGGAACTTAGGAAGGACTCAGTGAAGGGTTGTGGGAGATATTAAGTATGACAAATTAGCATCATCATCAATAATTTACAGGTCATGGTAACAATTCAGGAGTATTTAATTCAGAGCAAGATTTTCCCCTAGGCAATTTACATGTGGTGGATTATTTGATTCCCACAACAACCTAAAATAAGCCTATTATTAAAGATTAGGAAGTTTTTAGTTTAAACAACTCACTTCACTCCAGCTGTTCAAATAAGAGTACTAGTATTTAAATAGTATTGTCTACCTTTAGAGCTCACAATCTTGATCACTATTCTAAAACATTAGGCATTGTATAAACTTGAGATTCTACACTCTTCTTTAACACAGCTATGATCCTACAGTTGTGGGAACACGTTTTCCACAAGAACTTATCTAGTCTCCATTGAATAATCAGCTCAGGAAGTAGAGGCTGGCCTAGTGATGACCACATCCTCTGGCCCCAGGGAAGGAGTTATCATCTCAGAATCAGAAGACAGCAGTAGCCAGAGTAATCATAAGGGTGAGTAAAGCTCTTGCCACTTGAATGAACCTGGGAGGAGGAATAATAAAACAGAAAGGAGAAAAGAGACAGAGAACAGAAATGCAAATGATGAAATTCAGAATTAAATAATGCAATAGATATTCACGTGTAGGAGGATATGTCGAGCACAAGTTCAAATAGAAAATTTTGGTAATCACAGAGGAAAAGACCGGAATGGCAAGCTAGAAGGGGGGTTTATAGGCAAGAATGGAGGAGAAGGGGAAGGCAGAGCCTGAATTAGAACCAGGTAACGGGGATATTTTCACAAGACAGTGAGGAACTTAAAGTTGGACCACCTTAGTTAACAGTATATGTGTTCTAAATTTGGTGCACAGACAAAAATCTTGGTTTTTGAAATTTATTCACATTTTCATAAGTACATATAGAGTGTGTTGGTTTTCAACCTAGGGATTCATGCATGTGGAATCAAAAGAGTAAAATATGAAAAATAATAACGCATACAAATGCAAGGATTAAAAGATTTCGTTAGCAAGGGGGTTAGTCTGAGTGCTTGTGTTTTCATCCATGTGGAATGCTAACAAGGTGAGACTTGATTATATTTATTTATAACTTATCTCATGAAAGCTAAAAACACTTTGAATCCCCTTCCATTTAAAAGTATTGATGCCCCTGAATAGACCTTATAGTAGGGGCAGCCTACATAATGCTTGCTCTCAATGTGCATCAACTCTTGAGTCACTGGGCAAGTAGGAGTTTACCACCTGTTAAGGAATTAGTGTGTTATTTAGTTCTCCAACATAAGAAGATTATGTGTCAATGCCATGAAGGTGAAGGTTAATTGAAAACTCTGGATGCCATTGAGATGGTGTGCAGAATTACAATGCGCTGCAGTTCATGAGCTTTGACTTTGTCATTGTTCAACACTGAAACACTGAAAACTAGAACTGTTTTATAAAAGGTACGTATAGAAGGATGAACTTTTTTTTTTCCAAACTTCTTTCCAAATCAGCTTGTTTATTGAAAATTCCTGGAAGCTACAAAGTGCCATCTGTTTCTTTATCAAATTTTACCCCCACAATCACAGAGAAATACAGTTGCTTTTTTTGTGCAAGAGGTTGCTTAGGAACAATGTGGTTGTATTCTCAGGTTGGTTCATTTTGAGTCACTGATGAAGGGCCAGATGCAAGTATAAAAACCTACCCAAATTTAAGAAACTGTCTAAAAATCAACTTTCACTCCAGAAACCTACTGCAGAGTAAAATCCGAGAGGCAGCATCTCATAGTGACACAGTTGGAAGGGTGACTTTTGAATTCCTTATCAAAACCCATGTTACTCAATGAGGTATTTTCAGGTAAGCTGGAAAATTTAACTCCAGGTCCCTTTGAAGGTGATGTTCACAGAGTTAGTCTTTAGAAGTTCAAACAATCCATGAAGCATTCCCCTGAAGTAGCCCTCCAAATATGGATTTCTCCTGCTGAAAATGGTCAGAGCTCTCCACCAACTCACCAGGGGAGAGTCAATATTTCAATTCTATTAGCCTCTGTGCAAATGAAGGGAGATGTGTACAAACAAGGATGAGTGTCAGAACACACATTCTAGAAGAATGATGGGTTCTCTGGGGAGACAGGAAAGGAAGAAAGAAAAACAAACAGAAACACTGTGACTAGTATGGCTATGATTATTTGGGGGAAATACCAGTGTAAAAAACAATAGACCCAGTGTCTTTTTCTATAGCATTATTTTATGGAAGAGTTGATCAGATTAATTGGTTCCATTTAAAATGGCCAAGAAAACATCTTGCAGTTCCCCGAAGGAGGAAATAATCATCTTGAAAAGTTAAAAAAAATGTTATACTGGACCTATGCTGACATACACACTATTCCAATTCCTTGGCACAAAATTGAAGTATCAGCAATCAGCATGATAGTTAATCTATTCTGAATAATGTGATATATTAGATTTTAGGCTAAAATACTGATTCAGATGCATATATCTTGGTAAACAATTATCTCTTCTAAAAAATAATTCTCTCCACTTTCAAGCTTGTGGCCCCTATTTGGATGCCTTCCACAATGCCAGTCTTTCTTTGTGAACTCATTTAACCTTTGACAGCCACTTTGTACATCCACTCTATTCCAGGCACTCTCCTTCTATACATACATGTAAGTTCAGTCTTCTCAGAGTCTCCAAGGCAAACTTATTCTTTTCATTTTCAAGCTGGGAAACTGACATTCCATATTGTTTGATTACAGTATGGACAGTGTCTCTCCACATTACAGAACAATCCTTTCATCAAGATTCTTGGAAGTGAGCCAAATGACATCCTATGTCACATGACTTTTATACTATCAAATTCAGAAGCTTCAGTTCAGTAGTATAGCCAGATGAGTTAAGGTGAAATGGAGTTCAAGGTGAACATAGACCAAGCACCTTCATATATCCTGAGGGCATTCTCAAGTTAGGGAACTTTGTCACTATTACTGAAATCAGGTCAGAAACTGTCAGGAAGTTTGACCAAAGTGTGACTAGACAATAAAATGCGCTTTCTGTTTTATGTAGAATAAAAAAAAAAATGGAGTCTGGGAACTTCTCCATGTGCTAAAATCTGAATATAAAATACTAGCTTATATTTGTACACAGAATGATTTTTTAGCTCAGAGTTATAGGAATAGAATGACAATATATAATGTTGAGAATACAAGAAAGAATATAATTTCATATGTCAGTGGTATTCAAGTTACCCCACATGTAATTAATCCCGATTACATGTTCTGATTTTTCTCCTCATCTGTTCCAGATGGGTACAGGGAAGAACCTTCTCTTCAGTTGTAGGCATTGCAGTTTGACATGCCAGCATTTGAGGGACCTTTTATTTTTAGTGTTTTAATTGTCTTAGTTGGCCAAAAACCAAAATGTGTTTTACTTTAAACAACAGACATGATGAGAATCACCCTGTATCTTCCTTATGCCTGTAAAGTACAGGAAAGCCTTGTTAATGGAGCAGCAAGCAGCCTCTTCTCAAAGTGCAAATGTCTTAGCTCCTCCAATATTCAAGTATGGATGGATGCCTCTACCTTGGTACATCATCATGGTCTATAATGTCTAAAAAGACAGAAAATTGAGTACCATGCTAAAGAGAAGCCAGTTACATCCAACCATGAAATAAACACATGTTCTGTGTTTCTTGACTGATACAAAAACTTCACTTGTCTCACAAGGTTATAGAATGCAAAGTAGATAGCACAGGACGACTCATGGAGGACCGCTTCCACTTTGGCTATGAAGAGGACCTTCTAAACGTGGAAAAACACCACAAGATAAAACACACAGATTCTAAACAAAATGAAATAAAGGAATAGCCAAGAACTGTGGAGGAGTTAAAAAAGAAACACGTGTAGTGGGAACACTAAAAGAAAGAAGAAAAAACAAAGGAAAGAAAGAAAGAAGGAAGGAAGAAAGAGAGACATTGTCCTTAAACTAATAATGACTAAAGATTTTATTATATCAAGGTCAGACAGAAAGTAAGAAGCAAAGAGAATAGCAAACAAGATAACTATCAAAAATAAAAAAATTACATCTAGGTGTATCAAAATCAAACATTTGGTTAAAAAATTATGATTGAAACCAAAGGGCTGAGTGTTTTCAGGAAAGGAACAAGTATGAGAATTACATCTAGCTGGATGCGGTGGTACACACCATAGGCAGAGGCAGGTGGATTTCTGTGAATTTGAAGACAGCATGGTCTACATAGAGAGCTCCAGGCCAGCTGGGACTACAGGGAGACTCTGTTTCAAAGAATAACAACAGAAATACATCTGACTTATTCTTTAAAACCAGGCAAGCAAGAAGATAGTAGAGTGGAATGTTTTTTGCAAAAAAAAAAAAATACGTTGCAAACCTGGATTTATACACTGTTCTGAACTCTTCTAACATCAAAGAGAAATGCTTTCCTAGACCAATATCAAAGGAATTTGTTGGCAGTAGAACTGTCTTTGAGAAATGCTGAGATAAGTTCTTTAGGGAGAAAAAAATATGACATAGAAAACTCAGGTATGCTTTAAATAAAAAAAAAAAACAAGAGTACTTGAAGGCAAATATTTTATTCTTACTTCTAATTGTTTTAACAGATGACAATTTGTTCAGAATAAGATAATGTATTTTAATATATGTATAATTTGTGTCCAAATTATGTAAATGTGTATATAAGTTTATGTATACTTGAGATCGATATAGTAATCATACAAGGAAAAGGAGTGTGCATGCAGAAATACTCTGTGATACTATTGTGTTTTCAGTACTTGTGAAGCAGCATAGTGCTATTTGAAAGTGCATCTTGATTAGTTGAAGATACATTCTGTAGGACGCTGATACATAAGGTCTTTCTTAAAAAGGAACTTTACCCATTTAAGAGAGGAGAATCATATGGAACACTCAAAATATAAACTGCAAAAAAATGAAGACCAAAACAATAAGAAATAATAGAACATAATTACTATGTGTTATCATTTGTTGACCTTCAGTGGCCTAAATATATTCTTTTAAGAAAAAGAGATTGTTAGATGGATTCAAGAACAAGCCTAACCATATTCTGTCCATTCTAAACACAAAAATATGTAGATAAATAGATAACAAAAGTTAAAAGATGGAGGAAAACATACCACGCTAATAATAGTATAGGAGGAGGCTATCCTAATATCAAAGAATACATCAAATCAAATTTACCAGGCAAAAAGAAGGGTATTACATAATCATAAACTGGCCAATTCATGAAGTCATATCGATCTTAATATGTATGCACCAACCAACAGTATACTGATTTATGTATTCAACTGATTGAACTAAAGAGTAAATGAATACATGATTACAGTTGGACACTTCAACATGTCAGTATCAGAAACAGATCCAACAGACACAAACTAATAAGGAACAATTGAACCTGGAAACATCACTGGCCCTTATGGTTTTAATTGATAGATATGGATCTCATTCAGGGACACAAAATACATGTTCTCTGAGAAATTCACAAAGGCCATATCTATGACATTAAAAATACCTTACAGTTCTAATGCGCTTATGTATGAGTTTGTGTGTGTATATATCTGTGTTGTGTTGTATTGTATGTGCATACATCTCACTGGGTCCCATCATTAAATTAATTAATTAATTAATTAATTAATGTGTATGAGTATTTTCCCTGCATGTGTGTAAATGTACCCATGTCATTCAATGCCTGCTGAGGTCAGAAGTGGGCATCAGATCCTCTGGAGCTGGAGTTAAGGACAGTTGTTAGCTACCATGTGGGTGCTGAAAAATCTGCAAAAACTACTAGTGCTCTTAGTCACTGAGACATCTCTCCATTACCCATGGAGAAGTTTTAAAGAAGACAGAGCATACAATATTTGCTATTAGAACACAAGGGGATTAACTTAAAAGTCAATGCTAGACACTCATCTAGAAGTATTTTAGCATACTACAAAATTAGCCAAACACTTGTATATAAAACATAAGCCAAGAACAAATGTTACCATTAATTTCAAAACATTTTAAGCTAAATTAAAATGAAAATACACATTTCAAATTTTGTAAATACTCCATGCAAATCAGTGAAAAGCAGTATTTATGGAGAAATTTATGTCAAGAAATGTACAGAACCCCAAATGGGCAATATAATTAATGATACTAGAAAATACCAGAATAATAGGAGTAAATGAATTTCAAAAGAGGAAAAAAAGAAATAATTAAATTAAGGGAATAAATCAATGAAAGTGAAGATAGGAACTCAATAGGGTCTAGAGAGATGGCTCAGTGCTTCAGATCACTGGCTGTTCTTGCAGAAGTCCAAGGTTCGGCTCCCAGTACCCACATGGCAGCTAACAACTATCTGTAACTCCAGTTCCAAGGGATCTGACATCCTTTTCTGACCTCTGTGAGCATTGCACAACATGGGTGCATTTACATGCATGCAGGGAATACATGCACACACAAAAGTTTTTTAAATGAAAAAAATAGAAATTCAATAAATAAAACCCATAGATCAAAGGCTGTTTGTTTGAAAATGTCAAAGCAATTGATAGATTTCTAGCAAGTCTAACAAGAAGGAAGGCATGACAGAGAAGACATCACTACCAATATGACTGTTATAAAGATAAGTAGGACCATTACTAACAACTTTCTGTCCATCTTTGAGAACTCAGATGATACATGAAAAACTAGGGAGACAGTGAAAAGTTTGCTAGTGGTGATGGAAGGAAAGCCAAGCGGGTGAATTACAAAGGATTTTCAGGAAAAAACAAACAAACAAACAAACAAAAACATATTCTACACAGTACTCTAATTGTGGACCTGTGTGTTTCATGTTTCTCTAGAGCATGAAGAGTGAGCCCTATTGTTAAATTATAGACTTTGATGATGTATTAAGGTGAGGCTCAATGTCTCTAATCATTGTGTCATTGTATATGATAAATACTGTACATAGATCCTAGATAGGAGGCTGTATAGGGAGGCAGGGAATGGATGGGAATATTATGTATGAGAATGAGAGAATGTGTAAGGGCCCTTTTAAAGTTTTGTCTGCCTTGGGAACTTGAGACTAGTGTAGGTAGTCCACACACTACCTTCTGGATTAGAGTTGTTCCCTGAAACCTGAATGCACATGCACTCACTCTTCATCGAAGGTGTTTGAAAAGGAGGTAGACATACTCTTGAGAAAAGGTACTGTATTGTTTCCTTTTGTGCTTCTTTGCAGCTGTGGAAATAATTCACAATAATTCCAATAATTCCACCAGAATCCTATGCCACAAAGGTTTCCCAGTCTCAGCATACAATCTGGTTTTTCCTCAGGAGATACACAGGGAAGCTGAGAAATACGTACTAATATTTGTTGCTGAAGGCATGAGACAAACACAAAGTTCTGAAAAATGACAGTGATCTAAGTTCTTTATAACAGAGCTGTGAAAACAAGTAGACAGTACAAGCAACAGTGCTATCATGTTAGCCTTCATTGTAACTGAAATCATCTTACATGTATCCACAAAACACTCACACATCCAAGTAAGGTTTGAAGGTTTTGATGTGACATTGATAATTTTATTGATTTCAAGGTTTCAGATTTGTTACTAAGCTGTCATATCTATTTCTAATTTGTTTTTTTTTCCTCTTTTGTGTGACAGCAGTTTTACAGATGGCTCTGTGATTTTAAAAAATGAAATGAAATAAAGTGTTCACACACCGGGAGCTTTCACACACCAACACTCACACACAGGGTAACATAAGCTTTAACCTGGAGCAAGATTCTAAGATGCATCATGTGCAGTTACTTAATATAGTTCCAATGTGTGTGTGTGTGTGTGTGTGTGTGTGTGTGTAGTGCTGATTAAACAAGGATTTCATGTTATTGCTAAGAATTCAGGTCCTGGGGCTGGAGAGATGGCTCAAAGGTTAGGAGCATGGACTGCTCTTGCAGAAGACTTAGGTTCAAATCCCAGCATCCACATAATAGCTAACAACCATCCATAACTCCAGTTCCAGGGGATCTGACACCCTCTTCTGACTTCTGCAGGCACTGCAAAACACGGGTGCACTTACATACATGCAGGCATAACACTCATATATATAAAATAAAATAAATCAATCAAAAAAAGAAGAAAGAAAGAATTCAGGCCACTAAGTGAAAGACTAGAGGAGGAGGTCAAGGGAAGAGATTCTCATGGATTCACAAATCAAAGTTAAGATAAGAGCAGATGATAAATACCTAATTCACTCTGTTCTTCTTGGCCAAGCATGCCTATAAGCTAGAAATAATGTAAGAGAGAGCCAAATGCAGTACTTAAGGGTGGTAAGAAAACAGAAGCTAGTTTTGGATTCTAGGACAAAGGAAAAATATAGAAACTCACTCTTACCCAACAGAAGAAAGCAGCTGAGACCCAGATCCCAACCCACCATCTGATGAAAGATGAGTTAAGCTCATTCTTCTACTGGATCCAAAGAAAGGCCCTTGACATCAAGCAAGTCTGATAACATTTGAGAAGAGGCCTGCATAAGTAGGCAACACATTCTCTTTCCAAGCCAGGTCTAAGACTTCCTTTTGCCAGTCAGTGAGAACTATCCAAGTAGTCTTCAAAACCAACAAGTGTACATACACACAAAAAATGACCTGACCTAGAAAGCTTCTTTGTTAGTGTTGGTGCAGTTCCGTTGTGCCTGCATATCCAATTTCTCCAGCACCATTTATTGAAAATGGTTTCCTTCCCCATTTGAATTGCTTTCGTACTTTCATAAAAATTAGGTTGGAAACATTTGCTTGAGGCTATTTATGGGTTTCCTATTTTGTAACATTGATATACTATAAAACATAATCACAGGTAAAGTGATTCCTGTTCTTTTATTCTAACTTCTAAATATTTTTGTGTATTAAATGGATTATAATTTTCCATATGAAGTATAATTGTGTCTATGTCTAGCAAAAGCCTATCGTATGTCATTACAGTTTTATTTTATGGAGCATACATGTTTAATTATACTCAACATATTTTGATGTGCTTGCTGCAATCTGAATCAGCCCAATGATAATAACTAATACTATCTGATTAAAAATAAGCAAAGATTACCTCTTTAAAGAAGGTATACACTAGTAAGTGAGCTTATTAAGAATATTTAAAGAACACATGACATTAATGAATTGTGAATTAAAATGCAGAAAACCTGAAATCTGATCCATGAAGAAAGTGCCATTATGGGAAGAATGTGCAAAACAGCAACTCTCATTCATTGCTGATTTGAATGCAGCACAGCTACTCAAAAATATACTTCATAATTTCTTCCAAAACAATTCATAGTCTTACCATATGACTCACAAATCTTTTTCCTTGGTAGTTCCTTAAATAGATTGAATAGTTAGGTCTATACTGAAGCTTGCACACATACATTGATAACACCCAACTTTATTGATAATTGTATGAATGCCAAAGAAACTATGATGCTTATTTGTGAGTGGACTGATAAGGGACCTATGGAATTCCACACAATGGATTATTACTTCACATCAAAAAGAGTGCATTATCAAGCCATGAAAAAAAGGGGGGGGGGCTTAAAAGCTTCTTATTAAGTGCAAGACCTACCTATCTGCAAAAGTTCCATGGCATATACTTCCAACTACATAACATTTTGGAAAGCAAGACTGTGCAAACAGCAAGAAGATGATTCTTTTCTAAGTGTGAGGTACAGGAAGTGTGAATAGGCCAAGTATGGCCTATTCACTATATACAACTTTAGGTGTGTATCATTATACATTCATTCAAACTCATATAATGAGCTACACTAAGAGGGAACCCCTAAGCCAAATTGTGGACTGGGGTAATAATTGTATGTAATGTTTGCTCATTGTGTTTAGCAACTGTACTACTGTGATTCAAAATGTCAATAGTCTAGAAAGCTGTGGGCTGTGTAACAATACTTATTTTAAAACACTGACTATTATCTTAAGTTTTGTTATGAACATAAAACTTCACCAAAAATAGTCATTTATTTGAAGAAAAGTAAACAGTTAAAAAAAATAACATAGTAAAAATACTTAAAGAAACACAACATTACCAAGAAGAGTACATATTGATCCAAACAAGCCGATCAAAACAGTTTCAAAACTGTTAGCTAGTGGTTAATTTATCATTAAAACCTACTTGGGGTTTTACTGAACACTTATGAGAATGACTTAAATAGAATATAACAAAGCACCAAATGCTGGCAAACAAATTAAAAGACTGGATAGATGGCATATGGTTATTGGAAATGAAAATAATAAGACACCATAGGAACAATTCATTATAGTCCTACAAAAGCAAACATCCACTTATTATAACACCCAGCAACTACCCCTCTTGAATTTATTTTAGAAAACATCTCTAAATCTCAAAAACACAATCACTGAATATTGCTATTCATGGTAGCATTTTTCATAACATAAATAAAGAGATAATTTAGCCTTTAATAGGATAATGATATGATCCAAGAATGATGTACCCATGATACTAATCAATTGTATTACTGGAACAAATTGATACACATAATAACCTAGACAAATCTCCCAGAATTGTGATGAATGAGAAAAAAATCCACCTTTAAAAGGTTACACAGCCCCTGTAGATTTGTATTAGTCATTATCTAATGCAAAAAGAAGCTTCTTCTATGAGAGTTGAGATTTGCACTAATCTATTGGTAAGAACTTAGGGAGTAGTTAATCACAGTGTCCTTCAAATAAAATAATACTATAGATTCTCCCTTATAGCCTATGACCTAGTCAGCCACAAGTTTATGACTCAGTTACCCGGACCAGGCATTGACTCCATTTTCCTGAGCTAGCTTTAAAACTTAATTACAAAATATTTAATTATTCCTGTAACATTCATGCCACTGTTGAATCAATGGGCACATCTTGCCAGGCCAGTCAACACTGGATCTCCAAGAGTTAACAGTTTAATAAGACTATTGATTACTTTTCTCCCCTGCAGTGTGTGCAAACCTTCCAGAACTATGGAAGCTAGCCAGTACTTATTCAAGTTCCATCTTGGTACCAGATCAATTTTTTTCATGTCCCGTGACTCAAGTATGTCCTCTTTTCAGGAACATGGTCTTACCTTCAAGTTTGGTAGATAGCCAAGTGCAATGCCAACAGGCTCTAATGTTTGGGGGAGGTGTTCCTGTAACACACCACTGACCAACAACTTGCAAAAGGGTAACCCAAACATGAGCTGGGGTTTTGATTTAACAGCCCTTTGTGTCTGGTAAGGACATCTACCCCTCATTACAGCGTGACTCCGTCTGTACTCTTGTTTACATGTGTATTATATATTTGAGGAACTTCTACAGGAATAGGTTTCCTTATGGCTTTTCAGACGGTCTTTAGTGCTAGTTATCCCTGCCTATTCTTCCTGCTCTGCCCTGTCTTCCCATAACCTGGCCCATTTAACACTTCTGAATCATACTGGTGAAGTATAATAATTACATTATAGGGCTGTGGTATTATACTATAATTTTGCAATTGGTTACCCCTTGGTAGGACTGAGTAAACTTTAGATTGTACTATTTTGTATAATTCTTACAAGTGCATATGAATTTGGGGCTTCAGTTGAAAATAAGTAGGATATTAAGATTAGAAACTGAAAATTAAAAAAAAAAGCAGAACAGAGAACATACTGCTTCTGAAGGCATTTCTTTTATACTCGTTCAGTGATTTAAATCATTTTCCTGTGCTTTTAGATCTTTTACAATGCACTTCCTCATGTTCATCATTCTTTTTGAAGCCTAACAATGCAATATTTTCCTTAATACTGCCTTTTTATTACCTTTACATTCATACATGTTAAAAAGGTTTTTATAATACATCCACATAAAGGACCTGTATTCAATAAACAGTAGAATCCCATATCAATAGGAAAAAAAGAAATAACACAAATATAATAAAAATACGGGGGCAGAAATACATAATTTTTATGTGGACAAACACATAAGCAGTCACTGGAAAATATCTTAATGTTATATTTTAGACCTACTTTAGAATTACATGGAGTGGTAGAAACAAGAAACAAAGCCCTGGATTCCCTGAAGATTAGTAAATTCCACTGCAGCCCCCTACACAACGCATAGCTCTGAAGTATGCACTCTCACTTTTTATGCCTAATAAGCAATAAAGTCTCCCCTACAGAAAGGAGTAATAAGGAAAGTTGACTCTTGATGCCCTTGACACTTAGCAGAGTGAGAAAATTCCCTTGAGAACTAACTACCAAAACTTGGTCATCAGTATGACTGGAAATCAATATTTGTTAATTCATGGTATAAACACGTTCTGAAAAACATAAACCAAATTTTGCTTGTAGAGATTCCAAATGTCAGGATTACAGACAATTGACAGAAAGAAAAATAAAAAAAATACTGAAGAAATTCAAATTGGCTTTGAGGAATTATGACTGGTTAATTATTAAGGTAAATGGAGGCCTAAGTAAAAGAAAATAATATAAATCAATGCAGCAAGAAAATAAAGAATGGAAGGAAAGAAAGAGAGGGAGGAACAAAAGCTGAGAAGGAGGAGAGGAGGGAAGAGATAGAGAAAGGAAGGAATACAGGAAGGAAGGGAGGGAGGGAGGGAAGGAGGGAGGAGGGAGGAAAAGGGAGGAAAGAAAAAAATTAGTCAGATGGGGAAATGTATTTCTTATTGATATTCTCAAAAAATAAGGAACTAATGCATTTAAGAAAGGTAAAAAGTCAATACATAAATGAATTCCTGCATCTTGAAAGATAAATAGAATAATAGAATGTCAAGACATGAAAAAATCCTGAATAATTATGGTTAAATTTTCCATAAGCAGAACAAAGACCACACTAGAAAAAAAAATGACTGAAAATTCATAATGAAAAATGTAGAGAGAAGCAGCCACCTAGATTTGTGGATAGAAAAGCAAAGAGATGAAAATAGACTATCTTTTAGGCAACAGAAATTAGAACCAAAAAATTGAACATTAATCCAATCAGTTTCAAAGAGAGCAAACAGCCTGGAAATAAGAGGGCGGTCATCGGAAAGGCACTGGCCGTGACGGCTCCAGAATTTGTGGAAGACCATTTAATTGTTTAGATGATGAATAACACAGTTTCTGAAAATTGATAGACTACCTGAAACCAGAAAACCAAAGAAAAATCCTGAACAATATCCATAGAGAGAAGACAATAGCATTCAAATAGCAATAACTATAACATACAGATTACTAGACAGCAAAGGCTTCTGGGACCTTACTCACAAGGACTTACAGCAATGGTGACAGCAAGCACAAAGCCCATGAAAACTCAGTCAGGGAGAACCCAGCATAGACCTGGGGGAAAGGTGCAGGAGACCAGAACTGTGGTGAGGAACTACTGGCAGCTGATTACATCCGGATGAGGGAGAGGTGATATTCTTCAAGGTTAGGAGTGACACTAGAAAGGCTGAACAGGCTCCAGGGGATGAACTCGCACCAAGGGACATCTGGATATACGAACTTGACTTGATAGGATTTAACATACATGACAAAATGCATGATGCCTGTGGGCAGCCTATGGGGATGCAGTTAGGGAAAGGGGCTGAAGAAGAAGTATTACATGGAATTCACAAAAGTTCAGTGAAATATGTTTTTTTAAAGGAAAAAGATGAACTGATAAGACGCTGAGTAACCATGAAAAATATGGCTGTGGAGTGTATAACTTCCAAATAAAGAGAAAGGAACGGCAGGAGGGACATGAGACAAATCGCTAGCACATTGCTTTTAGTGTTCGGCATCCTTGGGCGCTGTCTGCACTCCAGTCAGCCATCTCTGTCAGTCTCCTTAGAGAGAGTATGAAAGGGAGTGAAGACCCCCTCCAACGTGCCCTGACATGAAATTCTCTGATAGGCAAATTCACTCCATAACTTTCTGGCAGAATGTCTTCAGCTTGATCAAGACTGCTCAGAATCCAGCTTCCTCATCTGTTCAACTGTCTTTCCTTTTGCTTCCTTTCATAAACATCAATCCCCAGTAAGTACATTTTACTCTAAATTTATTTTAGTATCAAAGACAATGGATACTATGACCCTAATAATGACTGTAGTAAGTTCTGGGATAGTCTAAAACAAAGGTAGAATAATAAGATGGGATTTTGAAACCACACGGCTCTTCAATAAGCTTGCACTAGGAACCCATAGCTAGTGATGACTGAAGCATAAAAGACCTGGCACACGCCTGCAGCTATGGCCAGCTTTTCATAGGTACTGGTGGGAGACAGCTCACTTCCTGGTGCATAAGTATAACTTCTGAAATGTTTAAAGAAAGCAGTATCTATAAAGATAGATGAATTAGATGACTATTGCTAAAGTATCACTGTTGATGTACAAACGGATAATGAAGATTCCTTGTTGAGTAAAAGAAATATTACATACTTCTGGTTACATACTAAGAAGTTCCTATGTCTGTACCATGAGGGCAGAGACCAAGCTTATAAAGGAATAATACCAGTCACTAAACTTTAAATATGAGCAAACTCTTCAAAAGAGGCATGTCTGTTATTAGGCTCTTTGTACAAGCTGAAAGAAATAGGACATCTAGTATTGAGGTCTCATAATACTATTTCTCGGAAAAAAATGTCTTTAGAAATGTCCAGAATCCTTCTGATAAGGATATAACACCCATACTTTCCCTCTCTGACTCTCCAACCTCCTTTTCTTAGATGATTTGAGAATATGACATGTTTTCTTTCCTTAGGCATTCTATATCTGTCTGGGATTTTCAATGACTGAACTTAAGATTTCAGTACTAGAACAGAGTACAGAGTATACATCTGACTGTAGAAGAGACTGTTACAGAGTGCAGTTTATTGATAGCAATGAGATGATCTTGAAATTGTAAAGCAAAGATTAGACACAGAAAACATCAGACTTCAGTTATGGTAATGAACAACAAACTCAGCCAAGGGCAACTGACCAATAGAAAATTGGAGTTAATTGATAGATATAGTATTGGAGAGATCAAAATGGATAAACAAAGCAATAAGATTTGTAAATTAAATGTTACAATCCATTGCCCAGCTTTCAAATTAGAGCTGGTTTTCCAAAGAGACTGCAGGACCTACAACATCAAGCCAAATGTACATCTTGGTCATGATGCAAGGGACCAAATCTCTTATAAGAAATCAGGGTCACTAATTAATAATAAAGATAGTATACTTCTCTCTTCTGCTTGGTCCAAGACTAAGGCCTGGATGTTCTCTCTCTGGAAAGTATGGTTTTCTTTCCAGCCAACTAGTCCAAAACAATTCAGATAAGACCAAGACCAGGCATGGACACCTATTCATTTGAGTCCATAAACTTATCATCTTTTTCTTCTCTGTTTAAGCTGGCCAATCCAAAATAAAGAGAAGGGATCCACAAAGACACTTAAAACCCAGGCTCTCCGGGTGGACTTTGGATTTTTGGCTTACAGATTGCCTCTCCATTGTGAGAGATTTATTTCTCTGTGTAGATGTGTGTTTGAAAGTTTGATTCTTCATTCTTTTTAAATAAAGTCTCTGATATATCTTAGAATTTTTCATACCTTTTAATTGGAAGAGAAAATAAACCCAAATGTAACCCCTAGACTGATAATGTTGCTACAACAATAGTTTTCCTGTCTTCCTTCAAAGGGTTAATTTATTGGAAAGTGATACATTTAAGAGTCAGAATTGACTCTAAGATCCAAAATCTTGATGGTCTCATAGCTCTTATCAGATCAGGGGTATGTGATAAACATAATGATAAATTGGATCTTAGCCAAGGTCCATTCACATTAGATCCACTGGATTTTTAAATATAGTTGGTCAGATTTCCCCTAATCTGAGAACATACGATTGCAAATATTGTTATCTGAATACTCTACAAATTCCACAATGAATCTTTGTTTTGAAAATTATTCTGTTTTTTTAAATGCTGTGACAAATACCCAAGAAAAATAACAAAAGGGAGAGAAGATTTATTTCAGTTCGTAGTTTCAGAAATTTCAGTCCATGGTTTCATGGCTCCATCAGTTTGTTGATACTGGTGTAGAAGAACAGTTCTCCTTACTTCCCTCTTGGGAAGAGAATAGGAGATAGAAAGAGTCCATGATAAGCTACAGTGCCCAAGGAAAAGACCTCAGTGTATTTCTCCAGCTTGTCAAAGCTTCAATCACTTTCCACTGATACCATCAAATTAGGAATCAATGAGTGAATCCATTGATTAGGACAGAGGAGTTATGATCCAATCACATCTCAATGACTGGATCCAGTAGCTGTGAACCAATACATAAGCGCTCAATACATAAGCATTTGGAGGGAGGTAATTCATATGAAGATGAGGAGGCAAAATTTTAATCTTTGAAATAAGCACTTATACCAGACAATGAATTTAAAAGCTGTATCACTGTCTGGCATGATATAGGACAGAAAATAATAGTGCCAAACTGAAGAGCATTCAGAGTACAGGGATGGACATCTCCAGCATATCATCATATAGTCACCAGTGTGGGCCCGGCAGAAACTGTACAATCATGATAAGTAGCTAAAAACTACTACGTGCATTATGAACTGAACTGTATTCTGAAAATACATTGACTGAGGGATGGATAAATGGCTCAGTTATGTAAGGGCACGCAGTGCTTTTGCATTATACTTCAGTTCTCAACACCCACATCAGGCAGCACACATCTACCACTAACTCTAACTTCAAAGGATCATCTTTGGGACTGGAGATATAGTACAGAGGTTAAGAGCAAAACTGCTTTTTCAGAGGACCTGGATTCGTTTCCAGCACCCACATGGTGGCTAACCATCTGTAACTCAAGTTCCAGGGGATCTGATATTCTTTTCTGACTTCCATGGGCTTTTCACGGCATGGATATACTTACACACACGCAGGTAAAGCACTCAAACACATAAAAATAAAATAATAAATTTTAATGATTAACTGAAATCCTAATTTCCAGCACAAACAATATGACATATTTGGAAATAAGTTTCTTGCAGACAAAATTGGCTAAATGACAATCAGGTCTGACTGGATCATATAGGTTCTTCATTCACTATTGTTGAGGAAGCTATGATGAAAGAGGAAGATATGGAGGGAAATGATCACGTGATAATACAGAGGAACTGAGGAGAGAGTCACATTTGCGAATGGAGGCAGATTAAATTGTTATCTTCAGGCAAAGGTTGCCATAGATGACTGGCAAGCCATCAGGAATCAGGAAGAGGAATGGAAGGGTTCTCCCCTTTCCTGAGAGAACATGAGTCCATGACACAAGGACCTACCACTCCTGGCTCCAGAACTGTAAGAGAATAAATGCTTTTTATTTTTATTTGTTTGACTGCCTCATGCATCTATGAATATCAAACATTTTCACTTCTCATTCTCCTCTATCATCTCCCTCCCTCTCTGCTGGGAACCTTCTTCTCAGCAAGGCCCCTCCTAATTTGTCTCTTTTTTCTGTGTGTCCCAAGTAGTTTAATTAGAACTTCTTAGTCAGCCAGGCTAGACATCTGTTTATTGAAGCAAAACCAACTTATTAGGACTACACCACAGAAGAAAAAAGATATACTTCCTCCAGCAACCATCAATTGTCAATAGTCCCTCAGTGAGAGTGAGCCTCATGTTTCCCTCCGTCATCCATCAAGAAATGTTGATTGGCTCAGTCTTGTGCATGTCTTATTCAGGTTACTTCAGCTGCAGTGAGTTCATGAATGCAACTACTATGTCATGTCAAGAAGACATATCTTTCCTGTGTATCTCCCTCCCCATCTTCTGACTCCTAGATTATTGTGTCACTTCTTTTGTGTTGTTGTTTGAGACTTAGAGAGGGTAATATAGCTGTCTTATTTCAAGCTGATCACTACACCAACACTTATGCTCAATACTTTGACCAATTATAAGTTTCTGCATTAACTGCTACCTGCTGCCACAAGAAGATATTTGTTTTACATAACTTGGCTTATGGTACTTTTCTGTAACTGCCCAAGGAACCTAATAGACAAGATTAAGAAGCAAATGACCCAGGTCTTATCTACTGTACTACATATTTTGTTGCATGATATGATCAATGATCAGGTAAATATACTTTATAACAATGAGATGTATAATCAGAATAGTTCACATGCCCATGGATCAGGTAGTAATATTATTATCTTTTTTCTCACAAACTATAATAACTGTTTGCATTTGGTCATGATAAAGACCAAGAAAAACAGAAAACCTTAACCCCAGGGTACATCATATAGATTCATCAATTTCAGTAACTATGTTGACCTGGCTGAAGGATCAAGAAACCACTGAATGGCTGGAGAGATGGCTCTGTTTATGAGCATGAGGATCTTACTTAGTTCAGGTCCCCAAAACTCCTGTAAAAGGTGAGTATATTGGTACACATGCATAAAACCAGTGCTTTGTGGGCCTATGCGGAGACAGTTGAATCCTTAGAGCTTGATGGCAAACCAGCCTAGTCAAGTGGTAATCTCTAGGTTCAGTGAAGGAATCTTACTTCAAAAACTAAGGTAGAGAGTGATTGAGGAAGACATTCAGTGTCAGCCTTTTGCCTAAAAATATATGTGCATATATGTACACACATACAGCCCCCACAAAAATATACATACAAAGAGCAATTCTGAACACCTTACTAAGGAACATATCATTCATTCAAAGTATGCAAAGTAGACCCTGAGTAGTGAGGTAGCCCATTGTGTGAAGGTTGTTGCTGTGGAGCTTGATAACTTGAGTTTGATTATTGGAACACATGTTAGAAGAAAAGATGTTCTCTGACCTCCAAAGAAGCACAGTGACATGTATTCTGTACTCACAAAATTAGCATGTAACAAGAAATATTTAGAGCCTAGATAGAAGGTTTAGTGGTTGATAGTATTTTCTTGTCTAGTAGAGGACCTGGGTTCAGTTCCTAACACCTGCATGCTATCTAACAATCATAGGTAACTGTAGTTCTCAAAGTCCCCCTGTCCTCTTCTGGCTTTCACAGACACTGCATACCTGTGGTGCCCATATAAACATGCAGGCAAAGCCCTCTGACATATAAAATAAAAATAAATAAATCTTTAAAAAATTAAAGACATAAACCCTATCTGATTCAGGACCCATCAAATCTAAATTAAAGCTTAAGTGGACATGGAGTAGAGATCAGTATATTGTCCAGTTCCAACTATGAAGAGCATACAGCAAAAATCACAATGCCAGGGAGGAGAAACTGCCCTTCAAACTGTTGGGAATCCTAAAATTGCACAGGCTATTGTCACAGCATTTGCTTGCCTCCCAGAACTGGAAGGCAAGATCCTATTTCTAAAGACAAGTCACACTTCAGATAGAGAACTTGGAGAAACTGAGTGGAAATTACCTGGAAGCTTCCTCCCTGAAGACTGGTTCTCATTGTATCAGAGGATACTATGCAAGATGCCAAGGGAGAAAACCAATCAACGATCCTACTCAGCTGCAAAGTCCAATAAACAATAATGCCTGGCCCAGCAAATTATTCCTACAGATGCAATAGTGGCACTTTTATTTTGGGTTTGATCAAGGCTTATTCGATGAGCAGGAACTCATGTGTAGTACTGCAAACATAGCCAAATACACATAACCAGAGAGGTCATAGATCCTAAAGAGAAACCTATTTCTGCCACATTCCTAGACCAATGTAATTTCGTATTTATTGTAAATATTCATCCTCATATATACAGACAAGTATAAGTTTCACCCTTCATGAAAGCTTGTTTTTGCAAAGAATGGAGACTATGACAGATTTCCAGAATGGGTCAAATGCAGAGAATGAGTGCCTGTGAGAAGCTTAACCGTAAGTGGCACATTTTCAGTGCAGCCTCTACACACACGATGAATTCATCTCTCAGTTCTCACCAGAGAAGTTCCCTATTAGAGGACAGGTACCCTGTGGCTCTCATTTTATGCACATTGGCTAACTACGGATTTCTGTGCCAGTCCCCATCTGCTGCACACAGAAGCTTCTTTGGTGCCCATCGTTCACTGGCAAGCCCTGGTCTGCATGTGATGTGATATTTATTGTCTATGTCACACATGACACTAACGCTTAAAAAAGTTATAATGACCTACTGAAAGAATGAATGAAGCACTAATTCAGAAGCATAGGTTGAGATCATTATTCTTCAAGACACAGTACATTCATTTTAATGAAGACAACTATATAGTGTCATCCCCAGAACGAAGAATAACCTATATATATATATATATATATATATATATATATATATATATATGAGTCTATTTACTTTCAATGGCAGCACTGCTTACCCAGAACTCTAGTATAAACAGGTTGGAAATTCTGACCATCAGAAGGAGTACATTTTCCTTGGGAAAACATTACTTGTATTTGATAACAAGTTGTGATGCTGTGGTTATGGTCTGAGCATTCTAAGCTCTATGCCTTGCATCAGCAGGCAAGAAGAGCCACAGTCTTCAAGGCGTGGTTGCCTGGGTTTTCTGAGTATGAATATTACAGCCCAGCTGAAAAAGAGCTAAACTTAAAAGAAAATTAATGTATGCAGTGGAGTGCTTATTATCATTTCCTTACATTTCTGTGATGATAAATCCTGGAGAAACCACAGTAAGGTGGACATGGTGCCTGGACTTCCTAGATCTTGGAAAGAGGAACAATGCTCTTTTGTCAGGTAAGCCAATGAAGTCCTCAGAAATAGCAATGGAGGGTAAAACGAACACAAAGCAAATAGTGAAGATAGAGGAGATGTACCCATTGCAGCTCAGGAACCAGACAAAATGATGCAAGAGAAGCTATGGTTGCTCCCACCGGGATTTTCTGCAATTTTTTTTCCCTGTGAAGAATGGAATACTTGTACTGGGGAACCACTTCTTTGAGGTACACAAGGAAGTAGACCTCGTTCAACCTTCACAACATACCTATGTGAGAACTGTAATATTCATATGTAGTTTATGGATGACAAGATACTGGAAAGGGGCCACACACATCATGGATGAAGCTACGCCTGCACATATACACAATTCAACACTGATGGCTCTTTCACCTCCCACACTTTCAGATATTCTTCCTTTAGTGTAACTGACCGGTATAGAAGATGTAAAAACAATGAACTCTACTAGCTCTGGTCTGCTTTCACCTTATTTTTAGGAATCTTTTGTACTTGTCATTTAAGAAAAAAAGTTATATCTGATAAAATTCATATATTAAACAGCTTAATTTAATGTTTTTCACATATACATGGAGCTAAAATGTTTACAATTTCCTCAGTGTGGAAAAATCTTGGCTACAGGAGCCAGCTGTCCTGTACTTTGTTAATGCCTTCCTTTCTAGGCTTTAATTTTATGTAAAATTAGATTAGTTCATGTATATGTGCACAGAATTCTGCTTTTTTTGTCACTTTCTTTTTAAGAGGATAACAGAAAGAGAGAAAAAGACCTTAAAGGACTTATTTTATCATTTTACTTGATGGAAAATTTTGAGGATAATTTAATAGAGTTGACTCTTCAAACATTCTGACATTCTATTTCTGACATACTAATGAATATTAATAAGACTTCAAATGAGTTGTCAGAAAAATTAGGAAATGCAGCAGATTGCTGCATTGTAAATCTGTGGTTTAAAAAGAAATTATTATAGTCTCATATTCATATATATACTGAACTGAAAGGTATGATCTCCAGTGTGGATCTTCTTTTTCTTCTAATGCTAAGCATGAAAGTTTAAAATAAAACTTACAAATACTCCCATTAAATAGAATTTGGGGTTCCAATTGCATAGACGTATAGAGGTAGCACGAACATAGACACACACACACACACACACACACACACGCACACAACAAAAGTTTCAACTGATTTTTAGAGTTTCAATGTTACTTTAACAAAAATACAAATGATGTGACTCCCAAACCCATTTTACTTCTACATCCTCATAGCATGTCCTGCTTTCTTAAGTTCTCTAGGCATGTCCAGAATACATAAAGATCTCAAAAAAGAAACAAGAAAATAAATAACCTAATAAAAAGATAGGCTCTAAACCTGAACAGAGAGTCCTCAAATGAAGAAATAGGCATGGCTAAGAAACACATTAAAAGCGCTCTATATCCTTCCTAATTTTAGAAATGCAGATAAAAGCCACCTTAAGTTGCTATCTTATCACATTCAGACTGGCTAAGATTAAGGGAATGAAACATATCAAATGTAGATGAGGATGTAGAAAAAGGGGAAGGTTCATTTGCTGCTGGTGGGAATGCAAACTCATCCAACCACCATGGAAAGCAGGGTGGAGAGCTCTCAAAAATGTATCTAGCATATCGTCCAGTTGTATCACTCCTTGACACATACCCAAAGAACTCATCCTATTGTGGAGATCATTTATATCCATGCTTTTTGCTGCTCTCTTCCCAATAGCTAAGGAATGGAAGCAACTTAAATATCCCTCAACTGAGAAATAGATAATGAAAATGTGGTACATTTACACAATGGTGCTCTTCTCAGCAATAAGAAAATATGACATTATGACATTCACAGGAGAATGGATGGAACCAGAGAGTGTTATGCTAAGTGACACAGACACAGAAAAGCAAGTGATGTATGTTCTCCCTCATTTGTAGACTGTGCACCAATCCCTTACATGTGAGTTTACGTCCTGATTTAACACCAGGATCCAGGAAAATGGAAAGGGTACATGGAGGCAAAGCAAAAGAGAGAACCTGAGTGAATGAGGGAGGCAGGAGGAAACAGGTGTTCCCTACTGTAAGTGGAGTCCTGGACTGGGACATGCAGGGGGCCACATGGGGGCGGAGGGAACTCAGGGGACAGTGGACGGTGGTAGTACAGTGTTATTGGTGGAGGGTGGGGATAACGGGGACACTTGGATGGGGAGGGAGGAAGGAAGTAGGATGGGGTAGAGAGAGAGTAGAGATGAACGGATCTTGGGGGACTAGGGAAACCAGTGGGAAATGTGTTGCCTCTGAAACACCATAAGAAATGCTCATGCAGTGTTTGAACATTAGTGCATATGTATACTGGGGATAGGGGTGTGTTTGACAAGGAACACAGTGCCAGAGAGGAGAGGCCTCTCTGAGTGGTGGGTGAGAGTGGTCCAAGAGACTCCCAAAGTAACATAGGCTATTGCCAGAACTCTTGGCTATCTTCCAGAACTGGAATAAGAGACTGTAGGGGCGTGTTTCCCTGGATAGGACTCCTGTATTAAATATCATCTACTCATAGCTCACAGACCACTGTGGAAGACAAAGCAGAAATACTGTAAGGGCCAAGGCTGGTTCATGAGCATAGGGGAAGCAGAGACTTTCGGGCCCTGGAAACCTTGCCCGTGTGAGCTTGTGGCAATGGTCACATTGAGCGCAGGACCCATGCCAACTCAATCAGACAAGGACCAAGAGTAGAGTGAGAGAAATGAGTGGCAGACCAAACTATTGGAGACTGATTATTACTTTGTGAGGAAGATCTCTTACTTATGATCTCTCAGATAGATTGACTAGACACCAGTGGATAAATTTGCACATAAAAACATCTGAACATAAATGCATGACAGGATAGGACTTAACACGCACGGTGGAATACATGAGGTCCAGTGCAGGGTTGAGGGGTTTGAATGGGGGAGAGGTCTAATCTTGATTAAGAACTACTGAATGGAATATATACAATTTCAATAAAACATTTAAATATCTTGAAAGTTTAGCAGATATGTACAGAACTAATTTCTTATGACTAAAAAATATGCAGCTAAACGTCTCTTTCTGATCAAGAATGGGTCCCACAAATTCCTGTTTTTTAGTTGCTTCATTCTGTTACTTAGTAATTAAGTAATTCTTTTTCTAGAGTATTTCCTTTTGCTGTGTTTGGGAATATAGACATAAAATTTAAGAACTCAACAATTAATACCACAATAATTTAAAATGACTATCTTGTAAAACAATTCCAAAGTACTAAGCAAGTAATACTTATCAGGATTTCGACCTTTGTACTTCTGCCTTAATTTTCTGAAGTTTACTTATGGAAGAATTATTAGCCCTGGACTCAAAGATTTGATGCTCTGTTTCTCCCATTCTCTGTTGATGTATCAGTACAAATTCCTTAATTTATACAATGATCAGTTCTGTCTTTTGTAAAAAAGAAAAGGATGCTTCACTGAGAGCTTTTTTCTCAATGAAATGAATGTAAGAGCCAGGATTGCTTCATGAGCATAGGGAAACAGAGGCTTTCAGGCCACAAGAAGCTTGTTCCTGTGAACTGCAGCAGTGGTGACCAGAGCATGAGACCCATGCTAATTCAACCAGAGAGAGAAAGGCCCAGAGTTGTGTGAGGGAGATGAGTGGTGACTAGCCCAATCCTGAGAACTGTTCGCAATTCGTTATGGCTGGATGAGAAAGTAGACCTTCCTTAAGATCTCTAGGTGTGCTGAACTTGCACAGAAGGACATCTGAGTTAAATGTTTGGTCAAAGGGACTTAGCATCCATAGCAGGGTGCATGAAACCTGTTGAGGTCTGCGTAGCTGAGAAAATGAATGGGGAAAGAAATCTAAATTTGATTAAGAATTTTGTATGAAGTGTACAAACGCTCAATAAAAATCTTTTTAAAAATTAAATGAACTATAATGTAAGTAAAGAACTAAGCAAAATTTGTGATACAAAATGTGTTCAATGGATGTCAGATATTATTTCAATATCAATTCTTATGGTTATTGATTATGTGGTGATCACTTTTATGTATCAACTTCTCCAGACTAAGGGATGCCAAAATAACTGATAAAATGTGATTTCTGAGTATGGTTGATAATCCTTGAAAATAATTCCTCTTTAAATAGTGAAGTATATAAGCAGATGTACTTCTCACTGAGGGTTGGTTGTTGTATAATCTACTGAGGTTCTGGACAGGTCAAAAATTTATAGGAAAGATGACTTTCCTCTCTTAGCTCAAGCTGAAACATCCATCCCTCCCTGTTCTCAGACCACTGGAGCTCCTCTCTCTTGATCTTTTGAAATCCCTTACAGGGACATATTCTTTTGGTCTTTTAGATTCTAAAATACTTAGAACGGGACTGGTAAACATCACAAGCTTTCTTGCTCCTCCATTTTGCCAATACAAGACTGGGAAAATTTCAGATTCTTAACCTAAATGGATCAGTTCCTGTATATTCTATTGGCTTTCTTTCTTAAGAGAACCTAACATAGTTACCTGTCCATATGGAATAATTGAATTTTAGGTACTAATTCTTTTGTTACTAAATGTAGCATTAAGCTTGTTGCACCAGAATATTATACTTTATACTTTAGTATCAAAAATACATTGCAGATAGTGTTTTCACAGAAGACTAAAGTATTTCATTCATCATTGTTTTGTATATTTTTCTAACTTTTCTTGCTGGATGAGGAACAGAATACATGGTCTATTTCTGATCACATTCAGGAATATTCTGATGCAGTAAACTAGATATAATTATTCTGCATGTAACTTAGAATCAGAGAAAAAATAAAATTATAAACTTGTCATTATATCTTCTTACAGAATATTGTCATGTGTGATTTTTTTATTCCAAAATATGTCTACTTTATGGTGATTGTCCCACAGGATTACATTTTATTGACTATAAAGAAAACCTGATCTTTTCTTTCCTAAGCATGTCCAACCTCTAGACACTGTGACACAACTTTATCATCCACAGAATTCACACTTGAGAATCATGAATTCATGCTATAAATCAAATCACTAAAATATCTCACATTTTTAAAAATGGTTTGTGTTTGGCAATATTCATAGCTAACTTGGGGTATAAGAGCCTGCAGGATACAGCTCATACACACTTGTATAAACATGTATCTTTTTAGATTATAGGTTCTTTCAAATTCGCAGTTGAGCACTTTTTTCTCTTGTCAACAGTTTGGAATTAAAGTTTTAATGCACTTGTAAGGAAATGTTTAGTTTAGATCATGAATGCCACATTGTGTGTCGTAAATCATCATCTTTCCTTTACCATTGCTAACACTGCCAGTCAAACACTGGATCATTGCCTGTGCAATGGGGTCTATGACTCCTCAACATGGATCTTTTGGTGATTATGATGCATCACTAGAAATGAAACAGTGATTGAAACTATTTTGACACATTTAGAACAAAGCACCATAATTGTCATTTTAAGGCTCTTTTCTGGCAATATTTTATGGTACTTGTTTCTCCTTCTGTGGATTTTACTGCTTTGGAAAGCTGTTATCTTTTGTATATGCAAATTTATACATAATTTCAAATTCTGTCCATACCAATATTGTTGAAATCAATCAAAGCATAGATACTTATAGTCTCAAGGAGCTTGCAATATTTTGGGGACAGAGATATATGAATAAGCAAATTTCACAAAGTATGAAAATTTCTGTAATTATAAAGTAATTATATAGATCTTAGGGAAGGCATAAACTCCCTTTTTATTTGGTAGTGTGGAGCTAAAAAGCGCACTGAAATTATGACATGGATTAATATGGGTAAAAATATCAAAATCTTGGCAAAGAAAACTTTGTATCATTTTACAAAGTTTGGTATTTCATTATTTAAGTAAAAATAAGAATTTTAAAATGAAGTACATATATAAAAGTAAAATGAATTTAAAAGTACCTATAGGACTGTTTTAGTTTTAAACTGCATTAAAACAACTCGTTGTACAATAGGAAAAGTTCAGGGCTACCTGAACTTACTATGGAGATATATGTGATCCCTGATTCTGAGAGTGCTCATATGTTCAGGATAAGTTGAGGGTGGATTGACACTAGTGAATAAAATCTGCCAGAGTAAGAATATGTAAGGGTTGGTAAAGAGTTCATAGGAAATGATAGTGATAGTGATTCTTAGTCATCTACTCTGTCATGTTCATAGATTCTCTTTCTCCTTATTACAAAACTTTCAGAGCAGAGTGTCGATGGTCTGGAATGGATGAAAACAGCCACAACCACCATACACTGCTTTATATTTGACCTTTATAGTTGTCAAATATAATTCACAATGAATAAACCCTAGATAAACCTTATGATATTACACAAAATCTTATGAAACTTATGTACTTTTCTATGACATTCAAAGACAGTCAAATTTAAAGGGATTGCCAGTTTCTCAATGTCCAATCCCAATATATCCATATATCCTCCATATATATATATATATATATATGATTTCAAAGCCAAGACCTGAATAACAGACACTTGCCTTTGTACATAGTTTCTGTGATGAAATATAGAAAACTCATTTACTACTTATTTCTAGAGATTATGTGTGTGTATGTGTTTGTGTGTGAAATAAAAGAAGCAAATGTTGTACAGAGGCATGAAAAAGCAAAGCATCTTTTTGCTTTTTAGTACTCAGAAATTTCAATGCAAATCTCATTGAAATGTTGGATTCCAAGGACAGGACTTGATCTGAATCATAGACCGTGTATTCTCCTCTCACAAGAAAGAGACCTTCACAGTGAACTTTAGAAATTGAGAAACACATAACATCCAGCAAGAGTCAGTGGACATGGAAGAGTGCCATGAAGTGCTGTCTTCTGAACACCACTCAACTACTGCATCAAGAACTCACAACTCCTGAGGTTACCTGCACATGATCAGGCCAGCCAAAATTCCAGCAGAGACGGGGGAGGTACTGACTATTTTTCCATCCTTTACTGAGAAGATACTGGCAGTTTATAACAGTTGGTGTGAAAGTCATTCTTTGAGTATGTGAATACTGAGAGATTTCTCCATGTTCAAGTGAATTGCCTCACACACACATAGGCAGCAGCTGTTTGACTTAGTTATTTTTTAAAAAGCAAGTCTAGAGAGATGATTTATAGATTAAGAGCACTGGTTGCCCTTGCAGAAGACCTGGGTTGGTTCCCAGAACCCATATGACAGCTATATGCCATCTGTAACTCCAGCTTCATGGCGTCAGATACTCTCTTCTGGCCTCTTCATACATTGCATAATGCAGGTTCACTTACATACCTGAAAGGAAAACTCTGATACATATAAAATAAAGATATGTAGATGATAGATAGATAGATGATAGATAAATGAAAAAGCAAAATAAAGCATAAGGTTTGGAGGAGAGTATGTTTTGGGGAAAACAGGGATTTGGAGGGAGAAAATGGCAGTAGATATGATTATACTTCATTTATATATGTGAGAAATTATCAGAGAATAAAATAAGAATTAAAATGAAAAGAAATATCTAACATTAAAGTTAGGAAGGAGACAGTAGACTCTAATTTGCAATGCTAAGCATAATGATAGCAAAAGGACAGACTCCCCTGGACCCACTGAGAGTTGATAAATGTAAGCAAGAGAGTATGCCCACAATGATGAAAATAGAAGTATATGGCATCTGACACAGACCCAGAGATGAGAATATACTCAGGCAGGAACTTAATGGTCCTTAGTAGAAAAAGTATACCAATGGCAAGGGTAAACAGAAATACAAGGCACTACCCTAAACTTCAGGCTCATATTGAAACCCATGAGCAACATCAATGACTACTTTTCTCTTCAGGTAGTAGAGTTGAAGCTTTGAAGTTAATGCTAGATTTATTTCTTCTTTTTTGTCTTATGACTCATCTATGTAATAGCAATAGGGTCTTACTATCAATTTCTGGAGAGTAACAAAGAGCAATAGTAATTACCAGCATTTTTTCATGGTCTGATCATGAGACTAAAAATAGGAGGCTGTTCCTGTTACTGTGCTTTTTATTTGCTAGACTATGGTGTCTGATAGATGCACTGCCCCTCGTTATAGCTTAGTTCCGCTTAAACTCTTTCAGCAGTGTATGTGTATATACTTATGAAGATTCTGTAGTGGTAGGTTTGCATAGGAGTGTTGGAAACACTTTCAGTTTTAGCTACCCCTCCCCACAGTCCTTCATCTGTCCTGTTCTCCTATTCTTTGTCCTATTTGACCCTTTCTATACCATTATTCCCCTTTCCATATTTTGGCACCTAGTTCTATCTCCTGTCTCCTGTACCGTGAGGCATCCTCCTCCCCCCCGCCAGGTCCCTTATTAGTTTCTTGACCTTTATGAATTTTCCCAGCGAAATATACATTTCTAAAGATTCAAAGCTATCATTTAGCAATGAGAGAGAACATGTGATGTCTGTATTTCTCTATCTGGGTTGACTCATATAGGATGGTTGTTTCCAATTCCATCCATTTACTTCTAAATTTCATATTCTTATCAACTGAATAATACTCCATTGTGTTCATGTACCAGAGTTTCATTATCCTTTCATTAGTTGATGAACACCTGGATTGTGTCCATTTCCTGTCTAGTGTGAATAGGGAAGCAAAGCACATAGATGAACAGGCATCTCTGTAGTGGGATACAGAGTCCTTTGGGTCTATGCCCAAGATTGGTATGGCTGGATCAGAATATCTATTTCTACCATTTTGAGGAATATCCACCCCAATTTCATGATAACTGTACCAGTTTGCACTCTCACCAGTAGAGGTTAAGAGTTCCCATCTCTTTAAGTCCTCATCAGCAAGAGTTGTTATTTGGTTTTTAATCTTAGCTATTATCACTGGGGTAAGATGAGAACTTTAAAGTAGCTTTAATTTGCACTTCCATGATTGATAAAAATTTAAAGATATATCTCAATCATTTAAATCTCATCTTTTTGGAATTCTTTGCAACTTGCTCTGTCTGATTTATAATTTTTCTTTCCTCTCATGTTTAGTTTTCTGAGTTCTTTGTATATTCTAGATACTAACCCTCTAGAGTTAAGCTGGTAAAGACTGTTTTCCAGTTCTGTACATTGCCTGTTCACTCAAATAATGGTGCCCTTTGCTGTATAAAAACATTTTTAATTTCACGAGGTCCCATTTAGCAATTGTCCTATGTTATCTAAGTCCTCTTCAAAAATTATTTCTTGTGCCTACAAATTCCACTATATACTTTACTTTCTCTTCTACCAGATTCAAAATACTGTCTAATTTTGAAGTCCTTGATCCTTGAGCTTTATGTATAGTGAAAGATAGAAATATAATTTCATTATTCTATATGAAGCTATTCAATTTGATAAGTAGTGTTTACTGAACATGCTTTCTTTGCTCCAATGAGTATTTTTTTTAGCAATTTGTTTAAAATGTTGTTTGTGAGAGATCAGTGTGTCTATGTAGTGCCAATACCATGTTCTAATTACAATAGCTCTGTTGTATAATTTAAAATCAAGAATTGTGATGAGTTTAGTTCAACTACTTTGTTAAGGAGTCTTTTGGTTATCCTGGACTTTTTCTTTTATTGTGTGAAATTTGATTTTTTTTTTCTCATTTTTCTGTAAAGAACTGCATCGATTCTGAGTTGCTTTTGGTAAGGCGATCATTTCCACAATATTAATCCTACTGATTCACAAGCATGGGAGATCTTTCCATCTTCTAATATCTTTAATTCATTCATCCAATGTCTTAAAATTTTTATTGCATAGATTTTTTAACCTCTTTATTTAGGATTATTCTAAAAAAATTTTTAGAATTTTATGTTTTTTAAGATTTGTGAATGGTATTATTTTCCTGGTTTCTTTTTTAGAATGCTTGTTGGTTGTATAAAGAAAGATGTTGGATTTTGCATGTTAGTTTAGGCTATATCCTGCTACTTTGCACAATTGTTTATCAGCTCTAGGAGTTTTCTAGTGGAGTCTTTGCTTTTTTTTATGTAGAGAATCATAACCTCTGCAAATAGAGATACATTGACGTCTTCCTTTTCAGTTTGCATCCTTGTTATGTCCTTCATTTGTCTTACTGCTATAGCTAAAACCCCAAGCACTATACTTAACAAGAATGAACATAGTGTACATTTTTGTCTGGTTTCTGATTTCAGTGAAAATGCTTTATAGTTTTCTTCCTTTAGTAGATGTTGGCTGCGAACTTTCTATATATTGCCTTTATATGTTGAGGCAAGTCACCTGCATTCCTAGAGTCTCCATGATTTTAACATGAAAGAATGTTGAATTTTGTCAAAGATATCTTTCTGCATCTAATGAGATTACCATGTGTTTTCTGTCCTTAAGTCTGTTTATGTGATGAATTATGTTTATTGGTTTATATATATTTAAGAGTTTAGAACTCTTTAATCTTTATCACAATTTTTTAGATCCTCTTTTCATGAGCCATAGAGGAGGTGTAATTGAATTGCTCAATTTTAGAGTGTAAACAAATAAGACTCACATAGACTACAACAAGCAAGTTAAAAGATTTGTAGAAAGAAAAAACTGGAGGTCATATCCATCTCAATAGATATTAGAAGTATAATAAAATCCAAAACATATGATAAAATAAGCCATAAAATCCAAAAAGTGTGAGAAAATAAGCCATATGACATCTGCAAAACTCATGAGTCCTAGGTAATTGAAAACAAAGACAGATAAGTGAAGAAATGCCAGAAAAAAAGATTTTAGAACACTGCATTTAGAAATGTCCTGTGAGACAGTAGGATTTCTCTGCATTACTGGTGAACTACTCTAGCCAATTTGTGAACTCAGTGTTCAATTAGAGACCCTATTTCAAAAATTTAGGTGAGTTGTGATTCAGGAACTTATCTGACTTCAAAATACAAACACATGTTTATGCACATATACCTTTGTACACACATGCTTGTGCATGGACATGTAAATACAGACAGACACACATACACAGGAAAAAATTAAATGATTATATAGAAACTCAAATATAAACAAATGAAGCAATTATTTTTTAGAATAAATAAGAAATTTGTAATGTGGATGACAAGATCAATAATATGAATAAAAAGTCCTAAAACATGGAAGATAACTTTTATCATTTGGAAAAGAACAAAATACAACTACAGGAAATGAATGAATCAGAAAGGAGACAAAAAGGAAAATATCAACAATGAAGACCAGTAGAAAGATAGTAGGAATGGAAGACTAGTGTGAGGTAATTTTATATTCAGATAGCAATCAATACATGAGTAAAAGCACATGACCACATAATAAGTATGTGAATCTATTCAAAAAATCCAATAAGGAAAAGGTCCTAGGCATAGAGAGAAAAAAAGGACTTCCAAATGAGAAAGACATTTAAAGTTCCAAATAGTCTCAAGAATCATCTCTCCAGGCCTTCCTACAGTAGAAAATTTGAAACTGCAGAACAATAATAACAACAAAACAACATTAAAAACTCCAAGAGAATTATTTCAACTCACTACAAAAGCCATCACCTAGGAATAATATCAGAACTTGTAATCAACCCTAAATACCAAGTACAGAATGCTAGATTTCAAGTTTTAAATGTAAATAAATGCCAACTAAGTTGGTGTTTCTCATAAATCTGTCTTTAGCATTGACAGAAAAATGAGGAAATTTCAATAGAATTGTGAACTACAGGAATTCACAACAAACAAGCCAGGACTATAGCAATACTTAAAGGAAGCTTAAAAATACAGATGAAGAAGGATAGTCCCAATTATGGCAACATGGGAAGGAATATATTATGAAAGGAACAGATTAACAAAACAAAGAAAGACTCTATCAAACCCAATATAGTAAACAATCAATCCTTACTATGAGAAGAAAGAACAAATAAAGCAATAATCTAACCAATGAGAAAAAGCAACCAGGAAAACAACAGAAATGAGAGACCCTCTCTCGATAACAACTTCAAATGTAAATGATTGTCACTGTTCTTCAATTAAAAGATGAAGACTAGGTGTTTGGATTTAAACAATAAGGCACAACAATCTTCTGTCTCCAAGAACTATATTTTACTCTCAAAGACTCCTATAGATTGAGAAAGGGACATAGCCATTTTATTAAGCAAATGAAAGCTAAAAACAGGATGGTATAGCTATACTACTATCTGATAAGCTAGACTTCAAATCAAAATTAGCCAGCAGAGATAAAGTAGGCAACTATATGCTGATAAATAGAATAACTCACCAAGAACTGGGGGTCCTAATTGATAAAATCACTAATAGATTCCAAAGGTCATATGGATCCAGATATAATAAGAATGCGTGATTTTAATACCTGACTCTCATTTGTAGACATGTTGCCCAAACTGAAAACCAACAGACATGCTTCAAGATTAAACTACACCATAGATCAAATGCCTTTAGCATATGGAACATATCATCCAACAGATATTGAATACACATTCTTTTCAGCAGTACATTGAACCCTCTCTGAAACAGATCTTATTCTAGGTCACAAATAAAGTCTTTGTTAACAAATACAAAAGTCATAGTAGAATTAACCTATAATAAAAATATAGCTAAACATAATAGAAATTAAACATAGAAATCAGTAGCAAGGAAACACAGAAAATATGCAAATATTCACAGCCTAAACAATTCACTCTTGAATGACCAGTGACTCACTAAAGAAATTGTGGCTGCGTGTGGGGGATTTACATTTCTCAGAATTTAAAGAAAATGAAAGCACAGCTTCCCAGAACTTCTGAAAAACAGGAAAGAAGTAAGCACATAGTTCTAGGACTGCTTTTATTAAAAAAATCGGAGTGTTCATCTTGTGGAGCAGGCCTTAAATTCCATGAGACCATGACTGGTTGCTTCCATGGCAGTACACTGCTATTTTATCAGTGGGCATATCTTGCCAAGCAGGTTCTTATTGTAGTTCTCAGAGTTCACAGCTGAGTAAGACTAATGATTAATTCTCTCCTCCTGTAGTGTGCATAGCTATGAAAGTTTGCCGGTAGGAATGAAACACCCAAATCAAACCAGCTCGATTTTTTCATATCCAATGATACAACTGGGTGGTGTCCTCAGAAATAGGGTCTTACCATCAAGCTCTGAATGGCAACTGAGAAAAATGGCAATAGCCTGTAGTGTCTCAGTGTGTATGAGACCTCAGTGGCTAAAAACTGCAAGAGAGGTTGCACATTTTTGTCAGTGGCTCCTGGCAGGTGGACCATGACCCAGTGTCTGGACAAACATACAGGACTGTCTGGGAAGCACAAATGGGACTCAGTGAGTTAGAGGGAAAAAAAAAAAGAGGATCCAAAGTGGCCAGATGGAAATGGGGTATGATTTGGAGACGTTGGGGAAAGGGAAGTGAATGCAACCAAAAGGCATTGTACGAAATTCTCAGACTTAATTAAAAAAAAAAAAAAAAGGAACTGAAATGAATACCTTACAGATGCAGCCCTAAATTTAGAGGGAAAAAATAAGATAAATTCAAAACATATAGATGGAAATAAATGAAAAGCTCAGGGCAGAAATCAATGGAATGGAAAGTAAAGAGAAACACATATTATCAATGAAACCAAGAGTTGGTTCCTTAAAAAATAAATAATTTCTAGAAGATATATATATATATATATATATATATATGTATGTATGTATATGTATCCCACCAATGTTAAATCAACAGGATATGATCAGTGGAATGTAAGTATAGTAATTAATGAGTTTGAAATGAAGAAAATACTTGCAATAGATATGTTTATTGTTTAATTCTATTGGACTTTTAAAGAACATTAATGGCTGTTATATTATTGTATATAATAAAAAGAGAAAAACCACTACCAAATTTATTCTGTGAATTCAGTATTACCTTAACACCAGAACACACACTTAAAGAAGACAATTATGAACCAGTTTCCAAAACATAAACACATAATTTCTCTACAAAATAATTATAAAAAGAATTCAACAGCATGTTAAGAATATCATGTAACATGAATAATTTTTATTTATTTCTGGTATGATGAATGGATCTACACAAATCCTGAAATGTAACAGTACATACATATTTGAAAGCAGAAACACCAAGATTATCTCAAGTGATGCAAAAAAAAAATGATCTTCACCAAATTTCAACAGTCCCTCTTTTATAGAAATCCTGAAAAGAACTAGGAAGAGAAGGAAAATACGGACAAATATTAAATCCTATATACAACCAACTTATAGTCAACATTGTATTAAACAGTTGAAAACTGAATTTCCTATAAAACTGGGAAAAAAGACAAAGGTGTCTACTTCCTCTGCTTTTATTAAATACAGCATTAACAATAAGATAAGAGAAATAAAAACACTATATAAAGGAAAGATAGAGGCCAAATTATGTCCGTTTATAGATTACATAATTCTATACTTAAAAGACTATATAGCATAATATAAAACTAACATGCAATAATTGATAGTTTTTCTTTATATCAATGAAGAACATGGAAATAAATAAATCCGATGTCCCAATTATAATAGTCTTAAAAATCTAGGGATGAACAAAGAAGTGAAAATTTAAAATATTAAGAAGGAAATTAGAGAAGACAGTAGAAGATGGAAAGACCATCCATGATAATGGATTGATATAATTAATATTGCTAAAACTGCTGTACTACTGAAGGAAATATGCAGATTCAACACAATGTTCTTTGAAATTCCAATGATATTTTTCATAGAAATTAAAAAAAAAAAAACTTCTAAAATCACAAAAGGATTGCCAAAGTAGTTCTAAACAGAAACCACTGCTGGAGACACCACAAGATCTTATTTCAAGTTACACTACAGATTCACAGTAACAAAAATAGTATGATATTGGAATGAAAAAGACATATTAATAAATCAGTGAAACAAAACAGAAGGCCTGGAAATAAATCCACAGAAGTATAGTCACTTAATTTTTAGAAGACATATGAAACATCCTCTGACCATCACCACCACCACCACCACCAAGAGCTCCGGGATCATCTCTGAGATAAGGCAAGAAGAATGTACGAGCCAGCTGATGGGAAGACTTGTTGTGAAATGTAAACTTCTGGATTTGACATGACTACAGCAATCGCTTGTGAATTCATACCAGTACCAGTCGTGATTAACTGTGCATGAAATGCACAAGATTAATCTTGATCAAATTCTAGAGCAGATGATGGAGTTGCTCTCCGGGCCCCAACACTTACTGAAGAGCTACTGGAAGTTTATAGCTGCTAGGCGCTGGCAAATCTCTCTTTTCTAAAAATAGGTAGCCACTGGTAATTTTCTCATGATCTTGTAGTTAGTCTCACAATCATACATTTTCAGGTAGCATTAATTGGACTTAGTTTATCATTAAAAATATATTAACAAAAGAGCACATTGAATTGGGAGAAGACTATGTAGGGGAGAATTTGAGCAAAGTTAGAGGGTGAAATGGGAGTTGAATATAACTATATTTAATTTTTATATAGGAAATTATTAAGGATAATTAAAAATTAACATAAAAACCAAAAAATGTAAAAATATACATTAGAATAAAGACAACATCTTTAACAAATTGTGCAAGAAAACTAGGCATCCACATGCAGAGGAATGAAACTATATATGTATATCTCACCCTGTGCAAAAGTCCTGTCAAAGTGGGTCAGAGACTTTAATGTAAGACCTAAATCCCTGCCACTTGTAGAGATAAACATAAACACCGCAAGGGGACATCCTAGAAGAGGTATGAAAAAAGAATTTAAGAGCCAAATATGGAGAGACATACAACAAACGATTCCTTTTGGACATGACATAGTCATTGTACTCTTGAACTAACTTTATCCATCTTTATCTGCAAAAGACTTGCACAAGACTGTACCTGGCAACATATCATCCCGGATAAGGGCGGGGTGGGGGCGTCCACGAGGTTCCGCCCCACCTAGAGTTACTGTTAGCAATGAGTGCTTATTGGGGGAGAGATGTCACATTCTTACATTCTTCAATTACGTAGCCTCAGACAATCTGCCTGGTCCAGTGAATAAATTTCCACTCCTCTTGGGTAAGTAAGTTTAGTTAAGCTCAGTCACACACACACACACACACACACACACACACACACACACACACACAGACAGACAGGAAGTCCAGAGGGGACGCTTGTAAGATGGAAGGAGGTAAGAGAGGGAAATAGGGAGTGAAATGCTTAAAATTTGCTATATAAGGAAACTAAATTGTCAAACCATAAGAAAATGGGTGGTAAGAGCATAGTCAAGATCTTTCTAAAAGGGGATGCTAAATTGAGATGAAACTACTCTAAAAATTATCAAATATGATTGAAAAACATTAAAAAGGTCCACAGAGCAAAGGGAATATCAATAGAGTGAAGAAATAGCCAACCTGTGGAACAGGAGATTTTTTTCCAATTATATACATATCAGGGTATTAATATCTGCAATAAAGAACAAAGTTTAATAGTCACTGCTCCCAAACTTCTAATCTATAAATGAGCATATAAGTTGAATAGAGAGTTCTATAATTAAGGAATACAAATGGCCAAGAAATATTTGAAACAGTGCTCAATATTCTCAGTCAAAGAAACACAAATTATAATTGCTTCAAGATTCCACATGACTCCAGTTAGGATGTCTGCAGTTAAGAAAATAAAGGTATGCAAGGCATATGCTTTTAATTCCAGCACTCAGGAGTCACAGGCAGGGGATATCTGTGAGATCAAGGTCAGCCTAGTCTATTTAGTGAGTTCCAGGCCAGATGGGGCTTCAGGGAGACCCTGTCTCAAAATACAAACAACAAAAAACCAAAGATATACAAACAACAATAAAAAGAAAATAAATGAAATCAAATGCTCATAAGAATCTGGGAAAAGAGGAACGTTTTTACACTGCGGGAGCTGTGCAAACCGGGCCAGCTACTCTGGAAACAACGTAGAGTTCCCACCAAAAACAAACATTGAACTACCATATAATTGAGTGTTGTCATTCCTGGGTGTATGTGTAAAGAAACAAAAATGTGTGTATGTATATACATGTATATGTATGTGTGACAAAAATGAGGAGAGCCTGTGTGGAGGAAGCAAGAGAATCAGCTAGTGGAAGGAGGGAATGTAAATTGTGTAAGAGCAGGATGCCATAATATAGATGTATGGAAACCGCATAATTATACCTATTAACTAAACATGATAAATAAGAAACGTCTCTTTAAAAATGGAGGCTGGTTATTGATATTTACCCAAAAAGACCAATTTAACTGTGATTTTTGCATGACATTTCCTTATCTCTTAGTACCATCATCTGTGCAATGGCTTTGATTCTAACAGCAAGACAAGGCATGGTGCCCACATAAGGAGTGTGACAGGTCCTACGACTGAACAGCAATGGGTCTGGGTAGCTTTTGCATACCCTGGGTCCTTGAAGTGGTATCACTTTGCTTGTGAAATGTGAATGGAGTTGGTATGAGTCAGTCCTGAGTTTGGGCTCTGAAGGCCACTTTCCTCTAATACAGCAATGAGCAGAGGATAGCCCAGAGGAAAACCTTCATTCTACTTTTCATGTATTGTAGTGAAAGGTATATAAATCTTTGCTAGCACAACACATTGATAACTCAGCCTAGTCACACTTTCCTAATGTCCTCCCAGAAAAGCAAGACTGATTTTAATTAAACGTCTCCAATTCTTCTCCTTATAACTCACCATTCTAAATTCCTATTGGCAACTTCATCATTCTCAAGGCTCTTTTTCCTCAACAATCAGGCAGATGTTTAGATGTTAGATGTTGGATTCAAATTCCTTTGAGTGCAGTGAGAGGTGTATATGGACACCAAAACTCTGAATAAAACTTTTATTAAGCAAGAGCAAAGAAATTTGCATTTACAAGTAATTGTGATTTTTCTTCCATTCCTCTGAGAAAATTCTCAGCATATTCAATAAGTACATCCAGTGGAATTGTTTTTCTGCACATATATCATAATCTCAGCTGGAATTTTCACAGCAAACTTGCAGTTTCAATGTGTTATATGAGCTCACCTCTCTGGCATAAAAGGAAGGGGCAAGAAGACAGAGATACAATTATAAACTTTAAAAAATTATTTTTAGTATTTGTGTATGAGTGTATTGCCTACATGTATGTAAGTGCACCCATGTTGTGCAATGAACACAGAGGTCAGAAGAAGGTGTTGGATCCCCCTGGACCTGGAGTTATGAATATTTGCTAGCTGCATGTAAGTGCTGGGAATTGAACCCGAGTCCTCTACAAGAGCAGTCAGTGCTCTTAACTGATGAGCCATCTCTCCAGACCCAAACTTATTTTTCAATATAGGATGAGATAAAGTAATAAATTCCTCATAATACATTTTAAATAAATTAGAAAAATACAAGTTCTTTTATTAGATTCAGTATTATTATGTTGATGAATAAAGTCAACTGATTATTTATAATTTTAAATTATTATTTACTCTATGTAGTCGTTCTTCTAGGTATATATTAATAGCAAAACTAGAAACTATTGACAGCATCAAAAAATCACTTTCAAAGCAAAATTTTCTCCAGAACAAAAATTATGATAAAGTATTTTTTCTTCTGAGCAGAAATGGCTTAACTCATCCTCAGCCCATCCCCCTTTTAACATACTGTTAAAAGAACAAAAGTTCCTTCACAATTTTATATGTGTATATAACACATTCTGATTACTCTCTCCCCACAACTTCTCTTCTCTCTCTCCCAGCCTTATCAGTCCTCCCTCTCCCTACAAGTCCCATTTTTAGATTGGTAATTTTGTGCTTTTGTTTGTTTGTTTGTTTTGGATCGGTTTCTGTTTTTCTTGATTAAAAAAAAATTGACCTACTGAGTTTAACCAGGGTCTTCTATGTGACCATCCATTTGCAGCTATTTGTTGGTGTCTGGTGGGCTCATTAGTGAGTAGATAGCTGAGGTCAGTGACTCTTTTTTCCCAGAATCTCTTGGTAGCCAAAAGTTTAGCACAGAGGGTTAGGGTCCCCTCAGATCTCCTCCATCTCTTTCACAGACCCAGTATAGAAAATTTAAACTGGTAGATTCCTAATAGTAGTTGTTGAATCTTATCCAGAACATGGTGTTTTTCCATCCTTCTCCCTGTCTTTAGGATTTAACATACTTTCTACCATGTTCCTTGAGCTTTAAAGACACTTCCCAGTTTTAATACTCAAATAGGTTAAATGGGGAGCCAATAACTATAGTTGATCCTAAAAGTTAAAGCCTATAATCTCATCAAAGTGCTTAATAACCTGGATATTTATTAAAGACTAACTTCCTATAGCCCAAATGGAATCATTCATCACAAAATATGTTAACTATTTCTTGGTTATATTTTTCTGATAAAAGGAATATTTATTTCTACTTAGAGCTACATAGACCTACATTTTTTTTATATCACAGAGCTACATTTTTTATACCAAGACTCCCAAGCATTGTACAATGAATTAATGAAACAATTAAGGCTGCAACATTGGTCTAAACCATTTTGGGAAACTTCAAAAACTAAATTACTCCCCTCATTCAAAAGTCAAATTGTTCTTCTGGAAAGTTTTAATTTTCTTTTTTTGAGAATTTCATACATGAATATGACCCTTCCATTTTTTCTAACTCTTCCAGTCCTCCATCAACTCCTCCTATGTCCCCCGACTCCCTCTCAATATATTGTCCTCTTTTTTATTAATATTGTTATGAATACATATATATGTTTACTAATACATAAATGCAAACAAACATCTATAATGTATTCTGTCCATTTGGTGGCAATTGTATGCACTTGTGTTTAGGAATGCCCATTTGAGATGAAGTAATCTCTCAGAGAGCTAGTCCCTGGGAGACACTGATTCTCCCTTCTGTAGCATCCATCAGTTTTCCTATAGCTCTTTATCTTGAGGTGGGACTCTGTGACATATCCCACATTCACCTTGGAATGTCAGCTGGTTTTGTCATTATGCACATATCCTTAGAATACCATACTGTGGAGCTTTCATTGGTGCAACTCCCCTATCATGTCCAGAATGCATTAGCAAAAAATTGGTATCTTGATCCTCTGGCTTTTATAGTATTTCACTCCATCTTCTAGAAAGTTCCCTGAACCTACTATATGGAAGATGCATTATAGACATGCCACTTAGGGCTGGGTATCTCACATTCACTTATTCTCTGCATTTGACCAGTTAAACATAAAATCTTACACAGTAATAAAGATATAACGAAGTTATTGTAATTCCCTTTGTATTGCTGCTGATTTATGAGGAGAAACATCTTCATTATCCAAAGCGAATTTTAAACTACTAAGAAGACACATTGTTAAAAGTTAAAACTGAAGTTTTAAATGCTGCTCATAATTCACATGTTAAGTGCTTTTCTTTCAGTCTTGAATTCCAGATCTTAGAAAATCTTCCAGAATTGTGTCTCACAACATCCATAAGTCTTCGAAAACAGTTGTTGATTTATTCACATGTGAACTCATTTGCAAAGGCAAAAGCAAAAGTGTCTTATTGCAAATGTAGCTAATTGATTAAATCCCATCATGGTGACATATGTATAATATGGCCTTTGGAAATGTTATGTCCATAATTATTTCTGAGTAGTTACTGGATAATCACTTTATTTCTCCAAAATATTTTCAAAATAGAGCAGCAATTTTGACAACTGTAGCTACTGCAGGGATGAAGGAAATCATTGCACCAGTCATCAGGGTATATAAATATTCAGTGTGTCAGAAAAACAACTCATATCGCAATTACTTATTCCCTAAACATTTTATTATGCCTTAGAGTAAGAAATGGTCTTAATATTTAAACATCCTCACCTTCTACACTTACAAAGGAAGGGTGGGGATGAACGAAAATGTTTACATAATGCAGAGATTTAGGAAGAGTTTTAGAACCTGTTAGTCTTAGTTCAACCAAGTGGAATCATGAATAAGATGAGAACTGGAGGAAAGTCTAGGCATCCCTTAACATACTCAAGAACACCACAACCTCTTCCTTAGCATGCTTTCCTCAGCAGTCTTCCAACCTCTGCAAAATACTCCAAAAATGAAGACTCACCTCCTGATATCACCCAACCTATTTTCATATACTTCTCATAATTAAATAATTACTTGCCATGTCTGAGATAACTTTTTTTTTCTTCTAACTTGGATGTCATTCTGAAATGTCAAAGAATACATCGTTTCTTTCACAAATTAATATTACAGTCTAATTTTAGCATGAGGCAAAGAAGCCACTAAAAAGTAAGTAAAAATGTATTTTTAACTACATGATCCATTTCTTTGGGTATATTCTTTAGTACAGCTATATCAAAAATCTTTAAGATTGCATATCTTCACCCTTGTATACCTACAGCAGGCATGTTAGATGAACTTAAGCATGCTGTTTCTTTGCTTAAATAGGGGACATGTGGAGGATCTACATACAGTTGAGGGCTCCTAAGGAGAGTCAGTCTTCTTCAGGAACATGCTCCTGAAACACTATGCATGCCCTGCTTCTGTGTTAACACTGATGATGAAAATTCGTTCAGCAGTGTGTGTGTGTGTGTGTGTGTGTGTGTGTGTGTGTGTGTGTGTGCATAATTTGAGAAGGCATTTTGGAGGAATAGTTGGTGTGAGGGTGTGTATTATCAAAATGCATTGTCAGGTATGAAATTCTCGCAAAAAATTTCTAATCAAAAAACTTTCAAGAAATTTTATCTCAAATGGAATCATACCTGTTTATTTAAATGGCTTATAACTCCCTATGCACTTGGGCCCCGGGCTTCCCCTTGACACATTCATTTGATCATTCTCTCGCTCATGTTCTCTCTCATTCTCATTCTCCCTTTTCTATCATGAAGTATCTGATCATAGAAATTTGAATTTGGTGTGTCCTGTGTGAGTTCTTGTGACCTCCTACATTATCCTTGTTAGAATTAGGCATAGATAATAAAATAAGAAAAATAAGAACAAGCCAGTGAAGCCATTCATCCAAAAACAATGAAAACATTTTAGTACATTATATCAATTAAACTAATAAATCACATTACTTTGGAAAGATTCCAGTAACAAAAGATGGTAGCAAAAAATATTTAAGCCGAATAAATTATGAGATTCTTATGATCAAAGTCTATATCTTATAGTTGCCATTAGATGGCACGGGATATTGGTTCTAGTACATCTTTGCAAATGGACATAATCTTATTAGGCTATGAATAAATTATGGAGACAAATTTATTTACAAAGAGGTAACAGTTTTACATGACAATTTTTCTTATTTTTTTGAGCTTTTATACATTTCATATAATGCTTCTTAAAATCAAATTTCGACCCCTATGTGTTCTGCCATACATGTTAAGTCCTATCCAGTCAAGGATTTGTACTTGATGTCCTTCAGTGAAAATTCATTCATCGGAGAGTCGAGTCAGCCTATACAGAGACCATCAGTAAGGTCTACTCTCCCTCACGGAGTAGTAATCAGTCTCCAACTGTTCCCAAGCCATGGCTGATTGACCATTTCCCTGAATCCACTATGGGCCCTTGTCTCATAGTGTTGGCATGGGCCCTGTGCTCAACAGCACAGTTGCCACAAGTTCACATGTGCAAGCTTCTAGTGGCCCGAAAGTCTCTGTTTCCTTATGTTCATAGACCAACCCTGGCTCTTACAGTCCTTCTGCTTCTTCTTCCACAGTAGTGGCTGAATGTGGGTGGGTGAAGACTAATGTGGGAGTCCTATCCAGGGACACACACTCTTCAGTCTTAATCTCTAAAATTGGCCAGTTGTGGCCTTCTGTGTGCATTGAACTCTGTTGTATAAGGAAGTTCACTCGTGAGAGTGAGGGGTGCACTAGTATTCTGTCTACCCCTTGTTGCTTTCTGCCCCATGAGCCTTAGGTGTAGAGGTTCCAATGTAGATATGTCACCTTGTACTGGGTGTCTCTCAGATATGTATTCTCTGTCTGTGATCAGTTGTGGAAATCTGCATAGCCTCTATTTTTTTGCAAAAATAAGCTTCTTTGGTGAGTGGTGTACAGTATACTTGTCTATAAATATAAGGATCCATATTAAGCATGTGGTAAGAAATTTCATTTGTCTAGAGATGTGACAGAGGTATGGGTTTCTCTGGGATCTATGACCTCTCCAGTCATGCGTATTTGGGTGTGTTTACAGGGCCACCCATGAGTTCACTCCCATTGAGAAGGTTTTAAGTGCAATTAAATAGCTGTTGATGACCCGCCAGATAACAGTGTCACTACTGCGCCAGTGGAGTTAGTTTGTTGTGCCAGTCATTATGGTTATTAGACTTTAGGGCTGGGTTGGACCATTGATTGATTCTCTCCATTAGCAACTTGCATAATATCCTCTAGAACTATCAGAGCTAGTCTTCAGGTAGAAGACTTGCAGGTCAGTTCCAGCCCCATTGCTCCAAGTCCTGTATCTGAAATGTGTCCTGTCTTCAGAAATAAGGTCTTTGAGTTCTGGGAGATAAGTAAGCTCCGTCAATAGTCTGTGTTATTTTTGGAATTTCTTCGACTACTCTGACCAACTCCTCGAAGGGAGGTCTCTCCTGTCTGGCACGCTGCTTGCCATACAACCCCCTGGTATACAAACGCACTATTATCTAGTCACTCTATGTGCACTCCTCAAGGGGTTCTGTAGCCAACCCATTTCCCTCTGGCTTCTCTAGACCCCCAAGCCTCATTCATCTCTCCTTTCTTTGCCCCATTCAACCTCCCTTCTTCCCTCTCCATTCCAAGCACCCCATTATCCACACCCTTCCCCAGTTAATATCCACCTCCCACCTTCTCCCCGTCTCTGGGTTCCATAGACCCCCACACATCCTCCACCTAGGCAAACACTCCACCCCCACTGTGGAACATCTGTTCCCTGCTGTTCCCCTCTCCGAGGCTCGTTCTTTCCCTTTCCTACATGTTTTCTTTCCATTTTCCTGGCTCTCAATAATACATTAGGATATATACTGACATATATGGAATTAGCGCTACTATCTGAAAATAAAGGGGAACACACACCCCTTGCTTTTCTGTGTTTGTGATACTTACCTAGTATAGCACTCTCTAGTTTCATCCATCTACCTGAAACATTCATAACCTCGTCTTTTCGTGCTGCTGAGTAGAACTCCATTATGTAAATGTCCCAAATTTTCATCATTCCTTCACTAGTTGAGGGACCTTTAAATTCTTTTCATCTCTTAGCTACTGTGAAGAGAGCAGCAACAAACACGGATATTCACGAGTCCTTTGGGTATATGTCAAGGAGTGAAATAACCAAGTCAAGTGGTAGATTCATTTTTAGTTTTTTGTGTTTTCTACAGTGCTTTCCACAGTGGTTGCAGGAGTTTAAAATCCCACCAGCACTGAACGAGTGTTCACTTTCTCCACATCCTCTCCAGTGTGAGTTTTTATTTGGGGGCCGAGAATTGCAAAGGAGAGGATCTCTGTAAGAATTAAAAATTTAGCAATAATCTTAAAAGGTCCCATAAAACACCAACTACTACTAATAAAAAAGGATATAATGACCCCTAACAAATGTTTTCTTTCTTTTTTTGGCAACAAATGAATTGGGTTGGTAATGTAGGTTGTTTCCAAATCCCACATCATGAGTCACTACGTGCTAGTTTTCACAGGGCAAGAACATGAGTTAGAAAAGGAATAAACAAACTACCAGGAAGTGTATGGTTTGCTGTGTAACCTTAAGCACATACTCAACTTTCGTAATCACCAGCCACCCTAGTATGGATCTGCAAATTGGTAAGCCAGGAGAAAAAGCCTGGAGCTGCATTTTAGTGAGTAAAACCATAAGTTACTGCTGGGCCCCATTACACAAAGGCTGCTTGAACTTTGAATGTGGCCTTTTATTTGAATGTATTACCATATGCTTTCAAATTACTATGTAAAGACAGATTGTTCCACAGTCTCCTATTAAGACTTGCCTGGGCATAATGTTCACTTTTATTTGTCTAAAGTGTCCCAAATCACCAAGTGATTTTTAAAGAAACTGTTAAATTCCATACATAATCTGTTATTCCATGAAGTCATGGAAGCACCTTGACCAGAGTTACATTACACACTCTTCTGTTGATTGGTCTGGAGCTTAAAATCAGGAAGATAGCTTCAGTTCTATTCTTTTCCTTCTTTCTGTTCCCTAGTGTCCATTAGTCTTGAAACAACAGAGTAGAATGATCTTTTAGGGAATTTAAATCACTTGAACAATATACATTTTAGAGTTTCAGGGAAGGGCTGCTTATATCTCTAGTAAAAAATTTAATATTAATGGTTTCAGTTCTCCCTTTGTTTACTTCACAGACACAATCTGTTTGAATCCAGATCTCAAAGGATAGAGAGGATCCAGTTTGAACAGGAGTGAAGAGCTCTTCTCCTCCTCCTCAAGCCAATCTAACTTTTCCCCTTCATGCTGCTCTGCACCAGGCACAGCAGATATAATCAGGCAAAAATCAAAGAATAAAATTCCATAAGAGCATTAGAACGCTAACAGCTTTAGAGAAGACTCTCATATACATAAATATGCCATGTTATAATATACTTTTAGCAAAAAGTGGCACAAATTAGACATTAAAATGCTTATACTTTCCACCCTTTGTATTGATGAATGATGGTGTTAGAAATGTGTTTCCTCGTGGTCTCACTCTAAGACTACTCACAAGGTAAAAGAAGTTTGGTTGCCACTTATGATTCTATTTCCTCTTGAGGATAGAAAGGCATAGTGATTAAAACATGAAGTACAACAGGAACCAAAACACAGCAAGATAGAAATAATAAGCACCAGTGTTCTGCAGCACAGCAGGGAAACTAGCTCATAACAACCTATTATATATTGTATAAATAACACGAAGACAAGCGCTCAACAGCCTGAAACACAGAGTTAAGCTAAAGGAATGAAAACATTATTTACAATGACTTTAGCATTATAGATACCAAAACATCATATTGTATTTCATAAATAAGTGCAGCTATAACTAATTAATTAAAAATTTAAGATAGAAATGCTAATCACTATAAATTAATCACACTGTGTTTGGTATGTCCTAGTTGGCCTTTCTGTTGCTGTGATAAATACTATGACCAAAAGCAACTTGTAGAGGAAATCCAAGGCAGGAGCTCAAGGTAGGAACCTGGAGGCATAAAACTGAAGCAGAGGCAATGGATGAGCCCTGATAATTGGCTTGTTTCCCCTGATTGACTCACCTACTTTCTACCTATACAGGGATTTCAATATCCAGAGTGGGCTGAGCCTCCTACATCAATTAGCAGTCAACAAAATGCTCCACACACATGCCCAGAGGCCAGTCTAATGGAGGAAATTCCCCATTTGAGGTTCTCTCTTCCCTGGTGACTCATTTGTGTCATGTTGACAAAAACTAATCAGTACATGTTATCAAATTATCATGTTGTGCCCTGGAACATACATTTAAATAAGTTTTTATGGCATGAAATTTGAAAACAATCTTTCTTGAGTATTAACTCTGGCTGTATCACTTAATAGCTGTGTGATCTCAAATTTCCCCATTTGCAAAAGGATTAAATAATGTTGATGCTGATTATTTCTTGGGGGCAAAATGAGGATCAAATGGCATTTTCATGTAAAGTATCTGTGTATTTTATAACTCCATACTCACTAAGTGTTTAGCCATGATGATAATCTTATGATGCACCAACTTGGCTCATAAACACTTGTAAGATATGCTTACTCTTTTCTTCTAAATGAAAAGATAGATGCTGGAACTTATGTGTAGACTGAGGTTTAGAAATATGTATATTACCCAAGATATCTTTTATCAAATATCTGCTCATTGACAAAGCTTAGATTCAAATCAATATTTATCTGACTTCACAGCCATAGTCCTGATTATCTGAGAGGCTGACACCACCATCCTGTTCCACTGAGGAAATGAGTAAATTTCTTGTGGTAATGTGAAAGGGCCTCATTCTAGGTCTCTGCTCCACATTGGGACACTGCTTGTAGTGACACATTTTATTATCAAATGCTAGTCATGTTACCATAAGTAAACATTGATGTTTTCTCCGATGGGAAACAGGCTCATAATATTAATTGCTATTTTACAGAATTGTTAAGAGGACTGAATATGTTAATCTAAAATAGCTTATATCTTTGCTATTTTGGGGTGGTGAACATTGCCTTGGTTCAATGGTACCTTCAGGGACCACAGCTCCTTCTGTATTTTCACTCATGTTTAGAAGTTTGTTCTCTTAATTTTTCAGTTTTAGAATATTTGAGAAAGATCCACAATCCTCCCCACATTCAAGCCAGGTAAAGAGTAGTATATTTAAGCAAATGTCTATATTTCATCATTAAAATAATTTTTTCTCAAAAAGGGATCTCCCATAAGACATCTACTATGGTTCCATGAAAAACTCAAAAAGCTTCCACAATGGATCAAAGCAGTGACTTTAGGTTTATTTTTCAAGGTTCTATATGCTTGAGAAGTGGAATTAGGAGTAGATGATGAATTGGGTGACCAGACATGACTGTTTGATTTGCATAGAGAAATGTAAGGGTGTTGGTATGTGAAATATGTTGGTGAAAGTGTTGTCAACATGCAATCAAATTTAGACTTTTATTTTATTTTAAAAGCATTGACTGGAAAGAGCATTCTGATTTGCAGGAGTATATTCAACAGTGAACATTAGATCAACTGTGTTCAGGGGATTTAATTACATTGAACATGCCAAAATTCTACTTTGGAAGCCATGACTACAAGCCATTGAATCTAGCAAGCTCATAGCATATATGGTTCTCTGTGACACATAAACCCACTCCATGGGAAACAGACCATGAAACCCTGAGTGATGATAAAAGACCAAATTAAGTCCCCCAAATTATTACCTTCCTTGTCTAATGTTTAAAATAATACAATCTGGTAGACTAACAGTTCAATGAGTAAAATAATACATGCGAACTTGTCTTTGGCTGATAATTTTAAAATAAATATTTATGTGACTATTTCCATTAGGATTATTCTATGGTGGATTTAATAGCTTTATTGCTTTTTCAATATTTTCTTAATTTGTAATTTTCAAGGAACCTACCTGTCTATGTTTAAATGTTGTAGATAATTAGTAGATTCTTAATTTTGATGAACTTTAGTTCATTATTTGCAAAAGAGAGAAAACATTATATACTTAATACAATTTTGGGAAGGACAGATTGACACATCTGTGGTGGTTAGTTTTATGGTCTTTATGGAAGGTGCTTTGGTGAGATTAATATTTAACTTGCTGAATTTGGATAAACATATTGCCCTTCATAATACAGATTGGCCTCAACCAATAAGATAAAAGCATAATTAGTACTAAAAGATTGGCCATCCCCACAAGGGGTATGCTCTAGCTCTATAAAATGCCTTTCCACAGCATCTACCATCATATGTCTTTGTTCTGCCACCAGCTTTCCTTGAGACTGGAACTACAACACTGGTTCCCCTGGTTTCCAGCAAGCTGGCCCTTCATGGGTACTAAGTACTTGCCAGTCTCCATGCATACAAAAGCAAATTATACATACAACATACTGGTTTTGTTTATCAGAGATACTTAATACAACACCATAGAGTGACTTGCTCCCATTTGAAACCAGGAGTGTGGGTCTCATTTCCTTCCTGCCTGCCTGCTTTCCTTCTTCCTTCCTTCCTTGCATCCTTTCTTTCCTTCTTTTTTATTGTTTATTCTCTTTCAGTTTCTTATTTCTTTTTCTTCCCAATGTGTTCTAACTTTGAAGTAGAATGTTATTATGAATTCCAAATCCTTAAGGAAATGATTCTATCGGCACCCAAAACTTGAAAGTATCTCATTGGAGCAGGAATCTTTTCCCATTTGAGTCTCCAGGTAAAAATGCAGTTCAGTATAGACCTCTTGAATTTTGCCTTATATAGAGGATTTAGCTAACCACGTCTGGTGTCTTTCATCGTGCAAAGTATGGGGAGATGCATGTGTGCTGATCTAGACAACTAACCTGTGGTGATTTCTAATGTAGTGATGGAAAATTAATATGCTTTTTTTTCATTATCAAGCATAATGAAGTCCCAGCAATTTATTCCACATATCTCTGAACCTTTGGTTTGTACCAATTCAAGTGGGTTTTGTTTCCAGAGTGTTACATTTTCTGAGATTCTGATTCAAAATCAAATGAAACAAGGAATAAAGTAGAAGAGAGAAATTAAAAATGTGAATCATATGAATAATTCAGAAAAATGAGTATCATAGTTGTGTGCATAGTTTTTACTTTCTTTGATGTTATTTTTTCATATAGTTAGAAATTCTTTTTAAAATTTCCCTCCAAATGCTACATCACTATAAGTTGGCCAATCATGTTTCATATTTTCTCATATCTTATTGTCTATATAATAAAGTAACAAAACAAAACAAGAACTCAGCTAGAACCATCATAATCTCTAGAGGTAAAAGCAGTCATTGCGGGCCTTATTTAAGATGATTAGTTTGTCTCCAATTATCTGTCTAATATGTGTATCTGTGTGTGAGATGCAGACCTCATGTTAAGTAGATTCAGGATAATGTTATGTTTGTTTGAAATCTAAATAGGAGTAAAGGGGAATGAATAAGGACCATGAATTAAGAAAGTGTCATGATGTGCTCTTAACTTCATACCTTCACTAGTAATACCTTTATATTGATGAGGACTCTCTAACAGTTCTGAGCTAAAAATAAAGGGTTTTAGTATGTGTGACTTGCTAGTGCAGTTGTAAAAATTATGATGACTCATCATCTGCTAGGCAAAAACCAGAGGCCTAGGAAAGGTAATATATAGCTCCAGGCGAACCCTGAAGGCCTGAAAACTAGAAGAATCAACTATGTAGGTCCCAGGGTATGTCAAAAAGCCCAAGATCCAGGAACACTGGTTTCAGAGGGCAGAGGAAGATACTGTCCCAGAAGGGAAAGGAAACAAATGCACCAGAGAGAAAGGAAGCTAGAGTAATAGGAAGTCAGAGAGAAACTGATACTTTCATGGGGGATTTCCAGGAGGAAAACCCTCCTGAATTTTTGTTCTACTAATGCCTTAGATGCACTGGATGACTACTGTTCTATCTAACGAAAGGAGTCTTTACTCAGGACCCTATCTAAAGGCATAAGATAGAAACTCCTTCATATATGCACTCAGAAATGATACACTGTAAACTATCTATTGATACCTTAGCCCCATCAAGTTAAGCATCATATCCCTAAAACCATAAAAATCTATGCTTTCCAGAATCTTCTTTGTTATACAGCCTGGGTTAGAATTTTCCACTATGAAGAAATTACATGTATTTGGAAGCAAATAAAGCAGAATCTGCTTTTCTTAGAAGACTGAGGCACTGCAAAGAGGTGGATTTCTAGATTGCTTTGCAAGCTCCCAGTCGGGGCCCAGAGCCATGCATTCGCAATAAAGACTGGCGACACGTTCCTAAGTCTAGGACTTAGGGTTTGAAATGAGCATCTCTCTAGTTCTCCATATGTGATATTACATATCTTGCTCTCTCAGACATCTCTACATGCATACAAGCTCCTACATTTACCTTTTTATTCCCATAATACATATGGAGGTTTTATCAATGAAGTCCAGACTATGCAATATGTAAAGTGTATTAGATGGCAGGCTCAGATGAATTTATATTATTTCTAAGTATTATGTCTTTAGGGGGATATATCTTGATTTAAATCCATTCTAAGAAAAGTCATGCTTTATTCAATAAAACATCAACCTTTCTGCTGAAAAGAGAGTTCTTTTGTGTTAGAGGCCAATAATTAAGGGAAGTCATGATTTGGCTTCACAAACCTCTTGAAAAGATGATTTGTTGCTCATGAGTATAATGAAATGCTATCTACATTTGAAAGCAGACATGTTGAGTGACAGGTGAAGATTTTTCAAACTGAAGTTTCTGCTCTGTGATAAATCATTTTGGAGTTTGAGCAAAGTTTGTGTTCATTTATTTTATGCTAGACAAGTTGCCCCAAAAGGAGAGATCAGAGCCAGAAAGTGCATTTCTATCTGGTCAAGAATGTCAGAGGCTCTTAGAAAGTTCTTATCTGACAGGGTAAAGCCATCTATATTTGCCAAAACACTGTCCATTCCACTTACCTATGAGTGTTCTCAGTGAACAGGTACCCGGCGAGCAGGATACTGTAAGATTTGTGCCTTGCTTCTGTAACATGATACCTTAAGAGTGTTAAAACTTGTTATGGGGAGAAAAGAAGCTTTACAATGTTCATTTTGTGATGTTGCTAATCCTGCTTAGTTATGAAAGATTCTATTGAAATGGAAAGATAGTCTGTGTACCCCAAATTAGAAGAGAAAACTATTTGAAATGTTGTTATTGAAATCCTATCATTTTTGTAAAAACACAAAAGACAGTTACCACTGAAAAATACTGTGCAAGAAATATTCATAATTCTTGGAATTAGACAAAAATATTTTCTTCAACTCACCTAACTTTGATAGAATTCTTTACTCACATTGTTTGAAAATGTTTAAGGAAAGAAATTTCACGAGTTGAAACTATGTACTTAGTTTCTGAATGTTGATTGCTTAACATTAAAATAAACTTTATCACAAAAGTATAATACGTACATAAAATTGCAACAATTGCCAATGTCCAGATTATTGAATTGTGACAAAATGAATCATTCGTGAAACCATCCTATCAAAAATCTGTTTCCATTGTCCCCAGCTTCACTCTCTCCCTTCCCATCCACTATTTCACACCTTTCTTTCAAAGCAGCTATTGTTTTCACTTAAAATACTCTAGGTTAGTGAAGCCCTAAGTGGGGCCATAATAGTATGTACTCTTTGGTGCATGATTTCTTCATTCAGTATTTTGAAGTTTTATCAGTGTTGCTTCATTTAGGAAAGGTTATTTTTAATTGCTTCCAGTATAAATCTCTACATGCTATTTATCCATGGTAGTGTTTATGGGAAGCTAGGTTGTGCTATTGCAAATAGTATCCTTGTCCTAAATAGTTATAGAATTCAGCTAATGCTGAACATACCTGGAAGTATATTATGTCCATGGAGTGGCAATTTTGTCAGTTTTCATGGGAGAGTGAGGTTTTGCTTTTCATTTATATCACACCTTGGGTAACCCAGAAAGGGCCACAGAACCTCGTATTTAAAGGAGCTTCTATGTGCTCATGTTGGCCTAATTTGAAGTCTATTTAGCAAAACAATAAACGTTAAACATTCAGTTTATAAGCATTTTTTAAATCTGACTTCATAGGAATAGAAATAAATTTAATTATACATTTTTATTAATCACTGATCAATGCAAGCTGTGTAATTTTTAATTTATGTATCTTTGTCTTATTTAATTTAGCTACTTTCCAGCACAAAGGGCGAATTATTGACACTAGCTTGCACCTACCTATTCCAGAGTAATTAAAACACTGATCTGTCTGCGAGTTTGCATGGGTGCCTAAATCATGTTTCTAAATTGCCTTTTCACACAATTTTCATATGAGTGCCAAAGTCATGTTTTGATTTTTAAAATAATTTTATAGAGATATATAGGGTAGGATTATGTTTCATACCTTATACTTTATTGAATAATATGCTGCTGTACTCTGGTTTCTGCCCATGGTACAGTAAGTTGTACTAGACGAACCTTTCTGCTGCCGGCATCTAAAACTGTTTAAAATGAATGAAGAGACTTTATCAGGCATTAGACAATAAATATCACAAGATAGCAACTTCTATAAGAAAACAAAATCATCAGGTTAACTATTTTTTTCTCATTTTTTCTTCTGGGGACCATTTGTGGTTTGTGAATGTTACAAAGGGGAGCAAGACACAGGGACATGGTGGCGTCAGTGAAATGAGACCACAGAGAGCAATACTGCAGTGTCAAAATATCTGAACTCTAGACCAGAGAAACTGTCCAGAATAAAAAGAGAAACGAACTAATAAACAAGTAGAAGAGCAAGGCTTGAGGCAATCATTTATTTCTCTGAGGCTTGTACTTGTACAAATGCTCACTAGAAATTGAGACGGCTGGTAGATTATGAATATAGACAAAGGAGTCTAATTAGTGCTGGTCATATGAGCATGGGTGTGGGATTATAGAAGACATGAAGTTGGAAGGAGGTGTGGGTGTTGCTGGGGGAACTGGAGGGAAGGAGTAAATATGACCAAGATACATTGTATCCATGTTTGAAATTTTCAAAGAACAAATAAAAATTTATTTTTGAGTTTTATTAGAAAATTCATAGCAAAATAAAAAGTAATTACCAAGAAGAATAACAGTGTTACCTCACTCAGTAGATCCAGCAAATCAGTGCCCACTCCAGTTCAATTCACACTGCTTTTTTGGTCTATGAAATCAAATGGATGCTCAGCTTTCACAATCACTACCTGAAAGGCAACTTAATAAAGAAACAAACTGAATACTGGAAGCTAATGTAATTATGCAATTCTTGGCCATCTCAAATAAATGGGCTGTTAACACTCCAATCATCTCATTATGGCAACAAAAGGGCTACATAGTGACCAAAGACCCTGCCTGTATTAGTCACTATTCTCTGGCTGTGTTAGAAATACTGACCAAGGGAACTTATAAAAGGAAGAGTTTATTTAGCTAATGGTTCCAAAGGGGCAAGAGTCCATCACGGAGGGGAGGCATGGGAGCAGAGACAGCTAGAGTAGATGCAGGAGCTAAGTGTTCACATCTTCAAGCAGGTACAGGAAACAGAGAGTGACTGGAGATCCAGCAAGGCTTAAGAACTCTCAGCCCACCCCTAGAGATGTGCTGCCTCTAGCATGACCACACCTTCTAAGACCTCCCAAAACAGTGTTACGAACTGAGAACAAAATGTCTAAATACTTGAATCTTATGTGGGACATTCTCATATGGCCCTAGAGTGAGGTCTAGTACAGGCCTCACACCTCCACAAGAAAAGCCTAATCAACAGATTTGGACTTTGAGTCTTGCCATGTTTGGGGAGTAAACTAAATATATGGTGGCTTTAGTGTCTTTTATAGATATTCTACTTAATGGAAAATACATGGGAGAGACAGTTGTCCAAATTTCCATTCTCTATTTACATTCTTCAGTAGAAATTGCCTGAAAACCTTTAGAGTCAATTCAAAATTGTTGACTGTAATTTGGCCAAGAAGATATCCTGCCTAACCCTGGATAAATGTGTGGCATACAACTTAAATGAGACTAGTTGGGTCATGTCTCTCCCGAGTCCTTGAAATCCAAGTTAAATAAGTACCAAATGTAATTGCATTGAACTGCATCAGCATCGATGCCCTAACATAGCCCATCCCTTTCTGCAGCTTGATCCTCAAAAGGGACATACTTATTCCATTATTTTGTTCTTCCTGAGTCTACTTTGGTAGTTTTAACTTTTTCATGTTTATTAAACTTCCCTATATTAAAAAGAAAAACATAAAGAGGAAAAAAAAGCTCCTGGAGTACTGACTTTGGCTGTCTTCTGATTACAGAGCTTATCAGTGGTTCACTCTCAAGCATTTTACCATAATGATTTGTCAGTTCTGTTTTTGTTTGTTTGTTATAAAATCTTACCCTGTAGCTCTGGCTGGCCTGGAACTAGTTATACAGACAAGGCTAGCTAGAAACTCAAAGATCTATCCTCCTCTGTGTTCTTGGCACTGGGCGCTGGGATTAAAAGTGTGTGCACCACACCTGGCAGCTCTGTTTCTTCTTAAGTTTTATTTAGGTTTTATTGTGTGTAAGTTTTATTTAGGTTTAATTGTGTGTGAATATGTGGGTATGAGTGGTGTGTTTGTATGTTGGGTGTGTGAGAGCAGATGCACTCACCTGTCAGGGTGAGTGTGTGAAGGTCAGAGGTCTGCTCTTTCTTTTCTCCTTGCTGATACTAGAAGTCTCTTATTTTGCTGCTGTACTGTACTCTGCACCAGCTGTCACCTAGCTTGGGGCAATTCTCTGGTTTCCACCTTCCATCTCATCATAGGAGCTCTGAGATTACAGATGAGCACCATCTCATCCTTCTTAAAAAAAGTACTACTTTTCCAAAAAAGGATTACTAATTTTTGAGAATCCCATACAATGTGATTTTAAAATAACCCATCAAATCCAATTTCTGCTGACTATATACTCCTGGGTTCCCAGCCAATGGAGTGTGATCTATTTCCCAGGTGTGGATGTCACACACTTAAAGAAAACTGACTCCTCCTCCCCCAGAAGTCATCGACTGTCCCATAACTCCAGTTAGAGGTGCGGGCCCATGAACCCCTTACCCTTCCATGTTAAAATGCTGACTGCTTTGATCTTATGCAGGGTTTGTACAGGCAACTGCAGCTGCTGTGAGTTCATGAGTGCAATGAGTGCAGCCTTTCAGCCATGTCCAGAACACAATCTCTCTCTCTCTCTCTCTCTCTCTCTCTCTCTCTCTCTCTCTTTCTCTCTCTCTCTCTCTCATAGAATCCCCATTTTTGCATGAATATTTCACAATCACTGTACTTTGAGTTTCTACATTAAGCACTATATACTACACAAAGAAATTTCTCCGATGAGACCAGAGAACTACCCTTATCTGCAGGCAGTGCATTTGGAGGGAAATTTCATACTATGTCCATTTAGCAGAATAATAGGAACAGATTCAATCCTGAGGCCTGTCAGCTTCCTATCCATGGGTTCTTGGCCAGATCTGCAGTGCCATGTTGTTTCCTTCTGTGCAGCAGGCTTTCAATTCAATCAGGAAGTGGCTGGGTAGTTCCTTAAGATTCGGGCTACTGCTGCACCCGTGGGTACATCCTGCCATGTCAGTCACTATCACAGTTCACAGGGTTCATAGCTGTGTGGATGCGTAGGATGGGGTATAAGCCATGGAACATGGATGTGAGGGCAAGGATAACTTCCAGAAATCTGTTCTCTCTTTCCACTATTAGGGTTCTAGCGATTCAAGTCCAGTCACTGGACTTGGCAGCAAGTACCTTTACCTGTAGTTGCAACTCACTTCCCCAAATTCCAGTTTTAATGGGTGTCTAGGGAATCCAAGCTCAAGTTATCAGGCTTACATGGCAAGTGCATTTGCCTACTGAGGCATCTTCCTGTCGTTCAGCCGTATTCCTTAAGTATTAAGGGAACATAAAAATTTAATCAAAAAATACATGGAATAAACAAAAATTTAATAATTTATGTGAAGAGAACTAAGGGACATTTCACCTATAAGCCTGTACTCTAACATTGTGAGTTAGTTGGTGTTTGCTAGTGTTGGATTTTAGTTCAGCTGAACACGAGGGATAGGCTACTTCAGATAATCCTAAAGTCTCGTAGCAACCAATCTTAATCCTTTTCTGCTTTCTTTGGACAAGCTTGCTATAGACTTCTCAATCTGGCTTAGCCTCAGTGTGTAAATAATGGAACTATGGCAGTGGGTATGACTTTGATTTCTCATATCTTCAAAGGTGGATTAACAGAATAACAGCATCCATCATTCATAGACTAAAAGCAATTACAATTCCCCTGTGTTCCAGGGGCTCAGAATAGAATTGTTTTTCATAAGCCAAATTAAATTTGGACTGAACAACAAGATGATAACAGAAATACTTTTATTTGGCTACTTGTAAGTAGGAATTTTTAATTATATGTCTAATTCTGGGTCCCAGATATACCAGTGAGATGGTCAATAAAGGGTTACTGAGTACTGGTTTTATGCAGAATGCTTACAGGGTCTACTGGAGTGACTCTTGTAGGAAAATCTTCTTTTCTGAGAACAAAGAATCTATTGGTCCTTAACTTTATATACTCACTGACTTTTTTTCGGCATTCTTTATTTTACTCTCTCTCTCTCTCTCTCTCTCTCTCACACACACACACACACACACACACACACACCATGGAAATGCTCTCGCGGAACAAAGGGAAGAAGTATGGTTTTTCATCAAAGAGACTTTCAGCATTTCTATACAATATAAGTTGTCCACTGGGCAGAGAAGCAGTCTGCCTTTTGGCTAAGGAACAAAAATCTGATATACTTAGCTCAAAACAATGAACATAATCTTTTAGTATGTTCTCTTACTGTAAGATGGTGAAACTTTCATAGAAGTCTGATGTTCTATTTTGGAGTTTAGTTATATGTCTTCAAACATCATTGTTGCCCAAAGTAACTGAGGTTTCTAAATATTTTCTAATATCTTCTTGGCCTTTTGTTAAGATCAAGTGTCAAATATTTTCTCTCACATTTTCTTTTCATATGTGGGAAAAGAGGAAAGAATCCATCATATCTGGATTTTATTATTTTAACTTCAGTTTATAAAACTTGAACATGAAGCTGTTTAAATATTTTCAATAAATATTTTTTCCTTGATAATATAAGATAATGTATTTAGATCATATTGAATCCCAACTCCTCCCTTGACTCTGCTTACCTCCCAACCTCCTCCAACATCACTTTCTTTTTTAAAAATTTAATAAGATATTGTAATTTGAAGAGAATGTCCTCTATAGACTTCAAGTATTTAGACAAGTAGTCTCCAGTTTCTGGACCTGTTTTTGGAGGATCATGGAAATTTCCAGAGATGTGGCCATGCTGGATTAAGCGTGTCACTGAGGACTGGCTTTGGGAATTCTTAAGTTTTTCCAGCTTTCTGTCTTCTCTCTGCTCCCTCTGTCTACTTGAAGATGTGACCTTTTGGTTTTCTACTTCTGTCAACATGCCTTCCCTGTCTTTATGGACTCTAACCCTCTGGACCCATAAGCTTAAATAAACTTTTCCTTTAATAAGTTCCCTTGATCACAGTTTTTTTTTATCATAGCAACAAAAAAGTAACTCATACAGCCATCAACTCCAATTTTTATTGTCCAAATATTCCTGCTAGGAGGGCCATGTGTGTTCCATCACACCATTAAAGAAAACCTTCTTCCCCTGAGACATCAACTCTCCATACCTCCTCAGTTAAGGGTAGGTACTCGTGAACCTCTTCCTTCTCCATGTTAGAATGCTTACTGGTTGATTTTGAGCAGGTCTTGTGCAGGCAGCCACAGATACTGTGAGTTGAGTATAGTGGTTTTATTATGTCCAGAAGACATGGTTTTGTTCAGGTCTTCCTGACCTTTGACCTTTATGATCTGTTCACTCCCTTTTATGCCACTGTCCCCATGCCTAGGGGATGAGCGCGATACCCTTGCCCCATTTGTGGATAAGCATTCCGTAGAGGATTATTTACACTTTGATCACTTGTAAATTTATCAGCCATCATCCATTGCAGAAAGAAACTTCTCTAGTGAAGTCTAAGAGCAGAAAGACACAAGTTTAAAGAGCATTATGTCTATTTAGCAGAAGAGTAATAGATTCACCCCTGAAACCTGTGAGCTCCCTATCTATGGGTTCTTGCCCAGTTTTGAAGTACCAGACATATGTTTTCTTGTAGGGAATCAGCCTTAAATTCAAACATGAAGTGGTTGCTTACTCCTATAACACTCTTCCCACTATTGCACCCATGGGTATATCTTGTTGTAGCCCTCGGGGTTCATAGCTCACTAATATATGGTTGATGACTTTTTCCCTTAGCAGTCTACATAGCACCTTCTAGTACTCTGGAGCTAGCCAACAGGCAGAACACTTTGTTATCAGTACCAGCTTGATTTCTCCATCTCCAATGTGTGTAATGTCCTCAGAAATAGTATTTTACCATCACATTATGATTTGTAACCAAGAGCATTGACAGTATCCTGAATTGTTCCTGGGATCTCTGGGTCTGTATGGCTGGACTCAGTAATGTCCATTTAGTATGATTAATGAGATGCATTTCATGTAAATCAGACCAATGAAGGCAAAAAGAAGACAGAACATTGAACAAAACAGCTTCAATAATTCATAGGCAAATCTTTCAGTTCAAGAAAGCATGGTATTTGTAGATACCAACATTTATCAAACTGACAACTGTCTAATCATAAACTCCATAGCCCATCTGCATACACCTCATTTATAGACCAAATGATTATTTTCAATAATAATTCAACTAAGATATTTGAGCTCAAAAATTCTATTAAGAGTTATTAAGTTGTCCATTTTTTGCATTTTTCTGAGAGAATATGCCTGTTTTCCTAAGGCCTTAGGCTGATACAGTATCAAATTCTCAAATGCAGAGAAATGACTCATTCTACAGCTTTTCTGTATATTGACAGCTCTGATTTCCTGAAGTGTTTTGTCTATAGAGCAGGAAGTCATAGACTTATGTACCTGACCAAGTCATGTCCCACTGCATATCCCACACCACATAGCATAATCAATGCTTTCTTGCGTCCTCTTTTTTAAAAATTGCCTTCCAAAAGTGAAAAATTTGGCCTTCTGTAGTAGGGATTTTATTTCACAAATTTAATGTGATTCACTGGAGATAAGACCATGGAGATTTACTGCCATCATGATAATATTCTATTATATTTCTTTTTCATTTAATAAAATTTTAAATTGGAGGAACAGTTTCAGATAGACTATCTAGAGTGCTATGTTGATTGCTCCATTTCTGATTATGTGTTTCAAAATGCTCCAAAGATTTAACATATAATGAGAAGTAGTTCTAGAAAATACAATGCAGTGATTCTTATAATTTGAGTATATTTTCTCTAATGCTGCTCTATCATAAGGCAAGTATAACTAACAAATCCAGTTGAGCTATTCCAAATATAAATAAACCCGTCTAATAGGAAAAGGGAGTGGCAAAGTCTGTGAAAACTGTGTCAGTGGAGATGAGGTTAATGAAAATAATAACTAATATTTTAGCATATGCAGCATTTTTCCTGCCTTTCCAAGTGTCTTTATACTAGTTTGATACTTTAAAAGCTCTGTAAATAGGGATCGTTTTGTATGAACTTTACAGTTAAGGGGAATAGGGAAAGATTAATTTTCTCAGGATCCCATTACAGGTAAACTGGTAGAGCCAGTTTCCTAGTTCTGACTCTGGAGGCTACAGTCCTGTGCTCTTCTGGTTACTCATGTCCTATCATCAAAATACCTGTGATGTAATGCCAGCCACAGCATGGCATGCCTTCCAAGTGCACAGACGCCCTGATTGGCTGTGAAGGTGGAATGAAGACTCTCCTGGGATCTTTAAGTGGAAATGAGCAGCATTGGGGCCTCTGCTTAATCTAAACATGATTTTAAGTAGAGAAGGGGACGTTTTCAATGTTTTCTTTAAATGTAAGCAACCTGGAAGGCTAAATCTGAATGTGATAGAGATATTTTCTCTCTATCTCTCTCTCCCACGGGTGAGAGCAGAGGGCATGTTTAGTTTAGGAATGTTATCGACACATAGGAAATGGGTAGATTAACTGCCTTTGTGCCTCATTTCTAGGGCACAACCTGCCTTAAGATAACTGGGACCTCAGAAATACTTGCTAGTGATAAACCACTGTAATAAAATTTTCTTTGATGAATTCTGCCTGGAAGGAAAAAAAGAGAAATATTTGGCATTGAAAAAAAAAAAAAAACAAAAAAACAAAATGGTCTGGGATCTTAATCTCTCCCAATAACTTTCCTTAGTTAAAAATAATTTTAAAAACTGAAGAAGTGTTTAACTGCATGTTTCCGATGCTGAGATTTTCCTTGCTTAGAAAATCTCTATAGCTTGTGAATTTGTAGTCTATTGGAAAATATTTGAAATCCATGTTTAATATTTAACCAGTATTAGAAATTCTTGTGTTTTAAAGAGAACTTGGAAGAAACTTTCACATACAAATAAACTGTACCTTGAATATAAAGGTTTGTTTCTCCTTTTTTGTGCCACAAATAACATCTCAGCCTTAAGGATGTAGCTCATATGTACCATTCATGTACGTTGAGTTAAATCAGATCTCTAGAATAAGAGGGAGAGAGAGAGAGAAATACAGAAACCCAGAAGCATACCAACATATAGGTTCTACATCTCAGTGGTTTGAACGTTTTCAAGAAGTCTAGTTTATTCTGGCTCTCCGAAACTTCCAGGTAAGGCAGTCCATCTGTAGAGTCATCTTATTATGCTCTTGAAATACTTTTAATTCCCTGTCCCTTGTTACTTTTTAATTGTTTTTGAACAAAATAGTTCAACCACATGTAGCAAAGTTTTCTTATTTCACTGTAAAAACCATACATTTTAGTGCTATTTCAAAAAGTCCAGCCTGATTTTTCCCTCTCTCAGCATTTATATCTGCTGATCTTTCTGTATACTTTTATTTTGTTCAATTAAGTTTAATTGCAGCATAAATCTCAGTGAACTTTAAAATGGAATTAGCTACATACATGAAATATATGTAATTCTGCAAAATGTGTCTCCGGGAACAATTCTTTTCAACCAGAAGGGAATATGTGAAATCTTAAGCATATTTAATGCATATTTATGAAGGTTTTTAATTAAGATTCAGTACTTGCTTTTTCTTATCTACTGAAAAGATTATTAAATTTCTATCTACAATCCATTTTCAATACAAATCTATCATTATTAATAAAAATATCTATATAAAATGTTAAATATTTCCCCAATTTACTAGGATATTCACATAGTACAAAAAATGTTTTCAATTTGTTTAGCTTCTATATTAAAATGGGCTTTCTAAATTTCAGTAGCTTGCAAGCTTTCTGAAAGTATAGCCAGCTTTTCTTAACAAACTCTCCAAAATCTCTATATACAATGACTTAACATTTTCTTAATGTAATGGATAGTCTGATAATCATGGAAGAAGTTATAAATTTTGTAGAATATAGAAATTATTACTGGAACTTTCAAGGAGATAATGAGGTTGCAAGAGGATAAGAAGACACAGTGTACGTCCTCATGAACAATCATTTGCATTCAGACAACTCTGGGCTTACTCTCATTTGTTACCACTTGGTTTCTGTGTCCCTAACAAGCTGATCAAACTCTATGACTTCAGTTTCCTCATCTATAAAATATGAATAGAAAATGACTTCATAAGGAATTGATTAGGGTCAATTTGCATGTTCATGCACAGTACTTATCACATTCTTCTACACATAATGATAATTAATATCATTTTTAATCATGCTGCTATTATCACATTATCCACTTGTCTTAATCATCCATTAAATATTCATAGCACTGAATGGCTTAATAATTTCATTATGTATTTATTTAAAATAATCCTTATTAACACATAATCAGAAATCATACACTGTAGAATGAAGACAAACAACATTTTAAAAAGTGTTAGCAAGAATAAAATTAACACATCAATTAATGCAGATCACTAATAACATTTTCAGTTCCTATCTCTTTGGATTTGTTCTGTAGGACATACTTGTGTGCATAATAAAATGCACACATACACAGCGTTTCAGTGAGTGGAGATCATATGGCACATACAGTTTATAACTTCTTTTTCCAAATTTACCTTGTTAATTTACTATTTTACCTCTTTGATATTCAGATAATCTATTTTTCCTTGTTGACCCTAAGTATCATTTAAGATGTTTTAAATTAGATTTAATATAATAGTATATGATGCAGTTGGTTAGGTCTCTAACCACTCTTCTTTTTAATGACACTTATTATAGCAATACATAAGAATTTGACATTTTTTGAGACAGCATCTTTCTATATAGCCATTTCTGGGTACAGTGAATTTTATTAATGATATGAGACTATGTAGAATTCCCTAAGTTCCTCTACTTCTTCTGTGGTCTAGGATTACAAACTCTAAATGAAGATGTGAAGATGTTGGAGTGTGAGCTGAGGTTGGGATTCCCCAGAAATGAAGGCCCTCTCACTTCTATTCCTGTTTGTGATGGGGTATGTGGTCCAGGATTCTCATTCCTTCCTTTGGAGGCCACATAAATTAAAAAGTCCACTACCCTGTTCCTATAGGCAAATTCATCATCATACCAGCAAAAAGAACTTAGCTAAGTGGTCATTGAAGACAGTGTCAGCCCTAGCCTCAAAAATGGAAGACTCTATCTTACTGTTAAAGTCATGGGAGACAACCTGATCCTTAGTATAGAACAGGATGCCTTGTACCACCTACCCACAATGCCTACTTCACTACCTTCTTGATGTCACTGTATTTGGCTGCTTTCCCCATGCAAAAACCACATTCATGGTGATCACTTTGAGTGTAGTTATATGGTTGACCATGCCGGTGAGTTTTACACTCAGTGCTGGAATGATCTTGCTCAAAATCTTGGCAACACAAGCAGATGTAGGGTTGATGTTTTGGCAGCCCCACAGCCATCAAGTGACAGTTTCCTAGGTTGTGGAAAGACTCTGATCTTGAGTCTTTCAACTGCTTAAGCTTTTCGTGGATGACTTTGAGGAAAGGAATAAGAAGTTGATAGTGCAGGGCATATGGCTCTTTATAATCAGTTATTTTAAGTGAGTTGTCACACTTCTGATTCATGCCAAACACAAATGTGGTGGCATCAGTCAATGAGCAGGAATAATGCTCATTTGGGCCCCACCTTTTCAGTGTGAGCCTTGACCTTTTCCATGATAGTGAAGATGTCAGTGGGTTCCACGATGTACTCAGTACTAGCATCATCCTATTAAACATTGGAGGATCTCACTCCTGGAAGATGGAGATGACCTTTCCATTGATAACAAGGGTGTTATTTTCAACTTTGTCTCTGCCATCGAACTTGCTATGGATGGAATCACACTAGAATATATAGACCACGCTGTTAAGAAAAAGGAGAGAGTCTTTATAACGCCAATATCCACTTCGCTAGAGTTGAAGGCATCCCTTCTTCTCAGGTGCACAATATGTCCAAATTTGTTAACTCTGACTTTCATCATCATGTCTCAGGCATGCAGAAGTCAAAATAATTATAGTCACTTACTCTGCAAAGGATGTTTCTAACTACTGACATGTGATAAATGTGTAAGATAACAGATAGGCTAATTGCCCTGATTTTATCATTACACAATGTATTCATATATCAAAACATAAATTGTACCATACAGACAAATAAGATTAATATATTAGTCAAAATTAGAAATCAACAAGAAAAAGGCAGAGTACTTCATCATCAAAGGATGGTTAGGGGGTTTGTATAGAACATGAAGATTCTGTCATACCAGTTCTATTCAGTCTCTTTATCTACATGTTGGTGATACAGGTTTATGAAAATCTATTGAGTTACATGTGGTCCCTGAATTGCTTTATATGTATATATAAACATACATATTTATAACAAATATATGCATGTATAATATATTGATAAAGATAAAAAATACATTTATCTTCCATAGATCAAGATTTTTCTTTTCACTTCTGTGAGGGGCAATCTGACATAGTGATAAGGGAATGCAACTGAACTCAGGAGAACTGGAATTTTGTGTGTGTAACCTTGTTCTGAAATTTCTCTAAACTTCAAATTTTTCTATCTAAAATACAAAAAAAAATACTTTATTAGGATTGAGATTATTCTTAGCAAAGTCCTTGACAAACTGTGTAAATTCATTCTACTAATACAGGAAAAAGCTCTGAATTATTTTAGGTTAACTTAATGTTATTTGACATATTTATAGGCACAGAAAAACGATCCCATTATTCTTTGAGCAACTGATAATAGCTGCCAATGTTTTTTATTCAGACGTAGTAACCTCATAGATTCATAGACATGAAATTTCAAGCTATTTTTCACCCATCATTTAGCAAATGTTTGTTTGGAGTCCAAAACATGCCAGTTAGTCCTCTAGGAGCAGAATATAAAATGTGCGCACTCCAAACTCTACATTACATGGACTAGAAAAATGGGATGTGTCTCTAAATTTCAGCTCAAACTTTGGGCATATGGCTTTACTTCTCAACCTGCAAGTGCCCTTATCTGAGGAAGAGAAATGACAGGACATCTCAGAAGTTGCTCTAAATATTCTGAGAACTAATGTCTGCATAGTATATACAACTTCACAATTTATAGGCCAGTAAATAATTGCTAAGAGTTACAGCCCTCATGGGTCTGACTTTAATAGACTCAAGTGCAGACTCTCACTGTCCTGCAAAAATGGCATATCCTATCTTATTTAAACTACTCTTTGTAATGTTTGAGTTGTATCTTGATTTCAGTTTACGTAAATTAAAACAACTTAATTCAAATCCAGAAAAAATTATATTGATTTGCTAACCAACCTGAATTTTTCCCCAAAATATTGCAGTTTTGTCAATATTTGACTGATGTTCACATGACAGCTAGAAGAACATGCATTACACGCATCACCAGTCCTGCTTCCCAGCTGTTCCCTCGCCTCCGTTTCATTAACTGCCAGTTATTTTTGCATATCTTCTTTCATGGTGATAAAACTAAAAAATTTAGACTGTCACTCTTGTCTTTTATTCCTCAAAACTCTCCATTCCTGTAATTTGAGTTCTCAGGCCCTTTGGACAATATCAAGCATCAAGGTCAATGTTGAGCTACTTGACACTGTTCCTCATCCTCACCATACAATCAGTGTTTTAACTCCATACTTGATACCCCATCAACTGCTTACATAGACACTGTATCCCAACCTTATTTCCATTTCATTTCATCTTAGCTGCTTGACAAACCCATCTGCTCCTCCTCAATCCCTAATATTACCTGCTTAGAGGGATTTGTCTTGTGTCTTCAGAATAAAGAAAACCTTCAACACCCGTCTGGTTTTCTCAACTCTTTTCTACTTTCCATTTTCCTCAATCTCCCTACAATAAAATCAGATGCAAACTCTAATATATGAGATGGGTAGGGACGGAAACTTGAGTTTGCATTTTGGTTTTTCCATTATGTCCCAGAGGCTTCAGAATTGCTGGCAGGGACAAGCAATTACTTCTGTGGTCTCTGCAGCAGTTCTTTCTCTGCTACTTAAGGAAACAGTCACAAGCAATACGTAACAGTTGAACCTGTCTGTGTTCCAATAAAATTTTATTTGTCAAAACAGGTTGTCATCAAGACTCAGCTGCTAGTATAGTCTGCAGATCCTTGGTCTAGAAGATAGTACAAGGATAATGATGATATGATTGAAGCAAATAGCTAACACATTTGAGCATTTACCACAAGGTGGGTATTTGCTGAATACAATGGAATGCAACAATGTAATTATATGGTAATAACACTCATTGCTACTTTACAGATTGAAAACCTGAATTTCAAAAAATGAGGTATATTCCCCAATGCCCTGCAAATACAATGTGTCTGAGTGCAGGGCTCTTAAAAATTTAGCCCTCCTTACTGACTTAGAATTTCCTAATTCTGTTTCAATGTTGTTGTTATATCAATCTTAGGCACTTTTGAAGGAATGAGTTTACAGAAAATACTGTCTTCATCCATGCTTTAGTAAATGCTTATCCTAAAATCAGGAATATGAATGCCTTTATGAACATATGGAGTCCTGTGTGGGGACTCGTGCTCAAATTCCAGAACCTTCAGGGATTTTTCTTGCTGACTTTAGCAGATGTTAAATGGAATTATTTTAATGATCTTTAAAGTAAGATAGACCTGTTTGTACATTTGGTTGCACAGGAAAAAGAAGAACACTTAATCCCTGAAGAGATGGAAGTCAATATGTTTTGTTCAGGCTTACGGTCCCTATAATTTGAGAAATGCTTTTGAAATCACTCTGGGACTTATGTGGATAAGATTAAAATTCTCCCTGAGTTTTCCCCCAATAAAACCAGTGATAAAAGAAGTGTTTAGTGACTATAACACTCCCTGACAATGACTGATTAAGAGGTGGTTTCTGACTTGGTTTTTTTCTCAGTTAATGTCAAGAGCAAATAAAGATAATGGTTCCCAGGGCACAGGGCTTACTCTCAGAGTGTAGGATCCAGCCAGCTGAAGCCATATCTGAAGACAGTGCTTCACCACAGTGCGGCAACTCAAGGCTGCTTCATTACCAAACTCAAATTCTCTCATTAAGTTCGGGGTTTTTCTCAACCCCGAGTTGTTGGAAAACAACTCGGAACACAGTGACAAAGAAAAGCAAGGGAAGGAATCATGTCTATAGAAGGTCAGCAGTAACTAATAGGACACATGATGAACTGAGCCTAATTCCTAACCAGAAAACTCAGATTATCTACAAATATAGTAGCTTTACAAATCCATGGGAAAAGCGACTAAATTTGAATCAATTAATTCACTTTAACAAGTGTATTATAATTATGGAAGCTTCCAGATCCTTTCGTTTTCTCTTGTGCTGATGCATGCACTTGTGTTATATCTTGGACTTAACTTACCTGCTCTTCAGCAACAGGATACATCTAGCCAAATTAGATGATTACATACGCTGTCTTTTATGTCAAATAATTACGCTGGTTACTAGCTGAATCTCCTATTAATTGCAAAAGCTTGGGAAACATCATTTGTTATGTTAAAGAGATGAAGTGTCCTTCCAAAAGACTCCTGTGTATAAAGTGGATTAATCCATTGAGTGGACTATGAGAATTTGGAACGTACTTGGAGGGATCAGGTCACTCAAGTCACTAGGGTACTAACCATGACTTTGAAGGATCACTCTCTCTCTTTCTCCCTCTCTCCTCTTCCAAGTAGAGTTAGTTATTTTTCTGTATCTGTGATGCAATAACATGAACAAAAGCAAGTTATAGAAGGAAAAGTGTGTTTTGCCTACAGTTACAGAGGGAGAGTCCATAATATTGGGGGAGCCATGGCAGGAGGCAGCCGAGGCAGAAAACAGAGGTCGCGTCTCCAACACACACAGAATGAACTAGAAGTGAGGTGAAGCTACAATCTCTCACAGCCCACCCACCATGACATACTTCCTCCAGCCAGGCTGCATAATCTAAGAATTCCATCACTTCCTCAAACAGTGCCATCAACAGGAGATCAAATGTTCAAATGCATGAGCCTATGGAAGACCAACCACCACATACATATTTCATGCCATGATTTCTTGCCTTATCCTAATTAGGTCCAGAAACAATTCAGTAGTCAAACATGGAATGAAATCTCAGACACCAGAGTCCCAAATGAATCATTTTTCTCTTTATGTTCTTCATCTATGGTATTTTGTCACAGAGATGAAAAGCTAATACACCACATTTCTTCCCTGATTATTAGTTTCTCTTCTGTAAAACTGGGTTAATCACAGCAACTGTGAAGTGATTAGAACACTACCCAGAATAGACAAAGTAGACAAGCAGGAAATGTTTCTTATATTATCAATGAAATGATAAATTTACATAAAAAGAATCATCATAGATGTCTTCATTCAGTTTTTAATCCTGATCTCTTCTATGCTTCACTGGCCACATGTACCACATAGCCACACAAGATAGAAGTTACACAAATGTTTCCAATATCGTAGGACATTTAAATATCCTGCAACTGAATATCTACTTCTATAACTGTTTGCTTCCTGTCGTTACTTCTCTGAAGTCCTGGTGAGAAACAAGGTCACTGAATCACCTGTGAAATACAGTAGTGGTTTGGTAGCCACATTGGTTCATGTGGTTTTCTCAAGTATTCCATTGAATGTGAGATTTCTCACATCAAATAAATATCCTGGACCCAGATATCGGAATATATCAAAACAGAGATCAAAATAATGATGAAAGTTGGATTAGTCCATCCAATTCAAAATAAGGTCCGTTTGATTTTTTAAAAAGTTGTGATGATCTAATGTGAAACTAGGTCAAAGATTTTTAATGATGATCCAATTAGCTTTGTTTACTTTTAATTTTTCATCAAGGTTTGTTGAAAGATTACTATATGACAAGTAGTGAAAACTGAAAGACATTGCTTTATTATGTACTTAGTGCTTCAAATTTTATATACTATGGCTTGCATAAGTTCTTTTCTGGTCTTGTGTGTTGATGTTCTAAATGCCTCCTATATATAAATGGTCATTTCTTTGGCTAGATTTGGGCCATTTTCAGCTATAATTTTACTGAATATATCTTCCATGCATTTGGCTTGTATTTCTATATCTATGTGCCTAAGTTTGGTCTGTTAATGGTGCAATTGTTATTTTTTAATTGGCAGCTTTACACAATCTACAGTCACAAAAGGATAGGCTCAGTGAGAAACTGTCTACATCAGATAACCCCCTCTTCCTGTCTGTTGGGTATTATCTTGATCACACTAATTCTGGTGGGAAAACCTGCCCATTACGGTTAATGCCAGTCCCTAGGCAAGGAATCCTGAACTGTTCAAGAGTGGAGAAAGTGAGCCAAGTGCAAGGCTGCGTACATTCGTTTCTCTCTGCTCTTTACTGTGAATAAGACTAGCTGTTTTGAGTTCCTGTCACCTTGACCTCCACAGTGATGGACTATGACCTGGAGTTGTGAATTAAAATAAACTCTTCCTTAGGTTGCTTTTGTCATGTTATTTTATCATAGCAACAAAAGCTAAACCAAGACAAATAGTTTCTCATATATCTTGTGTGCTCTATTTCCACTATAAGTTTGTCCTTATTTTCTGACTTGTAATTCATCTATGTTGTTTTCAAACTTTTATATTCTGTTTTCTTCCGGATCTACTCTGTTAGTGAAGCTTCTCTGAAAATTTTTACAGGTTATTTATTTTTATTTGTGTGAGTGCATTGCCTACATGTATGTAAGTGCACCCATGTTGTTCAAAGTACACAGAGGTCAGAAGAGGGCATCAAATCCCCTGGAACTGGAGTTTCATAAGATTGTTAGCTCACATGTGGGTGCCAGGAGTTAAACTTGTGTCCTCTGCCACAGCAGTCAGTGCTCTTAACCACTGAGCTCTCTCTCCAGTCCCCTCTATTGAGTTTTTATTTGATTTATTGAACTTTTCGTTTCCAGAATTTTAATTTGATTTTTCAATATTTTTACCCTATAACTGATTTTTTTCATAGCTTGTATTATATGCATAGCTTGCTCATTTCATTCAGCTATTTATTTGTATTATATTTGAGTTAATTGAAGATTTTATTTGGCATATGCTTTGATTTTGTTAAAGATTCCTTTAACCATTCCCTTGAATGTTTGCCTCTGCTTTACCTAATTAATTTTTACTGAAGTCCATTATTATGAGAGTAGTGATATTCAGAAGAGTGTGCTGCTTTGATTTTGCACATTTCTTATGTTTTTGTATTAGGATTTGTGCATCTGGCACTAGTTTGTTTATATATATATATATATATATATATATATATATATATACATATATACATATATATACATATATATATATTTTAGTTACTCATGGTTTTTCAGTTGAAGTGAGACTAGGCTGTAGTAGGCTTGAAGTGTCATTCATCCCCTCCATCTTGGGTATCACTCATTAATTAAACCCTCAACTCACATTCTCAGAGCACTTGGGCAGGAGCTCCAACTTTGCTCTGAGAGTAGAAAATTAATTGCAGAAACCACCCCAAATAATGGATAGGCACAGTATAAAAGTACAGTATCAGTCTAATTAAAATAATCACCACTTCAACCTCAGAGCATCTGGGAAAATAAAAGAGCAATGGCAGCATAGTATGTACTAGCACATTAGTTACTAAGCTCAGGAATGGAAAAGAGTAAGCTGAGTAAGACTGGGAGTTCATGCAAGAACAGCAGAGCAAGGAAAAGAAATGGAAGGGAGAAGAAGGACTATGGCTAGGGAAAAAGGAGATAAAGATTATCAAAGCCACAGTTTATTATGCTCAGTACATGAAAGGAGAGAGGAAATGTAGTGAGATTACGTGGTGTGGTGGTTGGAATGAGAATTCCCCATATGCTCCAAGTATTTGGACATTTTTTACCAATGGGTGACACTATTTTGGAAAATTTTTAAGTCGTGGCTTTGCTGCAGGAAGCAGGACACTGGGGGCGGGCTCTGAGATTCCTTAAGCCTTGCCAGATCTCCACTCTTTCTCTGCTTCCTGTGTCTGCTTGAAGATGTGATTGCTCTGCTTTCTGTTCCCACCACCTCTGTCTCCATTTCTCCCTCAGCATTATGAATTCTTACCCCTTTTGAATCATAAGCCAAATAAGCTTTCCCTTTTAAAAGTGCCCTTGGTCATGGTGTCTTATCACAACAACAGAACAGTAACTAATGCCATTAAACAACGAAAAGGCAACAGAATAGATATAAAAACAGAATACTCATAAAACCTAATCCAAACAATATAAAAAAAATGTCAAGAATGAAGATTTAATAAAAAGCGATAAAGTCAAATATTATGGCATAGGTCAATATGGTTTCCTTAGAGAGTCAGTCAAAATCATTCCATTCTTTGATTTAATAGAATATAATTCTGTTGTTGATGAAACCTGTTTGACCAGATTTTTCCTTATGCAGCTGAGTTCAAACCCAGACCCAGAGGAATTCACTTGTGAATTCTACTAGATATTTACAGAAAAAAAACTAACACTGTTGTTGCTAAGACTATTCCATAACCTTTAAAGGGAAAGAAGATTAGAAAACGAATTTTAAGAAGCCTGTATTATCCTGACACCAAAACCATACTGACCTGCTTTCATTCATGGTTTCTGTTCTATGACACCATCACAAAAGTGTCAGAGAGGAGAAAGGGTTTGTCTCACAATTCCAGGGAAGTTAAGGTAGCAGGAATTTGAAGTCAAGAGCAGAGAGAGAAAGAATATATTAATAACTCTTCTCAGATCACTATATACTTTTACACAGTCCAGGACCTAAACCCAGGAATGATGCTACCCATTTTCAGGTTGGGTTTTCCCACAACAGTCAGTGTAATCAAGATAATCTCCCACAGAAGTACTCACAGGTTAACCTGATCTAGACGGTTCTTCACTGAGACCCTCTTCCCAGGTGCTTGTAGATTGTACCAAGCTGACAATTAAAACTACCAATGTACACACACACACACACACACACACACACACACACACACACACATACACGGGGGGGGGGATTACAAGCCAGTCTCCCTAATTAACTTAGAAGCAGAAGCTTTGAAATCAAACAAACAATAGTAAAATCCCTGATAACCTGAATTCAACAGATAATAAAAAGATCATCATGATCAAGTTAGTTTCATTCCGAAGATGTAAAGATAGTTCAATGCATGCAAATCAAGAAAAATAATACATCATATAAATAGGCTCAATGACAGAAATATTAGAGTGATATCAACTGTATAAGACCCCTGTTAGAGAACAGGACAAAGAGGATCTGAGTGGTCCACTGGGGATCATTCCTCCATGATTTCTGCTTCTGTTCCTTCTTGAGCTGATTTTTCTCAATGAGAAAATGATCTTTTACCTGGAAGTGCAATATGAAATAAACCCTTTCCTCTCCAACTTGCTTTATCACCACTTCAGAGAAGCAAACTAAGACAGAGACTAAAATCCATTCATTCATATGACAGGAAAGTAAAAGTAAGGCTCTCTGGGAAAATGAAAAACACAGTAGAAGAAGAGAAAAGTGAGTAATATGGTCATAGTACATGTGTGCTTGTATGAAAATGCATTTATGAAACCTATCACTATATACGATAAATATTTGTAAATAAAAGTCATGTAGTAAAGGAAACCACATCGCTGTCTTTACAATACTTAAAATGCAATAAAGAGCATACCCAGGATGTTAACAAAAATAAGACAGGAATGTAGTGACAGCACTCACTTATAGGCAACTTTGTGGGGTTAACAACATGGAGATTCTACCAGACGTCCAGACAATATCTCAGATAAAGCAAAGTTCCCTTTCCCAGGTTGTCCTTGTAGACATGCAAACAGATGGGCAACAGTGTTCACCTTGCCTCATCCTAGATTATTGCTACAGAGAGCGGAGGACAAGCCAAATTGCATTCATTTTCTAGAATTAAATACCTGTTATATTCTTAGGAAACAGACAGAAAGATCCAGAATGTCTCTTAATGCTGAAAAACACAGGCTCTTTCTGCCAGACAGAAAATTATTCATTTGTTGTCAGAAAATAGGATTCTGAAAATTCCAAAGCATGGATGAATCCCAAAGACTGAAAACATTTAACCTCTTTCATAAGACCAATATTCCAAATAAGTGTGTTGAATTCAAAAGGAGATCTTTGCTTCTTAATTAAACCCCCAACTAGAACTGAGAGAGAAGACATGATACTTCAGTGGTTCTAGAAAGGTTTGATTCTAGATCATCAGTGATTTACTTCATTGCGACAACTGAAGCCAACTTCATTTTTAATATACAAGAACAGAATGGAAATAGAAAGGAAAGAGCTGTTGGACTGAAGGTGAGAATTTGGATGATCACCTATGAAGATGATTAATGGTGGATCAAGTGGCATCATGGGTTACTTGCTGAGTATCTCTATAGATAATATGAAGTATTAGATGCAGAAAACTCTGACACATTAATATATGCACAATATATACTGGAATGAATAAACATGGCCTTGAAAATCAGAGTATCTTGGTATATAACGTAGCCAATTAAAAGTTATTTCACCATCTGTAGTGTTCCTGTCCCAGATACAAAATACACAAATTATATTTTGTCCCTCCTACAGTTGTTATAAGATGAAAGATATGCTTGATGATGATGAAGAACAAAATCTCTTCAGTAGAAGGTGAAAGGTCAAGCTGACCTAAATTAAATTTCATTACAACTCTAGAATTAAAATTAAAAGCATAAAATTATCAAGTTATTAAGGAAAATATATATTTCTTATATTTGTTACTTATTTACTAAGTGAAATTCATAATTGAGCCACTAGAGACTCTCTTCTACAAAAGAAGTATTTAAATTTGGAGATTTAATGAGTAAGTACTTGGAACTTTGCATTAAAATTGAGAAAGATAGCAAATATTAGTTAATAAAGACATGTAAAAGTCTAAAGGCTAATAAGAACATGGATTATGGCCATAAGATAAGCACATTTGTCTGTGGTTAGAGTGAGTTGCCACAGTTAAGAGTGATGAAATAGAAAGACTCTTGTCTATTCAGTTGTCTATTTTGTTCAATGTTGTATAAATATATACAGGTGGTAGGTAAAGGTATGTATGTAGAGATAGATGATAAATCATAGATGGACAAAAAGATGTAATGATATATAAAATATATTTATATAAGCTCAACATTAAACAAGAAGAACAAACAAATAACATTTTTCAGACACATGAAGACGGTTGGGGAAAATACTTCTTGAATTTGTCTCACAGTAATTCAAAGTCATTCGAAGTACCAAAGAGGATGTCTTGACTTTTTTATGGATGTCACAGAATACTTAGCAATCAAGAAAATCCATACAAAGTGAAACAATTCAAGACTTGGCAAAAGGAGAAGGAAAGTTGATGTTTTTTTTTTTTTTCAGATTATTGACTGGGCCTAATTTTGGACCACTGAAATCTACGAGAAAAGGCAAGTATTTCCTAAAAGGTTTTAAAATTTAGTGTGCATTAATATAGCCTGAGAAGTATCAGACTGACATATAAATGAAAGCCTCAGACAAATCTTTGTAATATGTCACATGTGAATTAATAATGATGATAGGTTTAGATGACTGATGAGCAGTCAGTGACAACCAGATAAAAGAGCAGTGTTCCTGGCCATGTATTACTGGTACATCTTTGACTAACAGACCGTATCTCTTAACAGATATTACAGAAGTCATCTCAATACTCAGAGTTCAAATTCTAAAAAGATAAGAAATGGAGTAAGAAAGCTAAGGTAGATTCTTGCCTCTTGAGATTTTTGTAACAAGAATGCATGGAGTGACATATTCACAGTCCAGGAAAGGAAAATATGTAATTGAAAATCTCTTTGATGTTAACTAATTAAGAGCACGTCAGTGTTCATTTTCAGTGTTCAGTGTGCTTCAATAAGAGGCTTGAGTACCTCTATTTTTCTTACAATAGGCTACAAACCAAGATATTAATTAAGATTTAAAATTAATTAAGTTTTTACTAAAACAATCATTTTACTAACTTGACAGTATCACAAAATCATAAATAGCTGTAGATATTTTAAGACATATAAAGATACAAACCAGTTCTCTTACTAGAAGCTATGAAGTGCACAGAAGGCATACATCACCATGCAGCAGTTACTGACTGTGTTTACACCATGGTGAGAGCATATCTGATCATCTTGGGTGAAGCGACAATTATTTAGGAAGAAAATGTTCAAAATGGAAAAAAAAAGAATGTTTTCTTAAGTAGCAATGTATTAATAGAATACTTGTAACTAATTACATATATAAAGGAGCATGATAGCAAAATATAAAACGCATAAAATAGTTATGTAAATGTCCTTTAGCAGGATAAATTCACAAGCGAGTGTTAAGTAAGAATGCTCCTGCTAAAAATAAAAGTTATTATTTTATTAAGAACTTTGGTGACATAGAGGCTGAATGAAGTAGGCTATAGGCAGCCAGCCCAAGAGCCTGGGACACACCAGCTTCCAAAAGGCTGAGTGTGTGTGCTGGACCATGTGCAGAACCCTACCACACGAGATAAATACCTTCCTGATCATAGTGTTTCTATATTTATCTCAAAATTCTGAACTCAGAACTTCGCAAGTAAGAAAGGAAATTACTGAAGAATCAACATGATGGTGCAGTGGCTGCAGGCAGCAGAGAATGCTGGTGGCGTCAGTGACTTGGCAAGAGGACTTAAAACATGACTTGGGTAACAGGATGTCTCATCATTTGTTCCCTATGGATATGGAAGATGATGCAAGACCAGCGGACATCAAGAGGGCCAGTCCTCAAGCACCGGGAAGAAAGCACTTGGCCTGGCTGCCCTTGGCCCAGCGGGCAGAGCCTTGCAGTTGACCTGGTGACCTTTGCTCCAGTGCTTGGAACCATGTCCCTGACCGGCAGAACTGCACCCTCAGACTGGCTGCCCACCTTTCATGCCCTTGGGGCAATGGGTGCCAGACACGTAAGCCAATGACCTTGGGCAAGGGGATTAGGCAGTGGGCACAGGACGGAGTGGTTGTGACCACCCCAACGTGCTGTACCCTGGTATTCCTCTCTTACTGGAAGCTGGGCCTTAGAATGGCCGCTATGCAGTGCACCAACGATCCATCTGCTCATGATTATCATCTACCAGTCTGTCAAGACTTGGCTGCACCCTTCGGAAGCAATAGACCCTGAAAAGTCTATAGATTTCAGAAAATAAGCTAGAGCACATTGGCGTAAAGCTGTTGTGTGAAACTGCCACTCAGAAAATCTCAGGTTGGAGACCTGTGAGCTCAGTGCTGCCTGCTGTGACTCTAGCTTTTTCTTTTACATACAGTAAAACCCTGTGGCGAATCGACCTATGAGAAAATGCCTTGAACCACAATGGGGTAACTGTGTGGAGTGATACTCTGAAACAGCCCAAGTGTAACGTGCCTGAATTCAGGCTGGGAATAACTGACTTTGATAAGGAAATCCAAGCATTTCTGATGACTGAGGAAGAGAGAAACCCCTACTCGAGAATCCTAAACAGTGTGTGAGTGAAACAGAAAACAAGTGTGAAGATTCCATCCCAAGAACCCTGGGTGTATTCGGACCAAAAATCATGTACAAAGGGAATGGATCCTTGCTTTAATCCCCCTACGTGTAAGCAGCATAAATCATTAACATTCTATTGACATACGGTAGGAAGAGGGTGTCAGATCCCCTGGAAATAGAGTTAAGGATGGTTGTTGACCCCCATGTGGGTGATGGGAAAGTCTGGTCTTCTACAAGAGCAGACAGAGATTTTCACTGCCGAGTCATCTCTCCAGCCAAGGAATCAATACAAATTTAAAAATAATAAATAAATCTATTTGTTGAAAAGTTCGGTGATAATTTGGTGCTAACCCTTAGGCAATTGTATGAAAACGCTGATATGTGAGAAAGTTATTTACACTGTCAGCTAAACACCTTTATAAAATGTACTACTACTCTGGGGGTCTCTTGGACTACCAGCAAATCATCTGTATTCATGTGAGAGTGGAACTTTTATCTTGGGGGTAATCAATAGCTGTCTAATTGGTCTTAAAACTCACTCAAAAGGAGGTAATTCATGTATAATAATAGAAATGATATAAGAAGAGCCTAGTTCAGTCACTTTTTAGAACAATGTAATTTTTACTATATTATAAATATGTATTTATATACAGACTTCTCATCACTAATCAAAGAAGCTTTTTATTTTTGTTTATTTTGCGACAGTTGGAGACTATTAAAAAGTTCCACAACTGGTAAAAATACAGAGAATAAATTACTATCAGGTGTCCAACCCTAAGTGATACATCTACCAAGAAACTTTTATATCTCTATAACTAAGACTCAGGGAACAACGCCAAAGATGAGGTGGAAGGAATGTAAGGGCTTAAAGGACAAGGCACTTGATGCTTGTTCAGGCATTCTAGAAATGACAGGGAAGCCCACCAATGAAATCTCCCCACTATAGCTTTCTAACAAGGCTTGCAGAATGTGAAAATCAGTTGACTTATCAAGGTAGATGGGAGAAATTTCACAGGGTCCCCACCCCCACCTCAAGATGAAGAGCTACAGACAATTCATGGATACTAAGAGAGGGAAGAATCGGTTTTACTCAGGGACCACTTCCCTGAGAGGCTGTCTAATCCCAAGTGGGTAGTCCTAAACATGGATACCCCTGAATACCACCAAATGGACTCAGTTCATTATCACACACACACACACAGAGATACATATATGTATCTCTGTGTGTGTGTGTGTGTGTGTGTGTGTGTGCGTGTGTGTGTGTGGCTAGAATGATGGCTCCATGGTTAAACCCACCAGCTGTTGTTGGAGAGGACCTTAGTTTGGATTCCAGCACCCACATGGCAACTCACAACCATCTGTAACTCCTGTCCAGGGGATATCTCACCCTCTTCTGACCTCTGCCGGAATTGTATGACATGAGTGCATTTATATGCATACAGAATACACTCATACACATAAAAATTAAAATATACATAATAGATGTGTTTATATGTGTGCATTTAAAAAAATAAGAAGTGTGTAAGATATTGTAAGTGCATGGTGGGACTTGGGAGGAGTTAGAGGGTTCCTGGGATTGGTGGAAATACAATGCTCATGTATGAAATTCTCAAAAATTAAACAAAAATATTAAAAATGTGATTCTGTATGCTTTTGAAAATTTTAATATTGTGACATTTGAAAATTATATTTATTATAAGATAATGTCAATTGTCAATGGATAATTTTGAATAAACCATGTTTCATTAGTTTATATGAATATCTTCAAATAATAAATGTTTTAAATGAATAAATGAGTGAATGAATGAATGAATGTATTCAGAATAATACTTCCATTTATAATACTCACAGAACTCTCAGTTCTAACACTGAGATAGATTGATGTAATCAAATTGATGACAATCAGCTTTCATGCTTATGTGGTTGGCAGTACAGAATGGATGGACTTCATATTTCCAACAAAGAAAATGAAAACACAAAGTCAAAAAGACCTTCCTAAATGCACAGTTAACATGTTACCATTACTGGGACTAAAATACCTATCTCTGTCAACCTAGCTATCACACACATAGGTTCTCCAAAGATGATGAGTCTACTCAGGAATAAGGTAAGGTTTGTGAATGGAAATACCTGTGTTCATATCTTACAAATTCATTTAGAAAGACAAAGAAAGATAAGTGTTTTAAAAATAAAATTAGTTCATATGAGTATCTGACCAGCTATCTGGAAGACTCTGTTTCCTTGTGGTCATCCACCTTCTCTGGCTCTTATAATCTTTCTATCTCCTGTTCCTCAATGATCCTTGAACCTTGGAAGACAGAGGTTTGAAATAAGTGTCCCATTTATTGATCAGCATTCTGTGGCCTTTTGTGGAAAGACGCTATCTTACAGAGATAGGACTCTTGGTAGGACGAATGGATGGGCCTACCCTGAAGGACATTTGGGGACACAAATCAATCAGACTCTCTCTCTCTCTCTCTCTCTCTATATATATATATATATATAAAATATATATATTATATATATATTACATATATATATATAATTTCATATATATGAAGTTAAATTGGGCAAGGGGAAGTTGGGAAAGGTGCAGATAGGGGAGAGTAATCTAAATATCATCAAATTATATTGTATGAAACTCACAAAAATTTAACAAAAAATAAAAATGAATAAAAAATAAAAAAACAAAAGCAAAAAATTAAAATAAATTTAGTACTGAAATGGGATGAAAATGTTGGCTATCGGATGTATCGTAGAAGGTGATATTAATTCACTAAGAGCACAGAATTTTTTTGCATCCAATTAGTTATTTTTTAATGACTGTAGGTCCTTGGAAAAAGTTCTTGTTACAGGCATATATGCATAAGAAACCATCAAAGACTTGCACTAGTTCTTATCATAGGCATGTACACATGAGGACATGTATCCCTTCCTAATTTTCTGACTGAACTATGTTTAGGTCAGCACATGTATCTGCATCTTGAAAATAACAACTTTTATATTCTTAACTTTAAATGTAATTGTTCCCTTGCATTGTGTTCCATAGTTTGTAATGTGCCCATACTTCTTTTGTATTTTTATTTATTTATTTTCATTCTACGTGTATGGCTGGTTTGCTTGCAGGGATGTAAGTTAATCTCTGCTATGCAATACCTGCAGAGGCTAAAGAGGGCATCAGATTCCCTGGAACCCTGGAGCTCTGGACAGCAATTAGCTGCCATGTGGGTTCTGGGAACTGACTTCAGGTCCTCTGGAAGAGCAGCCAGTGCTCCTAACCACTGAGCTATTTCTCCACCCATCCCCCCAAACCTCATTTCTAAATTTGAATTTTTAAGGCAATATATTAAAATCAAGAAAAAATAGCAATTATATGCAAATGACTAAAAATGATAAAATTTAGTTTCTGACCTCCTGGGTAGACACACCAATAGGCTGTGTGAGACTCTTTAAGAATAATGGTATCCTAAAATATTGAAGGGGTGGGACGAGACAGTGATGGGCCCTGAAATACTTGCAAGGGGCTTACATCACATATGTTTCTACACCAAATATTTATTAGCTTCTAAAGCTATTTTTTCAATTAATTGTGCCTTGGTGCTAGCAGGCTATTCCAGTCCTAACAATTTTCAAACATTTAACAGTACTGTGGAAGCAGAGTAAAGCTATCTTCTGAGTGCTCTGGAAGAGAAGATGTGTTGTCAGTCAAGACAGAAACTCAGTGAATTTCCCTAGTGTCCTAAGAGGATGTCCAAGCGAAAGAAAGGGTTATTCGGCAATACCTAAAATAAGTTGCATTCAAGTTTTACTGAATTATTGTGATTAAGACAATAAAAGATACTGAGCAGCATGTTCTCATGTACTTATGTTTTCCAATTTACTTTTCATAAACTACCCTAAGAAAGAAAAACTATGAACATTTTATCTCCTAATTAACAGATGACATTGGGAGAGGACTGTTAATTCACACTAACTCTCAACCCGAGGTTGCTTTACCACCCTCAGAATCATGATGATGATGCTTATCCTTACCTTGGCTTCTTAGCGGTCCATCTGATGATCAACGATCCTGAGGGTGTCCCTGAGCCCAGCATGGAAATGATATCCAGTGCTGTTGTTGCCATGACATTCAGGAAAGTGCAATTTTCCAGATCACCAGTGACATTTTTTCTTCTGGATCTTTATAACATCTCTGGTTCCACTCATATTTTGCCCCCAAATTTAGATTTTTATATTTGATCTTTTTGAAATTATATATAGTGATTCTTTGACATTGAATTCATTGTGCCATTTCTCTGATTTGTAGTATTTTAGGTTCTGTGTTTGGAATTCCTGCACCTGATGAATAAGAAATTCTAGATTTCCTAATGGACATGAACTTCTTTGTTGAGTCCTCAGCTGCTGATGTTCAGATTCAGATCGGCTATCAGGGCAGACCCACTGTCTGAAGAAACAGATAGCAGCTGTCCTGATTGACTATGTCCTGTCAGAAACCTGAGTCTCCTGTTACTCCTTGGAGTCTCCTATTGCCACATGGATAAGTACAATTCTTGCTAACTAGAAAATAGTCTGTCTGCATCTTCCTCAGCAATACTTAAAACTAGACCCCTGTGAGTCTGAATGGGTAAAAACCATCAATCACAGAAGTTGTAATTGTCATGGACATTTTCTGCATGAAATACTAATTTATTTCTATCAGTTATATTTCTGTCCTTTGGAAAACATGCTCAGGGTGTTTTTCAGTAATTCAATTTTATTATTAACCTGAAAAAGCAATGCAAACATGAGAAAAAATAGACAGAGGGGGAAAGAAGATGTCAAGTTTTAACCATCTAATCCACTGTTTCCAGCCTGAAGAAAAGGATTAAATCCCAGGTAACCTCTTATTCAGTAAGACACAACTTAATCAGGTTTACAAATACATCGATGTAATTATCACAGAATCATCAGACACAAAGCTAGTAGGCATGCGAGTCACCACCTGCAGATGGCTGGTGTAATCACATCCCTAGCATTGAAAAAATACATTAAAATATAGTTTCAGAGGTGAAACAACTTTTTACATAGACAGAATACTTTTCTAGGTTTCTACAAAACAAAAAATTAGTGTTTAAATGACAGACATATTCTTAAGTCTGATTCACTCAATATGTTAAAGAAAGCCTGTATAACAAATAAACAGAATCTAATAATGTTAGAGAAAAGTTCAGGTAGTCTTGGCTTAGATATTTTTGTCAGGTAAGTGTAAAATATTGGAATACTGTAAAAATATTTATATGGTAAAGTCATATTCAGTTATGACATATACATATGTTCAAATTACATATCATAGATAGAGTCTTTTTTTCTATTCTTCATTTTCAGATCCAATTTGTTCTCAATATTAGAACTACCTTGTCTCTCTCTCTCTCTCTCTCTCTGTCTCTCTCTCTCTCTGTCTCTCTCTCTCTTTCATCTTCATTACTTATCCACAAATTATTGTCCTATTCAATGTGTTCAACTAAATATTTAACAATTCTAACTTCAAACTTATAATAGTCAATATGGAAGGAACACTCTCAAGTCTGTATTTACTAGCACAGAACTAAGGATCTGTGTTTCTCTCAAAGGAAATGGGAGCTTGTTGAATTTGTCTTATTGCCATTAAAAATGAAAAGGTAAGAATCAACTCAAGTACATACAAATTATTCAGTATATTCAATGTGTAGCATTGCTTTGGATGCCAAGGCAATTAAAATGCATCTACTGAAAGAGGTAGAATGAAGAAATTATTTTTGTGAAAAAGTGTTGTTATTATATTTCCAAATATAAAAATAAGACTGTCTTCAGAAAAGTAAATCCATTTCATGAGTGCAAACACTTCATGCTTAGTTCCATGGCAGACAATATTAATTCATTCTTGCACACTTTACTCCTGAGCCCAGTTAGAGTCCTCACAAAATCTGTCAACATGGGATTCATAGCAGTCACCCCAGGTAACTACTGTCAGCACACAAATTAAGATGTATTTGTCATCCTTACATTGAGAATGGAAGCTTCAAAATCATGAGATTTAATTCTAATAGGTTTTCTTAGTAAGCATAAATACATGTTTTTTAAAATAAACATGAATTTAAGAATCTTACTCCTCAGAATGTTTTCACAGTATAGGCTCTTCTAAAATTTTACAAGTCATTGATTTTAGTCAAAATTTTTGAGTCACCCTCTTCCACTTTCTTTCTCCACTGAAAATATTATTGCTATTGGAGTTATCCCTCCCCTTTTTCTTATGGCTTTCTTTAACTTTCGCTTATAAACTCTTGAGAAAGATGATGACATTTAGGCACCTGGGGGGACCACGTGCTTTCAGAATGCCTTCTGAATAATAATCCATTAAAAATTATGTTAAAAGTCCTTGAGAAGTGTTTTAAAAACTCTCTACAAACTCAGCTGATCAAACTCTTACAAGACTTCTGGTGTCTATGTGTGAGGATACGTGTGCACATTCCTACACTCACGTGCTTATGTTTGCATGCAATAGGGTAGGGTGGGTAAAGGGTATGTCATTTAAAAAATGTTCTTGTGTAACCCTAACATGCTATAGTTCTCATATAACTATGCACTGAGGATTCTCCTGCTTTCTTCTCATTTCTCACAGAAGCTGTTGAACATGAGGGGACTAATCCCTGTGATTTGAACCTTTCCTTTGTACTTACATTTCTGACTAGCCCTGTCTTGCTTACTAATAAATTCTCAGATTTTACACAGTGTCTTTAAACTAACAAGTTTTCTTTCCTTTATTACTCCTATCTTTTAAAAACACATGCTAGATCCATACAAACCCAAGCAGAGAAAAACCCAACATAGAAATGGAGAAATGGGAGCAGGCCCCAATCTTAGTCAAAGAAGTATTGGCAGCTGATTACTGCTAGGTAAGGAAGAGTTGATCTTCTTTGAGTGAGGGATTCTAGGTAGTCTGACCAGACCCCAGTGGATGAACTTGCACTAAGGGACTTCTGGGGACACTAACTTGACTTGATAGGCCTTAATATGAATGACAGAATGCATGAAATCCAGTTGGGGGTACAGATGGAGGAGGAGATATAAAGAATATTAATTTTTTTCTATAAAATACACAAAAATTCAATAAAAATATACAAAAAGTCCACATGCCTTCTACCTCACATAGAACTCTATGCTTAAACATGGGCTGCTATCAAATAATAGTGGAGTTCTCCTTACCTAAGTGGTTCATATTGAGCTTATCTCCACTATTAAATTGAAGACTTGGGTTTTCAAAGGACCCCATCAGAAGATAATAACGTGGAATTCTTTTTCCTCCATGTCTAAGCAAACAATTCTATTTCCAAGCTATTCTTCTTCAGATCATTCCTGGCTTCCTCTAGAACATCATGTAATAGGAGGTTGAAAAATGTAAGAGCCAACAATCTGCATACTAACAAATCCAGTTGATGTGGCAAAATGGGAAGGGAAATGTCACTGGTCCTACTTCAAGATGAAGTGTTACAGGCAAGCAGTGGATGCTGAGGGAGGGAGAATGACTTTTATGCAAGGATGAAGTCCCTTAGATGACATCTGGGCCCAAGTGTGGAGCCCTAAACACAGGTAGTACACATGAACCCCACTAAATAGACTCAGTGCATTTTATCAATATGTGTGTATGCAATAATAAAGGAGAAGAAGAGAAGAAATTGAGCGGGAATAGGGGGACGTGAGAGCAGTTGGAAGGGAACTGGAAGTGATGGAAATAAAACAAATACTATATTGATGAATGAAATTCTCAAAATTAAAGAATACTTTACAAATAATAGAAATAACTATAAAGGCTAGATTTAATGGTACATATGTTTAGTGCTTGCAAAAATAGTTTTTTAAACAAAAATAGGTATGCTTCAGATAAGGCTTGTGCCAATCAGCTACATTCTCAACCCAAAACATACTCCTGTATTCCAACTGACATTGAAATTTAGAAACATCTAGTTTCACGTCCAGTAGTTTAAATACTAAGCCACTTATCCTTTTGATCACAACTTTAGATTCTTTCTTGACATATTCCAATAAATGGTTCACTGACTACATTTAAAAATTATGCTTTGGGGGCTGGAGAGATGGTTAAATGTTTAAGAGCACTGGCTGCTCTTGCAGAGGACCTGGAATCTGTTTCCAGGGCCCACATGTCAGCTAAGAGTCATTTTCTATAACTGTAGTTCCAGAGGATCCATCTCCCCGCTTCCCATCTCTGAGAGCATTTCAGATCACGGATGCACTTACATACGTGCAGGTAAAACATTCATGCAAATAAAAAATAAAATATTTAAAATCATGCTTTGGGTGTTTCTTGAATAACCTTTCTTCTTTGTGCCATTATCTTCTTCAGGGTCATTCAGTTAAAAAAGAAAAAGAAAAAAAAATACAAAGTTAAAATTTCAAGGAGAAAGTGATATCTTTAAATATAAACAATTTATTTTAATTTGACATTTTTACTGAAGATAGATTATGGGAAAGTGTCATCTAAGAGATACTTATTTTTTCATAATCTTTAATGAATTAAAAAGTTTCCTAGAAAAGTATTATTCAATACCCAATAAACAGGGACTATTTATATGATTCAAAACAGATCCACTAAATAGTCTAAACCTATTATTTCCACTGAGTAGACTCTCTAGTGTCAAAGACAAGAAAATATAATTAATTTTTCATGAGAAATCTCAGGTTCTGAGCAGTAACTTAAATATGGATTCCTCTATTATTTTAAGGATCGGATATATAATACAAATATTTGTGGTGGATAAATAATTTAACTCGTCTGGAACTTGGTTATGTGTGTATTTAAGCCCTGGATGATAATCATTCAATTTAGAAGTATATACATAAAGAAAACAGTGAGGAAGGATATGGAAAGGGATTTGCCTAGTAAACAATCCAGGCACTAGGAAAGTGTTGCATAAGGCTTTTACTAAGAGCGTGTTAATTTTAGAACTACTGATTTCTTGCATAATAAGAACTGTCAAATGCAAGTCACCTCACCATCCCCACAATATGAATAGACACTTGTATTACCTTGAATACAGAGAATAGTTATTGCCATTAGAGGAAAAGAGGAAAGGTGACAGGAATGTTCCATTTCTTATTTCGTTTTGGTCACATTTCATTTTAACGTGATTAGGGGCCATTTGACACTTTAATCAGGGTGATATCTCACATGCCTGAATCACTTAGTCTGTGACAGGCGACTGAGTGTTGACATTTGTTTTTCCTCATTGCTCAGTGGATCACTTCTGCTCTAAGCTGGTGACAGGGAGGTTTCAACAGGTGTATAGAGAAGATTAAGTCTCACACATTTTAGTGAGTTCTCCTTGGCCAAAGGCCAGATGACAGATGCATCATTTTTTATAAAATAAATGCACTTCTTATTGATGCTTTTAACTCAGAACTGCCTGTCAATACTGAAGCAAACTTTACTGAAATTTAGGTAGCATGTAAGTCTCACTGCCATTTTGGCCAATGTTAGTTGATAATGCAGCCACTGGGCTGATATTCTTGTATATAATATTACTTTATTCATTATAACGTACCTAGAGAAAAATGTTTTCTTCTCATGTGACAAATAAGGAAACAGACACCCAATGACATTGAATTGATTACCTGAAATCATTTGGCTTACAAGGGTTAAGGATACTTAAACTTTTCATCACGTGGCCTCTTTCACTGAGAAAAATTAAAGCAACGCTCAGATAACCTCCACAGGTGTTTCTCATCATAACTTGTACCCTGTGCCAGCATCTGAAATTTTCCTCAGGTCTGTAAGTATAGAACAAAATATCCATCCATGCCCCTTTGCAAAGCTATTCTGTCCATTTTCATATGAAATTGTACTTCTCCTACACTTAAGAACAGCTCCTCTGAAACTGGTCCTCCCTACAGTATCATTTTTCTCCTTACTGCCTTATTCTCATTGATATGCAAATATTGTAGTAACTTGATTCCCATTCACTTAATTTCTATTGGCTTCCCCCCATTTCATGGTTATCTTATATATCTTATAGAAATTGAGTTTGTAGAAATTGAGTTTGCTGTTTGTCTTTGATTACTGTCTTCCCATTCTCTCTTAAAACTACTTCAACCAGGCTTTGTTGAAACTCCTTTTCATGCTGACCTATGACTTCTGTATTGCTAAATTTTGCAATGTATTTTCAGTCTTGATCTGAATTGACTTAGTAGCAGCATTTTATGATTATTCTACTGACATGCAATATTTTCATACAGTAAATTCCAGAAGAGCCACATCTTTAATTGTTTTGTTCTAATGCTACTTGCCCCCTTCATAGGTCTATATGTTAGTTTTCTCTTTTTCTGAGTCAATCAATGATCCTTTACACTGGATCACTCACCCCTGCAGGGAGCCCATCTATATTTAATCCTAATTAAAATAAAATTATTATAAAATATTCAGTTTTCTCCTGTTTAGAGCGAAATTCTTGGCCACTACCTCAGATCAGCCAATGCCCCACATCCAACTATACTCTATTGCAACTGTTGAATTTCATTTATTAAAAACAATATTACTGTTGATAATAATTGTTTTTGGCTCCAGAGTCTTCATTTTAGGAGTTCATCAGTCAGGGTCTCTTATAGGAACAGAACTGACAAACTATATATACATGTATATATATGAAGACATGGGCAGGAGTCCGTGTTGCTATGAGCTGGATATGGTAGGAGTTGTGGGAAGGGAAGGACAAGGATGAAGAAAAAGAAAATACATTATAAACATATATGGAATTTCCAAAGAATTAATGAAAATATTATTAATGAAACATAAAGAAAAGAATCTCTAAATTAGACCAATGGCCAATGGCTACCTACCAGAGAGTGTTTAGTATTGTGGTAGCTTTTGTAAATAGAAAAAAAAGCCACCACAATGACCACATCAGGGGCCTCTGCTGCCCTTCACACTTTCTCTACCCCTGACAAAGTCTTAATTGGCCTTGAGCACACATAATTTGGCAACTTAAAAGTGCTCCAGTTCTTCTCCACCTAAGACTGAGCAAGACAATTCTTTGATGTATTTGAAAGATTCTAAATATCCTAGCTTGCTTACTTTATTTCCTCTTTTATAACATACTTTATTGCAGGAATTTTCTCCCCTTATTTATACTTTCTTTCCCTCAATAAGCGTTATTTGCCCTACCTTTAAAACATATCCAGAGTGGAACCCCTTTTTATCCCCCAGATATCATAATTGCTATCACAGTAGCTACTAGCTGTATGTAGTCACAGAGCATTTGAAAGATTGTTAGATGTAGGATGATTCAGGCCAGGCCCAGCAGGCTCCTGGCCTGCTGGCCCAAAATGGCTAGAACCGGTATTGAGCATGCACTCCTGGGACCTAACCTGGGGCAGCTCTCAGACCCTAGCAGCCATCCAGGACCAATGGGAGTGATGTGCCAGAAGCATTCAGGACCTACCAGAATGAAGCAGGTCTCCAATGATGACCAGATAAAGACCTCTCCTAAGCCTGGCAAAAGTATAAAAGTCTATTCCCTTTTAAAAATAAAGAGATTTTTGGTTCCACTTTCTCCCGGGGTCTGTGTCGTTGACTCCGCACCCCTTGCCCCCTCCCCCGAGGGACTCGCCAATACCCTCCAACAGTTACATATGTCAAAAGTATAAAATGCATGGTGGATTGAAATACCCAATAGAAACACAATGTAAAGTGCACCGAGTGCTTAAATTAAATGCACTGTTCATAGCAGCTTCATTTAGTTATTTTACTTGTTTATTTAAAATATTTTATAGGCTTTGCTTTCTTTAAGAAGTAACATGATCACATTGGAAGACTCTGGAAAGGGAGTGAGTGGTGAACTCACGTTATAGGAACAGTGGCAAATTTCACATGATCATTTAAGCTCGATCGTACAGTTTTGTCAGCAAACAATATTCAAAGCTTATAGTAGACATAGCATTTCTATTGTACATTCTAACATCTAACTACATGTTTTTGGTTTGAAAATTATATCCGTTTATTTGTTACAGCACTTTCTATTTTTAATTATTTTTTTTTTAACTTCCTAGACTGTGAGTTTTATCTACAGAAGTTCAGTTGGGGCACAGGTGAAGGAATACTGGGGTTGTAGAAGAGTAGTAGAACAATGGAAACCTTCTTGGTGCCTGGTAATGGGAGAGGTCCAACGTCAAGGCCTGGATGCCCAGGATCGCATGTACAGTGAGGAGCGCGGCTGGGCCTCGGGGGAGACTGGCTGTCCATTCCAGACTTACAGGAAGGGACCACAGCTCTAGGTCACAGGAGGGGAGCTTTAACTCATGGTAGGAGTCCAAAGCTTTCTCTCACAAGAGGGAACCTCATCTCCAGATGCACGGGAAGGGGACCGTAGCTCCATTTTAGAGATTATTATCACAATTCTGACACCAGGTTCTCAATTAGGAGGCCAGAGATCCAGCGTGCAGGAGGGGACTACAGCTCCAGCTCATAAGACTGGACTACAGCTACCAGACTGACTGGAGGGGGATAGTTCTACGTTAACAAGAGGGGGGCATGTCTCTAGGCCCAAGGGAGGGTGAACCTCGGCTCCAGTTCACAGGAGGGAATCACAACTCTCACTTAAAGGAGGAGACTACAACACAGGCTCATGCACGGGAACTACAGCTGCAGTTATAGTAAGTGACCGCAGCTCCAGGTTCACAGGATGGGACTATAAATGTAGCTCAAGGGGTGGGGGTGGGGGGAGTTACATCGTTCAATATGTGGTTTGCATGTTTTGGACACAACTGTTCTGTATGCCCTGTACTGGTCCTTGTTTATTTTTAGTGTGTTTTCTAATCAGTAATCTCTACAGACTATTCAAATTGTGGTACTCCTGTGCTCTCACGGACTCCCATCTTACAATAAAAGCCAAGAACTTGCCTGTACTCATGGGACTCTACTGCTTCCTGTACCAGTTCATACTGACATCATTCCCCTTTCTACTTTCTGCCACAGAATAAAACTATATAATACATCAGTGCTTACCCAGCTGTCTACTTATTTGTCATCTATCTTCTTCCTTGAATGTGACCTCCATGTTGGGAGAAATTCATCTTGGTCTAGCATACAGTTGTATTCACTAGTTCAGATTGAATAAATAGAAAGAAATTATTGTGTTCACATGCTATTAGAGGATGATGACTCAAAATGGAAGCACAAACACATTCTTTAAGTTCAAAAGCAGAGATGGAGGGTAGTACAAGGGATTTTTATACTTTGTAACGTTGTAACTAGAAAACACTATTGGAAATCTGTAGATAACGTGATTTGTGATGTTTCTTCTCACATAATCACCACTTTCCCCACATTTGTGCCCTCTAAGAGCTGTGACTCATCCCATACATGCTCTTTCCTTTAGGATATTTCAGAGGATGGAACTATTTCCATATGTTTCAAGGAGAAAAACTAACCATGTCTTCTAGTAACTGCCAACTTTCTTCGAGAAAATTAATTAGGAAACCAAAAATCTCTTCTATGATACTGCCAACCTAGAACTTCATACTTCCTCCTGTTTAGTCAGTACCTTCAAGTGTCTAAAAAAGCAAACCATTATGCTATCTTAATTAGAGGAAAGACACCTTGCATTACAGCGTAATCTGTGCTTCCGTGCCACAGTGTCTTCACTGCCAAGTCACCACTAAGACATCCTTCATCAAATGCCCACCCTCGGTATTTGATGGAATAACTGAGGGAATCAATCAGTAGAAGGGCCTGAGAGAAGAGCATGATTACAGAAAACACGGAGCCAGATAAAAACTATGTCTGTGACATCCCAGATCCCTAAAACCTAGTGACAATGGCCATATTCCTTATTCTTTTTGAGATTCACTCCTGCCTCAAAATAGCTGAAACAATGCAATCATCACAGGACTGCTTGAACTGTAGTAAGTGTAGACTGCCTGCTGTAGTAAAGGATGCACAGCAAGCACTGAGTGAGGGGTAGTGACGCTTCATCTCAGGCTCCAGAGCGACATTGCAGAGGTTTTCCTGTGGTGTCTTTGCTACTGGTGCCTGCCAGGTTTGCCTGTTGTGATGGCTGTGAATGAATGTGGTCTCAACAGTCTTTGTATTTTCTTTTTAGTCTCCAGGGAGGTAATTCATTTCCTCTAAAACACATGGGCAAAGACCTAAATGAGATGTGAAAGATACCTTAGTCCAAATCCATCATTTTACTGATAATGAATGAGTCCCTTGGGAAGAAGAGGTCTTTGGATCAAAAAACATTATTTTCCCAAAGGTCTTTGTGAAGCCTTTTCCAATCTATAGAAGGAAAATGGATGGCCCAGAGACAAAGGTTTTAAACTTAAAAATTACTTAGTTTAAAGTCAAGATTTTAAGGATTCTTGGTTATGCCTGCAGATAAGTAATAAGATGTAACTGTGAAAATAGAATCATTAATCTCACTTTGCCTCATATGTTATTACAGGAAATACCTGCAACATAAACATTATAACTGAAACATAAACTACTACCTTTCACAGAATTTTGAGCCCACAGAGTGATCCATGAGTGAACCAGCTTCTTATTTAGGAGGAGACTGAGATGAGAAGAGAATGTGCTGGAGAAATAGCATATCACAAGCAATTATGAAATACTTATTATTTGAAGTAGAAGAATTTTTTTAAATTCATCTCTACTATTTAAAGGATTCTTGATTGTTTAGTAGTGTGGCTTCTGACTTCCAGAGAAGCACAGCCAAAAGCAGTAGGCTCAATATCTTAACAATATTTTTTAGTGTTATTGGGTTATGGTAAATTCTCTAAGAATTTACTAAGAATAATTTGGCGGTGAGCTGATTTGGAAGTACGGGAGATATCCATTTGGGCTTTGAAAATTGAGAGTCAATAGAAACCTCAACACTTTTTCTTATATCAATGCTTTTGCTTCCTGAAGATAAGTTAGATAAATTATACACGAGGCTTTTCCTCAACATTACACAATTAGACAGACAGGATTTTGTAGTCATAATGGTATTTTAAAATAGAGAGTTTCATATGTTTCCTTATATTTCTTCCTGTCTTCCAAACCTTAAACTTTAAGGGGGAAAAAAGCTGTTAAATATTGCCTCTCACTAGAAGAGCAGCCGTTTGAGAAGACCAAAAATAAGCACTCAACTCCCACATCAGAAAAGATTTTCAGGACCCTCACTAGGTACTTTGGGTCTGCCTCGTTTTCTCAGCCATGTGTCTTTTAAGCAACTGGAGGAGTCACTAGCACAAGTGTTGAGGTGTTTCTGCCAACACAGAAATTTTCTACTAGGTAATCTTTTCTCACATACACCCCAACATATCAGAGAGTTCGTGTGATTGACACTGTGGTCTGCTGGGCCTTCTTTTTCAATCATATTTTTGCCCTTTTCCTTTCATAGTTCTTCTTTATTGGTAAATGTTTTATACTATTAAGTCAGTCACAGGGTTTATGTTCTAGGATTGTTAATTGATGTATCTAGTAATAGCTCCACTCTAGGAGTGGAATGACCTAGAAGAGAAATACCAGATGCACAAACCAAAATTCCTGATTAACATAGAGGGAAAAACACCTAAAAAAGAAATAATACATTTTTAAAATTTGGAAATAGTTGACAGAAGTTTCTAGGATATAGAGGAGCAAAAGTAAATGTTAAATGTACAAAATAAAATGGACAATAGCTAATAGAGTCTCTTAATAGCCTTGCAGACAGAGTAAGGCATCTGACTACTTCTGTCTATTCAAAGCTTACCCTCACATTAAAAAACTCCTTCTGCCACATAGACATATTTACCTAACACAAATGAGCTCTTTGGATGAGGTATACCAGCCCCCAATAAGAATAAGTGAGGAGGGTACTTGGAAAGGCTCATGCATCATGGAAACATGGTTTTCTAAGCATTATGCTCATTGGTATGTATTCTAAATATGCTAATGCATACAATGTCATGTTGATCTAATAATAGATGATATTTTCATTTTGGGGAGAGATGTGGTGTGATACTCCTCTCTCTTGATGGAATCTCTTGGGAGCCAGATGGGTTGTCAAAAAACTTGATATAAAAATCAAAATGTATGCAATTTGGAATATAATATACTGAGGGATTTTCTAAAATTCTATAATCCAGGAGAATCAACTATAGCTGTTGTTGCTGCCAACTCTCTCTTAAGAGCAGAAGTCTATGGACAGATTAACCCCAAATAAGAGTGCCTGAGAAGTTCCAACTATATACACCTCAGTTCATCTTCACTCTGATTTTGGGAAATGTCACCAATATCAAAATACTTTAAAGATCCTACTACTCTTGAATTAAAATTCATTATCTTTCCTACATGGGGTGATAGTTCTTCAAGTCATTATCATTTCTCATGAAAAAGAAGCCTGCTGAAGCATCCGACCAAAATTTGGTGCCTTCAGAAATAAATCCAACATATGACTGTTGTAAAACGATTTGAGAACAGCTGTCCAGGCTCCGAGAATTCTGATAATTGCCTACCATTAAGGATCTCATTTAATCCTCACACCACTGGCATTCAAATGATATTTGTTGTCCCAAAGGAAATGATGAGAAAGTTCTATAAAATCTGAGTTCAAAGTGAGTGAAGCAAAGATTTAAATCTAAGAATGTGAGATTTCAAATTTCTGAGAACGATTAATAAGGCTATTGCAAATATTGATACATTCAATATGTACCCAGAACTAAGCAGTATATACTACAAACTGGGAGGGGGACATGTATGATATTGTGGGTTGAAAGCACACTTCATTTATATGTTTTATTATATTTATTGACTTACATATTGAACTATTCTTGCATCTCTGGTGTAAAGTCAAACTGACTGTGGTAGGTGATCCTTTTGATATGTGTCTATATATGGTTTGTCAGTATTTTGTTGAGTATCTTTGCATTTATGTTCATTAAAGGTATGTGTCTATAGCTTTCCTTCTGTTGTGGTTGTGTCTTTACATGGTTTGGGTATTAGAGTGATACTGGCTTCACAGAAGAGTCTGGGAGTTCTCCCTCTGTTCTGTTTCTTTTTGAATAATTATAGCAGTATTGGTTGTAGATCTCCTTTGAATGTCTGGTAGAATTCTGCTGAGAATCCATTTGGGCCTAGGCATTTTTGGTTGGAAGGTTTTGTATTACTGTTTCGATTTTCTTATTTGTTATGGGTCTATTTAAGACTTTTATCTTTTTTGGTTTAACTTTGGCAGTGTCCATGACTTTAGAAATTCACCCATTTGTTTTAGATTTTTAAATTTAATGGAGCATAGATTTTTAAAGTATTCCATTACAATGTTCTGGATTTTTGGGTGTGTGTTTGTTATTTTGTTCCCCCTTTCATCTCTGATTTTGTTGATTTTGATTTCTTCTTTCTTTCTTTTTGTTAATTGGGCTAAGAGTCTGTCTCTGTTGGTTAACATTTCAAAGAACCAGCTGGAATATTCATTGATTTTCTTATATTGTTTATTTTGTTTTACATCATTAATTTTTACTCTGATTTTTGTTATAACTTCTCATATATTAGGTTTGTGGTTGGTTTATCCTTGCCTTTTCAGAGGCTTGAATTGTATTATTAAGTCATTAACATGTGCTCTTTCAGAATTTTTAATGTAGGCTCCAAGAGATATAAATGCTCTTCTTAGGACTGCTTTTAAAGTATCCTAGAGGTTTCTTTGTTTTGTATTCACATTTCATTTATTTCTGGGAATACTTCTATTTCTTTCTTAATTTCATCTTTCAACCATTCATCATTTAGGAGTATGTTGTTTAATCTCCATGAGTTTGTGCACCTACTAGAGCTTCTTTTGCTTTTTATTATAAGTTTTAATGCACTGTGTTGTAATAGAATGCATGGAATTATTTTAATGTTTTTGTGTTTATTAAGGTTGTTTTTTGTCCCAGAATAAGGCCAATTTTAGAAAAAAATTGCCTTGGCTGCTGGGTAGAAAGTGTACCCTTTGGTGATTGTTTGGAATATTCTCTCATGGTCATATCAATAGATGCAGAAAAAGCCTTTGACAAAATCCAACATGCATACATGTAAAAAGTCCTAGAAGGAATTTGTCTGGAGGGAACATACCTTAATGTAATTAAAACTATATATAACAACACACAGCATCATTCTAAATGGAGAAAAACTAGAAGAACTTCCTTTAAAATCAGGAGCTAGACTGGGATGTCCACTAGCTCCACTTCTTTTCAATACACTTCTTGAAAGTCTTGCAAAAGCAATAAGAAAAGAGGAGCACATTAAAGAGCACTCATTGGAAAACAAGAGGTCAAATTATCACTATGGGAAGATATGCTATTATATGAAAGAGATTTGAAACATTCCACCAGAAAACTGTCAGAAATGATTAATACTTTCAGTAAAGTGGCAGGTTACAAAATCAACCAAGAAAAGTTAGTAGCCTTATTTTATACCATGACAAGCAGTCATAAAAAGTAGTCAAAGAAACCCTCCTATTAGCAGTAACCTCAAAAAAATGCACAAAATATGTAGGAGTAAATCTAACCAAAGTTATTAAAGAGCTCTACAATGACAATTTCAAATCTTTAAAGAAATAGTTAGAGGAAGACACTAGAATATGGAAAGACCTACTGTGCTCATGGATTGCTAGAATCAATAGAGTGAAAATGACAATCTGGCCAAAAGCAATCTAAAGATTCAATGCCCTGTCAATCAAAATACCCATGACATTCTTTACAGAGCTAGAAAAAAATCAGTCTAGATTCACAAGGGAATACCCCCACCAACACACATCCTGTTCTCCTTCTAGCCTTGGGCACAGCTCCTCTCTTGCTCTTAACACCCCAGAGCTCTGGACTACCCTCTTTGCTCAGACCCAGCCGCTATGTCCTGATGCCCCATACTCAGACCAGCTCAATTATTTAGTCTAGTTTGTTAGAACCTCACAGGTTGTTTTAATCCCTAGCTTCCTCCAGCCTTCCGTAGACCAGATATCTACCCTGGCTTCCCCTTCCCACAACCTGCCATGGAGTCCCGTGATCAACCATTTTTACTGGTTAGCCTGATCTGGCCCACTGCCTTTCCACTTCCCTCCTGCTTGAGCAATTACATTCTCTAATGCCCCAAATTATGTTATGCTTCTAGCCTTGCTCACAGGCACACTCTTGCTTTTAGAACTCCCGATCTCTGGAATACCCTTAGTCCAGACCCACCAACGGCGTCCTGTTCACCCTTACTTAGACTGGCTCAAATTTTCAGTCTAGTCTGAATGAGCCTTCACAACCTATCACCACCTCAACTTGCCTTTGCACTCCTGTGACCAGTCTTCTACCCTGAGAGTGCCCACCCACAACTTACCTTGGATTCCGGAGACTATCTTTCTTCCCTGGTAAATCTGATCCTGCTCACTGCATCTCAATTCTACTGCAACAACAATGCCAAACTCTCCTTCCCCACATCCTCTTCTCCTTCTGTCACTGGACAGAGGCACACTTTTACTTTTAGACTCCCAGATCTCTGGGCTTCCCACTTACCTCTGCCTGACTGTGAGCTCTACAGATCACACTGTGCCTATCCACCTACATTGGTACCCTCTGCAGTCTCTACCACTGCTGCACTGCTAGACTTCTGGGCACATTTTTAGGGGCACAGACCTTTGCAGACTGCATGAGAAAGTGTGAATTCAGGTTCTGTATAACTATCTCCACAAATTGTGCTGTGCCTGCTAGCTAGAGGGGCACAGACATTAAGAGAGAGCCTGAGAACATCTGATCTCATCTAATTTGTGGCTCTGAGGGAACTCCTGGGAAGTTGTCCTTGAGTTATCTGGTCCCACCAAAATAAAATCAAAAGAGAGAACATGAAGCCTTGACCAACCAGATTTTCAAATCCAATAAGAAAAGACCAAGTCACATCAAGTGTACAAACAGAATGAGATTTCAACTCAACAAAGGAAGGTTTGAGTCTCTCATGAGAATTACAAACAACAAAATAAATTCACATGACAAGATCACAGTGAAAAAATAATAAGAAAAACCCAAATCATACATTCCCACCAAAGATCACCAAGCCTATAGAGGAGTTCTACAAGAAAAACTCCATTGAGATAATCCAAGACACAGAGTTTAAAGAACAATCATAAACATGATTCAACGAATTTAAGTAACACCCAAACAAATAAATAAATCAAAGAACTGAAAGAAGAGTGTGATAAAGTTCTGACTGAATTCAGAAAGAGATGAAAATATTGAAGAAAACTCAGGCTTAATGAAGAAAGAAGTCAAAAAGTCAATAAGCCAACTTGAAACAACAGGAGAAAGCCTCACCAATAGAATGAATGCTGTGGAAAACAGACTATCAAGAAAGGATGATAAAGCTGAAGATTTGGAGCACTCAAGCAAAGATTAAGAAGTATTTAAAAAACGCAGGAATGAAATATACAGGAAATGTGGGGAGACACGAAAAGTCCGAAGTTATGCATCATAGCATAGAGGAAGGAGAAGAATCTCAGGACAATGGTACTGACCAGATTTTCAACCAAATTCTAGAAGAAAATTTCCTCAAATTAGGGAAAGAAGTACTCGTGTAAATACAAGATGCACATATAACACCAAATAGACAGGACCAGAAAACTCCCCATGACATAAAATAGTAAAAACACGAAGAGCAGGGAGCAAAGATGGAATCCTGAGTTTCAAAAGAAAAACAGTAAGCCTCATATAAAGGAAAACCCATGAGAATTATAATTCACTTTTCAATGCAAACTGTGAAACCCAGAAGAGTGTGGAACAAAGTATTCTTAGTTCTAAATGACCATAGATGCCAACCTAGAATATTTCACCCAGCAAAAATGTCTATTAGGGTTGAAGGGGAAAGAAAAACCTTGCACAACATGAATAGGCTGAAAGAATTCATGTCTAGAAAACCAGTCGTTCAGAGAATACTTGAAGCAATACAAAGAGCTGAAGAAAGGAATGACTATACCAAATGGCAAAACAAAGAAACTAAATGTATAACTGGGGTATCACAAAGTTAGAACAAGAATACAAATAGAAATTAAAATGATGAGAATAAATATAAATCTTTCAATAAAAGCTTTAAATATCAACGGACGGAACTCCCCATTCAAAAGACACAGGCAAGTTGAATGGATGAAGAAACAAAATCCTTCTTTTTGTTGTCTGCAACAAACCCATCTCATCTTCAATGACAATCAATATTAATGTGAAAAGATGGAAAAAATAGTCCAAGCAAATGGCACTAAGAGAGAAGCAGGAATTGTCATTCTAATATCTGACAAAATGGAATTCAAACTAAAATTAATCAAAAGAGATAAAGAAGGTCACCACTCTGATTAAAAAAGCAATTAACCAAGAAGAGATTTCAATCATGAACATATATGCACCAAACTCTGGTGCGCCCAACTTTATACAATCAGTACTACAGCACTTGAAGACGCAGATTAATCCAAATTTATTAATAGTAGGGAACTTCAATACCACACAGTCTCCATTGGACAGGTTAACTGAGTGGAGACTAAACAGAGAGACATTCAACATCATTCTAAGTGAAGAAAAGCTGGAAGCATTCCCATTAACATCAGGAAATAGTCAAGGAGTGTGATTCTTTTTAAAATAGTGCTTGAAACTCTTGCTAGAGCAACCAAAAAAGAGAATCAAGTTAAAGTAATATTCTTTGAAAACAAAGAGGTCAAATTATCCCTTTTTGAAGGTGACATGATATTATACTAAAGGGAAGTCAAAATTTCCAGCAGAAAACTCATAGAAGTGACTACTGCTTTCAATAAAGTGGCAGGTACAAAAATCAGTAGCCTTCTCATACACAAAACCAAATGTTTGGAGAAAGGGTATTAGAAAACCCTCAAAAAATATCTTGAGCTAAAACTGACCAAAGACATTAAAGATTCTAGTTGGGGTCCTTGTGGGGAGTGTCAGTGGGGCAGGGGGTGTAGAGATGATTGTTTCATTGAGATACTCTGTATAAATTAAACAGCAATTCAATAAAAATTAAAAGTCACATGGAATCACAAAAGACTAATGCTTTGTCAAAAAGAGCAATGCTGGAGGGACCACCATATCAGATCTCAGATTATATTGTAGAGCTATAATCATAAAAACAGATTGATACTGGCACAAAAATAGACATGTAGATCAAAAGAACATAATACAGAACTCAAACATGAATGCATGCAATTTTAGTCACCTGATATTGACAAAGGATCCAAGGTTTCTCTCCAAAGGTTCACCTTGTACAAAAGGCAACTCCAAATTTCCAAAGACCCCAATAAAAAACCTGAAATTCTAAAACTTCCAGAAGAAATAATAGGCAGGACCCTCTAAGACACAGGAACAGGAAAGGTCTTTCTAAATCAGACATCAGATGTTAAAGTAGTAAGATCAAAAATCAATGAGTAGGAACTCATAAAGATACAAAACTTCTGTACAGCAAGAGAAACAACGAAGGAAGGGAAGTGGAAACCTATTGAGTGGGAGAAAATCTTTACCAGCTACATATCTGACAGAGGAGTAATATCCAGAATATGCAAATCACTGAATAAACAAAGAAACAAGAAAATAAATGACCCAGTAAAAAGATGGACCTGAACAGAGAGCTCTCAAATGAAGACATAAAAATGGCTAAAAAGAAAAAACTTAAACAATGCTCAACATCCTTAGTAATTAGAGAAATGCAGATAAAACACACTTTAAAATTCCATTTTACTCCAGTCAGACTGGCTAAGATCAAGAGAATGAAAGACATCACATGTTGTAAGGATGTAGAGAAAGGGGAATGCTCACTCACTGCTGCTGAGAATACAAACTGATGAAAACACTATAGAAAGCAATTTGGAGAACTCTCAAAGAAGTAAAAATGAATCTATCATATGATCCAGTTTTACCACTCCTTGGAATGTACTCAAAGAACTCATCCTTTGAGATACCTGTACTTCCATGTTTGCTGCTGCTCTTTTCACAATAGCTAAGAAATGGAAACAACCTAATGTCCTTCAAGTGAAGAAGGATAGGGAAAATGTGATACTTTTACATAATGTAGATGCACTCAGCCATAAGAAAAGATGGAATTTGCAGGTAAATGGATGGAACTAGAGAGTGTTACACTAAGTGAAATAACACAGAGGTAGAAAAGCAAGCAACTTACGTTCTTAGTTCACTGACTGTATCACCGGTCGCTTATATTTGAGTATGTATCCTGATGTAACACCAGGAGCCAGGAAAATAGAAAGGATACACAGAGGTAAAGGAAGTGAAAGTACCTGAAGTGGGAGGGGATATGGAAGAGATGTTAACACAGGGGGACACTGGAAAAGTGGGAGTGTTTCTCTGGGAGGGCAGGAAGGCAGGAAATGCATGCAGCCATGGTGGGAGAGAAGGGAACTCAGGAGAGGAGGATGGTGGGGACATTTAGACTGGGGAGGGAGGAGCAAGATCAGAGGGAGGAAGACGGAATAGAGATAAATGCATCTTGGGTGGTAGGGAAGCCAGAGGAAAATGTGTTGCCTCTGAAACCCCCTGAGAAATGCACATACGATGTCTGAACCCTTCCATATATGTATGCCCAGGGGCTGTATGGCAAGGAACACAATGTCAGACAGGAGAGACCATCCTTTGAGGGGTTGGTGAGAGGGGTCCAAGAGACTCCCAAAATAACACAGGATATTGCCAGAGTTCTTTGTTACCTCCCCCAACTCAAAGATAACCCCCCACTGCTGAAAATAGGGCATACTTTGGATACAGTACTTGGGGCAATGGAGCAAGAACTGACCTGTAAATCCTCTGCTTGAAGTCTAGCACTCATAGTGCTGGATGATAGTATGTAAACTGCTAAGAGAGAAAAATCAATCAATGGTCCAAGCCAGCCCTAAAGTCTAATAACCATAATGACTGGTGCAGTAAACTACCTCTATTTGTACATTAATGACACTGTTACCTGGGGGATAATTAACAGCTCTCTAATTGAACTTAAAGCCCTCTCGATGGGAGTGAACTTGTGGGTGGCACCATAACCAGACAAATGCACACAAATGAGAGGTCATAGATCCTAGAGAAAACTCAAACTCTGTCATATCTCTAGACAAATGAAATTTCTTACCATACACTAAATATGGATCCTAACATTCAGACACAAGTATGAGTACACCACATGTCAAAGCAGCTTCTTTTTGCAACAGATGGAGGCTACTGCAGAATCCCACAACTGATCAGAAATAGATAATATAAATCTGAGAGATGCCGAGTCCTAGGTGACTCACTACAGTTGAACCTCCACACCTAAGGCTCGTGGAACATGGCAGAAGGAGGGTTGGGAGAAAAGTGAAGCATCCTTCATCTCTCACCAGTGAAGCTTCAGTGTACAACAGAATATGATGCACACAGAATGTTACATGCAACTATGTTTTAAAGAATAAGAGACTGGATGAGACTCCTTTATTAAATCTCTCAGCGCAGGGACCATCGCAGAAGAAAGAGAAGAAAGACTGTAAGAGCCCGGGCTGGTTTGTTAACACAGGGAAGCAGAGGCTTTCAGGACACTGGAAGCTTGCACATGTTATCGGACATGTGCATAAGCACAATAAAATTTTTGAAATAGATAGAAAGATGATAGATAGATGATAGATAAGAAGCGTTCAGCCTTATCTTCACCCTTATAGTCTAGCATTACTAAAAAATTAGCATATCTGGTAATACTGTCAAACAGTAAGCATGGATAAATAAATTTTTCTTCAGTTTTTATTATAGAATTTTCTTTATTAGTTCAGCGAGATACTTAATTTCTGAGAGCCCAACCCCTTTCTGAGACAGAGTCTCAAGTCACCCAGTCTGGCCTCCCTCCACATTGTCTATGCAACTGAGGAAGACTTTGAATTTCTGATCCTCATAGGTACAATTGCCTGGGTTTGCTGGTTTCTACCACCTTGCCCAGTCTATGGAGTTCTAGGGATTGATCCCCAGGCTTTGGGAATGCTAAGCAAGTACTCTACAAACTGAGCCATATCTTGAGCCCTAGGAAATTCATTCTCTTATTAATCTCACTGAGACATTGTGGAGGTTAAAACATTACAATATTTTTAAATATGCTGTTTTATCTTAAAGAAATTACTGGCAATTGTAATTTTCTTCCTTGGCTTTAGCCGTGATCATGTCATACTCATGTGACTACAGATTTCTTGCTAAACATTGCTTAACTGCTGTCACCATATTCATTCACTCATATATGGCATGTGATTAATTTAGTATTTGAAAGTTCTGTTTGAATTTCTGAATAACGGCGACATTTTTCTTTCTCCTCCACAACAACACAAGACAAGGCAGCAACCATAATACATCTGCAGCACATTTTCTAATCTGATTCTTTATATTTAATTTTTTCCCATGGTCCTTTGTATCAAATGGTTCTATGAATCAAATGACATGGAACAGCACTATCCTTCATTTAGCCAATTATCATTATCTCTATTTAAATAAACTCTAAAATAGAGACAAAATATACTGTTCTTAGACTCAAAGATAAGTAGAGATAAATCTCCCTCCTCCTCCTTCTCGTCCTCCTCCTCCTCCTCTTCCTCTTCTTCTTCTTTTACCTCTTTTTCTCCTCCTCCTCCTCCTCTTCCTCTTCTTCTTCTTTCACCTCTTTTTCTGTATTCTTTTCATCCTCATCTTTCTCTCCCTCCTTTGTATCTTCTTTTATTTCTTTTTTCACCTCTTTCTTTTCTTCTCCCTCCTCCCAAAGTGCTCCTTTTCCATTCCATTCTTCTACTGAAGCATTTAACTTTTAATTGTTATTTTTAAATGTATGCACACACTGATCACTGTAAGGTTCAGGGTTCGAGAGACGCAGCAGACAGAAGGGACCAGACTCTGCTGGCAGCTAACAGGACCCGGCTTTATTGAGAGAAGACCAGATGGGACTAGCTCCTCCGCACCCACGAGTGGAGAAACGCTAGCCCCTCTTGGGGGCTAGCCTCCCCGAAGAGATGGGGGAGGCTAGTCCCCTCACCCCCATCTTGGGGCTGGGGCTCCGGGGAACCAGGCTGGCGTGATCAGCCCAAGTCTGAGTCTCAAAAGCCCAGTGCAGCGCCCGCAGCAGCAGCACAGCCAGTACCAGTAACACAGCACAGCACCTTGTCCAAGTCCTCAAAGCATTTTTTAAAAACCTTTAGCCACCTCCTGGCTTTTAGGGGAGGGGGGTTGCCATGACATCTGATTGATGTTTCAGGCAAGCTTCTCTCCAGGAAGTAGTCCTTTTCCAGAGCTGTTCGTGAATTCCTTGCTTATCTGCCAAGGAATTTGGGATCTGGAGCAGTTTGTAAGGCTTAGATAAGCTCTGGCTCCAGGTTTCTTCCAGAGTCTGAAACTGTTGAGGGGTTTCATTCACACCTTACAATCACTAGATACATTAATTCTTCAACAGGCTGCTGCATACATGTATTCCATTTTGGCATATATTTATCTTTATTGTTGTAGTGCTATATAAAGGGTTTAAGCTTCTGTGAAACGAAGTCGATATTTTTTCATTGCAGTTACTATGTTTGTTGAAATATTTAGGACATCCTTCTTTATCTCAAATATATCAAATAATTGCCTAATTTTTTCTCTTATCCATCTGAAAAACTCAAAGCAAAATAAGCCCCCAACAGAAATAAAATTATTGGGGCTGGAGTGATGGCTCAGTGGTTAAGAGCACTGGCTGCTGTTGCAGAGGACTGGGATTCGATTCTCAGCACCTACATGGTGGCTAGCAGCTGTCTGTAACTGCAAAGCCAGCAGAAATTTTTTCCCTCTTCTGATTTCTGTGGGCATTGCATGACATGGGTTCACACATGAAGACAATACACTAACACACATAAGATAAAAATAGTAAATAAAATATTTTAAAAAGAAATTAGGTGGTTAGGCTGTGAATAATTTCTAACGTTCATCCTCTGATTTTCAAGATTATGAACATAAAGATTCTTCTTATTGTAAGGTTCTGGGTTCAAGAGATGCAGCAGACAGGAGAGACCAGAGACTCTGCTGGGAGCTAACAGGTCCCAGTCGATTAAGAGAAGACCAGCTGGGACTAGCTTCTCTGCACTCAGGAGTGGAGAAATGCTATCCCCACTGGGGGCTAGCCTCCCCAAAGAGATGCGGGAGATCAGCCCCCTCATCTTGGGAGCAGGGCTCCAGGGAACCAGGCTGGCATGCCTGGCTCCAGGTCCAGATGGAGGAGCTCCCTCAGGGAGAGTGCAAGAGGCTACTCCCCAGGAGAGCGAGCTCAGTTCCCCCAGTGCAAAAGCCTCAAGGCCTTAAAAGCCCTCAGCCCCAGTCCTGGCTTTTATGGGAGGGAGTTTGGAATTGCCATGACATTTAATTGGTGTTTAAGGTAAGATTCTGGCCAGGAAGTAGTCCTTTATTACAGCTGTTTGTGAATCCTGGGTTGGGGGTGTTATCTATTCAGTTCTTTTCTCAGATCTCTCAGATCTCAGTGGCCCTTGAAAGTCTGGGTTGGAACTGTTGGGGGAGGGATTGGAGGTTCCAGGTACACTTATCACTTTAAGTATATCTATTTACTCACTCTTGGGACTGATTAGAAGTAGTCTCCCTTCACTCTTTGTATAAGAAAATAATTCAGAGATCACTGGAACCAAAACCAGGATAGTGTGGATTTTGCATCTTTGTTTGTTTGTTTTCTTCCTTTAGTTTCCTTAGCTTTGCTTCCTCTGTCTCAGTCACACCTCCTGGTCAAAAAGTTCCCTGCCCAACACTGGGTGTGGATAGATAGTCATGAATGCAATACTCCTGTGGTGACTTCTACAGAGGTAGGTTTTCTTTTACTAGAGTTCTGTCACTGGTAAGGTCATGAGTCTGAGACAAGTAAGTTGGGGAAGATAAAGCCTTGCTAAAATCTATATAACGTCACCCAGTGTTAATAAGTTGTTTAAGACTTTATCGAAAGCCTTCCTTCTGAAGTTCAATTTCCTGAAAATTAGCAAAGATTTTGGGACACGGGGCTATCTGAGCCCCAGTTAGCATCTGTTGGAATTCCTCTTGCTGCCCTGGCTGTTTTGATCAAAGTGAATGTTGCCCAGACTGCCAGACAGATTGCAATTGTACCTGCATCAGCCACTCTGAACATTTCATAGATACTTTGAGTGAACTACAGAATTGTAGTCGGTAGCTTCAGCTCTTGAAGGTACAGTCTCAGGTAGGACTGTTTTACACAGTTTCTACCAGACTATTTGTATCATATGCTTGGCAAATGCTAGATGATCCCTCAGCTGTTTCCATCTTAGGTTGTGTGGTGGTGGAGTGGGAATACTTCCCTCTTTGGCCCAGTAGACAGACTGCTGTTGACTGATGCAAACACAAACCTTCATTTGCATGTGAGGTTTACTGTGATTGCTCCAAACATCCATTCTCTGACTAAGTTACAGTACTACTCATGGTCTAATAAGGACCTATCCAGGAGACACCCTTCTATGCTCTCTCAACTAGTGAATTGCTTGTTTGTTTGTTTTTTGTTTTGTTGCCAAATTTCAGGAATCAGGGCTGAGCTGGTAACAAGAAAGAAACAGCACAGGGAACACAGCGGCGCTAATTGCAGAGTCCACAAAGCAGCAGCAGTCTGAGGCTGCCAGGTGACTGGCCGCTGGACAGCCAAACAAGAGTCAGCTAAATAGTTTGAGGGGACACCTCTGGAAAGAAGAAGAAAGTAACAGAAGTGGGTGGATGGCAAGTGATGGCGTCAAAGGAGGCTGAAAAGGGACAGGAAGTGGTAAGGATTCCAAAAAGTGCAGCTGCAAGGACAGGTCACTGGTGGAGTTGAGAGGGTTCTTCAGTCTTTAGGGCTGTGGGTCTCAGAGAAACCAGGCTGGGAACTAAAACTCTGGCAACTTTGAGGAGTTAAGGTGTCCCAATATCTAAGACTACTTTGAACCTGCAATGGCAGACACTACCAAAGCTTGTGATGTAGAGAAATCAAGATACCGCTGAACTTGGAGCGCCTCTCTGCCTGCTAGCTTTTGTGGTTCCACAAGGTGCCATGCATGCTCGGGTAGACAGATAAAAGACATCAGTGGTCTTACCCAGCTGGGAATCATACAAACATGAGAACAACCTGACTGGCAAATGTGTCCACTGTAAATCAGTGGCACAACAGTGATAGATAACAGACCACTCTCTGGTCGGATTTAAGACCCACTCCAACGTACAGAATCCATGTCTGGTACTCTGAACTTGTCAAAAACATATCATGGGAGAGGCCATAGTCCTTGGGGAAGAACTGAATACTGTTGTTTAGCTAAATTGACATAGCATGCAACCACTTTTAAACATTTACGTTTATAATCATAGACAAATGCTACTCTCGGCTGTGCTCAGAGCAGGCCTCTTTTCAGAGCATAGCGGTGAATGCAGAAACTCTTGGAGGCACAAGGTGCTGGGAAAACTGACAGATGAGTGCTTAGCCTCAAACAAGACATTTATACTATACCTCTAAAGCTAAAGGGACATTTTAGAAGAGGGTGTGGAAAAATGTGAGTGCCAGAAGATAGGGATAAGATCTGGCCGTCTTCTGAACACAGCCACTGCAATCAGGATCTCATAGCAGCTACAGATACCTGCACTGTGTCTACACAAGAATGGGCCCATCAACAATCAGGCATGGACAAGGAGTGGCACAGCGGGCCCAAACCTCACTGCTAAACTGTTTGATGCTGATAGATCCAAGGAGAGGAGGAGTCCTTGCTTTCCCTTGTGTACCCATGGAGGATATCACCAGGCTCCAGTGGATAGTTCCAGTCCAATGTGAATGCAGCTAGTCCTGGTTAAACTAAATGAACTAAAACATAAACCCCAAAAGTCATTAGTCTAGGAAAGGGGTTGAGAAGAAGAGGAGTGTTATTTATAGCAATGGAAAGGAAATAAGAGGTGGGAAGAGGAGCTAGCAATGCATTATATGCATCTATTAAATTGTCAACAAACGTAATGAATAAAATAAACAGAATTTTGGAAAGATTATTATTTCTGTAAGTAAAAATCCCATTTCATCATAGCTAGCATTTGTGGTTTTGCTGTACATTGAACAGAGTAACTATGTGGTCCTGGGAAGTGTCATTCATCTGCTTAATTAGCCCTAAAGAAAGCACTTGTTTCAAATTAGGAGCAACAACATTTCTGAGAAGGACATAATAGCACTAACAGTGGCAACTTGCTTAAGTAATGGAGTCTTTAAAGCTGCTTTTTAATGAGACTGGCTGAACTGTTTTATTCGCTCTGCTTTTGAGACTTCATAAGCATCCAGCTCTTCTACACATCAAGCCAAAGCTATCCATCTTATCATCTTGGAGGAAATGCTGCAGAAATTGCCTGTCTGCTGTTACAACAAAAAATGTGACCATATTAGAATGATTCTAATATAAGACTATTCATATTTTATGTTTTCTTGGAGTTTATACAAATATTGAATTTAGGCTTGTATAAGAGGTGCTGTGAATACTAGTATACAGGCAGACCAGTATTTATTTTTCTTTTTCTCTAAGATAGAGAAGGTGAAAGCTGGAGAATTAGCTGAACAGAGAGTTAGTTAAGCCTATGGAAAGAACATGCTATTTTTTGCTATTAGAATGTTTCAAGCTAATTTGGTTATATCTCCCCCTGAAAATGTACTAGCCTTATTAATTAGTTCAATAGGTGAAATGAAATAGTTTTGCCTTATCCTCTTAGTTTCCATTGTGGTTACTTTGGTTTTCTGAAAATAAGCCCATTTGCTCTAATTACTTTACCCACATTACTTACTCTCATTATCTGTTACCTGGTCCCTCAAACAATTTGTGGGAATACAGAACTTACTCACAAATAATCGCATATGGGCAGTGTATATACCTTGCTTTTTTGTCAACTAACTTTCATCTGTAAAATAAACTCCTATGCCATGCTCTCTGGAGTGCTGTCGATTACAGGTCCAAGATCAATCACCAGATAGAAGAATGAACATATGACCCTGGCAACAACTCAATACCCAAGGTTCTTTACAAAGAATTTGGCACAATGGCAAGTTGAGACATGGAAAAAACATTTGAGGAAATTCCCTGTCTTGGATCGTGAGCTGCAATGGGTTGGGCTTTTTGGTGGCTCTTTTCCACACCTTAGAAGGATATTGCCAGAGAATGAAGCTCAGTAAAGCATTATCCACGGAAAGAAGCAATGATGACTGAAAAGGAACCACGTCCTTCGGATCTGCATACTCATCAAATGCTAAACACAGCTATACTTGAGGTTCCACTGACTCAAGAACCAACTCTCATTTTCCTTTCCTTCCTTTCTTCCTCCTTCCCTCTCTAATTTCCCTTGCTGTTATATTTTTGTTTTTGCTTAAACCAGTAAAGAGTGGGATGTTTTTTCATTCCAAATAGACTTATAGCCATGCTCCATGAAACTTCTATTTTTTATCATCTGTTACAGTTTCTTATTACGCCTCTCTTAAATGGTACTTAATAAAGTTTTCAGGATTAAAGGTAACATGAGATATAAATTAGAACTGACACACTAAGTGGAATGATGCAAAAATCATCTATGAATGTAAAGAAGATAATGGTGTTGGTGATGGTACCAGAGTGTGACCTGGGAGTTCTGGAGAATATTCATAAACAACATACGAAGGCCTTTTCTTTGCAGCACAACTCTTCTTCATATTTTTTTTCACATTTTTCTTGTGTTCTTAATATAACTGCTGACAGAAACAAATACAGCAGTTGAGTTTGTATGCATAAAGCGTCATGAGCCTTGCAGAGAGTTTTCTTTTTATGTACTGGTTTAGAGCATGGGCAGTGTGTCTATTTAGTCAGTTGCTAGCTATGTGGTTTAATGATTGAAAATCAGTCTTCTCTGATGACTAAAGACAGAGTCTTTCCCCAACTCTTGGCACAGCAGAATAGCAAAACCATTGCTTCTTTACTCTTTTTATTAGTTAAAAGATTAAAACAAATAGAACAAATAGCACTGAATATATGGTATCTTTCTTGCAATGACTATATAATCTTCATCAAATATATACCTCAATGTAACCCAGAAAATATTTTAGTAGTTTGGGGTATATAAAAAATAGTGTCATGGAAATGCTACTAAATGCTACTAAAATCGTGCTGTGATTGAAAACACTATAAGAAGTGGGGTTATTTTTAGTTGTTTTTAGTGTCTGCTGAATCTGGGAGTCCAAATGCTATTGTCTTGGATATTTTTGCATCATACAATATGAAAATTAAAAGTTTATTAAATCCAATTGTTTTAGAAACAAACAAATAAGCAAGCAACAAGAACAAAATGAGTTGCCTCATTCTTATAGAACTAGGCACGTGGGCTTTAAAGTCTTGTTACATTCCTTGGTAACAAATAGTATCACGTAATACAATGTGTCAAAGCTGTATTCCAATCTGCAGCATGACTGATAACAGTGCCACACAGGAAAGGTTGCTGCAGAAATTGTTTGTTTGTTTTTCTTTTTCAATACCATGGAAACCTTTTGCCACAATACTAAGTTCTTCCTAAGGGCCTGAATATACAAATATGTACGAATACATGTGAAAATGATAGTGAAAGCTCTATCTTCTGTTTACTAAAGGGAAAAAAGAGCTCAGAGTGAAAGATGAAAGTGAAAGGCTCAACAGGGCACACCCTGCTCAAAGAACAAGAGGCATATTTGAAATCTCCAAATTCCAAGCGCAATGAATGCTGGTACTAGACTTCTAGACTTCACTTAGCTAGTGTTCTGCCGATGAAAAGCCCTGTCCGTCTTTCCCTTTATTTCAGCTTTCAAGTATATTTATGTATATGCTGTTATTACTTGAATAAATGTTTTTATTCCCTGTATCTTGAGCACTCAGATGCTCACAAAGATGTAATTAGGTCTTGCTGGCCTCGCCTTACAAGCCTATTCAGGTGGGATCACGCAGGCTCTTTCAAAATTCTCTTCAATGCAGTTTCCTGGATGTGTTGTCCTTTAGAGAGGACAGTGTAATGCTAGAAATATATGCCATAAGCACCTGCTTTCCCAGGTAGAGCACCATTGTCTGACTTGCAGCAAGTAAAGAAACAGCCTCAAAAAGGGACTTAGTTCACTCCATAGATTTGATCTTTATGTAATGAAATTTGCCTTTCAGTGGCAAATATTACTTTTTTTTTCCTTAAATGGAATACTTTATCTCAGCTTGAAAAAGCCTTTCAGTTCCATCAAGATGTTCTGTAATGATGAAGCAAGTTGCTTTTTTCTTTCCAAAGCAATTGGCTTTGATACACTTTTAGTTTTTTGTATTGTCCTTTAAAAGCCCAAGCTCCTGAATCAATAATACAAGACTGCATTATCTGTCCTGAACAATTACTCACAGAGAGTAGGAACACTTGTAATTTACCACGGCACTTAGGAGTTTGGTTGTTGCCTTTTTACTCAATAGAATGGGAATGAAAGAAGCCACTTATGGATAAGGGGAAGAAGTCCATGCATAAGGTAACATTCTAAACACACCTTATGAACTAGAGGAGCTTCTAGTTTTGAAGTTTTCACAGAAAAACTGCAATATTGCAAGGTGAGGTATATTATTAGAGGAAATATTAGTCCATATGGACAAAGAATAATGTTAAAATAACTATAACATAACTGTGGAGTTATTGTTTATCATAATAAATTTATTGAATATAAGTATTTGCCATCATGCAGGGAACTAGCCTGTGTACTCATTAATCCTCAAAGTCCTAATCAGTGGAGAACACAAATATTTTACTGTCTGAAATTACTGTGGCAAGTGGACCATGGAGAAAGTTTTGGGAATGCAATGGAATTATAATATACTTAAAGTAATTCGAACATAAGATCTGTGAGATAGAGTGTCAGCATGCCTGACAGCAATTTTGTCTCTTGACAGACTTGAAAACAGGCTTCATTCCATAAAGTGATCCCGAGGCACCAATTCAGGGTCTATGTTGAGATGGACTCAGAGGCTCTCCGTGTGCTTGACAGGAGCTGGTAGGGATTTCTAGTATAGCAGTGAGGGAGGAATGCTGTCCCCTGAACCACACTGCCCACTTTTGTCCTGAATGCTTTCTTGAATCTTTCAAAATTAGCAAAAACCCAACACATGCTCAGTACATATTTATTTAATGAATATCTAAATGGACTCAGAACTCTACCCCCTTGTTTTAGTTGACCAGAAATACTGTATAATATCTTTTGAGGACTTCCTTATTCCGTGGAACAGAATGAGCAGAACAGATGTTCTAACACAATAAATCTCCAATTTTGCGATTGCTGGGAAACTCATGCTCTTGAAGGGAAGCGTTTGTTCACATATCATCTTTTTATTGAGGTTTAACAGAACACCCTATTTCAAATATTACTCAGTCTATTCTTTTTAATCTCCTGCCCAGGTTTTCTACAAATGACCTTGTATTAAGTTTATTGATTGTTACTGGTCTCTCTCCCAACTCTCCAGCTGGAAAGCACACTCCACGAGGGTTAGAATCTTTGCTTTCATCACAGAAACTTACCAGGAACTCAATAAGCATTTGTGAACTAAATATCTTTACCTAAGTGGCCTTTTCTGCTCAACTGCTTCATTAGTGTCATGAAGGAGAAAACTGAATTTTACCGTTGCTGCATTTCCTTGGGACTTTCATCAAATTATTAGAAATTTACTGCTTACTGAATATGATGAATTATAGAATAACATAATGTAAAAGTAACAAAATAGTATTTAAATTAATTTTAGGAACAGTTTGTCAAGCTACACATTACTGCCACGGTGACAGAAAATATTTTCTATGACTTGATGTGGACCAGACATCTTTCCAAATGATTTACATATATCGTTTCATTAATTTTCACAAACAATACATAATGCAGCCAATAATCACCCTCATTCTGCAACTGCCGTAAGAGTGACAGTTAATAACTACATTTCCCCCAAGTTCTATGCGTGTAAGTCCCAGAGCCTAGGATGCTCTGAAGCTGTCTACAGAGTGCCAGCATTTGAGTGGAATACAAGATAAATTAGAAACAAAGCGGGAGTTGAAACTACCCGCTCTGCTGAAAAAGACCCTCATTTTAGTTGTACTAGGGACAGGGTGACTCACTTTATTTTCTTCTGCCAGGTTTTTCATAGCTCACATGAAACAGACAACTAAGTTCTGTTTAGTTAAGAGAACTGATCAACAAATGACCTTTGCTAAAGAGAAAAAAAAATAAAAAGTTTTAGTTTTCAAATGAACTTACAGGAAAATACCAGTTCTCGAGCCTAACAACCTGTTGTTGCAGGGAGGCTTGGGCGCAGTTACCAGTAAAACAGCTCTTAGGAAGTGACAAACTGAAGCTCGGGGACAAGTGCTCAGCTCCAAGTGCAGGAAGCCATCCACGGTTTCAGGTTATTCAGCCAGTGTTTCTGAAAGATGGCAGGCATGGTACCCAGGAGGAGGAATCTGGAAAATTCTTTACAGCTGAATAGGTTACAAGTTCATAAAACCCAATGGTCTTCCTGAACCCAGTTGTGAAGTCAAGCTGTTGACATCAGGAAGATATGTATAAATGTATGTCCACTGCAGATATTAAGGAGAGATAAATATGCTACCTATGGAGCACCTACTTCCAAAGAAGGGTATTAAATAGCAAGTTCAATGATTAGAAAATTGTTTATTTTTCTAGCACTCTGGAGCATTTGAGAAAAAATTTCCAGGTAGATTTTAAGCTAATTTCTTGACTTATTGAGTAAAGGTAGTAACTCGGAACCTAGTATAGACTTGAATTTCATGGTGGTTTACAAAAATGAAGTTCCATTTCTTTCTTCACATGACCCATCATGCTTCTCCCTTTCTGATTCATGGAACATCTCATTTTATTCTTATATCTGGCTTAGTTACTTGATTTTAATTTGAAAAAACTGACCTCTATCTAGACCACTTAGAGCCAGATAACACAATTTATAATGAGAAGAGTACACTTGCTTCTACGTTTCATGACATAGATTACCACTCACATATTTTATGCCAAAAAGTGGTTAATGCTTCAGTTGTCTAAAATATTCTTGATTTTCCCAGCAATTCTAAGAGCAGAGGAATTTCCAGGGTAATTAGGGTGCTTTAAGGCAAACCAGAGTAACTGATACTGGAAAGAGTGATGCATAAGAACCGAGCTCTCATAAACATCCAAACTTGCTGAGAAGACATATTAGACAAGAAATGATAATTAGGATAATAGTTAAGAAGTTTGTAGGGCAGTTTGGAAACACAGTGAAAAAGTTTGCTTATTTATTTATTCTCTTGTTTACTGGTCTAAGAAACCAGAGAAGATCTCCTTTCAAAAAACTGAAATACATGTGGTCAATTTCATTCTCCAGTTACCGACATTGTTTAAATAGTTAACATATACTGAGAACTATCCTTTAAACTCAGGAATGATACTGAACACAGAAACTATAATAGCTAAGTTGAGAATCGTCCTGACACATTTGGAAAGAGGGAATATAAATTTGAAATTTTCTTCAGCAGACTAGCCTGTGGCCATGCCTGTGAGGTCTTCTTTTTATTCTTTTCCTTTTTCTTTATCTATTTTTATTTTGTGTGTATGGGCATTTTGCCCTTGTGTGTGCAAGTACACCCATGTTGTGCAGTGCTCACAGAGGACAGAAGAGGGTATTGGATACCCTTGAACTGGAGTTATGGATGATGGTCAGAGGCCATTTGAGTGCTTGGATATGAATCCCTGTCTTCTGAATGAACAGTTGGTGCTCTTAACCCTTGAATCATCTTTTCAGCCCCTGAGATACCTTCCTAATTGCTAATTGAAGTAAGAAGGCTCAGTCCACTGTGGGCAGAGCCATCCCTCGCAATGTGGGCCTTGGCGATAAAGGAAATGTAGCTGAATAAGCCAGGCGACGCAAGCCAGTAAGCAGTGTTTCTCCAAGGTCTCTACTTCAGTTCCTGCCTCTCAAATTTCCCTCAGTGACAAATTGTGATGTGGGAATTGTAAAGAAACTCTTTCCTTGCCTAGCTGTTTTTGGTCACAGAATTTATCACATCAACAAAAAGTAAATGGGGACAACTTCTTACACCCTTCCTTTCTATAAAAGACCTCACAATTCAATTCATGATAAATTTAATAAAAGGAGCCTGGCATGGTGGTGCTCATTTTTAATTCCACCATTGGGGAGGTATAGGCAGGTGGATCTATAGGAGATCAAACATTGCTTTGTCTACACAGCATTTCAGGCCAGCTGGGTCTACAGGGAGATCCTGTCTCAAATAGGCCAAAAAAAAATTTTTTTTTTATAAAAGGCCAAGTGACTTCACTTCAGATAGTAATATTTTTTAAATTAATTAAACAGATAGACTGGTGTTAGAATGGATTCTTGAGTTTTAACTCATATCAACATGACACACAGAAACCAGCCAAATGATGACTTAGGCAAAACTATTTCTGTAAAGGTAAAATATTTGTCAACCTGATGCTCTACTGCATACACCATACTCATGGAGATTCTCCCCCTTGATTTGCATCCCCTCTGTGGGAAATGTGTTTTCTCAAACAGCAGACAGTTGCTTTCCTGAGGAATCTTCTACCTTTTTATCCAAGATCGATTTTCCCCATCTTACCCATGTACGGGTCATTCGTTTGCCTCAATCACACATGCTGTGAACAGCTCACTTCTTCAAACAGAGCTTTCATGTTCAGGCCACGTAAAATACCACCTAGACTCTAAGGAACTTCCATAATAACCCTGTGTTGTCCAATAAAATAGCCCACTAATTATCTGTGGCAATTGATCTTAAAATATAACTCAAAGTTCAACTCTTCAATAACAATATTGTAAACACAGAATATATGGTAGCTATATGTGAATACCATTTGGATCAGCACAGAGAATACCAAAACCACTGTAGAAAGCTTCTGAGACATTGCTACATTAATTTGTTTTAACCTGCAGAAAGCTTTTGTTCATCTGTTTCATTTTCCTCTTTAAAATCTTTGAAAGCAGGTTGCTGACATGGCTCAGTGGCTTTGGAAAATGGCCACCAATCCTGATGGATGACATGATTTTCATTCCCAGAATCTAAATGTAAAAAGAGAATTGACTTGCATATGTTATCTCTCACACACACTAAACAAATAAATGTTAAAAAATTAAGATGTGGATCCTGCTACCATGAGCCCACATAGGCAGCCTATCCCACAGTTTGCCAGCGACCCCAACCTCTGTACCTCCAAGGATTGCATGAAACAAAGTGGTAGAGATGTAATTACAGTCGCCTGAGAAGTGACAAAGATGCCAAGAGATGCCAAGAAGACACACTGGAGGAAAGACAGCATTTTGAACAAATGGTGCTGGCAGAACTCGAATTGTAAAAATGTGTAGAAGAAGGAAATTAAACCCATTATCTATCATCCTCTACAAAAATAAACTCCAAATGAATCAAAGATCTCAATGTAAATCCTGAAAACTGAAACTGTAAGAAGCAAACAGTTGGTATCATACAAGATAAAGGTACTGGAAAAGACTTTCTGAATCTGTTTTATTATTTCAGGAGTTAATATAAAAAATTAATATTTCTGGCCTCATTAAACTAAAATTATTCTATATATCTAAGGGAACAACAACTCTATTGAAGAGAGAGCCCACAGAATAAGCATGAAGCTTCACCAGCTGGCAGAGTATTATTTTCCAGTATATACAAATAATTTTTTTAAATCAAGAAAATAAATTATCCAATTTAAAAAAATGGGCTACCTATCTGAACAAAGGATTCTGAAAAGAAGAAATAAAAATGTCCAAGAAATACCATAAAAAGTATTCAACATCCTTAGCAGTTAGAGAAATCTTAAAACTACTTTAAGATGTTGTCTCACTCCAGTCAGAATGGCTAAAATTAAGAAAAATGATAACAACAAATGCTGATAAGGATGTGGGGAAGAGAGAACCCTCATTCAATGCTGTGGCATTGAAACTGGTGTGGCCACTGTTGAGATCAATGTGGAGAATGCTTTAAAATCTAAAATAGATCTACCACATGGTCCAGCTAAAACACTCCTTCTCAGATACCCAAAGAACTCAATATCCTACGGAGATACCTGTTCAGCCTTGTTTATTACCACTATTTTCACAGTAGTTAGGAAAGAGAAGCAATGTAAGTGTCCTTCAACTGATGATAGATAAAGAAAAGGTAGAACATTTATACTATGGAGTTCTCAGTACTAAAGAAAAATGAAATCAGAAAAGTTTAAAGAAAATGGATGGAACTGGGAACTTTCATATTAGGTGAGGTAAGACAGACTTAGAAAAACAAGTGATGTGTGTTTTCTCTCTTTTGTGGATCCTAGCACCAAATACTTAGGTATATACACGTAGATACTCCTCCCTCTCCAGTTAAAGAGCCCTCATTTTCTTAATATTTTCCTTTGAGCTGTTTCTTCCCCTTTCTCCCTTTGGTTACTTTCCATTTTCCCGGATCCTGTTATTATATACTGGATAGGAGAGAGAGATTAATATAGAGGAAAGATGAGATTTAAAAAAGCATCAAGGATGTTTGAAAAACCTATAGAGAAATAAATTGTTTTATAAGATTGTTAATATGTATACAGGAATCTATTTACTTATTTTTAATTGAGTTACTCCACACAAAGTGATAATGCTTTTCAAAGAGCCATAAATTATCTGGCAAAAACCGTAGTGCTGGGCATGTGAAATCTCTCTTCAAGTTGTTGGCCAGGGAAGTCCAAGATACTCCCCAAACAATAAAATATATTGCTGTTTCTTTTGGTTACCTCTCTGATCTTGAAGGTAAGACTTTCTTTCCACAGATGCCACATACTTTGGACCCAGAACCTGAAAGAATTGATCTGAAACTGATCTGGAAGCCTCCTCCCTGAGGACCAGCACTCTTAATATCATGAGTTACTATGCACACTGCCAAGGGAGAAAAGCAATCAATAGTCCTACCCAGCTGTAAAGCCCGTGAACCACAATGAATGGTCAAGCAAGATATCGCCAATCATGCAACTGGGACTTTTATTTTAGAAGTAACCAACAGCTGCATAATTAGATTAAGGCCCACTCAATATGGAGGAAATTCATGCTTGTCACCATCAACCTTGCCAACTTCCTGTGGGTAGAATGATCAAAGACACTAGAAACGTATTTAACACTGAGATTTTCTAAAACTAAAATAATTTCTCACTGTATCCTAAATACTTAAGCCCACAGATAAGTGTGGTTCTCAGTTCTCATCAAGGGAGCTTATTTTGCTGCAGATGGAGGCAATTACTAAATCCACAGCTGCTCAAAAAGCAGAGAATAAGTGACTTAGGGAGCACATCCCCAACTGGTACATCTGCAGCACAACCCCTACACGAAAGGCTCAGGCAACACAGTGGAAGATGGGGATGGAATAGTATAAGAGCCAGAACACCAAGACACCTTCTGCTATAAAATGTCTCTAGACATGTAAGGGAAGTTGCACCCATGAAATATGGCTGCCTAAACAAGACCTGCATAGTGACAGCACCAGTCAACAAGTCACTGCAGATAGGGAAACTCTCCCAAGGTCCCACCCATTGGTTGAAAAGCTACAGGCAATCAATGGCTGTGCAGGAAGAGAGAATCACTTTTCTAAAGGCATGGGCCAAGTGGTCAGTCATAAACTCATGTATAGAAGAACAATATAGAATGGGCTCAGTAGGCTGAATGCATGTGTGAGTGAGTGTTGCCAATAAAATTGTAGAAGTCATGAACTTGAGAGAAGCACTAAGAAGAACACATGCCACTAATTAGTCACTAATTTGGAGGATTCATTGAAAATATTGCATAACACAAGACAAGGTAGCACAAGACAAGGAATAAACTAGCAAGTTGCCTCCTCCTGTTGTTCATTAGAATTTTTAGTTTGGATTTTTTATTTTTTGTCTTTTTGAGGCAGGGTTTCCCTGTAGCCCCAGCTGGCCTTGAACTGGCTATGTAGATCAGGCTGGCCTTGAGTTCACAGGGCTCTGCCTGCCTCTGCCTCTCGAGAGCTGGAATTAAAGGTGTGCGCCATCATGCCTGGTATTTTGGAATACTTTTATATCAACTAAGTCAAATTTAATAAATATAAATAACTTATTTTTAATTGGAAGCATATACTTTAAAAATGTTTTAATAATTTTGGAACCTCTTTGCACTCTCGGAAGTGTGATTTGTTTCACCTTGGCTAAAGGAATGTTTATTATGAGGCAAGAATGAGGAATTGAGATAGAGATGGCCATATGAAAGTATGGATTATGTAACATAAAGGACTGTGTTCTTATTCTTATTGCAACCAGAAGTTATTGAAGCATATTTGGTGCAGAGGGTTTACTTGATTTTATTTTTTAGTATTTTATTATTTTATTTTATGTGTATAAAATATGTGCATGTGTGTAAATGCATCCATATCAAGCAATGTCTATGGAGACCAGAAGAGGGCACTGGACCCTCTGGAACTGGAATAAGAGATGGTTGTTAAAGCCACCATATGGGTGCTAGGAACCAAACTACGGTCCTCTGCAAGAGCAGTCATTGCTTTTAACCACTAAACCATTTCTTTAGCTCCTGACTTCCCTGATTTCTAAAGTTGAGTTGTAGGAAGCCCAGGCAAAAAGAGAAACTTATTGAGAATACTAGCTTTTCAAAAGTATGATCACAAGATGCATAGTCCTGCACAAAAGAGATAGTGGGTGGACTACTAGAGCCAAAGAAGTAAATGGCAAAACAGTAGGCTTCATCAAGTACACAGGTCTTTATATGACTTGAAAGAACCCTGAGGAATCTTAATCTGAGATGTTGTTACTAGGCTTGCCTTTCAAAGAATTTACTTCGAAAGCAGCAAAAGGAAGATATGTGAACAAATAAACCCATCTTGGTGAGAAGTGAGATGGTCTTTTCCTAAGTAGAAGCAGGTGATCCTAGGTAGTGAAGAGGAAGACTGTGGTAGCTATGGAGACAGCAGGGAGTTAACCACTTAGGAGTCAGAGTGGGAGATAATCACCACATACTTTTACTTGAATGAGTAGAATTTGGTATAACTTACTCATGTGGGGAACTCAGAAGGAATAATTTTGGTAGGAAAGACAAAAGGTTCAGTGAGTGTCAAACTTCAGTTTTGTCACTCAAAACAAATATATTTGAAATGTGTAAGTGATAAACTGAACAAAGATGCTTCATAAGATAAATGAAAGAGAAAGAAAACCTAAAGTTACAGGTGTGCAATTGTTAAAAGAAACTGTAGGAGCTTGAAGTCACCTTCTTCCTGACGTTTTCTCAAAATAACAGGTTTTAGAAATTGAAGAGATCTTAGACGGTCACCGAGAACAAATATATTTCTCAAAGGATTTATGTATTTAGAACAGAGGAAATGATTTTTTAAAACCATGTAGGCAGTAAGTGTCAGGGAAGAATAAAAGGGAGAGAGGAGAGAGGAGAGGAAATAAGGGAGCAGTGAAGAGACAGAGATCTATACAGATGCAGTTGTGTCTTAATCCTATAGCGTACATCTAATCAAGCTACAGCAATAAACTTCATAGCAAAAACAAACAGCTTACTTTAATTGCATGTGATTTCTAAAAGATCACATTGTATCTATGGACTATCAAAGGAAAAGCGTTGATTATGACTAATTACCATCTCTAAAATTCTAGTCATTGTTGTGCTATTAATTTGGTTAATGAAGCATTAATATAGATTGGAAATGTGATACTAGTAAAGTTTTAATTTAAAAAATCAATATCTCATTAACAAATCATTGCTGCATCTATGAACATCATTATATTAATCTCATAGTATAAAAAAACAACATTCCAAATACTTAAATTAGTTTGAGTCACAAATTATATTGATTTTTAGTTTATTTGAAAGAAATATACTTCATACATGTATGAAACATAGAATTGCTCAGGTTCTTTTTCTGTTTAGACTGCAATATCCAAGCATAATTAATTTCATTCCTAAGCTTTGTAATAATGGAGATATCTGAGTCAATTGATAACTATAATTTTGTATCACAAAGAATTAAAAAAATAAGATAACAATAATAAAGTCCCCAAATGGTTGCAGGCATAAAGGACACCCAAAGAATAGCAAATCCCAGGCTAAGAGAAAAGAAAATCACAGCAACTCTTCCAGATTAGATTTGTATTCTTTGTGAATCACAGTGTGAGGACAGCTCTGGCGGGAGCTTCCACTAGGTCAGATCATATTGATCACTGGGCCCCGAGGCTGCTAGGAAGGTCCATAGCTAGAGGCTTACTGACAGATTGTCCATCACTATAACTTTTCAAATGCTTAATAGAGGAGTGTCAGCCTTTGCAACCCAAGGATAAAAGGATTAATAAAACTCTCAAGCTCATATTTCACATGTATTTTTCATCCTAAAATAAAATGAGTCCAAATCCTGCATCCATCAAATTGATTTTTCTGTGTGTTAATGTCAGAATTTACAGATTTTCTTTCAAGGTCTTCACAAGTCCCTAAATGTCATGATAAATAATATACTCAGATTAATTTAAAGAAAGAAGTTAGAGTTTCTTTTTAAGCTCTTACTTGAAAAACAAACCCATAGTTTTTTTTTTTTTCAGGGTTGGAAAAAGTTTTAGAAATAGAAATATTTCCCTCCTAAAAACTGGAGTGGGAAAAGAATCCATTGACTTTGGGGCTATTTGTTATTAGCGCTGAACAGAAGCAATTAGGATGTTTCAAATATTATTATTGGTATTGATTTCATAATTTTTTGAGATTTTTCAATATCTAAAAAGAAATACAAGGGATACATTAATATCAAGAGTATTTTTATACAGTAGCTCCATCTTCTAAGGGCCCTAACAATCTTAGCAGTTTTAAACCTACGGCATTTGCCTAAGCCTTGAGGAGAACTGGTACTTTCACATTTTTTAGAAGTAAAGTTTTCTGTCAAATTAGATGTAGTGGGGTGGTGTGTTGGACGTGGGAGAGTGAGAGCTACTCTCTTCCTGGATGGCCTTGTAAAGAATATGTGAGTTATAGGGCCTTTACTCCTCCTGTTTAAGAACTCAGAGTTTAAATGATGAGCTCAGAGGTGTTTTCTTCCTCAGATGTCCTTAACCTTGTATCTGAGAACGGCCTCTTCTCAGTAAAGGGCTTCGATTCAATTCAAAAAGCTCATGGAAACACTGAAATAATTTTTTCATTGTGATGGTTTTTTCCTGAACTAAAGGGAAACTGTTTATTCAATTGATTATTATAGCTAAGGAAGCTGATACAGAGAATTAAGCGAACAATTTTCAGCCAAACATTTGGATATCATTCTCACTCATCAAAATATAAATTTTCTGAACAATGATGTGATTTATTTGTAGGTCAGTTCTCTTAGCAATAAAAACAAACATAGACTATCCTATTATTTGTGATAGCTAGCAAAATGTACACATATGATATAAAATAAAATGATAAAAATGTCTGTGGATGTTCAATTCATATGCATCGCTCCCCGGCTCCTCCACTCCATCTCCATGGTCCCCTCTTATTCTGTATTCTTCTGTGCCCACCACATAGTTCCCTTTTACCTTTTTATATCTCGTGGCTGTTACCCTCATGTCCCTCCTTCGACGCTTCTCTTTTCCCACCTTGTGCGTCCCTTTCTAGTTCCCTGAATTCTGCCCACATTCACTTCCACTTACCCAGGCTTGGTAGCAGGTGCTTTTATCCACTGAGTCATCTCAATGACCAATCTTAAAAATTAATTTTAGTTTTAAGCATGAGTGTGTTTCTCTGTGTGTGTGTGTGTGCATGTCTGTCTGTCTCTGTGTCTATGTCTGTGTCTGTGTCTATGTGGATATGTGAGCATGAATGCAGGAGACCAAGGGGTTTGGGTGGCATCAAATTTCCCACTGGGTTCCCCAGTCCTCCAAGATTCATCCATCTCTGCTCTTTTGCCTCCCATCTGACTTCCTGTCCCAGTCCCAGCACCTGCATGATCCCCACTATTCCCCAGTAACACCTGCCTTCCTCCCCACCTGAGCCAGCCGACCCCCTCTCCTTGCTCCCCCTCTCCTCCCTGCCAAACACTGCCCCCCTGCAATATGTGTTCTCTACTGCCCCGCCCCCTTTTCAGGTTCCTTCTTTTCCTATTCATGTTTTAAAATAAAGCTTATAGGGACCCAAGTCATGTATTTACCTTGCCAGTGTACCTAAGTAGAAAATATTAGTTTATAGATGATAGTTGTAGAATAAATTGATAAACTAAGGTTTTTGAACAAAGAAGTCAATAAATATCTAACCTTGATCAGATGCAGTCATGAGTCAGTTTGTCTCAAACTATGCTGAGTGCTTTAGGAGTTTTAAAGGGCCACTGATGAGCAGGCTTTGTCGCTTTATGTTGATTTCTTCTCATACAAACTGCTTAGAATTATCTTTGCTTTATGTATTTGTTCTCAAAGGTATATTTTCCCCAAACCTTTAACCTATATGTACTGTGCAGGTAATGAATCTTAAATTCTGTAAACTAATCTCTCCAGGAGGTGCTCTATCTTAAAGTTTTTCATCTCAATTTCTTCATTCATAACACTCATTCTAGGTGTTACACAGATCCATTAAGATCTATAAAAACAAAACAAAAAACTAAGGACTGAAAACAGTGTACATGTGTAGTTCACACAGAGTAATTTCAGCACTGTTGTTACTATTTCAATGATGAGCAGTAAGTATTTAGGAGACATCTGTTAACACTGGAGTTTGAGGCGGCCTTGTTCTCTCCCAGCTGGGGATCTGAATAATGATCACTGAATACTAAATTTACCTTTGAAGTACATTTTGTACTCAAACATTCTGAGGCATTTCTCACACTTCCTAATTATTCCAGACTTGAGACATGGCTTGTTACATTTGAAAGAGCCCCATTCAAGGTCGCCTTAGTTTTAGTGTCTGTTACTTTTCTAATTAGCAGCAAGATTTCTGAACAACTCTTAAAATCCCAGGGTAGACTTCCTTATGCCTTACATAAAAGGATGACAGAGTTGGAGGATGACATGTCACTAGCAAAATTGTGCTGTGATTTCAGCACAGAGAAAGAAGTCAACGGCACGACTACTTAAAATATCAATCCCATCGAGCAGTTCTTGCTGTATCAGCCTGGAGACTTCAACATTTGTTTTGTGCTATTTCTTTCACGGATGAAACTGAAAAAAGAGCAGAACAACTCAGCACTCTTTTCTCCAGCAATGCCTCCTGTTGCTGAAGAAAAGGTTTCTATAGCGGTGTGCCTCCATTTTATCCCTGGTTTAATTCTTATTCATATTCAGTCATCAAACATTTGATAAGGATTCACTGTGTGGAAAGTACAAGACATGGAATTTTTGTAGTCCCATCCCTTAATAGCCCATAGCACCAGGGATTTAAGAAATTCAAGATGACATCAGAATGATGGCAACATTTAAAAAGAAATCTACACGATCATTTCCATGAAAATAATGTGCAAACAGCAATTGTGTAAAAACCGATTCCATTTGCAAGACATCTAGAAAATAGCTTATGTACTTAGAAAAAGTTATACTGTCATATCCATTCAGTGGAAATCTGTATCAGCTACATACAACAGTTCATCTAGGGAGCACTCAGTATAGCACCACCTGAAGAAAACCCTGTATCCTCAGTTTCCCTTTAGAAGAGAATACTGATACATGTGTCAATGTGTGGAATTTCCATCCAGCAGTATCAGAATGTTTCCCGTTGAATTTTCAACACTCAGTTTGTTTTCACTGAACCCTCACCAATTCTTCCATTACAGATAGGGTTTTCTTATGTTAGCATTTCTTTTTTCCTAAAGGAGGTTACGGTCTTGGGTTCTAGTCCTTGTAATTTCTAATTTTCTCAAATGAACATCGAGAATGATCCATAGCAGAATGCAGGTTGTCACAAAACAAGCCTTAACAAACAGAAGATTGAAATGATATTATCAAATATCTTGTCCAACCACAATGGAGTGTAACTAGAGATCAGTGACACAAAGAAACTTGGAAACATGCAACACATGTGGAAATTAAACAACATACCCTTAACCAATTATACCATGAAGAAATCAATCAAGTAATTAGAAAATATATTGATGCAAATGAAAGTTATAGCACAATATATCAAACCTTATCAGATACAAAAAAATCGGAGAAAATAGAAATTATAAAATTAAGAACAAATTAAGCCCAAAGATGCCACATGGGAAGGTATAGAACAAGATAGAAATCAAACAAATAGAGATCTGTAAATTAAAAAAAAATCAACAAGGCCAAGAGCTATTTTTTGACAGAGGTAAACAAAACTGACAAATCATTATAGCAGTTAGTGGAGTAAAGAATCAAGATCAGGAACAAAAACATTGCAGCTAGTGTCACAACAAAAAGATTCTACAAACATAAACACATTCGTTAGCTTAGAATAAATGAACAAATTCTCACCAGAAACATGCAAACTACCAAACTTAGTCGGAAATCAGAATATGAATCTAAATAATTTTATTATTGTTGAACCTGTAATAAAAGCTGAGACACAGAGGCCTTCTTGTTAAATTCTGCTGACATCTAAAGAAGAGACAATGACAACTCGTCTGGAAATCTTCCAAATAAATTAAAGAAGGAGCAATACTTCAAAATTCATCCTACACAGGTGATAACCTTCACACCAATTCCAGGCATAGATCTTACAAGAAAACTATATAGGTCAATATCCTTGATGAAAAAATATACACAAAACCTAGGGTAAATAACACAAAATAAGTAGGATGTTAAAAGGGTTATGAAACATGATGAGGTGGAATACGGATATAGGTCAACACAGGAAAAACAATAGGATGCATCATAGTAATCGCCCAGAGGCTAAAAAATTCATTGAACATCTCAATAGATACAGAGTAAGCATTTGACAAAACTCAGTACCTTTTCTAATGAAAGCACCCAATGATCTGGGAACAAAGATAACATGAGTATAATAAAAGCCAGATATGAGTTGCTCACAACTAATATAAAACTCCATAGCGCAAAATTAAATACTTATAAGATCAGGGATAAGTAAAGGATACCTACTCTTGTTTATATTGAAATCCTAGCTATAGCAGTTAGTTAAGAAAAATAAGCAAGACAGGAAAAAGTGGAATGGCTATATATAAATGCCCTACCACCCAGAAAGATATAAAATTATGCTAATGAATTATGTATTCATACATTCATGTTGAACGATCTGAAAACACCCTAAACATTTGAATCCTCTCTCCTGATTGCAAGACCTTCCAAGGAAATTGAAGTTCAGTTTATCATTGAGCCTCCATGCTCCCTTTCTAAAGATTTTAATTAACTTCAATTACATAAAATAATACCTAGGGATCCTTTTCATCTTGTTTCTACTTATTCTGTCTGGCCTTTTCCTGAACTGCATGCATCTTTAGTTGCTATCTGTAAATCATTTGAAGAAATAATGTGTCAATTGTTTCAATTATTTCTTTGGTTCCTTTCTTTCTTTTTCTTGTACATCCATTACATGTTTGTACTTTTGTAATCCCAGAGTTCATCTTTATCTGGTGTTCTGCTTCTGCATTTTCTTCTTTAAATGCAGATACTTCACCATGCACCCAGTGTTCATCAGAAGCACTCTCCATCTCTTTTGCAATGTTCTCCATCCTTATTGAATTATTGAATTTCCACCTATCTGCTTATATTGCTTGTCTGTTATTGTGCTTGTTACCTTACCCATGAACCAGTAGCTTGTTATTCACAGTGTTTTTAAATTTTTAGTCTGATTATCCAACATCACATCAGGATCAGATTCTGGTTCTAATGTTTTCTGTTTCATTGATCTGCTTTTTCCCCCTCATAATGCAAGGCACTGTGTCAGAAGTCCAGTAATATGCCTTCATCAGTGCAGTAATAAAAAGTATGGAAGAGCAGAAGCAGACAATGGTTCTATCGATAGGTCTTGTTGTAGTGAACCTTTACATCTGGACTGTAATTTTCACATGTGACTCTTGACTTTTCTCTCTTTTTCCTATAGGTGGGACAGGACAGAGAGAATGGGCTGTGATTCAGTTTTCCCTTCTACCATGTGGAAATCTAGAGGTGGCTGGAACTGGAAATTCTCCTTCTCCTGTGACAGTTAGGCTCTTCAGTGTCCTCAGTGGCTTGGGCTCTGGTTAAACTAACTTCTCCTAAGGCTAACCCTTGCTTAGAACAGAATGGTGTGACATGTTTCACAATGATTCCGTCTTGCCTCCCGCTCTCATCCAGAAAGTATTATCCCCCCTCTGGTGTCCACCATAAAAGTGGTAGCACTCCCAAAAGGAGACTCTCAAGTTTAACTTGTTTCCCCTTGAATATTTAACACATAGTTTTGTTTTCACTGAACCCTCACCAATTCTTGCATTACACATAGGTTTTCCTATGTAAGCACTTTTTCTCATAAAGGAGGTTATGGTCTTGGGTTCTAGTCCTTGTAATTTATAATTTTCTCTACTCAATTTAAAGTGGTCTCTCTAATTTGGGAAGAACTGTGCTACTTCTTTTATGTACATAAATGGTCATTAATGTTTAGTTCATTCATCTTTTTATGTCTTATTGGAACAGAGTATGACTTCCAAAGTTCTTATATATTTAATCAGATACCCCAAAACACCCAACATATAATTTTCAAAAATTAAAACAAGCTACATGTCATTTATAAAAACAATTTGTTTATCCTGGCATGCATAACATAAAAAAAATCAAATATGACACAGCCCATTTAAATGATGTTATAAATGTTTATGATCATGGAACAATGTTTATAACATTTAACTAGAAAACAAAGCATAAAATGTATTTATAGATAATCCCAACTTTATTTTTTAGTGTATTAATTTCATAAATGTGTTTATTATCATAAATGGAACTGTAAATGTTCTATAAATGCATTGATACTGGCTTTCTTTGAAAAGTGTACTTTAAAGACTTTTTTCTTTTTTGAATTTTCTTTATTGAGTGCTAAGAACATGAATTGATTTTAAAACTAAACTTGCATATGTGTGGGAAGTAGGCACAGTAATATGTAAATGAACAGCTACATTCTCATGAATAACATGATAATAATAAAAGTCAAGGAAATGGAGGAGGGACAGTGGTACTTTCAAGAAGGGAACATGTTGAAATTTTGCTTTGAATTCTCAATTTGACCCTCATCTCCCATCTCCTTGGGCCTCCAAAGATGCACACCGAGGAGCCCCAAATTTCTGGGTCTTGAATTTCTCAGTCCTCAGGATACTTGTAGCTTTTAGTGTTTGTTGGTTTCTTTTGCATTCATTACTTGATGCTTTGAGTATACTAATTCTTGTTTATTTGTCTTTTTGGCCCTTGAGTTAGTCTAAAATTTCCTTATGGATATGTATTCAAATCTTGTACCATGTATAAAATTTAATTTACAAAATAATATGGTAGAGTAACAAATAAAATTGATCATTTACTGAGGGACCAAACAGAGGCATTGTCCTGTGGGCATATACTAACTCCATGAGTTTTATATGATTGTTCCCATAAAAATACTGATGCTTAGACACATTACATAACTTCCTCAGAGTCGTAAAGACAGTGAGTTGTAGAAGTTGAATGTATAGCACTCACCACATTGGCAAACATTTGACAAATGATATTTAGTGCAGTTTTGCCAGTATCTTCTGTCATGGAGACAATGCAAATTGATTTTATTTGGAATTTATAGACTCCCTACTATGTGGTCAAATCAAGTGGAATACTGGTTGCCCACAGTTCAAGTACTTTCTCACACATGCCACCTTCCTTCCCACAAACAACAGTATCCCAGATGTGCACAGATCTTTCAGCCTTACTCATTCTACAGTAAGGTGTGCTGGAATTAATAGGAACAATTTAAATAATCAACTCCTTAAAAATTTTTCAAAATCATCCATTCCAGTGACACCACACCTGTTGTTCTAACACTCACTGATGCTCAGTAATTTTTTATTCTTTAACCAGACATTGGGTTGTACAGCTTCATGATCATGCCTCAGAGCTCACAGTGTTTGCTTCTTTGGGAAATCTGCCTCTTCTCCCCTCTTTTACCTAAAATGTTTTTACCTAACCTTCAAACCCAGCTCTAACATTGTGTGTGTGTATGTGTGTGTGTGTGTGTGTGTGTGTGTGTGTGTGATGTGTGTGTGTGTGTGATGTGTGTGTGTGTGTGATGTGTGTGTGTTTATGAGAGAGAGTTTGAAGCTCCAATAAGCTGTTTTCTCTACAGTTGTCCTGAATCTCCTAACTTATACCCTCAATTTTACTCTTAGGTTCAATATAGCCATTGTTCCATTTCACTGCAATTACTCTTTTATGTGTATTTATCCTTTACTGGAATGTCAGAGCTTTGAGGGTGAAGGAATGTGGCACTTCCACTTTCCATTTTCACATAGAAAAAATGAGTACTGAGTAGGATGGGAGTATGAAGGTACCAAGACTCTGGTAGAGATAAGTTAGCAATATTAAGCAGAAATTGTTTCTTAGTGATGTGCTCTTCAAGATTCAATGAATGTAAAAGCTGAAATAACTCTGAACTTTAAAACTCTAAAGGGAACCATCTAGTTTTCAACTTCTGTGTTTACACATGGACCACTGGGCAAACATTTGTTAAATTTTTCATGTAAAAATGTGCTATCTTAAATTGACCAGACCCCTCCATTAGTAGAGGTAATTGAATACTAGAGTAAATGAAAATGACACTTGAGCATACCCAACAGGTTTAGGGGCACAGAAATCATTGAACTAGCTGCCAATGGGCATCCAAATAGCTATCAGTTCACCAAGATGTATTTATTAAGAATTTGCGAATTGCTGAGTGTTGTCAAAAGTCTTCTAGGGAAAAAACATTGTGCCGTTGCCTCCCTCGCTGGAGTGACTGTCAGGAGCAATATTGCTCATGTCATTAGTGTCCAGTGAGGGTGCGCTATGAGCTTTCTCTGGGAGGTTTTAAGAAAGTTGTTCTGCAACTGCCAAGGAGCCTTCATTCTTCTTACTGGAGATGCAATGCAGGAGGGAGTGGGAAAGTGCTCAGGGTGCCCCCATGCTCTCTGTGGTAATAACATGAGCCGATCCCGGCATGGGCCATTCAATGGCTGTTTAACATCCCTGGCTCGATTTGCTGGGGAAGCTATAGGAAGATAAACATACCTTTATGAAACACAGAGCTTTCTCTGCTTCATTACCATTAATTCGATGTAAAAATGACGCTTATTTTGTTCAGCATCTTGGCCTTATTCTCTAATGGAGTTTTCTGGAGAAGAATTAGATCAGGAGCTATTATGGAAACCTTTCTTTGCTTTCCCTTAGATGAAGCAAATCAAATACCACTAAATTCAGTTATGATAGATGAAATGTATTCTGAAAAAGTTTTTTTCCTTTAGGGTCAGAGTCATTTCTCTTATCATATATCATTCTTTAAATATCACTATATTGAATAAAAATTTTAAAGGAAACGAACTCATTTTTTATCTACCAAAATGTTGGTTATAGGTTTGCTGTACATTGGCTTCAGGGTGCTGAGATACTTTCCTTCTATTTCTGGTTATTCTTGACTTTTGTCATGAAACACATTGAAATTTATCGATTGCTTTTTCTGATCTATGGAGAAGATCATCTGATTTCTGTCCTCAAGTATGTTTTGTGGTGCATTACATTTATTGATTTGTACATGTAGAAACAACCTTGTATCCCAAGATGAAGCCAAATAGGTTATTATGTATGATCGTAATGTGTCCTATATTTCAGTTTATAAGTACTTTTTAATTTCTTTTGCTTTTATATTCAATAAGGAGACAAGCTTGTAGTATTCTCTTTAAAAATTTTTTATCTTGTTTAGATATAATGATAATACTAGATTGTAAAATGAATTTGGTAGTATTCCCTCTTCTGTTCTGGTAAGCAGTTTGAGAAGTATTGATATTAGGTTTTCTTTAAAAGTTTTTGGTAGATTCGAGATGAAGAGCTATAGTTCATCAATGTATTCTGAGGGATGGAGAATCAGCTTTTTCCAGGGAGTCGATCTTTGAGAGGTTATCTAATTCCAAATGGCAACCGTAAACACAGTTATAGAAAAGCAGTACTAAATGTGTGTGTGTGTGTGTGTGTGTGTGTGTGTGCGTGTGTGTGTGACACTAATGATTCAAGAGGATGATAAGATATTCTGAGGGAACGGGGTCATGGGAGGATTTGGTTGGGGATTGGGAAGTATGCAAATACAATAAATATGGATTAAATTCTCAAAAAAGGAAATTATTTTAAGTTTGATAGAATTCAACAGTAAATCTGTCTGGTCCCATTTTCTTTATGGGGAACTGTTCAACTGCTGCTTCAGTCTCATTACTTGTTAAAGTTACAACAGTTCAAGATATATACACAGACAACTGTGTTCTGAATAGGACCTTCATAACACAGGAAATAATCAAAATAATTGGCCAATTGGATTACACGAAATCAAAAGCTCTGTACATGCACACACCAGGCATTGGTTACACATGCCCTTAATCCCAGAACTCAGGAGGCAGAGGCAGGTGGATCTCTCTGAGATCTAAGTAAGCCGAGTCTACATATTGAGTTCCAGGTGGGTTATAGGAAGCCCTGTCAAAAAATTTTCTGCACAGTAAAATAAACCATTATGAGCATAAAAACTCCTTCAGAATGGGACAAAATCTTTGCGAGTCATACTCCAGACAAAAGGTTGATATCTAGAATATATTTTTAAAACTTCAAAAAAATAAACATAAAACCCTTCCAATCAATAAATAAGGTAACCAGCTGAAAGGATGTTTCATAGAAGAAATATAAATGGCCAATAAATTGTCAATGCAAATGAAAACTACTTTAAAATTGCATTTCACCCTTGTCTAAATGGCTATCATCAAGAAAAAAAAAACAATTAATGCTGGTAAAATATAGAATGAAAAGAACCCTTCATTCATTGCTGTGGAAATGTAGCTGGTACAGCCACTTTTGGATATTAGTATAGAGATGTCTCAAAAAACTAAAAATCAAACTGACTATGATTCAGCTATATCACTACTGGGCATATACTCAAAGAACTCTGAATCTTACTACAAAGCATAACCATGTTTATTGCTGCTCTACTCAGAGCAGCAAGATAATCAGTGCAGAAGTTCTTCAGCAGATGAATTAATAACACAAATGTGGTATACACACACAATGAGGATTTATTCAGTTGTATAACTAGCTATAAAATGATGTATCTGTTAGTCATTATATTGAGTGAAGTCAGTCAGATTCAGAAAGTCAAATGTCACGTTTTCTCTCATGTATGGATCCTAGCTTTCAATTTTTATGTGTGCATTCATGTGAGAGCAAGTATGGGCATAGGTCATGAAACTAGGAGACCATGAGATGATGGAAGAAAGTTTTCAGGAAGACAGGAGAATGCAATAGAATGCACATGACAAGAAAGTGGAGAGAGGTTTACTATAGTCAGAAGGGCACCAGCAGGGCGAGGCTTGGAAGGGGTGGGAAAGAGGTCATATAAAGCAGAGATGCAGGAGAGAGGAACAACCTAATCAAGATATGTACGAAAATCCATAAATAAACCTATTCCTTTATGTGCTAATTAAAAAGAAACAAATAAATGTCAAGAATTTATCTTAGAAGTGAAATATTTTGCCAACAGGCATTGCTAATTACTCAACAAAAGATAAAATGATTTATTCTTAGGCGATTGTAGCACCTCAGAATTTTATGACTACAAGCAAACTTAGTAATAATCTTTTGTTTCATTTCAGAGATGAAAGAAGGCAAATTTGAAGGTTAACTGAACGTTCCACTACCACAGAAAGCAAGACCACTTTGCCTAGAACCTGATTCTGACCTGTGCATGGGTACATGATTAATTAGGTTCTCATTCCAGAGGGGGGCGAAGTGTTTACTGAGTTACTGAAACAATAAAATGATAATATGCATCTGATTTTAACCTGCCAACACAGATAAAATAATTGCATTCCATCATCAGCGTGAGGCTGAATTTCTGAAGGACAACAGCTAACCTCAGATAAAACCCCTCGGCCTTACACTAAGGGTCAAGTTTAGATTGTGGGTATGACACATATATTTTGATGAAACACATCATTTCTTAGATTTGAATCAGTTTGTTATCTACAGAATGCCAAAAGGGCCCTCTCTATTGAATGAAACTGGACAAACCAGTGAGGGAACAATTCCAAATTGGTCAGTCAAAAGGACTGAATATGATATAAAATCGACATAGCCAGAAATTCAAAGAGCAAGCCAGATGGAGCTTATAGTGCTAGAATTCTCCTCTGGGATAGCATTGGTATTATAAAAGAAGCGAAACTGCTCCCAGTGTACTTAGATACCTTTTCAGAGTGCAGGCCTTCATGCATGCCCCTTACCTGCCACCACGCACAAATGTGGGCTACTGTCATACAGACTTTGTTCCTTAGTAGGTCCTCATGTTCATACTTGATCATTTTGGAGTCAACTAGGAAAGTCCAGACTGTCTCACTGTGTGATGCACCCTAAAGCATGATGCGAAGGGATCCACAGACGCATGCCTTGCATAAAGCCTAAATATCTGAGGTGACCAAGAAGTTATCAAAATGCGCTGGGCACTGAGTTTATAACTGTGTCTAAGTACTCAATACATGTAGCTGCCACCATAAACAGAGCCCATCCCGACCTAATCAGGTTAGATCAATTCAAAAGAGAAAGGATACAGAAACCTGTATCTAGACAATCATTTCATTTCTCTTTTTCTAGATATATCATCATCACAGTTACTATATATTTTTGCTTAATGATATCACTTAAAAGTAGATTTTCTGGAAAAAAAAAACATAAATGCAATCCCAAAGTCCTGGTAGAGATAAAAGATTATCTTTGTTGAGAAGTGAAGAAATAATCTCACATATCTTTGCAGATATCTGCTTAAGATCAAAGAGCAAGTGAAAGAACTGAAACGTGGGGAGCAGGTCCTTATCAAATAGGAAGTTGGCCTGACAATCACCAGTTGTCACAAACAAATGCAGTTATTGGGTAAGAAAAATTATCAATTTGAAAACAAATATTCCTGGCTTTAACCATCTCCCATAGTGTGAACTAAAACAGATATAAAGGAACGACATTCTCTCTCCACTTCCATACTTGTCCTTTTGACGGTGAATGAGGAGTTGCTGCAGCGGATCAACAGGAGTGTTCTGAGGAACTCTTCAGAAAGGAAGTCAAGTATTAGTGTGATGGCTCATTACACTGAAGAAAAGTCCTATGCTCATGCTGGTTTCTAATAACATCTGAGTCTGTGGTGTAGAGTTAATTTAGCTGGAATTTCTCTCTGTATTTGCTATTGGTTCATTCAGTGGGAAGACCCACTCTCCGACCAATAAGGGGCTGGAGGAGGTGGGCAGAAGAGGGAGAAAAAAGTAGGAAATGCTGGGAAAAGGTGGTGAGTGGTCTACAGAGGACGGTCCCACAGGAAAAGAGCTGGAAAGTACAGTAATTCCCGGAGGAAGGAAAGTGTCATGGCCACATGTGTGCAGAGAATCAGTGACTTGGGTGGCATTCCAGGCTCCTGCTGCTGCCAGCATACAGTGTGAGTATACAAACTTGGGAGAGGAACTTTGTGTGGATTTAGAGGCAAGCGCCTTCTTGCCAGGGGTTGCAGAACAGAGAGCCAGAGTTACAGGGGCTCCTCACAATGCCAAGGCATCTTCCCAGCTCCTCTATGCAATTAGGCCTTTGTAAGTAAACCCCAAATAAAGTCTAAATAATTAGAGGGCATTTTCTCCATTCTGTTCAGCCAAATTGGGACCAGAGGGCAGGACCAAACCCCACCCACTTATGCGCAGGAAAAATTTTCACAACACATGGTGACCAAAAAGTAGCACATTTTCCTAACTGCTGTTTATACTCTTGGGTTATATGAGTTACATACTTGCCCTCGCCCAATCAATCTCTCCATTCTAATACTGCTCAGATTTATCCCTCAACCAAAAGTAGTAATTCATTTTTACCTCAAAGCAAACAACTTTCTTTATGTTAAAATTATGAGAAAGTAGTATGAAGTCCTAAAGACATGGTAAGAACAAGTGAAAAGAGAAGATCTCCATAGCACCTTTAAAATTGCACACTAAAAACATATGCACAAATATCAAGCATGGAAAATAATGACCTAGGTCTTAGATATTACACCAATATTTCTCAAATCAGTTAAACATGTGTGTACTGATATATCATTCTTGTGTCCTGATTTAGACTCAATTCCATGAGAAAAAAAAAAAAAACCTAAAAAAGAAATCTGAACTTTTGAGTCTATGGCATATTAGAGAAAATGTCTTTAAAGAAAAGGAAAAAGGGAGATTAGGAGATCTATGCATATGATCCAGAGGAAAAAAAAATCTCAAATGTGACCCAGTAATTGAGCAGTGTTTGTCTTAAGGTGATCCAAAGTGCCTTCATTGGTGTTAGTTGGGGCGGGGGGAGGGGGCTCAATGAGGGTTCTCACAGTCCTCATAAGCCGAATAACAAGGTTCTCTGGGCATGCACTCAAAAATTCAAACACAATAATAAGAATGTCCTTTTGTTAAAATTTATCTACACAGAATGAATAAAATCGAACTCCTTTTCCTGAATCCACAGGACACGTGTGACCCAGCACCTGCTCAGTTTTCCTATGTTATTGCTTTTCTAGTCTTCTGGCCTTCTATTCCTGCCCTTTAACACATACATAACTTTTTAATTTGTCTTTCAGTTAAGGTAACATTGTTTACAGTCCTCACATGAAAATGTTCTCAGTATTGTCTATTGACTTTTTCAGCGTGTTTCTGCTCTGGACACTTCCCATCAGTGTGCTAACTCTGGAGTCACTCACTATGACCATTTCTTTTATCATTACTTTTAGTTTGCTCCTCTCTTGCACTGACAAAATCACTGGCGACAGCCAGCTAGGGAAGGAAAGGTTTAATCTGCCAGGTCACAGTTCATCACTGAGAGAAGTCAGGGCAGGCACCAGGAAGCAGAACCAGAACCAGGAGCACAGAGCTGCTAAGTGGCTTTCTCCTCTGGTCTGTGCTCAGCTTACATTTCCATACAACCTAGGACCACTTGCCCAGAGGTGGCACAACCCACAGTGGGCTGCACCCTCCCACGTCATTCAACAATTAAGGAAATGTCTCATCCACATGGCTACATCCCTGTCTGACAGGGAAATTCCCCAACTGATTTTTCCTCTTCCCAGGTGAGCCTAATCGACAGGTGAAGTTATCAGGCATGCCAATCTATATTGTTTCGTTCATAATACTTTGTTAATTTGATATTATTGTTATGGAAGTACTGAAAACTTATGAATCTAAGACCTCACAAATGGATCATCTTAAAATTCTGTAGGCAAGTCCACATAGCTGACTTGGCTAGGATCAATAAGATCAAGGGGCAAACACGGTACATTTCCTCCTAAGGCTGTAGAGGGCAAACCGTCTCCTTCCCTTCTCTCATTTCTCATGACCATGAGAAATCCTTAGTTCCTGACCCATTTCCAACATGACATCATTAGGATCCTTCCTCTGTAGCCATATCTGACTGAAGTCGGTAAAACTTAACTCTTAAAGTCCCAGACCAAGGCTTGCATACCTCTCTGTTTTATGGTTTTTAATCTTACTGGAATCTGCAATATTTTTTGTCATACTGTCAAACTGACTCCTAATCACCTATGACCCATAGATAAGTGCATTTCTTAACTCTTATTAGAGAAGGTTCCTCTTACAATAAATCACAGTTAGCACGGAAACCCACAACAGGTCAATGTGCAGACAATAAGCCTTAAATGGGATATCTATATCACATCCTTCTCCTAAAGTCATAAGGATCATAGTGGAAGGGCCAGGAGATATAAGAACAGATGACAACCAAACAGTGTTTTCCAGACACAACAAGACAGCTGCACATATAAGTACAGGGGTAGTGACAAAATTCACAAGATCTGTACAAGTTCAAGAAAGAAAAAATCACAGTATAGAGTGGGAAGGAGGGCATGACGTCCCATCTTTTGCTGAGGAACTATTGGCAAATGATAGGTCCTGGGATATAAAGGGTTAGTTTTCTTTTTAAAAATATTTTATTTATTTTATGTATTCGATTGTATTGCTGGCATTTATGTAAGTGCACTTGTGTTGTGCAATGCCCAGAGAGGTCGGAAGAGGGCATTGATCCCCTGGAACTGGAGTTACATGCAGATGGTTGTTAACCATCGTGTGTGCTGGAAACCAATCCTAGGTCCTCTGCAAGAATGCTTTTAACCACTGAGTTATCTGCTCAGCTCCAAGAAAGAGTCAGTTTTATTTAAGAATATGACCCCTAGTTCGTCAATCATGTTCCAGTAGATGATTCCACACCAAAGAGTATTTGAACAACAGAGATTGGGCTGGATGGGATTTAAAGTGTGGAAGAGAGGACATGGAGAGGGAGATGAGGAGTTGGGGATGACATGGAGAGGGGGATGAGGAGTTGGGGATGAAATCTGGGAGGAGCTGGGAGAGGAGATGCATATGATCAAAATATATTGTAGAAAATTCTCAAAGAACTAATAAAATATTTTATTTTTATCTTTTAAATTTTTATTTATTTATTTTATGCATATGAGTGTTTTGCCTGCATGTATAAAAGTGCACCGTGTGTGTTCTTCCATGGAAGCAGGAAGAGCACATTGGATCCCCTAGAACTGGAGTTATAACTGGCTGTTAACCATCTTGTTGGGTGCCAGGACCCAAACTAGGTCCTATATAAGAGGAGCCAGTCATCTTGACCGCTGAGCCATCTCTTCAGCCTCTAAAATATTATTTCAAAAACAATTAAGGGGATGGAGAGATAGCTCAGTGGTTAAGGATACATATTGCTCTTGCTGAGGAACCAAATTTGATTCCCAGCACCCATGTGGTGGCTAACAGACATCCATAACTCATTTCCACGGAAATCTGATACCTTCTTCTGACCTCTGTGGGCACTGTATAAAATGAGTGCCCTTACACACAGGTAGGCAATACATCGATATGCATGAAAAAAAGATTTAAGTTTGAAAAGAATATCAAACATTAAGGACAAATTAAGATTTTTTAAAATAGCAGGCAAATAGCAGTAAGTGGCCTGCAAGGGAATCCTTATTAACTATGCAGTTTCACAGCAGAAACTTTGGAGGTCTGGAAAGGAATATTCAACGTGCAGAAAGAAAAATATTCCCAGCAAAGCTGTCCTTCAGAAATGAAGGAGGAGGGTTTTTCTCTGACAAGAAAGTCTAAAGGCATTTGTCATCACTAAATATGCATTAAAAAGAAAGATAATTATTATCAAGACTGCCTAGAAAACTTGTAAGTGCAAAATTCACTGGGAGTAGTAAATTCTTGGTTAAATTCAGAATACTCAATTTCTATAGCAGTAGTATGTTTCATGGTGAAAGCAAATGTTACACTTCAAGCACATGTTACTGTTAAAATAATGAGATTGAGGATACTAGAGAAGGTAAATAAGTACATGCAGCTGCATAAGAGATAAACAAACTGTAAAAGTAAGGACAGGACTCGGGGGAAAAATGACAAAGCCAGTCTCAGCAGATTCTGGCTAGCTCTCACAAACCCTTCTTCCTCCCTGAAAGTGCATGTTCAAGGCATCCTTACCTTTTCCCATAAGAAACATCTTAACTTTATACATATTTTTGCATCTGGTACATGTAATTATAACAAAATAAGTTGTTAGTATGGCTTTTAAGAAAGCCTCTGCCTATTCCTGGAAGAAAACAGCTGCCAGCTTCAGGAATGGGCAAGGGGAGGAGATATAGTGGACTAAAACTTCTACGTCCGTATCCTAAAGGCAGACCCATTGGTGCTTGGCCATCATTCATTCTGGATGGTTTACCTACTTCTTTTGCTTCCTCCCCTGTGAGTAGTCTACTGAGGAAAATACCATCTAAAACTTGTGTGTAAATCCTTCTGCATCTTTGTTTACTTAACCTTGCTTCTCCTTCTTATTCTCTTTCCACGTCTCCTCCTTTTATCTCAGTCATTTGTGATTTTCAGATTCCTGAAGAATTTTAACTTAATAGTACATTTTTAATAGTTTCCTTGTTTTCTGGCTTATGATCATTCGTGATGTGTTATTAGACTTTATCTGAATATAAGTGCGTTTCTGTGCCTCACATAGTTTGATGCTGTTGCTGTTTTTTAAAATATTTTATTTATGATTTTTATCTTTGCATGTTTGTATATTAACTGCATGTATGTATGTGTACCTGTATTGTCAGATGATGGCAGCAGATTCCCCTGGAACCTGAATTATGAATGGTTGTTAGTTGCCATCTGGGTCTTCTTCAAGGTTACCTAGAGCTCTTAACTGCTAAGCCATCTCTCCATCTTTTGACATTGCTGTATACCAGTGGTATTAAAGATTGAGTTCTAAGACCAAATTATTCAATAATACGATATCAAAATAAAACAGGAAAGACATTCAAATATTATATCACAGGATCACAAAAAATATGAGAAACCAAGACACGATCTAACTCCCCAAAAATATAATAAACTCCTCAACTACTGAACTCAAATATACAGGTATAGATAAAATGCAAGGTGAAGATTTCAAAAGATTATGAAAAATGGACAGTGATTTCAGTACAGAAACAAGCAAGCAGATCAGTGGAGTCTTGCCGCGGACCGTCCCTCTAGGAGACTGGATACCGAAGGAAAACAGGGGTGAAGGCTCTAGGAGAACTCAGGATTCCGCGAATGACAGACAGACACAACTCAGGTTGAGGCTTGAATCTGCTGCGATTTACTAAAATTTCATCTGAGGTTTTATAGGGTTTCAGAAGGAAATTGGCAGGGTTACAAGTTCAAGCAAAAGGGGGAAACAAGTTTAATCATTACAAACTTGGGTCATCATGTTATATTTTGAGGTTTCTCAGTATCCGTCTTGTGGTTACAGCCAAGTGAACTTATTGAACTTATGGCAAAGCTCTTAATACAAAGTTTCAAAGAAATTAGTCTGACACCTTTAACCTCAACCTTGTGGTGGCTAAATAATATTATAATACCCGTGTGAAAGTACAGTTTCATCTCAAGCTGATCCATAAAAGCCCCCACTCCTATTCCGGGGCTTTATTATGATCTTATAAGACTTGTGTAAAGGCCTGAATTAGTGGGGTCGAGCCCTGAGTCTCTTTTATGAAAATGGTTGATTCATTGGCTTCATTTTCTGCTTTAGTGATTGCTAAAGATTTACAAGAAAGCAAGATAACAAAGAACATAAGCAAAGAGATGAAGGAAGTGATCCATGGCAGGGTACATCGTGATATCGTATCCGTTCCAGGTAACAGGAGATGAGCTAATTACCAAGGAACCGCCGGGGGCCAAGCTCCGAGAAGCACATGTCCCTCTTTCCACTGCTTCCACCACTGAACCAACATGGCTACACAGCGGCTTTTGCTGTGGATGCAGCAGTTCCCGGTTTTTTATTTTTTAAATGAAATTCAAAAATCTCCTGTCGTACCAAGCCTAGGGATCGAAAAAGAAGACGTAGAATACAAGGAAAAAGAAGGACCACACAGATTATAAGAAATCCAATAATAGCAATCATAATTATGTATTGAATCCAATCCAAAGGATTAAGAGCTCTGATATTATTCTCTAGAGCAAAAGCCAATGACTGTAAGTCTCCAAATTGTAAATGGGCTTGGCTCATAGCTGAAATATCTTTCTGCAGGGCATTGAGGTCATGAGTTATATCACTGTCTTTCCAGATTCCTTGTAAATGTGTTTTAACCTTTTCCCAGGGAGTTGAAGTGTTATAAGGCAATGGAGTAACACAGATAGACCGAAAGCCACTATGGCAAGGAGCTACATGCTAAGAGTCAGGGGTTTCCCCTATTTTAAAAGCAGTGTTTTGCGGCCTTAGTCAGGCCACGAATCTTGGTCCAGGTCACCTATGACTGTGGCTTCTCCTGAAGTCCCAGCCTTTTTTTTGCAGTCGTCAGCAGTTTCATTTTTCGCTGGCGTGGCTTCCGGTGTCTTTTCTTCCTTTAAGATTGAGTGTCAGACCAGTCTGTCTGGAATCCAGATGGGGGAGTCGGCATTCTGTGGAAAGACACAAGCATACCCTCGTCCCGAAGTTATGAGAACATCGGGTCCTTTCCATTGTCCAGAAAGATCTTTCCATAAAACTTTAGGCAAACTGCCATGAGTTTCAGTGGCCCAATGTATCAGAGCGGGAGTTTTACCCTGCTCATTAGTGTTTAAGTGATTAATTACAAACAAGGCATGAGATAAAACGTGATGAGGAGTAAAATAAGAGTTAGCCTTTTGAAGTCTTTCAATTTGATTTTTTAAGATCTGATGGGCTCTTTCAATGATAGCCTGACCTTGAGGATTATAAGGAATGCCAGTAGAGTGACTAATGTGCCACTGTAAGCAAAAGGATTCAAAAGCCTTAGAAGTATATGCTGGACCATTATCAGTTTTAATCTGAAATGGTTTTCCCATAAAGGAAAAACATTGGCTAAGATGTTGAAAAACATCCTTGGCGGCTTCTCCCGTTCGGGCGGAAGCAAAAATTAGATGTGAAAAAGTATCAATGGTAACATGTACATATCTTAATTTTCCAAAAGATGGCATGTGTGTAGAGTCCAGATGCAGCAAAGAAGAGAGAATCCGCAAGTGGATGAAAACAATCAATGGTGTGTGCATAAAATGTTGCCACATAAAAGAAAAAAACAAGCAAGGAAATTGTGAATTTGAAAAAAAAAGAAATGGTTGAAATCAGAAACTCAAAGAACTATATAAAAAAGAAGGGTGGAGAGCATTACCAATAAATTCAAGTAAGAACAGGAAAGCATATTAGCAGTGAGGCGAAGTGAAATGTTCCAACATCAATAAGGAAAACTAAGTGTGGGTTGTTGCAACATCCACGGATGCTGGGGTACTGTCTTCACTGACAGTTGAGAGATGTTTTAATCTATGAATATAACAGTACTCACCAGGAACCAATTTAATACTGTATCTATTTAGCAGAATGCTGTCATGAGGCTTTTCCCCATAACCTATGGGATGTCTAGTTTCAGGCTCCTAGGACTGATATCAATACCAGGTGTGGGCTCCATTCTATGAAGTAGACTTATCCAATTAGAAAGTAGAAAATATTCATGCCATGGATGGACCTATCTGTAGCTTGAAAAATTAGTATCTGGGAAAAGGATGTGCTAAATTTTCTCTTCTGGTTGCTTGTGTAGCCCTTCCAGCACTAAGAAAGCTGAAAAGTAGAGATGAGGCTTTAAACACAACACCAGCTTATTTCTCCTTGCTTTTTCTACAGTTCGTGTATGTAGTGTCTTCAGCAATAGGGTCTTACCATGAAGTTCTTGTGGGTAATCAAGAGTAGGGGCAATGGCTAATAATGTCTCAGTGCCTGTGGGACCCCTGGTCAGCAGCTCAAAAGAGGGAGTTCATTATTGATTGGGCTTTTATTTTGCTAGACTATACTGTCTATTGGGGCAAAGTCCACCTATCATAAGGGAATCTCTTTTTAAACAGAAGATGTATATTATATAATGGCAAACTAGTCAATGTACAGAGAATAAGAGGCTGCAGACTCCTAATCCATGAATAAGACATCTATATAAATCTTCTGCCTCCTAAGCTTCAGGGATCACTGCAGGAGACATGGTAGAGAGCCAGAGGAGGTAGATGACTGAAAAGAAACAGTTTTTCAGATTGCTGATCCGTAGCTCACATGAGTTACATAGTGATGCTGACAGCCTGGACAAGTCCCACATAACATCAGTCCAGGCAAAATCCCAGAACAGTCATGGGGGAGAAGTAGGTAGAAACCCCAGCTCTAGCTGAGGAACTCCTGATAACTAATGGCAGCAGGAAAGATGAGATTCAGTTTCATTTAAAGGTGAGACTCATGGCAGTTTGCCTCGATTCTAGTGGATGAAAATTCATTTGGAGACACAAGCATGTCCCTATAGGTATATATACCTGTGTGTGTGTGTGTGTGTGTGTGTGTGTGTGTGTGTGCATGTATGTGTGTGAGTGTATGTGTGTGTATTTATATATTCATGTATATGAATGAGATGAGAGAGAGAACAGAAATTTGATGGGATGTTATAAAGGGAGTGTTTGCCGATACAGGAAGGATCTAAATATGCTAAAAATATATTAATTTCTCAAAAGTTAAAAAAAAAATTAACAAAAGACCAAGCCTAATTATCCATGAGATAAAAAGAGTGGATTTGAAACTAAAGGCATACAAATTTATTCCACAAAATTATAGCAGAAACGTTCTCAAATCTAGACAAATAAATGAACATCTGTGCTGGACAATTCAGTTGTCAACTTGACAGATCTGGTTAGAAGGAACCTATATGGAAAGATTTTCTCCATGTCTCTGGGGCATCTTCTTGGTTGTGATATGAAAGTGCCCAGCACCCTGTGGCCAGTTCCACCCCTAGACAGATGGTTCTGTATTGTATAAGAAAGTTGCTGAGTATGGGTCAGGGAACCAAGTCAGTAAGCAGTGTTCCTCCATGGCCTGTGCTTCAGCTCCTGCCTTCTGGTTCCCACCCGGAGTTCTTCCCCTGACTTCCATCAGTGATGAACCTAGGAAATATAAGATTAAAAAAAAAATGTTTCCTCCCCAAGTTGGTTTTGTTCAGTGCTTTATCACAGCGATTGAAAGTAACTAGAACAACATCCAAATGAGAGAGGTATTTACAATACAGAATAGATAGGGCCGAAGAAAACTCTCTCCGTGATATATTGTAGTTAAGATGTCAAAACTGTAGTGGCTGAAAGAATGACTTAGCAGTTAAGAGCATGTATTGCTTTTGTGAAGGACGTGAGTTTGGTTCCCAGCACCTACATAGGGCAGCTCACTTAGAATTCCAGCTCCTTATGATCTGACACTGTCTTCTGGACTCTATTGTCAACTACTCTCCCATATGCCCATACCCACACAGAGACACATATATACGTAATATAAAAAATAAATAAATATTAATATGTCTCTGAAATAAATTTACATTTTTCAAATGAAACAGATCTTGAAAATTTTTAAAAAAAACAAAGAAGTAATAGGAAATGTATAAGGGAAAAATTACATATCTACAAAGGCAAACATCAGTGTAAAGTAAGATCTATCATCCTCATCCTTAAAAACTAGGGAAGTATGAAATGACATATTTCAAGATCTCAAAGTAAATAATTGCCAACTGAGATTGCCATATATAGTAAATCTATTATTTAAATTTTACAGTAAAATAAAATACATTAATAAAATAAAAAACTAAGGCAGGTCACAACATGAATTTCACACTGAAGATGATACTTAAAGGAATATTATGCACAGTAGAGAAACAGTCTTAATCATGAAAGTAAGAGAGAATAAAATTTGAGAGAGAATTAGGGAAGCAAAGGAGAGACCTGGGAAGGAATTTATCTTGTCCAGTACAGTAAATTACAAAACACACTGTAGTATTAAAGGAGAAAGAAAAAAAAAACAGCCTCATCAACTATAAAAACAGTAGATAAAACACAACTTGTAAAGAGTTCTCAATAATATTCTTAAATGCAAGTGATCTTAAATTATGAAGAAAGAGACAGACTGATAGGTTGGATTGAAAACAAAGCAGAGTAAATCCAGGGACTAGTAGGAGTCCTTGCTTAACAAGCATGAGTCCCTGGATTTGAGTCCCCAGTACTGATGTACGAAGCTTGTGCTATCAGGGTCCTTCCTGTTCAGAAAGTCCTTTCTCTGTCCATAATATTGTCCCAATGTTGTCCCTACTTTCTTGACTATTAGATTCAAGGTACCAGGTCTTATGTTGAAGTGTTTGATGCTTTTGGAGTTGAGGATTATGGAGAGAGAGAGAGAGAGAGAGAGAGAGAGAGAGAGAGAGAGAGAGAGAGAGAAACTGTGTTTCATTCTTTCACAGGTAGCTATCCAATTTGTCCAGCACCATTTACTGAACGTGACGTCTTTTGTTTGACACAGTTTTTGGGCCCTTTGTCAAAATTCAGGTGATGTTAGCTGCATAGACTTAAATCTGGGTCATCAGCTCCATTCCATCCATCAATGTGTCTGGTTTTATTTCAGTGCCATGCTGTTTGGATTACTATAGCTCTGTGGTATAATGCAAAATCAAGCATAGGGATGCCTTCAGTATTTATTTTATTGTTCAGGATTGTTTTCTCACTAATGGAATTTTTGTGGTTCTGTATGAAATTTGAGATTATCTTTTTTTCTTTTCTGTGAACAATTACATGGGATTTTTATAGGGATTGTGATGAATGTGTAGATTGCTTTTGTCAGGATGATCATTTCCACAATATTAATCCTCCTGATCATTGAGCATGGGAAGTCTTTCCATTTTCTGGTACAGTTTTAAATTTCTTTCCTCAATATCTTAAAGATAGTATAATATCAGTATTTTACTTTCTCGGTCATATTTATTCCGAGATATTCTCATGCTATCTGTAATGGGATCATATCCCTGGTTTCTTTCTTGGTATTTTTGTTGATGGTATATAAAAGCTCCTGATTTGTATGTGTTAATTTTGGTTCATGCTACTGTCCTCAGTGTATTTGTTAGGTTTAGATGATTTGGGTGCAATCTTCAAGCATTTCATTGTTTCAAAGTTTCTTTTATCATGTAGGAATCTATTACCTACATGCATTAAGTGAACCTGTGTTGTGCAATGCCAGCAGAAGACAGAAGAGGGCATTAGATACCCTGGAACTGAATTATGGACAGCTGTTAACCACCATGTGGGTGCTGAAACCTGAACCCAGGGCCTCTGCAAAAGCAGCCAGTGTTCTTAAACACTGAGCCATCTCTCCAGCCTCAATCATTTCTTATTTATAGAATCATACTATCTGCAAATAAATATACTTTGACTTCTTTAAAGAAAGAATTTGGAAGATTTTCTTTCTTTTCTATTCTATGGAAATATTTTAGGAGTATTGATGTAAGTTCATTGAAGACGTTCTGGAATTCTGCACTGAATCCATCTGGTCCTGGTCTCTTTTTAGTTGGAATATTTTTAATTTCTGCTTCTACCTCAGTTATTATTGATCTGTTTAATTATTTATTTCGTCTTGACCAAACTTTAGAAGACCATACATATCTACAATCATTCTTTAGTTAAGTTGAATATAGATTTTTCAAGAATTTCCTTATGATTTTATGAATATCCTCAAGGTCTATTGTAATTTTTCCCTCTTCATCTCTGATTTATTGGTTTGGCTCCTCTTTCTATAATAAATATTTGACACATTGTTCAACATTCTTAGCATTGGGAAAGTTAAAATTAAAATGATTTTAAGCTTCCATGTCACCCTGATTCAAATAGCTTGCATCAAGAAAACAAACAACAGCATGGTAAAGACACACAATACAAATTTTAAATTTTCCATAGATAAAAATTAAATCATGTCTTTATAGGAAAATTAGTACTATGCAAACAGAAGAAATCAAACTCAGAAAGGCAAGCATTGTGTTTTCTCTCCTATGTGGACTTCAGATTTTGTGTGCCTGTGATTGGGTGTGTGCTACCATAAACATGGGTAGCAGATACTTCTACAGTAAACTGCCCTCAACTCTTTCAGGTGCATACTCAGAAGTTATATGTCTGGATCATATGGAAATTTTACTTTCAATTTTTAAGAGACTCTATATTCATCTCTATATTATCTTCACTGTTTTCCATTCCCATTAGCAGTGAAGAAGAGTTCCTCTTTCTTCTCACATTCTCAGCAGTATTTATTGTCTGTTTTCTATGTGTACAACTTTGATTGCACTTAAAGGCTGGCCTGAATAGCTTTGGTTGGCACACCTGGGAAGAATGAACTTCATTTGAGAAATTTCTTCATCAGATTGCTTATAGGAGTGTCTATGAGTAATTTTCATGATTGCTGAGTAAAATGGGTGGACCCAGCCCACTGTGGTGGTATCACCCAGGGCAGGTGGGCTTCGGTTGGATAAGGAAGCAGCTGACAGAGTCCATTAAAGTTGTATGAAATTTCTCTTCTTTAATACTTTTGATTACCTGAATGATACAAACTGTGCTGATTCAGTATTCTGTCCTTGGGGAATGCCAAAGTTCCAGTTACATAGCACAAGTTCTATAGGTTTGCTGAAATGTGTGTAAAAAGAACTTTAAAAAGTATTGTATACTGTTACAGTGAAAATCTGGAATGTCTCCCAAAAACCTATGCTGACTGCTTATTCTCCAGGGTAACACTGCTAGGAGACTGTAGATATGTGACCTCTTGGGAGGTCTACTGTTACTGGGAAAAGGCTGTTGAAAGGAATGTTGGAATCTTAGGCGCTTCCTTTCTTTCCTGTCCCAAGCATAAAAGATGAGCAAGTCCTCCTCCCATGATGTGCAGCTGCAAACTCAAAGTATTGATAAATCCTGGCATAAAACCTCTAAACCCAAAAGCAGAAATAAACCTTTTCTGTCCTTGTTACTATATCAGGTATTTTTTACATTAACAAAAAAGCTAACAAACAGACAAATTTAATGTAAAAGGCAAAAGTTCTTATTTCCAGACCATTTTGCCATTTTCTTAGCTCCTTCAACTCTCTCCTCACTTTAAAATTACCTTGTGAATTTTCTGGAAATGTAAATATAGGAAACAGTATAATCTGATAGTAAAGTCTTTTTTCTCTATCAGATCTTTAAACAATTTAAAAAGTAATTATATGAACTCACAGTGTTATTAGTTATGTTCATTGAATTGACATTTCATTATGAATCCATTTCTAATTACACTGGACACATTTCATCGATATTTCCTCTGAGAGGAGAGAATGTATAATGGCATTTGCAGGAACACATGCACCAGATCAAAGGAAAATATCTATACCTGCAGGCATGTCAGCCATTATCACAGAACTAACTCCTGGAGAAGACCTCAGAAACTTAAATAGGTTCTGGCCCAGCAGATAAAATGGAGATGTCAGTGATTACCTTAATATCTTTCAACCAAACCCTTCTAGAGAGCACATAAACATTGATAGCTTCACATTTTTCTCTATAAGGTCTTTGAAGGAAGAAAAGGAAAGATTAGAAGTGAAATTTATAAGCTCAGGTTCCTTTCTCCTTAATGGAAAATGAGCAAGGACAGGAAAAGCCCATCGTCTTGGCTGTATTTGTGGAACTCCGAACATGTAGGGTGCAGGACCAGAGCCCTGACTCAAATGACTTCAGAAGGTTTGGTTGACTCATGGAAACGAAAAAGCAGATCTCGCTGGATCTACGAACTAAAATACAACACATCTTGACTTTTTGTAGCGGCTTTGTTTAGAATTTAGTAAAGTGTACGAGGTTATAAGTATTTTAGGACTTATCAAGTCTCTGTTACATTTTATTATTTTTTATTTGTTTAGTTTTGCAATCCTCTAAAACATAAGGTTATAGAAAAACAGGCTCTGGGGTTCATTTGGCCCTTGTACTGCTGTTTCCAAATTCTGAATAAACTGTAGCTGTATTCACATCTTACTAATTCTTCTAATTAATGTCTTCCATTGCCATTTTCCCCAGTAAAGACAAGTAGTGCATTGCATTTAGATGTGACTCTAATTTCTGTTAACATGAATAGTATCTGAGCATTTCTTAGTCACTGTCTTAACTTTCATTCTTTTAAAAATATATATGCCTACTACTTAGCATAATATCTCTCTGTCTGAATGATGTTTCCAATGTTTCCTTATAATTAGGCTGGAGCTTTGGATCTGTCTAAGAGCATCAATTACATAGCATTTGGCCTTCTTGGTGCATCCTGGCCAGAGGCACATGATACCCCTTTCTTTTAGAACTGGTAATGGCATATCTTATTTATCATTGCTTAATCAAAGAGGTATCTACCTTGTTGTTGACTGTGAAATCAACATTTTCCTCCTTGTAATCAAAACTCAATTCATGGGAGAAAATTTGAAATTACTAAATGATCTGTTTCCTGTTAAACTAAACACAGTTTCATTCACATTTATGATTTTTATATTTTTGAGAATTTCACGCATGAGTATTTTCTTTGCATTACTCCCAACCTCCCAGTCCCCGACCAGTGCCTTCCATGTACCACCACTCCCTCTCAGTTACATGTCCTCTTGTTAATGATTGCTATTATATACGTACATAGATGTCTAAATGTACAGACACACACACACACACATATATATATATAGTACAAGGAGTCCATTTATTGTTGTACCTGTGTTTAGGCATGCCCATTTGGGATTAGATCATTTCTTAGGCAGCTTGTCCCTAGAGAATAATGATTCTCCTTCCCTCAGTGTTAATGGATTGGATGTAGTTCTTCATCTTGAGGTAGAACTCTGTGACCTTTCCTCCCATCCACCTTGACAATGTCAACTGGTTTTGTCATTATGCAGATCTTGTTAGATTATCATACTGTGGATATTTATTGATGCACCATCCCTATGATGTCTAGAATGCATTAACTAGCCCCAAGTGTCTTGTTCCTCTTTTCTCACGCTCTTTCTGCCTCCTCTTCCATGATGTCTCCTTAATCTTGAATGTAGAGTTTGCGTTGTGGATGTGTTACTTAGAGTCGGCCACCTCACAGTTGCTTGTTTTCTGCATTTGAGCAGTTGTGGAGCTTTGTGATAGTCTCCATTTGTACCAAAAAATATTCTAGGGGTGGTAAGAGATACAATTTTCTTAAAGTTAATGACAATTATTTAGAATATTTTAAGAAATTATATTGGTCTATGGAAGTGACAGAAGTAGGTTTATCTCTAAGATCTACAACAACTCTGTTCATGAGTACTTGGCTATATCTACAGTACCACACATAATTTCCCTCCCACTGAATGGACCTTAAGTTCAGAAAGTCAGTTGTTGATTACTCTCAATATAAAAGTGTCACTACTGCATAAATAGAGATGTTTTGCTGGGCTGCTGATGATTATTGTGGTTTAAAATTGGGTGGGTTTCAATTAGTTTTTTTTTTTTTTTTCCCCTTGGCAGCTTGCATAGTATCTTCTGAAACTGAGAGCTAGTCATCAGGGAGGAAGGATTCCAGGTCAGTTCCAATTAAATTTCTCCATGTCCTGTTTCCAAGTATGTTGTGTCTTCAGCAATAGGGTCTTACCTTCAAATTCTGAAAGGCAATAAAGTTTGCATTATTTTGGGAGTGTTTTGGACTATCCTGACCAACAGCTCAAAGTGAGGTTTGCCATGATTGATGTTATGATTTTTATTATATTAGCCATCAGCTATACATTTATACGATATATGTATTTTTCATTAGGCTTATTAAATACTACATTTCCCTTGGGATTTTCGTACTATTTATTTCTCTCTCTTTCCTCTCTCTACCCCTGTATATCCTCTCATCCCTCCTCAGTTACAGTACCTCCCACTGTCCCCATGCCTCCATGATAACTCCTGTTTTCTGCTCTTCTCCTCTCTTGATCTCACCTTTATGATTTTTAATTTCCATATATAACTTCTGATCCTCTTATAAAAGCTCTTAATCACTCTATTGCTTTATCTTCCCTTTCATCTCCTTCTCTTTCTCTATCTTCCTATTTTATAAAACAGTCTTACAATTCTTATGAGGTTTTACTTTGCTGTCATTATTTATTTCAATTATCAAAGTATTCTAGAGAGCGAAAATCGCATCTATTTGACATTTGTGTCTTTCACATGACTCTTATTTTAGACATAGTTTCTTAAGACTGAGAAATTGTATTGATTCAAGTATTTCATGGAATGATTGTGATTGTATTCAGACCTCCTCCCCCCCGTCTACCCACCCCACGTCGCCTGCAAGTCCTCTGACTTCATGTCTTCTACTAGCAAATGAAAAACCCAGTTAATATTATGTAACAGGTAACTCTGAGCTGGGTGCTGGAGAAATCATATCTCCTTAGAGTGGTGGTGATCTATAATTTTTATACAGATATCCCAAAGTAAGGCCCAGTCCCATTCCTTTGTATATGGTTCAGGGTCAGAATATGTCCAGGTTTCTTAGAATGGTGTTTCACTCTTAATTTGTTTCTCTAACACACTGCTTAGGAATATAATGTAAGGATTTCTCTGTTTCTTCATGGTCAAAACTGCTTGCTTTTCTTCATCAAAATTATTTGTTCACAGTCCTGGCATGCAGGTTATACACTGACTGTTTCTGAGCTTTACTCAGCACAGTGACCCCACTGTGGACCAAGGTGTTATCCAAAAGGTTGGTTCCTCACAGGGTTTTACTCTGGGTAAAACAAGAATCTAGGTCCACAGAGCAAGCAGCAGTTAGCCCACTATACTCTGATCCAAGTTTCTCTGTGTAGCAATTGGGAGGTTTCACAGCTTTTACATGGTTACTTTACACCTTTGTCTTCTAATTTGTTTTCTGAAATCAGTAGTGTCAGATTTATAATGTTGTTGAGGACTGCAGCCAGATCTTGAAAGCTACTGGGATGATAGTTGACTAACAGTATATACTAGCAGGCTATGTGGATGGGCAGGCAAGTTCAGTTGAAACTCCCTGACAAGTATGCATGGGTGACCAAGCCAGGGCAACTCTGACATCTTGGTCGTCAGTTATTTTCTATCTTACTTGCCAAGTAATGAGTTCAGAATTTTAAAATCAATATAGCACTCAGAAGAAAGTATTTTTAAATAAAATAAAAAATTTTTAAAAAACAACAAAATAAAGATCATATTGCAGGATTAAGATTACAGAAGAAATAATCAGGAGATTTTAAAATAGAGCCATAGAAATTTAATAGTCAAAATAAGACAGATGGGTTTGGGGATAAGTAGAGTAGAAGCATGTGTTAGCATGCTAGAGGGCCTGAGCTTAGTCATAGTATAAGTAAATAGCCTCAAGGATATATAGCATTATAATTAAATTGCTTACAAGTATATCATTGTTGTTCCAGGAAGAGAGGAGAAAGATGGCAATAATGAAAAATATTCATATAATAATAACTAGAAAATATTCAAATTTGGCAAAACAAATGCAGAAGAAAGGCTAAGCAAATACATAATGGGTAATCAATTAAAGGTTACTTTATAAGACATTCAAATAATTTTAATAAAATCTGAATAGATCTCTTAGTAACCTTCTAGAATTTAAGGGCAATGTTATATTAGCAGGTCCCAAGCTGCCTTGTGGTTCAAATGCCAACAATCTACATTCATGACAGAGGAGTGTCAATGGTTCAGAGCAGAGAGATTTGTATTTAAGAGATCACAGGGGCATTGTTTATCACAGGGCATAGCCTTTACAGGCTCTCAGGGCATCAGTTGTTACAGAGGAAAATCATTTCCCTTCAGGAAGTTAGTATTTTTTACATTATTTGAACATAATTTTAACATTAAATTTAGGGAAGGAATATTATCATCTAACCTGGAGTTCCTTGGTTTCCTTGGCCATTGATATTTGCTTTTGGAGCACTAGATTCTAGTATATGAAGAGGATTTTTTTTTTCAGGCGAAGGTATGACTTTCTGGCTTCATCTTATGACACTATGTAGGAACCTAGAATTCATCACTTAAAGAGGTTAAAAGTTGAGGTCAGCATAAGATGACTTTTAACAACAGGATAAGGAGTTTGAACTTTGCCAACTAATAATCTACATTATTGACAATTTAAAAAAATATATAACATAATTAGAATTAGATTGCTGTTCTCAGAGAAGTAAAAATGCAGTAAAAGTAAATAAAAAAACATATACTCAACAGATTATTAAATCTACCATCTAGTACTATCAAGTATTATATGCAAGTTATTCACTTTCATGAAACATTTAAAGCCTGAGATACTATAAAGAGAGAGAGATTCAAGCTAAACAGAAAAATACGTAGAAAACAGAGTGGAATGAGTCAGCAGAGTCAAGAACTGATCAGCATTGTGAATTAAGAGTGCCCCGTGCTATGTTCTCAGTAGATTTGTGACAGTTCAGTGCTTTTACCTATAATGCAGCGTTGTGATAAAGGAAGAACTTTAAACGTTGGGAAAACAAGACACCATGATGTAAAATAACCAGCCTTGTTTCTTAGCAAGAACCATCATGCAGGAAAAAGAGAAACTGTGTGGTAGCGTGGTATGAAACTCGTTCTGAGAGATGTGATCAAAACTCTACTCACCCCAGGCAGGGAATCAAGGAAAGACCAAAGTATAAATTCAACTAAGGTTCAACCTGCTTAACAAATGAGTTGCTTAGGGTTACTGAAAGGGGTATGCAGGAGGGGTTACTTACAGGATGTGGGTGACTCAAAAGTACTACAGCAACAAAAGCCCACCTAGCACTGATGAACATTCATGGAAGCTGCAGTCCTGGAGCTCTCTGCATTGCTTACAAAGTTTGACAGGCTGAGCTCTCTCCTCTCCCCAGTCGTTTGGTGTGGCTGTAACCTGGGGACAGACCTTGTGAATCTTGTCAGTTTCAGCTCTGTTGGATTTGTGAGGTTTGTTTACTTCCTGAATCTCATGAGCTGCCCTCTATCCAGGTGGGATTGTTTCAATTGAGAGAGGTTAGCTACACAATATGAGTCAGCCTCACCAGATTATGAAACCAGCTAAATCTAAGGCATTCACAACATATGGTTGTAGCTCGCCCTTCATGATAACGTGCAGTCTTAACTCGTCCACTAAGTTTCCATTCTCATAGACAGTCCCGAAGTAGCAAGCAGCACAGAGCTATTGTGAAAAAATACAGAGTTAATAATTTAGATAGCACCACGAGAATATATATATAAAACTTCAGAGCTCATCTCAAATTTCCTCAAAGAGATTTTTTTTTCCCTTGGCTCTGCACATGAATTGCACAGCACTGCAGCTTGAACAAAAATGTTCAAAATTCTGAAGTGACATGAATATCTTTGATGTGCAAGATTTTTGAAGCCCAGTGAGCTGAACATATTTAAAGATTTCAGTTAACACGTTCCGTTAACATTGAGAGTTGATCATAATTTTCTAGAAATATTGACATGATGTCACTCTCTAGAAATTAAACTACATTCTCCAAATTGGTTTTTGGTTTTATTCACCAGCTCTCCAATGTCAGCTCTGCCTATTGTGGTTCTTCCTTTCCCAGGCACAGCTGTCTTCAAGGATGGCAAATATGCAAAGCAGGAGGAAGTTCAAGAGGGAAAGTCAAATGGGAGCTGAAAACCAGAGGAAGACATCCTTTTGAGTGTGGATGAAGGACAGAATCAGGTATGGCAAGAACGGTTACCAGATCTGATGAGTGACGAGAACCACAGGAAAGGATCCAAAGGAAGACTTCCTGTTTAGTAACTATGAGTCACTTTCATTAACTATTTATTTGTTTAGTAACTATGAGTCACTTTTATTAACAATTTATCAACTCTACTCCCAGAATGGACCCTTAATGGTTACATAATCCTTCTAGGTTTCTGTGATCATTTGAGATTCTGAAGACATTTTAAAAATGGCTCAGCAATGTAATGCAATTTCTGAAATTCAATGAAGCCATTTTAAATAAGTCAAATGTGAGAAAAAATACATATGTACAGAAGGGAAAAAGTGCTTACTCCATTAGTCCCAACATTAGCGATGTTTAAATGTCTTATATTTTCTGTGTCACTTGTGATGATTATTTGGTGCAAGTCTTCCTTGTTCCAGGTACTGGTTATATAAGCTCCAGCAACACCAAACTTTTGCTTGAAAAGTACAAAAGTACTTTATTGGTTTGTGTATTACATAATTAATAACCCCCTCCAGTGCTGTATTGCAATAGAGAGGTCTGAAGAACATTCTAGGATAGCATACATAGGGATATAGAATCGTATTTGTATCATAGGCCTGTTTTGCATAAGAGATGATATACCATCTAAGTTTTACTTTTTAAAAAAATTATTTATTAATTCTATGTGTTTGAGTGTGTTCCCTGTGCACATGTAAGCGCACCAGTGTTTCCAGCGCCTGAAGAAGTCAGAAGAAGTAATTGGATTCCCTGAAACTGGAGTTACAAATGGTTGTTAACTACCATCTGAGTGCTGGGCACTGAATTCAGGTCCTCTACAAGCTCAGCCAGTGCTCTTAACTGCTGAGTCATCTTTCCAGCTCATTAACAGAACCATCTAAGTTTTAGGGAACCAGAGTAATCAAAGGGTTGGAGAAAGTCATGCCAAATACAAGGAATTTCATGGTTTTGACGTCTACTGATATTGTACAATCACATAAATCCAAATACTTGAAGGTTTTCTAAACTCTTTAAGCAACTCTCATTTTAATGATTTTATTTTTAAGACCCCTCTCAACATTTAAGAAAACCCAAGCAAGCTGCCAAAAATAATTACAGGAAGAGACAAACTCGCCTTACTATCTAATCTAAACATCCCTGTAGCAGTCATTCTCCATTAGCTTTTCTCATTTTAATGATGCCAAATATTACTCTCTGTAAATTAGTCATTATTTCATCTCACTCTGTCTACTAGGACACAAGTTAAAAGAGTGATAATCTAATATGCTCTTCATATCTATAATCTCCTGTGCCTGGGACTGCCCTGTTAGAAAGCAGAGACAATAGCTACCTGTCAAACAAAGAATGGTTGCATTCTGTTCTAAGGGGAACAAAACTTAGGAACATCTGGTATACTTCTGCCCTGACATTTTTGGCAGCTTATTAATGCTGCATTCTTTGATTTTAGTGTGAACACTGAGTCATAAAACAATGTTGGAGTATCTATTCTGACACATTAAAACTTTATGGAAGTGCTAGTATTTGATGAAATATAATCATTGCCACTGCGTTGAATAGTTTTATGACAGAAATCTACAAAACCTGGTCAAGGATAGAAAGTCCCAGTTGATGAGTTTTGTACCATACATTTTGAATATTACCTACCTCACCCCAAGAGCAAGTAATACGAAGGAAAATCAATCAATTAATTTTTTTGGTAGTTGTTAATGAATAAAGCTTTTGAGTAAATGGAATCATTACTAATAATGCTATTGTTTAAGAACTAATATAAAGTGAACCTGCATCTTTTGTGGAAGATGTTAATTAAAGCGACTTTACATTTATAATCTCATGGTTAAAGAATGTGCTTAACCCCCCATGGAATAGTGTTTCAGTTTTAATTATTCAAAGTGTTCCTATTTTCTTTGCACAGATTCAACAGTAATCAGTGAGATGAAGACTCACTGAAAAGATAAGATTGTATCAAGAGCAGACCAGGATCTGTCAGAAAATCCCTCAAATTCTCATTACAGTGATATGGGTGGACACTAAAATCATCTCCACGTTGAGAGGTGAAAAGTGAGGTTTAATGAAATTTGTTTTGATAAGTCATAGAGCTGCTTCTATTGGATTTTCTTATCCTAGAGTCCAGTTTCTAGTCACTAAGATATATGGAACAAGCATCTAACCATTTTTTCTTTTCAAGTCAGCAGTCTGCTTATTTAGTTCTTACCTAACTGTTTTATCATTCATATTAAGTTCTGCTGTTGAAAGAAGCTACTCTGTTTATGTGCTTTATCATAGTCTTAAATGTACAGAGAATCAATGCTAGATTCATTTGCTATCGAACTAGAATCTCAAATGATCAGGTAACAAAATTCTGACTGTGCCTCAATAACATTAAAGATAAGAAATTGTAGTCACAACTATTTTCTTGAAGACTTTCCCTATCCAGCATTGTTATTAATATTCTGTATTTAATGAGTGAGTTAATTTGTGTGTGATATGGTCTCTCATAGCTGTCAAAGCATCCTCAGATCTGGTGAAAACATTGGGATAAACCACTTTATACATTTTTTTTCATTTTATCTCTTCCCAGGTTCCAGTTATAGTTCCTATAGTTAATGAGTGAAAGTGATAGTGAAATCAATAATTCCCCACTGACTTGGCTTTGAACTTGATCCTGTTTATTAAAGCAGTCATTTAAGCTTTTTCTGTTTGGTTGGTTTTTGTTTCATTGTTCTTTTTGTATAATATTTTCATTGTTGTTTTGGTATAATATTTCCTGTCCCTCCCTTCCTTCCTTCCTTCCTTCCTTCCTTCCTTCCTTCCTTCCTTCCTTCCTTCCTTCCTTCCTTTCTTTCTTTCTCTCTTTCTTTCTTTCTTCTTTCTTTCTCTTTCCTTCTCCTGACCATCAAAAGGAACCAACAGCATTGTATCCACTGAACCAGACACTGTTAGCTGGTTTAGAAGACCCCATGAATTGGACTAAATACAGGAGCTTCTTTGAGTTTTCCAATATGCTTGGTCTCACATATCCCACTGCTGCCCCCAGATACACAAAATGCTGAATGAAAACTTGAACAGAGCCAAAAGTTCTAGTCACCAAATGACCATGCTTATGAGGTTGGACAAGTTTGAGGAAGTTCTGTAACAGTACAGGGTATTAAACAGTGATCATTCTTTCTCTTACAATCCAGTTAAATTTTTATTAGCTATTATTCTTCAGTGAGTGCTTTATTTATGTGATAAATGATTCATTATAAAAATGAGATTATTTGTCATTTTTCCATGTTTTAAAAAAATTTTACCTATTATTTTTATTTATGTTTATGAGTTTATTGCCTGCATTCCTGTAAGTGCACCCATGTCATGCTATGCCCGCAAAGGTCAGAAGGCAGCTTCGAATGCCCTGGAGGTACAGAAGGTGTTTACCTCTGTGTGGGTGCTGGGAATAAAACCTGGGTCCTCTGCAAGATCAGCCAGTGCTCTGAACCTTTGAGCCTCCTCTCTATTCCTCTCATTTTTCCATGTTTAACTTAAGTAATCATATGGGATATACACATACTTCCATGAAATGCATGTATTCAACTACATGAAAATTTCCTTGAGTTAATGTGACCAGTGGAAAGCATCCACCCAGTATATGGAAATCAGTTCATGTTCACTAACACACAACAAACAAACAAAATACAACAAACAAACAAAAAAAACAAAAGCAAACAAACAAAAAACCTTCCACATTCCATTATAACCGTGATAACACAAAGTTCCAATTAAAAATTCATTCAGTCTTCTTTGCATTACTAATTTTTAACATGCTACCTAAAATGTAGATGTTTGTGTTATGGTAGTTGAAAGGATAAGCAAATATTAGTCTTGGAATTATTTTTTCCAGTATGAGGAACTGAATCTAATGCCTTGTGTTAGTCTGGGCAAGCATCCTGCCACTGAACTATATTATTCTCTTTTTTTTTTAGTATTTTTGATAAGAGACAAGGTCTTGCCAAGTTTCCCAAGGTGTCCTTGGACTCCGTAGGACTGGCCTTGAACTTGCTACAATGCTTAGGTTAGCTTCAAACTTGAGGTCCCTGACACTGTGCCTGATAATTTTGAATGACTTGGAGTTGAACATATGGCATGCACACTTTGTTCAAATTTAAAATTCCCATACTATAAATCACTAATTTGTTGTGGATATACACATTTAATATGTTTGATATTAAGTAAAAATGATAAAACTCTCTAGGAAGTCTCCTTAATACTGCTTTGCCCACAGGGTTTGGCCCCACTCTTTTCTTGGGTATTGAATAACTTCTTCATCTTCTGATCCAATTTCCCTCAGAGTTTTTTGCAGTTGGTGTGGAGAGTAAGGAGGGATATCCTGTATTTATGGAACTTAATGTCCTTTTTAGTTAAATGTTTATAAGGCATCATCTACCTCATATTGTCTAACATGAATAAGTTTAAATAACTTCATCATAAAAAGGAAACAAAGGAGTGGGTGGGGCAAGAGAGAAGACAGAAAAATGTATATAACCTCCTCTTTTCATTTTAAAGCAAGTACCTTGAAACCCTGTAGCTGTTTAAACCATGTTCCTCCTGTGATGAATTACTTGCAAATTATATCAACTTTAAATTAGATCCCAAAGTTTCTAGCTGCTGATGGCAGCAATGTTTTATAGAGATTTAAATGAGGTGATTTGGCAAGGAAGATTCAACTCACCCTTGCACAACCCTGAAGTCAATGTGGCTAAGAATAACATTCCAAAGAAGTAATTTGTCATTTGTATACTTGCATTGTCTGAGTTAAAGATACTTAACCTCCATCACTGCTATGGGTGTATTCCTTTTGCACACACACACACACACACACACATATACACACACACAGAGTTGTATGTTAAAGATAACAGATGATGCTTTTATACAGATGGTTACTGACACAAGTATTTAGTGATCTTTTACTGATGCTTTATTTAATATGCAAAAATAGACCAAAGAGGATAAAGTAATGAAGTAGATAATTCTCTCTCTCTCCTCTCTCCACTCGCCTCTCTCTCTCTCTCTGTGTATGTCTTCCCTCTCTCCTTACACAACTCACACACACACATAGTCCTTCTTCCTCAGCTAATAGCTTAATAAAAATTTTAACATTTGGGTTGAACTAATCAAAATTGAACTTCAATCACAAGACGTTTTCTTTTTTATGTCAGTAAAAGTTAAGATGATTATGACTTAGACATCAAGAGTATAACTACTTGTTTTTCTGTAGATTTCAGCTCTATCTTTCTGGCACAATTCTCCTATTTAACAAAGTCTTCAACAAGGGGTCAGGCAAAAGGATTAAGCCATAATCCCTTGATTCAAACTACTGCAAGGACACTAACCCACTCTTGAGAACTCTTTATCGAGAAGGGCACATCATCAGAAACTTCCTCGCACTCTGAATGGTCATTATACATTAGTAAAAAATCAACCAACTATTTCTAATGAGAACAAATGTTGTCAAATGAAAAATAAAATAAAACTGATAGTATTTTCAAAAATAAAACCGACAGCACATATGACACTTCTTTCTGGTTGTTTTTCTTAGTTTCCTTCGTTCAAATAACATACTGTTTCTGTTGGCCTAGCTTTATAGTAATTCTTGAAAACAGGTGTTTCATGGTTTCCAACTTCTTTCTTCTTTTTAGGTTGTTTTAGTTTTCTATGAGCAACTTCTGGGTGCATTTTAGAACCTGCTGGCTCAGTTACACTATGGAAAGCTCACTGTTGGGATTAGAATAACATAGATCAGTTTGGAAACAATGACTATCTTTGTAACTGAATCTTTCAGCTTATGAACAACATTTGTCTTCATTTGTTTAAATGAGCATTGATGTCTCAGTTACATCTGGTGTCTAGAGCACCTTTAATTATATTAGTTGTTAGTGTAATTTCCTAGGATTGCAAATTTAAAAAAATATTCTCAAATTGTTAAATGCCAGCATATTGGATGTCATAAGTTTAAATATCAGTTTTTGATGTCATAAATTTAAATATCAGTTTTGTATTTGGTGGCTTTACCAATACACTAATATTTTTGAACTTTCTATAGAACTTGTTATATGCACAGTTGTGCTAGCTATTAGCTATGACTAAGGTTTCTCTTTATCTTTTCTAATTGTATATCCTTTATTTCTTCACTGATAATTTTACAATGAAAAAGACTTCCAGCATCATGGTTCATCAGCTTTCAGATTTGACATTCTTACTTTGTTCCTAGTATTAGAGAAAAATCGTTCATTGGTTTATAATCAAATATGACATGTACTAGAGATGCTTTTTCAAAATTTATTTTATTATATGGACAAAATATCTACATACTTCACATATTTTAGTTTTCTACATGTCTTAACATGAATTACTATTAGTCTGGTCAAATGTTTCTATATCTACACAAATGATCATATAATTCTATAATTGGTCAATATATAAACTATACCAATAGCTTTTTGAACTAAAAAATAATCAGTCTTGTATTCCTGAACTAAATTCCACTTTGGTCATGATATTTTGATAGATTTTATTTAACATTAGTAAAGTCTTTGGTCATTAACTTTGTCTGTTTTGTTTTGTTATTAGAAATGGGCTAAAGTCAATAAAGACAGAAGTGGTTGTTCCCCTGTTTTCTGAAAGAACTTGAGTTAGGTTGAGATTATTTTTTTTTCCCTAAAAGCTTGAAAGAATTAGCTGGGTATGATGGAGCAGATCTTTAATTCCAGCACTTGGCAGGAACAAGTAGGCAGATCTCAAATTTCAAACCAGATAGGGCTTCAGAAAGACTCTGCCTCAACAAAACAAAAACAAAAACAAATCAAAACAAGAGTCTGAAAGAACTGAGGCCAGTGTGGTGGTTCCGTGGATGCTTGCCAGTAAGCCTACAGACTTCACTGCTTGGAGACTGTGTAAAGGTAGAAGGAGAGAATGGACATGTACAAGTTGTTCTTTAACTTCTGTACACATGCTCAAATTTACATATGTGTTCTCACACACATACACAAAGACACATGCAGTAAACACATACTAAATTAATAAATTAATAAATAAATTAATTAATTAATTAAAAATGCCCCCAAAATTCTAAAGTAGTAACCAGTGAAGGTAACTGGACCTCAGACTTTTTGGTAGAAAGGTATTGTCATTGTCCTTGTTCTGCTTTTGTTGCTCATGAATTCCACTACTGTGATATAAAAAAAAGAGAGAACCAGTTGTGTTGATTATGTCATCATGCATCAGTTTCATTTTGATAACAGTTATTGAGGCTTCCTGTACTTCTGCTCCAAACTCCTTTTTTTCACTAAGGACTTTTTTAAAGTTCCCATATATACAAGTATATGAACTAGTCACATAAGACAAGGCAGTATTGATAATAAATCATATAGAAATGTATTTTAAATAAGTCTTTGGTTATTATATGATCTTACCATTTATTAAAGATGAAAGCGATTTTGCCTACATAAGATGAATGTGATTGTGAATAATTAACTCTTGACCAAATCTTTAATACTTTTCAGAGTTGATCAATATTTTGATTTTATTTTGGTCAATTCCACATAGTAAAATAACAAACAAAATGAGAGAAGTAAGTTTAGGGTTATTTCCGAAACTCTTGGAAATAACATCCTAAGCTCAAGTCAAAATTCATTTAATATCTTCAGAGAAACCCGAATCAGCATTTCAAACAACAATATTTCAAATCATCTATTCTAACACAGTATCATCCAAAGTTATACTAGTTTGATACTTAGATGCAAAAGAATAAGTATAGGAAAGCATTAAAAGAGTTTGCTGTCTATAATTAAACCATTATGATTGTGCAAGAGTAGAAAACTCTCTACAGACAGTGAAAGTGCTGTGAGTTATAACACATGACAGTGTGCAAGCTCAGTCAAGCTGCTTCAGGCAGCGTTTTGTTGGTATTGCTAGGCATCGTGACAGTGTGCTCAGCGCACCGTGGCATGTGTTGTGTTCCGGACTGCACTGAGGACGCACAGTGCGACACTGGTTGGCACAGCCTGAAATGTCGTGGATTCAGTAAGCATTTACTATAATTAATTTTTTCATGATTGCATGTTATGAGACATTTTACAACTGGCAATTTTTTGTGACCTTCATACTCAGTTATGTAACCCTGTATTATTTCAAGACTGACAGCTGATGAAGGCATGAATTAGACAATTGGTTTGTTTGATGTGAGTTGTTAATTTTTAAATTTCAATTGTATTTAAAGTAATTAGCATTAATTGTGCTTAAAGCAATATCCTTCTAATCATAAAAAAAGGACTCTGATACTAAACCTTATTTATTATTCGGTTCAAAATATTTTCTAATTTTCCTTGTGATTTACTTTGCTGGTCACGAGGTTTTTCCGTGATCTCATTAATTTTTCAAATGATTAAAATTTCAGTACATTTTTTTGCTATTGATTTCTAACTTTTGGTGCTGCAAAACATACTCTTCATGATTTACATTACTTGGAATTTGTTGTCTTGATTTGTGTCCTACCAAGCAATCAGTCCATCTTGATGAATAGTCCATATGCATCTGAAACAATTTGTGTGAACAGTCATGGGATACAGTGTTTATAAATATCAAATAGATTAGCTGATAGTATTGTTAAAATCTATTCCATTTAGAATCATTTTATTAAAATTCAATTTATTTTTACTTTAATTTTATTGTTATTTGGGTGTGCATGTGCACATGGACATGCATCTATATACACATGTCATACTGTTCATTTGATCAGAGGAAAACTGTGGAAGTGGTTCTCTTGTTCAGCAAGCTTGCATGAAAATTTCCTTTACCTTCTGAGCCATCTGTCTAGCACCCATGTTGATTCCCTTAAGATCTATAAGCTCTATCAATTACTGACGAAAATGTGCAAAATTCTTTTTTTTTCTGTATGATTCCCTTTGTATTTTCATGAAGTTTCACTTCAGGAATTTTGAAGCCATATGAAAATATGTAAAAATAATTGGAATTACTGAATTGTTTTTCATAAGAAACTTGTATCATGATGAACTATCCTTCTTCTGGTAATAGCTTGATTTCAAGTCATATTAATAAAACCGCCCTTCCCTTCTCCTGGTTAGTGTTTGCATGATTCTTTCCTCAGTCTTTTATATATAGGTGATACAAATGTAACAAGATTTGTTTAATAGAAAGTCGGTGGTTGTCAGGTCTCATCAATTTTAACTGTAGTGAAATTAGAGTAGGATGAAAAGGCCAAGGTTCTAACAATCTGGCACAGGTGAAACCACATTTCCCATATTCTTCCCAATATAAAGGTCTTTCTTATAATTTAATATAAGTACAAACAATATATCCAGTGTTTCCAGGGGGCTAAAGCTAGGAACGCCCTTATTCAGGCTATTGCCTGGAAGAGTAATTCCTTTTAATATAGAAATGGAGGTCGGAAGGTTAATTGAAACACAGAATATGCTGATGTGAACATCAGTGATGTCTGATGATTTAATAAGTTTATTAACTCTTGATCTTTTGCATTTGAGATGAAAACATAATTTACTATTCCTCCTGTCAGTTCTTAAGATATACAAGCAACACACCTTGAATTCTTAAAAAAAAACAATATTATCATAAAGCACGCCATTTTCATTTGTCTATGAAATGAAATGTCTATTTAACCTGGGCAGTAATTATGAGGAGATTATATGAACAGCAGATTTCTAGGTGTCTGTCGCAATGGATTCAGAAAGCTTCATGTAAGGTTGTGGATGAGGGTGATCTGGCTGTTGCATCTGTCACTCCGTTGATCTCCGGAAGGGATCACGTTGATCTGACTGGCTCAGAGAGTGGCCCTATCCTCCCTCACTGTACCTGTGTGTCTCTCTTGAATCTGCATGCTTGATTAAGAGGACAAAGTTTTCCTTTAAGAGAAGGACCATTCCTTGGTCAAGGGTATATGAAAAGCTACAGTTCTCTACTAGAACCTTCAAAAAGCCTCTCAAGGTACATGTAGGACTCTGAAACTGAGTGGAAAGAGTACAACAATATCAATTTCAAATATTCCCTAATTACAAAGTTTTAAGTTTCAACATGACACTTTGCACCCAGGTAGAGATGTGTTTTGGCCCTTATCTTTCCAGTGTCTTCCCACATCACATTCCCCTCATTGATTCAAAGTTTGCTGCTCTGACTGACTGATTTAGTTCCTATAAAATGCATACTCCTTTCTGCCTCTATTGCACATGTTTTTCTTTGGGTGGACTCCCTATTCTGTTGTTGAATCAAAGGTTCCTTTTTCATTAGGACTTGATTTAAAAGCTTTCTGTGGTGGTTTGAATGAGACTGTCCGCCACAGGATCATATTTCCCTAGCTGGTGCTGCTGTTTTGGGAGGCTTTAGGAGATATGGTCACGCCAGAGGATGAGCATCACTGCTGGGTAGAACTGGGAGTTCTTGAGCCTTGCCAGATTTCCAGTTGCTCCCTGCATCGCCTGCTTGTAGATATGAGCACTCCTTTTTCTGCTCTGGCCCCCTCTTGCCACCATGCCTTCCTGCCACAAGGGACTTGATTTCTCTGGAAACTGAAGTTCAAATAAAATATTCCTTTTCTAAGTTGTTTTGGGCACAGCATTTTATCACAGCAATAGAAAAGTTACTAATACACTTTCTTAATCTTAAATTACCTTTGTAAGATTTCACTTCTAACCATCCATTGAGCCTAGAGCTCATTAATTTGGCAAGATTAGATGGCCAACAAGCTCCAGGGATCCTTCTGCCCCCGTAGCTCAGTGCTAGGAATACAGACATAGACCACCATACTCAGCTGTTCTCTTCTCTTCTAGTGTTGTACATTAAACTGAGGTCTTTATGCTTTGGTAGAAGGCATTTCCCTGACTGATCCATTTACCTAGCTCCAGCATTGCAATTTTCAAAACCCCAGACATAAAACTTACCAAAGGTGATGCTCAAGGAAGGCCACTGAGATAGCAAAAGAACAATACCATATGATACACCAGAAGCCAGGTACAGAAAGAATGTTCAGAAATAAGAGAAGAATGTACCATATCAAAAACAGTTGACAAGACATGAAAGAGGATCAAAAGCTACACATTGATGTCAAACTTAGCAAGAGCCATTTTAATTTCAGAACAGAAGCCTTCCTGAAGTACATTAAGGAAAAAGGTAGAAAAAGAAAGAAGCCAACTGTTACTGCCAACACTTGCAAGAACTCCTGATGTGAAAGCCAAATGAAAATTAAGTATAAATGGAGGTGACTCAATCCTTTGGAAAAATATTGATATTAAGATGCTTGCATGCCTATGGCATTGCTGATAATAATAATTCACTTTATTAAAATAAGTTCACTGTAATAAGAATGGATAAAAATTCAGTTCAAACCTAGAGAGGTGACTCAGCTGTCAAGAGCACTGGCTGCTCTTAGAGAGGACCCCTGTTGAATTCTCAGCACCCTCATGGACGCTAACAACTGTTTATAACTCCAGTTCCAGGGAATCTGACACCTTCTTACCTCCGCCTGCATTATGTGGAATGGGTGCACTTACACACACGCAGGCGATGCACTCACATACATAAACTAAAATTGATATATAATATGCTTTTTAAAAATAACTTTTCATTTCAAAATCTGGTATTATAGCAAACAGTACACACTGAAATAAAAAAGGTTAAGCTGAAGAGGAATCAGATTCTTCTATCTATCAATGAATTATTTTAGAAGAGTTGATTAAAATCTCTGAGCAACTGCTTTATTTTTGATAAAATATGGGTGTCGATGGGCATTTTTTTCTTGAGGAAAAGGTAGAGGAAGAGAAGGAAAAGGAGGAGGAAAAGAGGAGCAGTGGTATGTCTGTGAGCGTCGATGGCAGTGCCCTGGACATCGTGAACCCTCAATAACTGAGAGGAATTACTATCATTACTGTTTAGAGTTTGTTAATACTGCTTCCAGCCAGCGGGACAGCAATTAGGAGTTCCATTGTACCAAAGAGAGCAATTTCTATCTTGACAGCCTCCCCCTTTATGTGACTTTTTTCTGAGCCAAACTCTAATACCCTTTCCTATTTTAAAGCACCACAGGGGACTTAGCCAGGGGGATAGAACAGCTGTGTGCCAAGCCTCACACAGAAACCCATTGAGTTAATGTCATTTTAAACATAGTTTTCTTATGTGTAAATTAGTTTGCAGATCTTTGAGCTTCCCACCACTAATTACTGGATTAGCTAGAGTTACCCTGCCAGGAAGCCACAACCAGGAAGACAAACATGGCATTCTTACATGACTGCTTATTTGCATAGTTCTTACAACCCTGAGTTGAGAGAGAGAGAGAGAGAGAGAAGTATTTCTGGCACTCCTACATAAATCTGTTAGTATATTTATAACTTTGCACAAGAATATCAGACAAGAAATTAGCCCAAGGCTACAATTAATCATAATTTAGTGTCAACCCAAGGGAATATAGAACTAAACAAATAAATCTTTTAACATTCATCTCTCTTTTTGACCCATACAAACTGGCAAGATAATTTCCTAACTCAAGAAATGCTGCCTGAAAACTTACTAGAGGAGCTTTGGTAAAAAGGCACTGATGTGAAGTTTCAGATTCTTTGATATAGTCTCAACTTGACAGGTTCTAGAATCACTTAGAAGACAAACTTCTGGTCATGTCTTGAGAAATTATCTAGATTGGATTATCTTCTGGACATGTCTGTAAGAGATTGAATTAGGTTAATTGAGGTGGTAGAATTCATCTTAATTGCAGGCAGCATCGCTCATGGACTAAATCAAAAGGAGAAAGCAAGCAGAGCTTGCAATGCATCCAGCTCTGTGTCCTGATTGCAGACATAATGTGACAATCTGCCTCAAGCTCAGGCCACCATGTCTTCCCCACCATGATAAAATGTACTCTGGAAATGCGTGTAGAAATAAATCCTTTATTTTGTAACTTGCTTTTGTCAGCATATTTTGTCACAGTATCAAGACAAGTAACTAACAGAGATTCATTGTCACATGAAGTTAGTACCTAACTTAAAAGGCTAATTCCCATTGACTGACTTCTTATAAGTATCTTTGTCATGGAAATCTTGTACGCATGATAGAACAGAAGTCCAATTCAAGCAGTATAAGCCAATACCTTGGGACTCTAAAAGAAAAATGATGAAAGATAAAAGGTCTTCAAGCATGATTGGATTCAAGTGCTCAATAGATATTACCAGATATTACCAAGTAGTCTCCACCTTTTGGCTTTCTTCTGTGCACATGACTAAAATACTTTGGTCAGAAAATGTCCCCAAATGTCGATATGTTAATGGCTTGATCGACATCTGGCAGTGGTGTTGAAAAGTAATTGAATCCTGAATATGCTAAGTTCATAGATTAATCTACTGATGATTTCATAGCTAAATGGACAATTAAGAGACAGGGTCTATTTAGAGGAAATAGGACTTGGAGAGTCTTACTTTTTAAGGTACATCTTGTCCCTGAACTTTACCTGTTTCTGCTTCCTGGCTTCTGTGAGGTGAGCAGCTCTCTTCCACCATTTTCTTCCACCAGGGTGTTTGTGCCTTGCACAGTTCTAAACACACTGGAATCCTCCAGCTATAGGCTAAACACTCTGAAACATGGAGTGAAATATTTTCTCCTTGAAGGTAACTTTCTTAGTTATCCTGTTACAGTGTTGGGACGCAAACACAGAGGTAAAAAGAGTGCATTGAGCCAAATATCTGGATAATTCAAAGGTAAGGTAATAATTTACCACTGTGGATGGGTTCTTGTCATATTTCTCTGTGAATGATTCAACTTCTCTTTCATTCAACATTTTCTCAACAGTCTGGCTTTGCCACTATAGGAAGATACTTGCATATACTTTGGGTCTTATATCCACATTTTTACTATCCAGAGAAAGGGCTTGCAAAGCACTCCCGAGAATTAGAGAGTAAGAAAAAGGAAGAAAATGAAGACGTTGGATAAAAGCTTTATTAATATTTAGAATTGTTATTCTGAAAGAATGCTTTGCGGTTTTCTTTCCCTGGGAAATGCTTTGAATCTACACCTAATGAAAAGCATATGATCATTGCCTTATTCCATTCAAGACTTAATTGTGGTGGTGTGCTGTAAGAATTCTTGTGAATTAGAGACAAGACCAATTCCTAAATTCAATCACAGTGCTGCAGCCAGAGAAAGGGAGGGGACTGGATAATAAACATTTTTCTTTAAGCTTCAAAGGTGGGAGGAAAACAACAACAACAACAACAACAGAAAGACTAAGATATATGTCTGATTCTTATGGCTGCTGAAGATTATTAAACTATTACTACATTTAATACACTATTCTATACTAGTTCCCGTCTCATTTTTGTGGCTAAATATAAACCTAACAAGAGCAACTTAAGGAAGAATTTGTTTATTTTGACTCACAGTCTGAAGATAAACCACCTCAGGACAAGGCATGATGACAATGGTGGCTCTAACTGTGGCTCATAAGAACGAGAGGTATTGCTAACATTGTGAACACAGTCCTGAAGCTGACAGAGAAGAAAGCTGGTGCTCACCTGGCCTCTTTTCCCTGTTATATTCAGGCCCAGACTCCAGCCCAGGTAGCTTTTGGCTTCTCAGTTAGACGACTAAAGAAATATCCACACAGACACACCATAGGAGTGTCTCCTACCCGGTAAGTGGATCACTGAAATTCACCATGATGTATTTGTATTCTATGCTGTAAGCCAGATTTACAAGATCGTTTTTTTGCAAATGCTTCCATGAGATTTTACAGAAGTGGGGATTCACACAATCATGTCCACAAAAAAGATTCAGAGAATTCCAGCTCCTTCCCTGAAGTGGCCTCGCCTGGCTGGCACTGTTTTGAAACCCTCCCTCTCACCATTTGTCTCTGGGAATTGCTGACCTTTTAGTTACAACCATAGATTTTCCCTTTCTAGGCAGTATATAGATCTTTGGAGACTATTTTTTTTTCATTCATCCAAATACATGTATGTTTTATCAAAATTGTCCCACGTATCAATAGCTAATTTCTTTTATACATTTTCATTTTTATTATTATTTTTAACTATGTATATCTTTATGACCAAGAGGATTAGTGTCCAGAGAAGCCAGAATATGTCAGATCCCAAGGAGCATGTACATACTACTAGGCGACCCCTGAAGGGCAGTTAATTTCCTATTTTTAATCTCTGGGATGACTAAAGAACTTTTAGCCAGTTTCAGTTTTTTAAGAGTTATGAATTACACCATGAATGTTTTTGTCTAAGCACGCCATTTTATATTTGTAGAATGCAATTGCTGGAGCATATGATAAGTCTATCTATAATATGACACAAACAGCTGATGAAATATTTCCTAGATCAGTGACTCTGCTTTCATTTTCACCAGGAGTGGGTAAGGTTTCCAGTTATTCTACTTCTCAGGTAAAATATGCCATTGTGCAGTTCAGATAGTTTAACTGTTGCATTAAAGTACCTTGTGACATTAGTTTGAGTTCCTACAGTGACGAATAATGCTGAACATTGCTTGATTGTTGATTGCTTGAAATTCTGCCTTTCATTGGTGAAATGTCAAGGTTTTGCTCTATTTTGGATTATTTAGAGTTGATAGTTTTAAAGTTTTATTTTTAATTGAATTTTTGTGATTTTCATAATGTCATTTGATGGTATTTAGAGTCCCTCCCCTACCTGCACTGCCTCTCACTCACACCTGCCGAATTGAATGTATTCATGTGTGTGTGTGTGTGTGTGTGTGTGTGTGTGTGTGTGTGTGTATGATCAACCTATAGAGTGTGATTTGTGTCACCCAATGTCCTTTAGAGTATGTCCCCAATGAAGATCTTTCTTTTTTAATTGATTGTTCAATTCTCCTTTTTTGTTGAATTTTGAGGGTCTGTAAACTTAGTATGAAAACAGGTCTTGGATAAATATATGATTGGCAAATATTTTCCTAAATCTTTGACATTTCCACATTAAAAAGCATCTTTTGTAGATAAAAATGTCAATTTTTATTAAATCCATGCTATCATTTCCTGTGTATTTTATGGATCATGATTTAAAGCTATAGACAAGAATTATTTGCATGACTCAAAGATCTTGAAGGTTTTCTGTTAAACATTTTATATTTTGCATTTAGGTTGATAAACTGCTTAAAAATAACTTAAGTCAAAAACTAAAATAGAGAATTTTCAAGTATATAATTTTGTGAAACTTACTAAATTCAAAATGTCATGTCACCAACATTTACAAGCATCTCTGCAGTAGCTCTATCTCCCTAAATAAAACTCCTTCCCATTAATCAGATTTTTTTTCACTCCCTTCTCCATATCCCTGGAAAGTAACAATTTCCATGTGTATTTTGGGTTGTACATGGGTATTCCATATATTAATGAAATGAAACATTACATTTTTTGTGTCTAGCATCTTTCATTTCAGAGAACGTTAGAATATCTGTGGTCATCCACATTTCCGTAATTTATTTCTTTACATGGTTGAGTGATTCCATTCCTTTTATATAACGTAATTTATTCATTCATCCATTGAAAGGTATTTGGATTGTTTTCAGCTTTTAGTTACAGCAAATATTGTTACTATGAATAGGTCTGCACATGTACTTTGTTGAGTACTTGCTATTTTAATTATTTTGCTTGTATGTATAAAGATGTGGAATCACTGAGTCATATACTTATCCCTTTCTTATTTTTACACATTGTTATACTCTTTATTCATTACCACTAATGCAAAGGTGTCCCGATTTCTCTGCATCTTTGCTAACACTGTTATTTTCTATAATAGCCTTATGGATATGAAAAGATAGTTCGTTGGAGTTTTTGAAGCATCTAATGACTGACTATATTGGGAATCCTTGTGTTTATTCATCATCTGCTATGTCTTCTTTGGATAAATGTCTATTGAAATCCATCGGAAATTTTTAAAATATTTTATTCTTAGTCTTAATTATGTGTCTGAGTATATTGCCTGAACATATGTTAGTGCATCCACGTCGTGCAGTGCCCACAGGGGAGAGGACAGGGCATAGCCGGATCCTCTGGAACTGGAGTTAGGGACAGTTGTTAACCACCATGTGGGTGCTGGGACCTGAACCTGGGTCCACTGCAAGAGCACTCAGTACTCTTAACTGCTGAACCATCTCTCCAGCACCCACTATGGGGTTGTGTGGTTTTTGTTGCTTTCAACATAAAGTTCATTTCTTCTAAAAAATGAGTTGTATTTTCTGTTACTGAGGGCTGAAGGATTTTTAAATGCATTATGGGTATTAGATGATTGGATATGTGCACAATTTTAATTCTTTACATATTTTCATTTTGTATTTCATTAAGTGTATATTCATTTTCATCTTATTATAATTCTTTGAGGCATAAAGTCTGTAACTAGAGGTTCTCAAATACATTTATTTTTCTCTTTTACTGTCCATGCTCTTGGTGTAATACCTAAACATCTACTGACAAATCTATGCGTTTTGTCTCTTACATTAGCTAAATACATTTTTGAGTTAATTTTTATATATGGTCTGCTATACACATCTAACTTCATCCTACTTCATCTGAATATCAACCTCTGTTGAAGAAACCAGCTTTCACCACAGAATTTTCTTGGCCTCCTTGTCAAACTACAATTGGCCATAGACGTAAAGATTTATTTCTGGACTTTGAAATGAATTCCATCAGTTTGCATGCCCATCGTTATAAAAATGATACACTGTTTTTCATACTAGGTCTTTGTTGTGATTTTTGAGATGAATATTCAAAATACATGGCTTCATTGTGACATCTCTTCATACGTGCTTATTATGTGCTTTGTTGATATTCTGTTCCTTCTTGCTTCCTGCCCTACTGGGTGCCTTGTTCCCTCCAAAGAGTACCCTAGTTTGTATATTGTATATGACAATATATGTTGAAAATATCAGTTCTACATATGAATTATTTTAATTTTAGCTTCCTGTCTCTGGTCTGCTTTTTAACAAGATGACTTCTAGTTCCTCTGTTCAACCTTTTACAAGATATTCAAACTACTCAGATGTCACTTCAATTCCACACATTGTAAGTCAAACATCCCATTACTACCAAGATGGCCTTGGAAGTTTGTTGGGGACGCCATTAAATTTGGAGATGAAATCTTCCAAATTACAAATGAGCTGTCTTACCAAGCATTTTGAACTTTGAATTTTCTTTCAGCAGAACATGGGTTGTATTGGTTACAGTTGGTTCCATCAATTAACAATATATTAATTTTATAAAAATTAAAATGGATTCTAGTTTCTAGTTTCAAAGATTTAATGATTTCTCCAAATTGTCATTGTGGCTTTTTCCTTGCTACCATGGCTTGAATAATTCAATATGTTGTTGTGCAGTTCCCGTGGCTGTAATTTCCTCTAGGCAAAGCAGAGCAGGAAGAGTGCACGCAGGCTATTGCTCACACAGTTACCAGTCTCATTGTTAACCACTAGTGGCACCATAGGGTTGGTCTGAGGAAGTGAAGAGTCCTTTCCCACACAGTCACTCATTTTTGGTCCTCTATCAATGAATATCTTGGGATTTGATGGGAAGTATTTTTGTTTTATACCTTTCTGCTCAAGATCAGGTCACTGTAGTCTGTGCCCAGAGATACAGAACAAAAGAATATTTCATGAATAAAGAGATTGAAAGCTGCCATTCAGATCTACTAAACAAAAATTGTTCTGATAAGTAAGAACTGGTGATTTTCTAACTTTCATCTAAGAGTCAAGATAATGGTATATACAATCATCCTAAAAATTGGAGGAAGTGTGGGGTTGGAGAGCTTCCACAGTGGTTAAGAGCACTGGCTGTCCTTTTTTACAGAGGACCGTGGTTGTATCCCAGCTCCCCCTGGCAGCTAACAACTGTCTGTAACTCCAGTTCCAGGGGATACAACACTTTCTTCTGACCTCTGTGGGCATTGTATGGCATGGGTACACTTGCAGACATGTAGGCAATACACTCGTAAACATCTTTTATTTTAATTTTGGGGAAAGCAGGACAGTTAGAAGATGCACTTTCTAGGATTTGAATACCTGGAGAAGAATTCACTGCACATTCTAAATTTCAAATTTTATTTTGCTAATAATTTTGATGAATTTCTAAAAATTTAGTAGTCTATCCGAGGGTAAGAAACTCTAAGAACCACAGTTACAGGAGGGTCTTCATTCTATGGCTTTTACTTCCAAAAGTGCCACTTGTTTATCCTGGAATGAATCCAAGATCTTCTAGTGATCTTGGCAGAGAGGAGACTGCCCTTTTGAAATCTCCTAAACTCTTCTCTATAAAAATGATGTGTGCCCAATGGCCTCAAGAAAATGCTCTGACAATGGGTTAGGAGGAGATAGAAGAATGAGGCTGAGGGACAGAAAACAAAGTTCTACTGCTCACAACTCTGAAGGCTACACCACTGTGACACAGACCACCTGAAACAGACCACCTGAAAGTTTATAAAATTATCAAATGCTCTTCCTCCCCTTTACCATTCAGCCACCGTGATCAACATAATGACAGCAGATTGAGTTTAAAGAGCTGCAAGAAACAAATTCTCTGCAGAGCAGTCCAACGAGATACCAAATATAAAATGTGCTGCAAAGATGAGACGAGCAGTGGAATTGTAAGGTTCTCGTAAGTCTGTCAATAACAAAAACACATCATACACAGCCTAGCTTCTATACAGATGGACAGAATACTGGCTGCGATGACCTATTGCTCTCTCTTTATATTATAAAACTACATAGGTCCAGGTTTCACAAAGAAACTACAAGGCAAATCAGAAAATAAAATGAAACAAACAACAAACTCTCACTCTAGTCGGAAGAAACAGAGTCAGCATCAGAGTCAAGCTCAGCAATGGTACAGATAGTAAAGGAGAGGCAGAGCATTTAAAGTAACTATTGTTATCATGTTAGGATCTTAAATATAAAAAGACAACAACTAAAATATGGAAACTCTACGAAGAATCAAAAGAAAATGCGAGGAATAAGAAATCTCCACAGGAACAGAAATGAAGAAATGAAGAGTCTCTTCATCAGATGGTCTGGCAGTCATTTTGACACATCTAAGGGATTAAAAAAAAAAAAGCAAAACAGTCAGCTTGGAGCTAGGTCAATGAAACCTTCAAAACTAAAATGCAAAAAAAAATTACAATGATTTTTAAAAGAAAGAACAGAAAATCTAAGAGATCTGTGAGACAGATGTGCTGGAGGGAGAAAATAGAAGTATCAAGTGTAGAGACCAACAGTAAAAGTGGTTGAGAATATTTGAGAATTAGTTGTAGGTGTCTGGGTACTGAGCAAGGCAAGCAACTCCGGATACCCTGAAGGGACAGCAGGTGTGGGGCCTAGGAAATCACTGTAGATATGAATCTTCTTTTTCCCCCACCCCAGACCAGAACCTTTTTTTTTTGGTTTCATTTCCTCATTCCTAAACTTCCGCAGCCTTCTCTCCCTTTATCCCAAAACCCCACCTTTAACTTTCCCGCCTTCTGTAAGGGCCAGAAGGCCTTCCTATAAAAACCCCCTTTCCCGGGTGTCATTTCCTGTCGCACTCTGAACCATCTGAGGACCTGTTCTACTCTCCACTCTCTGGGACCACTGGTGTGCAACGGCTGTCTCTCGAGATGGAGCCCCACAATTAGTGACAGATCTAAACCAAATCCAGTGAGAGAGGAGGATACAAGCAGAAGGAAAAACATCATTGCCCACAACTACAAGCAAAAGCCACCCAGGCATTTCCTAGTCAAAGTTCAGGAAGTCAGGGCGGGTGGGCAGAAGGTGCTCACCAACAGAGGAACACTGAAGTCGACTTTTCAGAACCAGCGCACTCAACAGCGACATGTAAACTAGAGGTAACCAAGGAACAGCCTGCCATTTGGCCCAGCCACAAACTGGCTCCCCTTGCAATAGTTCCACCATGAGTTTTCCTCACTTTTATTACTTGACTTGATTCATTTCTTCTGAGACGTGAAGGCAGAAGCAGCGGGCAACAGGACACAATGAACTCCCTGTGTTACCTAATTCAGCAACAGCTCTTCAGTGTTAAGCCCCACAATTACGTAACGTAGAAGGTAACATAACTTTATTCATCTTTGAAGAAACAAACAGGCTAATGGCTAAATCTAGGGATTTTAGCTTGTTAAAGACTATGTCAGAAATTCCAGTACAGGACAAAAACGATCTTGGTAGTCCTCCTGCAACTATGCGTGTGAGCATGTTCATGCACGTGTGCACATGATAAAGGAAAGGACTGCAAGTTCTTTCACTAAATTTCCTTCGCACTGTAGACTGCAGAGGTCACTAGAACTTTTACTGAATAAATCAAATGGAATAATATTAAAGAAATTACTCTATTTATTTGGTTTCTCTTTTCTGAATTATATCCTTTATTTTTTCCTTTCATAAAGAGTTAAAACAATCTATTAGGATAAAAAGACAGAGGAGAAACAATAAGGAGAAAAAGCAGAGGATGGTGACATTTACTTTAACTGATATTATCAGTTAAATCCTGAAACATTTTGACACATTTCTCAGGTAGCCTGCATTTTATGAATCATCTAATGAACAGAAATATCTTCTCTTTAGATTTACAAAGGTCAAATAGTACTCTGTTCCATTCTTCATTGTATTTATCACAGCTGTAATTTTATAGACAAATGATTTCATTAACATTTACTCTTTGCCAAATTGGGACCATAATTAGAGCAGCAATTTTGCTTGTATTGTTTGCAAGTATTTCACCAATGCTGGACATATTCTCTGGTATATTATTTTTTATTATATATATATATATATATATATATATATATATACTGATTTCAAGTTACCCCCTTGAAATTTTTTTAAGTGCCTTGAGAGTTGAAGTTCAACAAGATCTAGACATATTAAAGATAGTGGAAAAATGTTTTGTTTTGGCATTTGAAGAATAATATATCTGTGATTTTAATGTGTATTGAAGAAAGTGAATGAATGCTTGAATGAATGATGAATGCATAAAACTACTATGGTATTAGCAAGTCAAATTATTTCTGTAAGTAAATATAATTAAAAATACAATTAGAAAAATAAAAAGACAGGAAATATATACCCATTATTAAAATGAAAATAGGCAGAGTATCTGTCAGTTCAATTCATTTAGGCCAAAAAACAGGAAAATAAGACAAAACTTTCAGTCCCTGGACAGAAATTGCTGAGTAGAGGGAAAACCATGTATCAAACATAGTACACCAACTGCAATGTGTGTAAACAAAGAACCTGCAAGTCAAACACAAGGAGGCAAAAGGAATAGAGGCTGAGCGCAAATGAGTTTGCAAGGGTAGGGTGAACTTTAAGTGAGAATTAGATCAAAATATTTTGTGGATGGCATAATCTCCACTCTTCACCAGAAATATTTTTACATACCTGTTCACCTGCATTTAACTCCCAATCATATTTTTCTCTATACATGCCTAGTCTTGATGGAGAATAAATGTTTATTCATTGCAGAAAATATTAATGTACCACTTTTTTCTTATTTTGTGGGTTCAGTAATGGAATGTTGAGGGGTTATAATCAAATGCTTGCTGCTGTACCTTCTGCAAACTTAACAAATGAAGAATGTGAGCTGTCATCTGCCCTTTAATAAAATACCATTAAACAAATTTTACATACGTGTGTGTGTGTATATATATATATATATATATATATAGAGAGAGAGAGAGAGAGAGAGAGAATTGTATTTCCAGATTCTTTTTTATTAGAAAGAATAAAAAAGCAGGTGAAAGCTCTCATTCCCCATTTAGACACATATATTGTCCTGATAGCAGTTTCAGTATTTCCTTTCATTAAATTTGGTCTAAGCACTTTTTAAGATCTATGATCTTTTTGTTTAATCTTATAACAATAACAATTATAATTATTATGTATATGTGTGTATGCACACATACATGTGGAGGACAGAAAGGGCATATTTAAGTGGAGGTATCTTCTGCCTCATTTATTTCCAGGGATTGATTCAGGCTTGCAAGCACTGGCGTGACAGCTAAGAACCATGAATAACTCCAGGAGATCTGACACCCTCTTCTGGATTCTGTGAGTTTTTACACAGATGGTTCACTTGCATACAGCAAGTAAAACACTCATGCACATAAAGTAAATAAACTAATTTAAAAGATGATGCGTGCTATATTTATTGTCTTCATTTCTTGACATCCAAGTCAATAAATATAATCAGGAAACTTATTGGCATAAACAGAGTTAATTATTTTAGCCCCTCAGTAACAAATATGTCATAGATAGGAATCATATAAAATTTCCATAATGTCTCAGAATGTTTTGCTCTCTAAATGGTATCTCCTATAGTTCCCCAAGTTCTTAGACACCTACTTGATTCTTGGGTTTGTGACCAAATGTTCTCAAATTTTCCATAGAATCTAGGAACCCATATTTTTATGTCAAGTTTTATCTTTTTTAAACATTAGCATCAAATTTATATCTTTAAAATATATTCTTCAAAGAAAATGTAATGAAATATCAGTTACAATACATACAGAAATACCACTTGGGAAAATTTCCCAATTCTTTGCTATTTATACATACTTAGTATACTTCTAAATCTTGCTGTGCCCCACAGGAGAAAAGAGTAATATTACCATAAACCCTATCTTTGGAATATATATAGATTCTCATTACTGCTAGAGAGTTGAAAATCACAAGAGATTCTAGTCCTTACTCCAATAATCTAAACAAACTCAATAAACTATGAAATCATAGCTCTTAAATGCTCACCAGAGAGCTCAAGATATGAAGAAATCTAAATAAACAAAATTCTAGAAAGACCTTTGTAAGAGAGAAGAAGCTGATGGAAACTCTTAAATATCAAAAGCATGTAAGATGTAAATATGTTATATCCAATAAATAATTCACATAATAGACTTAACAAATTAAATAAATAAAATAAAAACCCTTGAACATGGTCAAGAGAAAGTATCCAAACAGAAATACACAGAATTCCATGGGAAACAAGAGTAAATTCGGATGCTCATAGGATATTGTCAACCAAACTAATACATATCCCATTAGAGTCCCAGAAGTAAAAACAAAGAGACATGAAAATATTTGTATGCAAAATGGCAGACAGCTTTCTAAATTGACTATCACATAAGGGCAATTTTTTCATTTCAATATCTGAAAATTATTATTATTTACCACAACAAAGATTAAGGAAATAAAGTCATATAATGATCTCAGTAAATATTCAAAAATCATTTAAAACTCTTAGTGAGATAAGGATCTAAAACAAGCTAGTCACCTGATGAAAAGTATCTTAAGGCTAAAGACACGGCTCAGTATTTAATAGTACTGATTACTCTTGCAAAGGACCCAGGTTATCCCAGCATTCACATGGAGACAAATAGCTACATGTACCTCCAGTTCCAGGGAATTTGACACCCTCTTCTGATCTCAGTAGGCACTACACAACATTGGTATGCTTACATACACTAATACACATAAAATATTTTTTAAATTGTTTTAAAAAAGCATCTTAAAATATTCCGGTTTGTCATCACTTTTAATAGTAAAATATTGAATAGTTTCCTGCTTAGGTCATTAATAAGGAACATTCTGGTAAACTTTCTATGGATTGTCTTGCTCCTACAATAAGTCTACATATTATAAAGAATGAAATACAAATTCTGGTTTGATTATTTAGGAATGGCATTATGGTGAAGAGTCAAGAAATAGGATGAAGTTTACAAGAAAACTGATACCAATGTGTAACTTGGGGAAAGATGTAGGATGCATGGCGAGCATATAAAGTTCACATGCCCCAAGAGGGCAAGAAGTGAGAAAATAAGAAACTAAAAGGCACCATCTCAAAACAATAATCCCTTATGGAAGATATGGACCAAATGTATAGAACTCTTAAACATAAAACTTGCATTAATTTAAACAAAATGTAAATGAAGAAAAATATAATATTTATGAGAAAGAAGACAATGTGTTTGATATGCTTATTTTCCCTAAGTTGGTTTATATATTCAACACAGTTTGGTCATAAAACCAACATACCTTGATGAAGAAATTAAAAATTTATTCTAAATTGTTTATGAATGCATAAAAGTTAAAATATATTTTTTAAAATGTCAATAAATGGAAATCTTACTTTATTTGATTTCATGATAATATAAAACTTTAAAACAAAGTTAGTACTAAAATACCCTTAAAATGCAGATTTATCTAATATGGAAAAGTTTATATCAAATGGCAGTGTGTAATAAATATATTGTCTAAAAGGTACAAGACAATGTCTTTTTTGAAGAAAGCAATAATGTCAATTTTTGAGGAAATGTGTCAAGGTAGTATAAAAAAATTAAATATTCCTTCAGTGCCTTTATTTTAAAGATGTTAATCTTTTACATTTTTTTTGTCATTTTAGACCATCTGTAGTCCCATCCAACTTGGAACTTGCCATGTAGACCAGGCTGGCCTGTATCTCAGAAAGATTTATCTGCCTCTGCCTCCCAAGTGATGGGATCAAAAGTATGGGCCACCACACCTGACTTAAGATGTTAGACTTTTATAACTACATTAATTTGTCAAAATTGAAAACAAAAAGCACTTTCACATTATTTACTGAACTCCAGGCTTACAAATATTTCAGTAGACTTTGAACTACTTTAAAACAGCATATTCATATTATTTGTGATCCAATAGAGTATGTCAAACTCTATTTAGTTGTGTCCCTAAGTCTCTTCTAGCTTGTGAAATTTTGTCTTTGATGACTGAGTTTTCTGAGTACTTTTCAGGGGTTCTGTAGAATGTTCTAGAATTTCACTTTTTCTATAATGTAAAACTAGGAGTAAACACCACAATAAACTGCTGTTCTCTTCATACTGTGTCTGGGACAGTTGATTTTAACAGGACCTATGGTAACTGTGATTATTTGGCCTTGCTTTGCCTTGCTCCTTTGCTCTATGCCTTCAATCTCTGGAAGAAAGTTACTCAGGCTAGCCCACAATCCAGAATGACAGAAAATAAGGTTTACTATCAGGAGGAGGGAGCTGTATCAAAAAATAACATGGAAATGTGCAGTTTTCTCCCATCAATTTGTTAACTCAATTAACCAATAAGTTTTTATTTTGTGTTAGAATAAAATACACATTATTAGTAGTATTATTATACCTAATTTGTTCCAGTTTGAGACAATGGGATTTCCATCAGTTTGACCCTTCTTTACTTTTGATGAGTTCCATCTCTTAATTTTTTAACATTTTAAAATTAGAACTGCCAGTCTTGTAAGAAAATTCAGTCTCAGGATATTCTCTATTCCTTAGCCCTAATGTCAGCAATTTCCTCAACAGTGCAGAGACCTTTCATTGGAGTATGCTGTCTAGAAGCTGGTCCTGTGCAATGTCGCTAGAATGGCTTACTTTCATTGTTAACACAGTGGGCAGAGCTCATAAAGTTATATATGTATACTACCACATGTATGCATATATATCTATAATCATTTCTGGATCTTTCCATCTGTATTTATGTTAAGCTAAACATATGTTAATACAAATGTCTCCAACTGCAATCCACCGCTACATAGTTCACTTGTTTTTTGTTTTTTTTTTTTTTTACTTACTTATAGAGTTCTTCTCCAAGATTGAGGAGCTTATGTCCCAGTACTATTCATATTTATTTAAGTATGTCTTTGAATTCAGCATAACATAAAACATTTTAAGTGTCGACAATCTACATTCTCGTGGCAGTTTTGCAGTGAGAGTGTCGTGCTTGGCTTCTATTCGTTATATCCATTAACTTTAGTTTCTGATTAAAATATGTTTTTTCCCAACTTACTTAAGCCAAGCCCTGTTTTCTTGCCTCTTTAATGAGATTATACCATATCATATGGTATAAATAGATTGTGTTTCACAATCTGTATTTAATAGTGGTATTACTCCAAACTCTTGTTTAGTTCCTCAATATGTATGCAGACTATTCTTTGTCTTATAAAGTTCTGCAGATTTTGACAAATTCATAGAATCAAGTATTTACTATTCCAGTACCACACAGAACAGATTTACCAACTAAAACCTCCCTATAGTGTCTTCTGTATAGCCAAACCCTTTCCTTTGTCAGAGCAATGTCTTCTCGACTCTTTGATACCTTTTTGCAATGCCATATAAATGGAATCATACAGTCCTTGAGTTTGAATTGTTTTATGTAGCACTAAAGATTCATCCATTTTGTGTAAATCAATAGTTCATTTCTTTTATTGCTCAGGAGTACTCATTATATGTGTACTCACTTATTAAAAGAGATTTTGGTTGCTTACAGACTGGGAAATTATGAAGAAAGCTTCTATAAGCAGTACACATGGGTTATGTGGGAATATGTTTTCAGTTCAAATGAATTATTATAAAGAACGGTGATGGTTGGAACATATAATAAGTCTATTTATTCCTAAAAAGTTTGCAAAGCATCTTCCAAAGTAGTTGCACCATTTTGTATTCTGACCAGCAATAAATCAGAGTTCCTGAGGTTCTGCATCCTTGCTAACATTGGGCACCATAATATTTTATATATAATCTCAGCCAGTATAGAGATCTGTTTATAGAAACTTGAATAAATGTAATTCTATGATTCTGACATAAATCAAACTGTTTTGACCAGGTCTAGTCAAAATTGCCAATCTAAATTAGCTCAGGAAATTTGCTTTATAAGTGGTTTTAAAAATTAGATTTATTAAGAGGAAATAAAACAAGGAAAATAGTTCATCTCATGGGACAATCTTGTTCATTTTCTGGAGATTTGCATGGAAATTATAAAGATTCTGAGACTGCTCTTCAAACCAGTGAGAGCCTATGAGCAATTTGAAGTGTTTGTCACAAGTAGAACACAGTCATCAGGATGCATGCATATTTAGTTTCTAAGACTTGTCTTAATTTATTACTATCTAAAGGAAATTCCCCCACCAATTGTTGACATATGTGATAAGCAGAATTATGGCCTCCAAAAAGTTCATGTTTATTCTCCAGAATACATTGTGCTACAAATTACCCAATATGCATTACACCCAAGGTGAAATACCCAAGGTGAAAACTGATAGGGTTGAGAATGAATTGCATTGGATGGTCTGCTGACATTCCAATAAGGAGGTTATTCTGTAAATGCTTGTGTGGTCCCAAAGTCATCATCATAAGGAATCTAAAATATGAGAATAGGACAAAGTCAGAGATAGAATGACAGAATGAGACAGACTTGGACTACCACTGCCATTTTAAAGATTGAGTTAAGGAATTTGGTAGCTTCCAGAAGCTAGAGAAACCATAGATACAGACTCTACCCTACAATCATCATGCATGAATGTAGCCCTATCAGTTCCTCAGATTTTAATCCAGTGAGACCCACATTAGATTCCTAGCTTACAGAACTTTAAGATAATTTTGTGTTCTTTTAAGACACTGAGGTTGTGGAAATTTATTACCCAGGCCACAAATACTAATGGATCTACTTTGATGATTAAAAGGATGAAGTTTAAGATTAAATACCAACTTTGTAACAGGAAAAGAAATTTTAAAGTCTAAAGTGTTTAGAGCTCTTAGGCAGTTTGGATGGTTTCTCAGCAAACAGCTCCTTTCTAAGAAGATTATAAAAACATAAATTTTAGGTGTATTTCTCAGATTCATCACTACTTCAGAAGTTGTTGAATAGAAAGTAATGAAGTTTCTTAGTCACAAAATAAGGTACCCTGAAGCTTTAACCATTTCTAGAGGCATTCTGTCACAAAATCTGAAACAAAAGCCAAACACAGCTGGAGGGACAATAGCAAGACAGTGAGGATCTTACTGCACTCTGTGGGTGAAACAAATTCTTGTAGGATCAATCCTTAGCTTCTGTAACCAGCTCCCAGAGCAGAAACGTCATACAGTTAGGATTCAGCCTATTGTCATTCCCATCAGAAACTCTAGATCCTATTTATGATGCTCGGCTGTGCCAATGCATAATGAGAGCTGATACCAGTTTCTATGGGTCCCTGAGTGTTCATGAGTTCTATTTGTCTATTAGTGACTAATTCTCCCTTATGTCCCATCTACACCTCCTGTTTCAGATGGCATTTGAGGTTAAGAGGAGGAGTTCATGCAGTAACCACATCTGTGTTTACACAGAGCTGTGAGCCATATCCTTTATCACCAAATTAAAAATTGCATCTAAATGAAAAACATGCAGTATCTAGAATGGATGAAAGAGAGTTCTGCTTTATTTAAACACGATAGAAAATCAGGCCCAAAGACCATGCACACCACTATCAGCATGTCCTTATGGAAATATAAAAATCCTAGACTAATCTCAAAAATCATAATTACAGGCCATAGGTAAATAAAATAGTTATTATGTAGGTACCCCAAAATTTAAATTAATATTATAAAAGTTAGAGGCTGATTTTTAATTTTTTTACCATTATACTAAAAATATATGTTTTAGTTCAAACAAACAATCAATACTAATTGGGCATGAGCCAATACTAACTGGGAATTAGCTAGTCCCAAACTAGGGCTCAGAGATGGCATTAGAGGGAAAGCATTGGGGTGCTACATGCCTTTTGGGGAGACATAAAAGGGAGAGGGATTGAGGACTCTAAAGTTTCCCACAGAACAGATCAAAGCTACTTGTAGAGGAACAACCATTCTCTTGTGATGTTATGGTTCATAGCTAAAAGGTAGTTTCTGTTAATAAACACTTTTATATTTTACTTTTGAATTTATCGCTAAAACCATTCCCAATAGCATGCCTTGTTATCACTATTATTTTGTTTCCTTGAAGAAATGATTGATGTTATATTACATGAGATTACAGTCAAGTTAAAAAAAATAAATTGCCCAACTATTTAGGTATAATGTTTCTCTCATACTAAATGCAAAATATTCAGAAGCTTCCAGAGATGTTGCTTTCATATATCTTCCAAATAGATTTCCCAGTCCAAAGAGGTCCCAGTGGGATAGTTTAAAATGATAGAGAGATACAGCAGTATGGTTACCTGCACAAGGCTTGCACAAGTTCCACAAGCTGCAGCCTGTCATCATGCTGGCATGGGTAAGGGAGAGGCTCATGGGGTCTCACCCCTGACTGAAGAGTTTGGGGGGTAATGACTGGGGGCAAGGGGAGCCATTTTTCTTCAGAGGTGTAGCCACTGGTAAGTTGTCCACACTCAGTGCATAGCCACATATCGATATATACTCATGGAATCAATATTAATTAAACAGAAGGTATGACAGTTGGAGAAGGACTTGTTGGGGAAAGAAGAAGGGTTCCAGAGGGAATGGGAGAGGGCTAAGAGAGGGTGATGGGGTGACTGTGGTCAAAATACACTCCATACATGGATGAAACTGTCAAAGAATAAGAAAAAAAGAATATATCATAGTGGGGAGGGATGTTCCTCATACCTCACAGAAAAAGGAGGGTGGAGCAGAGCAGAACTTTTTGGAATTTTCCTGATATTTAACACTTATAAGCCAAACAGCATGATTTTTTCCCTTTTCTGATTTTGTCAGTACATTAAAGCCACATGTCACAGGTTAAAGATGAGGAGATCTAAATCAGCCAAGATAGACTAGAACTTCAGCAGAACTGAGACAGATCAGAGCTTTAGGAGAACAGGTACCTAGCAGGATGAGCTTTGCAAATGGCTTAAACTTTTGGACTGTCTGTTTTCTTTTCCATAATATTTTCCTTTCTTTCTCTCTTTCTTTCTCTCTTTCTTTTTTCCTTTTTTCTTTCTTTCTTTCTTCTTTTCTTCCTTTCTTGGAAAATTAGTGGAAGAATGCATAATTCATAATAGGCATTACTACGTGTGGCATGACTGAAAGAAAAATGAAGTGGTGAATGAGCTAACCAATGGAGAGAACTCCAGACGTTCCTCCCAGAACTCCACCCAAAGCCTTCACGGTCTCGTAGATAGCCACACTGGCTGCCATGCTTCACATAAAGTCTCTGAGGATGTTTTTAGGATCGATACCCAGGACTCACCTTTTTATCACCATCTTCATGGCTACCGTTTGATATAATTACAGATTTCTTTGATAATCTATTGAGAGATTTTTCTACTTCTACTTAGTCACCCTTCAGTCTCTCCCCTGTTCAATCTATTTCGCTCAAAATAGAGGCTATACTTCATATTGAGGCCTACAAACTATGATTTAGCTCTCTGTACTCCATCTAGTCATCTAGTCTCATCTCTTTCTGGGCCCCCTCTCCCATCTCTAGGCTTCTGCCCACTGGCCACATTGATAATGTCATACTTGCAGAACACAGGTCTGACTCCAGGCATTTTCGAAGATGACCAGAGTGTTGTTTTTCCAGCCTGACACTTGCAACTTCTTCACTGTCGTCTTACTTTTTGGTTATACTCACCTTCTTAATGGTGATCATAAAGACCATTCTATGTAATTCTTCAGCCAGATGAGACGTCATAGTTCCCATTTTCTTTACTGCCTCTTTCCTTTTAAATACCTCAGCCCTGAGACACACAGTATGTTTCCACATTATGTCTGCCATTTGTTTATTTCTTCTGTTTCCTCCTCCAAAATTAACAACTCTTCAAAGGTTTGATTTGTTGAACCTGGACCATAAGGCATACCATATATATATATATATATATATATATATATATATATATATATATATATGTATTATTAATTAGAATTAACATATTCCAGTGGTACTGTGTATGATTTTGTTGTGAATAATATTGTCACATAGCTTCCATACACAATGATGTCTAATGATAATTATTTTTCTAAAGGAAATCAATGACAAAAAAGGTGCTGGGTCAAGGAAGGACTTTTGACACCAGCAGTTCTGTTTTTGGGAGATGAAGAGTGATTTTTCTCCTTCCTGGCATGTGAAAATCAAGGGACTCACTTTGATGCATATCCCCAGGGCTTCAGATTCAGCACCAATCAAGGAGCTTTGGAGACTCTAGCTAATGGAATCAAATCACATATCAGTATCAAAGTCATCTCTGTGAAGAGAAATAAACAAGGAGAGAAGCATCAAACTTTTGGCATCAGGGGAGAACTCTAATAAAGAGAAACTCTTGAAAAGAACTGGACAAAATAAGACTCAGAATGTCTCTCACTTTTGCACCAAGTTAAGATACATTTTATATTTTAACTATGAAAACAGCCGTAGATATATGGGGGAATTACCCAACTATTTTCCTTCTAGTGATACACAAATACCTTCTGTGATTTCTGGGTATCACAGTTTCCTCGTTGGTCAAAAGAGGACAGGGTCAGACAAGGATAAAATTAGATGATGTTCATGAATCTGCTAGGATAACATCACATAACAAATTACCATAGGTAATGTTTTGCAAAGGCAGGACTCAGATTCATCAGCCCCTGGCTGTCAGTATGATAGTCTTTAGTGCCAAGAAGCTACTCTTAAATAAAATTGCAAGAGGAATGGGCTTAGTAGTCAAACATCAGGGTACTGAAAAAGGAAGCACATAATGAGCATCCTCACAAATTCCGTGGGGATAATAATCCTACCTTAGTGGAATTACTGTGGAAATGGTGCATACCAGGGCAGTGTATGGCATGTAGGAAATGTCCATTTCTAATGCTACCTTTAATATAATAAGCACAGACACCAACAGATTCCTGCGACTATTTCCTCTGGGTTCCTCACCACTTTCTTGTTCTACCCGTCCTGTCTCCTTTCACCACTCACCACTTCTGAGGAGCATCTGTGTTTCTATTCTGTTTAATTCATTTTTGTGGCTCCTCCCTTCATACTTAAAGAATCCCTGGACCTTCTACCTGGCCTTTCTCTGATGTCAAAGTTAATGTTGCTGGTAGTTTCCTTTTTCTCTCACCCTTATACCCTTCCTCTCAGAGTCTGCTCAGATGTCCTGCTGGCTCTCTTAGCAGCTGTCTCAATAAGGACAAGCACAGGTATCAAGGGACAGGAAAGATCCAGGTCTGTTTTCCATGAAAGTCTCACTTGCTATCCATATGAAGACTCCCTATTAGCAGTCCCAAGACAATTGGCTGTATTTGTCTGTCCACTTCCTATTTTCCTTATTTTTGTTACTAGGCTTTCCTTTGAGGAACCATCCTTAAACAAATCATTGTCCTGAGGTATGGATGGGCATTTCACCATCCTCTGTCAAGAGAGAATATGTGACTGCTTCAATGCACACAAGAAAGCATGAAAAGCAGATGAATACAGGACTGAGAGATGAACATGTCAAAAGCCAATCTTGATGACATGTTTGTCCCAGGATGAAGTTGTGCCAGAGTTGAACAAACCCTGATTGTCAAATGATGTTCCTCATTTTGCTGAGTCTATTCTAACTGAAATTTCTGTATTTTGCAAAGTATTTTAATATTCCAAATGAAATTCTTCTGTGTTGAGTGTGGTATTTAAGCTTTTTGGAAGTTTCCAAATAGTAGAGTCACATACACATTGAGAATTTGACAGAAGCTCTGACCCCTACCATAACACATCAAATGCATAGAACTCAAAATATTTTCAGAAATATTTAGAAATTACTCAGAAAGTAGACAGAAATCTAGGTAGAAAACCTCATCTCTACAGGCAAGAAAAGAAAAAGAAAATAATATATTCTAGTCTGAAAAAATGAAATATTTATTCCATAGTTAATTATTGTTACTACCAGAGAAATGAGGGATCTCAGGGGTTTTCCAGGATGTAATATCCAGGTTCTTTGTGTACAGTAAAGACTTGAGAAACAAATAAAAGGAACAGGAAACAGATAGATATATTAAAAGTTAAAGTAACAGTATAAAAATTACAGTCCTCAGATGTGGTGCAAAAGGGATAGCTCGAGAGCCCTTCATTCCTGTGTTCAGAAGATTTTAATTACACACAAGAAAAGAGGGGTTCCCCGAGGGATGGACCTTTCTTTGACTGGCATAGGTGATTGACCTCCCTGGGTTACATAGTGTTCTATTTGCTTTGCAAGTACCATCCTATCATCCTCTATTTTATAATTATATGCACAAGATGTACTTCATAAGAATTACCCCTTAAGTAATTGGTGACAGCACACAAGTCACTTTGGGACAGTGTTTTTTTCCTAAATTCACATGCATAGAAATTTCCAGGGTATCTCTACTGGGCTTTTTTCTTAATGTGGTCAAATTTTTCCTGTTTATTGGAGGGGTTTGTACAATTCAAGAGATGGCTAATAATCTGGGGCATTCTGAGAGGCTGTTTATATTGGTTGCTAAGTTCTGGAGTTAATTTTCTTATGACTTACAGTCATGCATCTCTGATCTCACCTTCCTGCCTCAGTGTTAGGGGGGTTAAGTTTAGATGATTGCTTGAAGGATGACTTAAACTCTTTTACAAAACCTGTTAAGGATATATGGTTGAGTCAAAATAGAAAACAGGGAAAACAATCTGTGATGTGTTCTTCAAAATGCCGATTAGCATAGGAAAATCCATATTATTTGTCCACCTTTCTCTCTCTTTCAGCAGTGTGCAAAAAAGAGTATCCTGCATCTCTTCCAACAAGAAATCACCTTCAGAAAGTGAGCTAAAATGAGTTTTATAGAATTAGAAGAAACCCTGACTAGCATAGCTGCTAACTTTGAAAGATTAGCTAGTTCTAAAACTAATAGAAATATAAGAAACATGATTAATTCCCCAAAATCTGGCAGGAGGGAAGCCTTTTAAACAATGAATCAAAAATCTACAAGCCATAAAAGGAAAAACTTATAAGTGAAACTATGTATGTTTAAACTTTTGCATGGAAACTAAAACACCATAAATAATGTGGAATGTGTGAAAATTGAATAAGAGGAAAATGGCAATTGTACACTATGTGCAAATAATTAATCTCTCTAATACATAGAATGCTGCTAGCTAAAATCAAGAAACAAAGGCTGACAATCTAATAAAAAACTGGCAAGAGATGTGAATATACTATAAGCAGAAATGCTTTCCCGCATTCATAAAAAAACATTGCAAACCGAAACACTTTAAGTTCTTTATACTGAAGAAATTGGCAGAATTCCATAATTATAGCAACATTCTCTTTTGACTCAACTTTGGGAAGTAGCTACAGTGTTTATTCTCATCCCTCTAGATACATCCCTTCTTTTTTACTTTGTTGCATTTTATTGTTTTAAAGCCACGTTCATGAAGATATATAAAGCATTTGGAGCATATTCTCTCTGTCCCATGCCTCCCTCGCCTTACTCGGCCTTTATCTAACCATTAGTCCCTTTTCTTCACTACATAATTTCACTTCTACCTATATGTCATCTGCATGTAAATGACTTTATGCCTCTAAGACTGCCAGAATGAGAGAACACAGAGCTTGTTTGACCTTCTGAAACTTCCTTAATTCTCTTCATATAACTATCTTCAGTTGTAATTGTTGTCATATAAATGACATGGCTTCATTCTTCTTAGGTCTAAAAATTCCATTGTATCTGAAAAAGGTATTTTCTTGATTCATCTCTCTGTTGATATACACCCAGATTGGTTTTATAACTTGGCTATTGTGAAAATTGATGCAATAAACATTGATAGACAACATTACATGTAACTTCTCCCAGCAAGGCATAGAGCCCATTCTCCTAGGCTGCCCTTATGACTATCTTTAACAAAAGGATGCAGGAGAAATAGTATCATGCCAGGTCCCATGAAGGCTTTAAGCAACCTTGACTGTTTCTACTTTTTCTCTTAGAACTCAACATGCTTTAACAATGAGATGTACTTGGCCTGGTCACCTCCTTTCAAGCCAAGAACTAGCCAGACAGTCTCAAACTTTCCCTGGATTTGACTTTACACCCATTGTACAATCCATCTGAGAAAAGATTTGTCCAGATGAACTGAGTCTAAATGACCCACATGAAGTATTATGAACAAATTAAATGTAACATTATTCCTAAGCAACTAAGTTTTAGAGCAGCATTTTATATAACACAGACTGATTCAAGAAAATAGACGCTCTTGGGCAACAGACACTGGGAGTAAGAAGTTTTCCTCTAAAGGAAATCTGATGTTAACCAAAATTAGGTTGTGTTTTTTGATAAATTCTACTTTTGGGAATCTGTCTTAAACATAAACCTACAAAAACATAAAAATAGATTATTATTGTGATGTCATTAATAAATAGTGTGAGCTCCCAAATAATTCAAGTGGAAGACACCAAAAATGATATTTTTAGGTTGGATTTGGGAGCTCCCAAATAATTCAAGTGGAAGACACCAAAAATGATATTTTTAGGTTGGATTTGGGGTTAAAAGGAAAGAGAGGGAGAGAGAGAGAGACAAAGAGAGAGAGAGGGGGAGAGAATACAATATGAATGTATAAATGCTCCTTTAAAGATCAATAAGACTAACAAACTAGAAAACTAATAAAAATGGTCACCTGAAGGAGGCAGGAGACTGAAGAGAACCAGAAAAATAAAAGAGAATTACTGTAGTGTTCCATTTCATATTAGCCTTTACTCTGAATTATACAAAATATTTTTATTAAAAGATCAAGAAAATATCATAATAACACAGATAAAATAACCATTGTGTATACCTTTAAAACACAGGTTTTTTTTTCTCACTGAATATATAGTAAAATATATGCAAAGGACCAAAGGATCCATGAAAACACAAATCAACATTACAGATCAAATAGTTCTATGTTCAAATAAGTTTGGGGAAAGATGAATGGACCCTATTATAGACTCACATTTCTTATTTGTGTAATCAGGGCTCCCAAAAACCTGCAATGGTGGGCATTTTACAGCTTTATTAATTTAAATTTAGTCCTGTGTTTCCAAATGACTGCATCATGAACCCATTCTACCCACACTGCTTTACTATGTCATTTCTTGGAGGCGAGTCTCCTGAGATCACCACTTTCTGCACCCCCATGTTGGATGTGCTCAGTTGTCACTGAGATTTGCAGGGTATTTAAGTCTCTGGGTTCATTACTCACAGAGCTCTGGTAGTATTAGTTCCTGATATTCACAAAGTTGTTTCCTAAAACCAACTAGGAACTTGGATTAATCAAATTTATCAACTTATTTTATTGTGTTCTCATTTTACACCCTGGCCACATCAGAACAAGTTTTACTTCTTGATGAATATCTTCATTTTATATACTTATTTATCACTCTCTGTCTGAACATCAGTCATGAGACACTGTGCTAACAGATACTCATGGGGATTAAACAGTTCCCATTCCTAAAGGAATCTGGGATCTTGTTGTTCCCTCTGAAAGACACCACATAAATGTCACATTTTCCTCCCCTAACATACACAACTATATCATATTAATGGTTACCTCAGGAGAAGGCCTAGCAAGGAGCTATAGTGTAACAGTCTCCAATAATCATTGCCCTGCAGAAACATCAATTTGAACAACTATTCATGCATGAAACTAGCTTCTCAAGAGCCAAGGAAACAAGGTGAGAGATCACAGAATCTGTTTTAGCATAAAAATAAGAAAACATACAATGAAGAAGGCAAAAAGGAAAGAGGTGACCACATGACTCCTCCTCCAGCTCCAAGCTGAAGTGTAAGAGATGTTTCACTCAAATAAAATTAAAATCTAGGCCTTATACTTAGAAACCAGTACCAAGCCTGCCATAATAAAGTCCAGTAGTCCCTTGATCTCAGGTCATTGCCCACAGAGTAAGCTCCCAAAACTGAGTTGAACTGTTAGTTTCCACCACCCTTTCTATATAGCCTTGGGCAATATGGAGCAGAAAAAAGACCCTATCTCTTTCAGGATAAGATAGAAGAGGAAGCATAACACATTTCCAAGGAACTCAGCACCAGGACAATGAATCCCAGCAGTGGGATGACCTCATCAGACCTCTGTACTCAGGCCAGCCGATACCTTTGGATTCATTTTACTCCCAGGCAGAGATGTACGGCTTCAGTTGAATGGACTTATATTTTGCTAAACCTCACTTTCAGCTGACTGTGGTGGACTTAGGCCATGACGATATCACAATAGGAAACAGGCCAGTGTACTATAAGCACTGGTCCTTACCCCATGTTCAACTTGCTCAGCAGGTAGTAGACAATGTTGCAGTGTTGGCCAAAGGAAGACTCAGGTTGTACTTGTCCAAGGGCCAGGCATAACACATAGAAAGAGATGTTGTCTCCTGGGAGAATTAGAGAGGATTCAACTAGCAACATAGGACCCTGCCCACCCTCGATGATACCTAGTGATGGCCAGAATTCCATGGCACTTGGCCATAGATCAATAACTGAATGAAGCTCCTGGACCTACCTAAGAAACAGCCAGAGACTTTGGGGGAGGGGTGATTCTGGTGTTTAAATTGGCTTTGCAAAAATGGACTTGTAGCAGGTTTGATATTAATGCATAATCTAGTACTGAAATAATGGTAGTGACCATAGCCTCAAAGAAAAGCATGCTGCTTATAATTTCTAGAAGGAAATCCACAAAAAGCCATATTATAAATATTGGTATAAATACTAATGTGTAAATGCAGTTAAACACCAATAACTATCAAGATCTATCAAGGAACCATGGCATCACTTGATAGATAAAACTGGGTTCCAGAAATGACAATATTCAGTACATCTGAACTCTCACAAAATTTAAAATTGCTATTTTAAAAAAGTTTCACTTCAGTCAGACATCATAGTGCATAACTTTAATCCCAGCACTGGGAAGGTGGAGGCAGACAGAGCTCTGTGAGATCCAAGTCAGTCTGCTTCCCATAGTGAGTCCCAGGCCAGCAAGGGCTACAGGGAGACTCTGTCTCAAAAAAACAAACAAAATCATAACAAACAAAATTTCATGTCAAGGAAGAATAAGAAAATGATTCTCTACTTATCAGAGATTTAAGGTACTTTTAAAAACATGAAATAAATTCCTGAGTTGAAAAGTATATTAAACAAAATGGAAATCATATTAGAAAATATAAACAACAGAAGAGATCAGATAGAAGTATCTGTGAGCTTGAAGATAGGCTACTTGAAAATGGACAGTTGGTTGGGCATGACAGCCCACACCTGTAATCCCAACCTCTGAGATTTAGAGAATGGAGGTTCAGGAGATCAGTTATCCTCAATTGTAGATTAAGTTCAAGCTTAGCCTGGACTAGATGAGACCCTTTCTCAAAAAAAGGGCAACTAAATAAAATTAATAGCACATTGTGAGGAAAATAAAGATAAGAATAAGAATGAAAAAGCTTATGCGAACTTTGGGACAGCAAGTACTTCACAGGGTGCTACTATATTTCACAGGGTGCTTGAACGCACTCAAGGTAGAAAATGTAGTGCAAAACTAACAGGAAGTACCTCAGTACCAGAGAAAGACACAAATATCCACATTTGGGAAGATAAAATCTCACTATCAGACAAGTACAGCCCAAGAAACCTTATAATCAAACTCTCAAAGATTAAAGGTAAAGGGAAGATTCCTTTTTTATGAGTTTTTAGTGATTCCAGAATTTCAATTTTATACAGTAATTCAGAACACTTCTCTTCTCCAGCCACTTTTCACTAACCCCCATTTCATGTCCTCCATTATTCTCTATATATTTATGTATTTTAAAAGCCTATCAATTCCAATCCATCCTTCCAAGTGTGTGTAGGTGTGGGTCCATGCCTTGAAGTCCAGTTAACCTACCAGACATCACATCAGTAAGGAAAGCTGATTCTCCCTTGCCCAGTATCCATTAGACAATCGATTGACTCTTAGGTAAGGTTGTGGCTTCTCGCCTACCTCCCCCATCCATTATGGGCTACTATTTGACTTGGGTTTGCCCAAATATTTTTACACTCTCATAAGTACTGTGGGTTCGTATTTTGTCCCTACAATCTTTCTGCCCCATCTTCAGAGTTGAAGAGGCTATAGAGGAATATCATTTAAGTCTGAGCACTTACTAGTCTCTTATTTTCTGCACAATGACTATTTGTGGTTCTCAGTGTTTTCCATCTGCTACACGAAGAAACTTCTGTGATGAGAGTTGATGAATGTACTAATCTATGGTTATAGCAATCAGTCATTATGAGTCAGTTTAATATTATGTCTATTTAGCAGAATGGTAGAAGTATGATCTCCCGTAGGAACTGTGGTTTGTCTCGACACAGGTCCTTGACATGATAACAATGTTAGATATGGCTTTCCTGTTGCAAAGTAGTCTTTAAATCCAATTAGGTGATTGGTTATTCCCATAATATTTGATCATGATTCACCATTGAACATATTTGCCAAGCTAGTTGCAACTATAGCTCACAGCATTCACAGCTAGGCATGCACAGCACCTTCTAGTACTCTGAAAGCTAGCTAGCAGAGATGGAGCTTCAAGGTCAGCTTGATTTCTCCTTGTTTGTTCATTTGCTCATCTATTAAAGTCATTGAACCCCTGTTATAGAGTAATTATCCTTAGACTCTTTTTTCTACTGTACATATATGTAGTGAGAGAAGCTTCCACAGTAGATTTCCACATGATTCTTTTCAAAGTCCTTTAGTATTAGTTATCCGTTTCTTAGTCCCTCTTCTGCCCCGCCCTCCCAATCCCAATCCCATTAAACCTATTCTCCTTATTATTCCCTTCTCAAACTTATATTGCCGCATTCTGTCTCTACTCCCTTGAACCACACTCTCCCAGGACACTTGATTAGTTCCAAAATCTTGAAGGGTTTTCCAGTTGAAACTCATCTACCTAAAAACTGAAAGCTAGCATCTACTTATGAGAGAATATATGTGACATTTGTCCTTCTGGGTCTGGGTTACCTCAGGGTTATTGTTTCCAGTTTCATACATTTACCTGTGAAATTCATAATTTCCTTTTTCAGTGCTTCTGAATAATATTCCATTGGGTAAACATATCATATTTTCATTACTATCCACCAATTGGTAGACATCTTGGTTACTTCCATCTCCTGCATTGTGTGAATACAGCAGCACTGAACATGGATATCTGTTGCAGGATATAGAGTCCTCTGAATATATGGCCAAGAATGATATGGCTGGATCAAGTAGAACACTCATTTCTAGCTTTTTGAGGATAGTTCATATTGATTTCCATAGTGATTCACCAATTTGTACTCCCAACAGCAATGAGTAAGTGTTCATGTTTCCCCACATCCTCGGCAGCACTTGTCATCATTTTGGTTTTGGATATTTGCCACTCTGAGGGATGCAAGAATAAACCTCAAAGCATCCTGATAGTTAAAGATATTGAACATTTTCATAAGCATTTCCCAACCATTTGTGTTTCATCATTTGAGAACATTCTTTAGTTCTTTGCCTCAAGTTTTAATGGGATTGTTTGGTTTTAGTTGTTCAGGTATTTTAGTTTTTTGTGTAGTCTAGATACTAACTTTCTATCAGATGTGTAGCTGATAAAAATTTCTTCCCATTATGCAGACTGCCTCGTCATTCAAATGATGGTGTCCTTTGAAGTTTCTAGTTTCACTTGGTCCCATTTGGCAACCATCTTAATGGATATGCAATCAATTGAGGTCTTTGTCACAAAGTCTTTTCTTATGTCTATAAGTTCCAATTTGTTCCATACCTTTCCCTCTATCAGATTCAAGGTATCAGAATTTACATTGAGATCCTTGATCCATTTGGAGTTGAGGTTTGTACAGGGTGAGAGATAGGATTCTAGTTTCATTCTTTTACATTTAGCATTTAGCTATTCAATTTGATGAGCACCATTTGTTAAAAATGCTGGTTGTTTTGTTTGTTTGGTTTGGTTTTTTTTTTTTTTTTGGTCTGATATGTGCTTTCAGCCCCTTTACAAAAATCAGGCAATTGAAACTGCATAGACCTAAATATGGGTCCTCAGTCCTACTCCAATGATCAGTATGTCGGTTTTAATGTCAGTACTGTGTTGTCTTTATTACTATAGCTCTGTAGTATAATTTGAAATCAGAGATGGTGACGCCTTTAGCAGTTCTATTATTGTTCATGGTTGCTTTGACTATCCTGGAAGTTTGTGCTTGCATCTGAGTTTTGAGGATTTTTTTTTCAATTTCTGTGAAGAATTGTATAGGAATTTTAATGGGGATTGCATTGAATGTGCAGATTGCTTTTGGCAGGATGACCATTTTTGCACTACTAATCCTACCAATTCATGAGTATGGAATGTCTTTCTATCTCCTGGAATCGTCCTCAATTTCTTTCTTTAATGTCTTAATGTTTTTATTACACAAGTCATCCTTTTCCTTGTTTAGATTTATTCCAAGATATTTTATGTTTGGGGAGGCTTTTGTAAATTGGTTCATGTTCCCAATTTCTTTCTCACTATGGTTTTGTTTGTATATAAAAGGATACTGATTTTGTTTGTCAATTTTATATTCTACTTTGCTGAGAGTGTTTATTAGCTCTAGAAGTTTTCTGGGTGCAGTCTTTAGGAAATTTATGTGTGGAATCATATGTGCAAATAAGGATACTTTGATTACCTTACAATTCATATTCCCTCTATCTCTTTCATTATTCTTATTGATCTAGTTAAGCCTTCAAGTACTATAGTGAATAAGAATGGAGAGACTGGACATCCTTATCTTGTGCCTGATTTTAATGGGCATGATTTTAGGTTTTTTTTCTCCATTTAGTATGATAATGACTGTCTATTTGTTGTATATTCATTTTATTTTGTTACAGTGTGTTCCTTGTATCCTTAGATGATCTAAGACTTTTATCATGAATAGATGTTGGATTTCTATCAAAGGCCTTTTCTGCATCTAATGAAATGACCATGTGGTTTTGTCTGTGAGTCTGTTTATATGGTGTATTACATTTATTGATTGATGTATGTTGAATCATCCCTGTATCTCTGGGATTGAATCAACTTGATAATGTTAGATAATAATTTTGATGTTCATTTGAATTCAGATTGTGGGAATTTTATTGGGGACTTTTCTAGTCTTTGTCCATAAAACAGATCGTTCTGTATTTCATCCTCTCTCTCTCTGTCTGCCTCTCTCTCTGTTTCTCTCTCTCTCTCTCTCTCTCTCTCTCTCTCTCTCTCTCTCTCTGTTAGGTCTTTTTTTTGTCTTTGTCTGGTTTTGGTATCAGAGTTCTATTGCTTTATAGAAAGAATTTGTGAGTGTTCCTTCCTTTTCTATTTTACAGAATATTTTGAGGAACATTGGTAACAGCTCTTGTTTGAAGGTTTTATAGAATTCTGTGCTGATTTTGGTTCCAGGCTCTTTTTAGTTGGGAGATTTTAATTAATGCATCTATCTCAATGGTCATTATTGGGTCTGTTATAGTGGGCTGGAAAGATATCTCATCAGTTAAAAGCACTGACTGCTCTTGCAAAAAACCCCAGTTTGAATCCCAGCACACACACACACACACACACACACACACACACACACACTACTGTTAACAAGTGTCTGTAACACCAGTTTCAGGGGATCTGATGTCTTCTTCTTACCTCCCCGGGTATTGCACCAAATGGATGGACTTATAAACATGCAAGCAATACACTCATACATATAAAAGAAAAATAATAAAATATTTATAAATAAATATGCAATGTATGTCATTTGGATTTAACTTTGATAGGTTGCACATAGCTAGAAATTTATCCATTTTATTTAGATTTTCCAGTTTAATGGAATATAGTTTTAAAAAACACATCCCTATGGTTTCTGAACTTCCTCAGTATCACTTGTAATGTTCCCCTTTCATGTGTGAGTTCCTTAATTTGGGTCTAAGAGAGGGATTCTTAAAGCAGCAGGAGAAAACAAGCTTATAGTTTGAGTAATCTGATTTCCCAGTCAGTAAACTTCTCAGCAGAAATCTTATAATATAGGAAAGAATAGAATAGAATGTGATATTTAAAGTTTCAACCAAAAACACTGTGCCCAGTAATGTCATTCTTTGGGAGTAAAGGAGATAAAAATGTTCACTTCCAGGTAAACAGAAGTTTAGAGAATTTATCACCATCATATCTATAAGCAATGCTGAAGGGAATTCTCTAAAACATCAGAAGGTGAGAAAGTCACCAGGGAAAAAATCATTACTGAAGCATTGAGAATGCTCCAGTGTTTAAAATATGGTACACAAAATATTATATCTCTACTATAAAGCTGGAAAATAAAACAATATAAATCATAATAATCTCACTGATATGCTAACAGACAGCATAAAATGTAGAGTGAGCATGAAGTTCAAAATGTGAGTGGAAACTGAGTGCAGATATAAAATTTTTAATTAATTTTCCTTTTTCTTTTTTCATATCTGACCAACGTTAAGGTGTTAGCAACTATAAAATAGCCTGCTATAGTAGATGTTTTGCAAGTTTCATGATACTCAAGTAAAAGTAATATGTTGTCAAAAACACTTACTAATAATAAATAATCATTTAACCATAAGGGAAGATTGCAGGCAACCACTTGAGAAGCCCACATCCACAAGTGGGTGTACACTACCTTCCCATAATAGCTTTTCTCTATTAATGCCTGTGCTGAAATCTAGGTTAAAACATCTATGTAATAAACTCCATTTATCTCTGCTTCCTACTCACTCCCTTGAAGTTTTTAACTGTTGCATCGTCAAGAATTCTGGATTAAAGTGAGGGGAGGTCCCTGAAAGAATGCCGGCTGCTGCAGGAAACAGTGTGCAGCAGGGTCAACACCTCCTGATGCCTCAGTCTTTGCCAGTGGCAGAATGTGGAGTGAATACATCTCTGGACCTCTACTACCTCCAAGAAGTCAAGAGCATCTTAAAAGCAATGTTTGTTATACCTACAAAACAGTAAAAGCTTTTAAATTACTCTTAAAATAAGTATAAAAAGACATCTTAGCTTCTTATGTAGTTGCAATCTTAATGTATTGTTTTGCATCTTTTTAAAAGGTACAGTTAATAACATGTATGCTCAGTGATCACAACTTCACAGTATTTTGAGCTGTTAGACTACTGGATTCCTTCTTGGAATTCTTTTATATATAATAACCATTAGGTTGTTTTTTAAACTTCTCAAGGGCCCTCACTTTACACTCAGAAGTTAAAACATTTATCTCACAAAACTGAATGACCCTTTATAGTCTAACACAGAATGGGAAACATGAACAATTATTAAAGCAGGGGGCTCTGTAATGTATAACAATATCTTACAAATGTGCTTCAGTACTCCAAGATTTGCATATCCAAATTATACCTTTGTCATATCAGATTCTACCTTAATATTTTTTTTTCTTTTGGATAGAGTCTCCCTGTAGCCCCAGCTGGCCTGGAACGGAATATGTATATCAGGTTGACTTCTATCTCACATCTCACAGAGATCTGCCTGCCTCCATACATGGCTTTTCTGCCTGAAGTTTAAAAGAGTTGCTAACATCAATTCATCCGACACATCACCAACCCCTAACCTAGTAAAGAAATCAGCATCATATTAAATGTCTTTCCCAACCAAATAGCAAGAAATTAGACAACAGTAATAAAAGAAACTTTGAAAACTATATAAATACAGATAAATTTAGCAGCATATTTTTGTTTGGTTATTTGAATTTCGATATTTTTAAGACAAGGTCTCCCTGTGGGCTCAGCTCGCTAGGAGTTCACTAGATAGACCAGGCTGGCCTTCATCTCACAGCAGTTTGCCTCTACCTCCTGACTGCTGGGGTTAGAGGTGTGTGCCACCATACCTGGCTTACCTATGAGTCCTATACAAATGAAGACATTCTTCATAAAAACAGGAAAAAATGGAGTCCTCAGATTTCATGGAGCCAAAAATATCTCCAAATATCCAAAGAATTCTTGAGCAAAAAGAAGAGAACAAGATATTATTCTACCAGACATCAAATTATACTTGTACTATAAAGATCCAGTAATCAACACAGCATAGTACAGACATGAAAACAGACAGAACAATGTAATGGAAGAGGGAGCTTAATAGTTAATAGTTAATTAAAGAGGTTCCAAGAAATAATTAATGTGTTCAGTGATTAGAAGAATAAATACCGTTAAAGGGTTCACAATACCCAGTTCTGTTGAGATTTTAATCCACATTTCCCTGAAAATGAGGGCATTTAGCATTTTGATCTTTGATAATGTAGTAATGAACACAAACTGGGAAAAGTAATGTCCCTCCCATAAACAATTCTGGACAGTTCCGTATACACATGAGAAAGAATGGGGAATTGTCACAGAGTTCCCTGGCAAGATGAAGAGCTACCGGCAGCCATAGACGCTGAGGGAAGGATAGATGCTGAAGGAAGGGGAATCGGTTTTCTTCAGGGACCAGCTCCGTGAGAGGACTGGGAGGGGCGGAAAGAATGCAAAGACAACGCTCGTGTAAAATCCTCAAAAAATATTTTTTCTAAAAAATGCCGTGTTTTCGGGGGTGATGGTGAATCAACAGGTGATTGTCCTGGTAGAGTAAGGAACCCCGAATTTTTGTTTTGTTTTTGGCTTTGTTAGTGAGTAAGGCCATTTGTTCTATACTTGTGTAACTGTATCTAGGACTTCCCAAACTTTTATGAATATTTTCACAATGTAACGAAAACCCTGAATTCTCTGTTGCACTTAACAAAACGAGAATACATCTCACTGAATTCTAGACTCAGAAATAAATCCATGACTGCATCTGCTCAAACCATCAGACAAAACAAGTGCCAGGCTTCTAGGAAGAATGCAGGGGAAAGAGGACTTTTTCTAGTTCTTTACTGAGGTTTATGTTGTTTTTCTCACTAATGCGTAGGAATTACTATTTAAGAAATTGGGAGCACAGTGATGGGGTGTAGATTACTGATTATTTCTCTATGTACCTTCATTGACACTGATTTTTGTCTATAACTGTGTTTAGTCAAAAAGATTGTTAACATTTAAAATCACACTGATAAGAATTCAGTTAAAAGGCATTCTGTGTGCATAGTGTGTGATGTTTCAGCTTTCCACTGGACTCCCAGTGACTTTGGAAGAAAGGAAAAGCCTAAGCTACTGTAAGCTCAAATAGGCTCTTTGGCACAGGATTCCACTCACAGTTGATGCTTAATGAATTCTCTTTGAGTGAAGCATTTCATTGGAGACAGAATATTCTTGATTTTTAATTGAAATTTAAATGCACCATCTCCAAAGTTAGAAGATGATAGTAAAAGCTGGTTGTAAAATAAAATCATAATTGGCTTTAAGACAGTCTCACATCAGCCAAATGTCTCTGGCAGTGTTGTAATGTAAAAAACAAAATCTCATCATCAATTTAATTTTCACTATAACATAGTGTACATCAGGTAGTCGTGCCCTAAATGTAATGCCTGAATAATATAAATCTAAGTAACATGAATTTTTATGAATATCAGTCCTTCAGAAATCAAGTTTTAAATAACTTAGAGACTTTTTTTTCTTTTCTCTTTCTCAAATAAGGAGAATGATCTAGTCCTAGAGAGATTTCAGAGTCTGGAAATTGATATATAAATTTTAAAAAGTTCTTTATATGGAAGGAAAAAGCCCTACATCTGCATATTCCGTTTCATAGACTTCATTTCCCTGTAATAATTACACAGGGCAAAAAGCAGGTGAAACACCTGTTCCAGTGAGTACAGCTTCTCTTGCAAATCGGGTCATCAGTGTCTCTGTCTTCACCAAAAGAAAGTCAAGAGACTAAACAGGAAACAGCCTGGAGTCTCACTGTAAGCCCCAGTGTAAGCTTGTTCCACTCACTTACAAAGCTCTTCTATTCTGTATATGTAGTCATAAATATCAATAATGTAGAAGTAATCAACACAGAGACCCACAACTGGCCAACACGCAAAGAATAGGACTAGGGAGTATTCAGCCCTAGATGAGACATCTAGATCACAGCCCTCCTCTAAAGACTGGAGGAGGGCCATGGAAGAGGAGATAGGAAGATTTTAAGAACCAGTGGTAAGGATAACTACAAGGAAACAGTATTTTTCAGACAGCATAGCTTGTGAAATGCACGTCTGAACTCAAAAGACCTGTGGCAGAATACACAAGATCTAACAAGTTCAAGTCTGAAAAGTCCAAGATGAGGAAGCCCCACTCCTAGCTGAAAAGAAAAACTGTTGGCTTTTGATAACTGCTAGAAGAAGGATCAGCTTTCTTTAAGGGTATGATCCTTGCTGGGTCAGCTATGCTCTAGGGCAGGTCCCACAACCAAAAGTATCTAGGAGGTGATGGTAGAGTGGGGATGCCATCAAGATACATTGTATCATCAAAGAATTGATAAAATATTAATAAGTAAAATGTAATAATATAATAAATAAAAATAATAAAAGATAAGTAATGTGAGTTTTTCATTTTTGCTGTCTGGGTCTTAATGTTATGCACAAGACACAGGATTTTAATGTGATAATACTCTCTTTGAAGTGTTCAGAATGTCCTACATCTAAGATTAGAAATTACAAAGACATAAGAAATTGACTAGGATATATATTTGAAAAGAAAGGAAAACCAATCTGATGCCACTTAAATGAACTTAGAATAAACATTTTACAGATTCACTTCAGTCTGAAACATCCAGTGGTTTCCAGTTTCTATGATGTTCATATAAGTCAGGGGGGCTGACTGTCACATATTTCTAAACCTATACCAAGTTCATTTCCTACAATTATTCTGCTAATACACTCTGCAAAAGTGTTTACAGGAAAGCAAACATCTCAGGCTGAGAGGACAGTGATATATCCCTTCCTTCTTTCCCATAGTTTAGCACATGAGCATATGAAAAGCAATGTCAGTCAGACTTCTGTATAGAACTTTTCAAAGTCAAGGTAGCTTTGCAGAAACTCTGAACTGATGGAAATGGGGACATGTGAGGTCATGCTGGGAAGAGGACACCACTGTACAGAAGAAAGAGATTTAACACTGAATTGTAGAAATCATTAGTGGAAGGAGAAGGAGGAGACATGTTCATTGAGCTGACTTATCCGTCTTCCCTCTGCATAAACTGAACTGACGTCTGATTTATGTTGCTTGCATACAATCTTGTCATGTTAAATACTCTCAGTAGTTCTGGCACACTGGGTCAGTACTGGCCAAATCACATAAAGACCTGACCCAAGTAGAGTGTACCGGGTTTCCATGAAATTGTGAAGCTTGATTTTTAATCTGGAACAATGAAACTCACAGGTTTTCTACAAACATCATTTCACAGTCCAGGAAGACAGCTCAGTGGATTAAATAAATGATTTAATGTGTTTAGTAAATGACTAAACACACAGTCAGTAAACAGGAAGGAGTTGGGTTAAACCCATGCAATTTTTCTTCAGAATTAAACAGGTATATTTCAGCCTAAGCCAGTGCTAATGAGACTGGTGGATTCTCAGATTACAAAATAATGGAGAAATCTTATCAAATCAAAGGGAGAAGAATAGAGGCTGTACACTCATTCCCATTAGAAGTCTCAAAGTGGATAACTGGGTAGTTGCTTCAAATTTTTCTCATCCTATACACAATCTCTTCATTTCAAAATGTCTAGTGTCTAGCATAGCATCTAGGCCCTAAGGTATTTATTAATATGGCCCAATGAAAAATCTTAAACTTACTCAAAGCATTGTAAAATATTTTGTAATTTTTTTTGTAACTCAACCGCACTTTTCGACGATATGAATTTTCACCAGATAACGTTGTGTCACCTTGTCAAAAGGCTGATCTAGAGCATAAAAGTCCATAAATAATAGCTAGAGATAAATAATTAAATAAATGAATTTAGGTGAGAAATGAAAATTATAGACTAGGGAGTCTGTGATGAACGATGAGGACATATGAAGTCAGTAAGGGGGACTGGGGGAAATTACCTTACTCTAGAACTCAGGACGGGTAGCACCATCTCTCTGCCATGTGCTTTGCAAGCCTGCAGTTGTTCCACCCCATTTGGGCTCCTGAATGGTATCACACACATCAGATTTCCTTACCCTTCCTGGGTCCACCTCTTCTTTACATGCAGGCATCCACTACAGAGGCATTTCTCTGCTTCCCAGCTGCGAGCTTCCCAGATTAGCTTGTTTCCTGCACATTTAATGAAGCCCACAGGCAAGCAGAGAAGCAACTCAGAAAGGAGGTCAGAGCAAGATCTTTCTTCCCCTTTTAGCACAGCGTGTTTTAACTGTGACAGCCAAGGGAAAAGTAAAGCTAAAGTTTCTGCCCTCTATTTTCAATTCTTGGCTTCTTTACCAAGAAGACCTGAGTGCTGCCCTTGAGCGTCTGCTCCTATCTGAGTCTTATTCCTTTTCCTCCCTGTCATGGCTGAGATATGGCATTAGAGGTTGATCCATCAAATTTCTCAACATATGGTACCATGAATTCCATCACAGGAGTAAAGTGGATGGAAAGCGAACACACTCTTAATTACCCTGCCTTCTCTAGATTAGTACATCTGAAAATAACCTAGATCATAGCTTATACAATTCCCCATTCACAAACTGTTTAGCTGAAGTATTGTATTTTCTAGTTACTGTTTTTAAAAATGAAAAACAGGGTCTAGAGAGGTGACTCAGATTTAAGGGCACTGGCTGCTCTTGCAGAGGACCTGGGTTTGAATCCCACAGCCACATGGCAGCTAACAACTGTCTGTTACTCCAGTTTCAGAGATCTGAGATCTGATACTCCCTTCTGACCTCCCTGGGCACTGCATGTTACGGGTGTGTTAACATGCAAGCAGGAAATGTACTCCGAAAAATAGAATGAAATAAAACTAATAAACATAAACTATTAAGCATACACAAACAATGAAAAACAGAAATATCGAGCCAACACTTTAAAATTTAGAGTTTTCCCATAAAAATCCGGATTTCTAAATTATCTTTAAAATTAAGACCTCTAAAAAACGCCTAGCCATACTTAGTCTGGGGCAAGACTTTCTTGGGGTAAGAAGCCTCTCCTCCCCTCACCCTCTCTTGCTCCCACTCCTCCTCTTGCCTCCTCTTTCATACACATGCATCCATAGGAAGGAATAGTTAAGCTGGGGGCACTCACTCTTGTGTCTACTAATCCATTCACGTAGCCAATGTCCTTACAGACAGATTAGACAAGGAATCTTAGATATGGACTGTAAAATGATGTCTGTTTGTGAAGAAAATATTGTATGGTAGTCACAGAGAAACAAAGAATAACAGTTAAGCATGTGTTCTTCACTAAGTACTTTATATACAATGTGTACTAAATAACATTATAACCTTCATTTTACAAATAAAGTAATAGAGCCTAGAACAGCTCTTTCATTCCTCAATGGCAGGCAGGTTGTTACTGGTTAATACTTGAGTCACATTCAGACTTCACTGACACTCAAGGCCACACTTGAATCAATGCATATTTACACCATCAAATATAAAGTATTAAATTTAACAAGAGAATTCTGTTCTTTGTCATCTTTTATTAATGATTTCTGGGACCCTTCATGTAATTAATATCTCCACAAAGACATTGACAGTTATCCAAAAACATAAAATATAAATATTAAACGTTTCCAACGATAACTTTTTGCACTATTATTTATTGATTTGGTTAATTATTTTTACTATGATATACTTCCCTGCAATGCCAATAGCTTAAAGCTGAATTTGAAATGACTTTCTCCAGAGATGCTCATTCTGAGATATCACTTTATCTATGGCCAGATTTCTGTGAGCCAGGATCCTGCAACAGAGCCTTTGAACATGGCAAGCTTAGATGACAAGCCAGAGTACAGAAACATATCTCTGTATCATTCTGGATCCTAGAAAGAGACAGATGGTAACCATAAATTAGGTTGCTAAAGGAGAATGAGGAACTGAGACAAGGTATTGGAAAGCATGAGGCAGTGCATTCTTAACATTGCTAGGTGTGAAAGAGTAAGGGGACTTGGAGACAGAACTGTATGTAAAGAGTTAGCTGAGCATACCTAACTTTGGACAAGAGAAGCAGCCAGGCCATGGTGATGCTGCAGCAATGGAGCCATTCGGAAAATGCCAGCACCATTCTCTTCTCTAAGTGCCGATCTCTTACAAAGTCTCTGCATATGCAGGAAGAAAAGGGAACCCCCTGCCCTGGTTCGACCCACAGAAGTCAGCCCTTCCAAGGTACAGAGTGGCAAAAAGAAGATTTGTAGAGCTCTCATCCTGGCAAGGATTTCTCGGGCTGTCTATTAGTTCAACCCCTTAAGCAGCTTGTATTTAATTGTAGAAATTTCCAACAAAAAATGAAAAAAAGTCCCTCACAGAATATTAGTATCAGAAGTCAGATTAATATGTATTGTTTTCCTTCCCATTTCACTAACAGTGTTGAGGGGGATACAGCCATGAATCAGTCAGACCCTGCTCTTAAGTACCCAGGTTGATATAGATGAGGAGAGAATATATCTTTCCCACACAACTAGGATTTAGTCAGAATCATAGTGATGCTCTCCTGACGTGCGGAGAAATGCTAAAGGACAGGAGGAATGTAAACATGTCTATAATAGTCTTCCAAGGTCTGATCCATGGTTGAATGCATTTGTCTGAGGGGCATATGCAGTCCCCTGCAGGTTACCCACTGCCTTTTCTGCATAGTCATCACACATCTTCATCACTTCTCTCAGATGCCTGAGAACACCCCTGTTACCTTTTCTCCAGTCTTCATGGACCCTGTTTTCTTGACCTCATCCTGAACACTGATGTGAACTCTGTGCAAGTTGTCGATGACCTTAGATAACAGTGCTCACTGAGCAACACCAAAAGACGATCTCACAGAAGAATAACAAAAATCAACATTTATTGAGTGCTATTTATTTTCTAAGTACATTTCAGCAATGCTGAATATTTTAATATATTTAATTTTCATATCAATATTCTTATGGAGTTACTAGTATTATTTCTATTTTATGAAATGCAGGAGGGTTAGTGACTTAATGAAGTTTCCATAGCAAAGCAGAACCAGTGTTCCTCCTGAGGATGTACTCTCATATACTCTAAGAACCAAAGGTACATCAAAAGTAGTAAGGTACACACATACACACACACACCCCAAAATTTAAGGACAAATTTTCAGTTATGCAACAGAAATTCTGTTAGTATAAGGCAGTTTTTAACCAAAAAAATGTCATTTTTTAATAATATCAACTCACAAAATGTATTGGTGGGAAATACAAAGTTTTATATTGCTGATGAAGTTGTATGACATTTTTCCAGGCAACTTTGCATTATATAACTAGAATCTCAAAAACATAGACATTGGAAACATAGCATATGAATGAAAATGTCAGGAACAATATAAGCCATTTTGGATTGGCCAAAACTTTAGACGCATCTCCTTCAAAGTAATACAAAACAGTCAACAGAAATACCTATATCCTCTCCAGGCATGGTGGCCCACATGCCTTTCATCCCAGCACTTGGTAGGTAAAGGTCATTAGATCCCTATGAGATGAAGCCAGCCTGGTCTCGTAGTGAGTTCCAGACTAGTTGTGGCTATAGGGAGACTCTGCCCGACAAAAATGCTGATATCCAGTGGATAATAATACACAGATATATTTATTCTGTTTCACTGAACATGTTTTAAAAACAAAAAAGGAAATCAAAGAAAGCTGAAGTAGCAAAAAGAAAACCGGTTACAAAGATTAGCTAACTCCCACACAAGTTCTCAATAGACATAGTTTATACTGCGAGCTCCCTTAGCAATCCGATTCACAGGAAGTGGATCAGTACATATATTTCTAGAAGTATACCTATTATAAATGGTGGGCATATCCGAACTAAGTGACAGGTGTGTGTGCCTGAAGTCCACATTAGCAACACCAATTGTGGATTACATGGCACTGAGCTCTGATGTCAACCACGGTCAGAAGTAAAGACCATTGATTCTTTACCTTACTTGACTATACATGTGGGAGAAGGTCTGGCATGCGCTCATGTGCTACACTGGGCAAAACTTCCAGCCTCCTCATCCCCAGTAGAAAAGGCTGTGGAGGCCTAGAGTAAATCATGTGTGGCCCCGCTCCACTGAGATTTTCCTCATTTTCTGTGTAAATTATTTTTATTGATATTTTTCTTGAAATTTTGTGTATTTCATACAGAACATCTCAACCAATCTTAATGATTTTATACTCCCGTCCTCATTGGCACCTTCTCACAGCCCTCCCTCAGCCCCACTCCCCCCCACCTCCACCCAGAATACACGTTGCCATCTGTGTTAAAGGGCTGTTGTGCCAGGTTAGCATCCCTGGACATTCCTCAGTGCAAGATCATCCAGTGAGATCTAGTCAGCCTACCCTGGTCATCACTTTAAGATTAGCTCATCGTCACCCAACAGTAATCAGTCACCAATATTTTTTCAACTAAGATTGGGTCGGCTGCCTGTTTCCCCAGTTCCATCCTGAGTTGTAGTCTGTTTGGATTTGCATGCTTTCACCACTGCTGAAGGTTCATATGAGCAGGGTCCCGGGAGCTTGTAGGACTCTATTTCCAAATGGTGATGCACCTCTTCCCAAATCTTACAATTTTTCTACCTTCTCTTCCTCAATGGAACCTGAGCCATGAGCGTGTGGGGGTCTGGGTACTGAGCAAGATACCCTGAAGCAACGGGCAGGCGTCTGGCCATTTCTGCCTGATATTATAACCTGGCCCCAGGAAATCACTGTAGATATGAATCTTCCCTTCCCCCACCCCAGACCAGAACCAGGTATTTGGGTTTCGTTTCCTCATTCCTGAACTTCCACATCAGCCCTACAACCTTCCCACCTTTACCCCAAAATCCCACCTTTAACTTTCTCACCTTCTGTAAAGGTCAGAAAGGCCTCCCTCTATAAACCCCTGCATTGGCTCTAATAACCGAACTACCCACTGATGTAGTATCCCGGGAGCTCCTCCTCCCGACGCACGCTGAGCCACCTGAGGACCTGTTTGATCGTCCTCCATTCTCTGGCATGGCTGGAGCACAACAGCCGTGCTGGAGATGGAAACCCACCCACATGAGTGAGTGAAGCTTAATATAGGAGTCCTGCCCAGGGACCCACACTCTGCAGGCTCCTAATCTGCACTCGGTTAACATTTGTGACCATTTTTGTTCATGGTCCTCTATTGCACAAGGGAGCTTCATTAATGAAAGCAAAGATGTTCATTAGTCTTCTCTTTACTTCTTGTTTTATACTGCATGAGCCTTAGGTGTAGAGGTTGTATGGTAAATATGTCACTTAGGCTTATTGATTAGGGAATTCAAAGACAATGTCTGTTTGTGATGAGTACTATGTAGTAGTCTCCATATGGTACAAAAGAAGCTTCTTTGATTAGTGATGACTGGTATGCTTTACTATAAATACAAGGATACATATTTCTCACTAAGCAAGTAGTTACAGAAGTCTACAGATATGACAGACATAGGGATTTCTCTAAGATCTATGACCTCTTCAGCCATGTATATTTGGCTATGATTACAGTACCACACATGAGTTTCCTCCCATTGAGTGGGCTCTCCACCCAATTAGGTAGCCATTGACTGCCCGCCAAGATAAAAGTGCCACTATTTCACCAGCACACTCTGTTCTGGTTGGAATTGTTATGATTACTTGGTCATGAAGCTGGTGTTGGACCATGAATTGATGTCCTCTTTTAGCAGCTTATCTAGAGCTCTCCAGGGCTATGAGAGCTAGCTTTCAGGGGAGGTGGCTTTCAGGTTATTTCCAGCTTCATTGCTCCAAATCCGATGTCCAAAATGTGTCTTTTCTTCAGCAATAGGGTCTTTTCTTCAAGTTCTGGGAGGCAATCAATGGCTGTGGCAATAGCCCCTATAATTTTGGGAGTCTCTTGGACTACCCTGGCCAACAACTCAAAGGAAGGTTTCTCCCATCTGGCGCTTTTTCTTGGTAGTTAGCCTTCAGCAGTTCACGTGGACTCATGTAGAGATAATATATGTGGATTTTGGCATTATGATTATGATTAATTTGATTTGATTCTCTCTGGTGTTTTACACAAGCTAGGAATTATTTATCTCTTCTCTCTCTCTCTTTCTTTCTCTCTCTCTCTCTCCAGCCCCCTCATCTAACCCTCTCTCTATGCTTTCAAAATTAATCTGCCCATTTTCTCCATTTCTCCACTGATAACATCACTGTATTTTCCCCACCTTTATTGGCCTCCTTTGCCTCTATCCTCATAGTTCTTTGTATAACGCTTCCATCTCCTCCCAATTAAATAGCCCCATTCTATCTATTTTTCCCTCAGTAACATCTGTCTCCTACTATTCTCCTCTCTCAGGATCCTTCTTTGTCTTCTACTCCCCAGTCCCTTTGCATTTACCCCGTTCCTGCAGTAACATCAGGAAACCAAATATAAGCATTTGGTACTAGGATGTACAAATGAGAGAAAACATATAATTATGTTTTTCTGAGTCTGTGTTGCTTTACTTCTAACAGTTTTTAGATCCACCCATTTACCTGCAAATTTCATGATTTTATCTATTTTTACAACTGAATAGAAGAACTCCATTGTATAAATGTACCACATTTTCATTATCCACTCATCAGCTGAGAGACACTTAGGTTGCTCCCACCTCTTCACTATTATGAAAAGAGGAGCAACAAATATGGATGTACAAGTATCTCTGCAATTGGATGAGTCCTTTGAGTGTTTGCCAAGGAGTGATATAACCAGGTCAACTGGTAGGTTCACAGTTTTTTTCATAATTCTCTATACTGCTTTCCATAGGGGTTGCACTGAAGTGTTTGACCCATTTGTAGTTCACTGTTGTGTAATGTAAAAGACAAGGGTCTACTTTCTTTCTTCTACAGGTGGATATCCAGTTTTGCAGTTGCTGAATATACTTCTCTTTCCTTCAGTAAGTGTTCTTGGCACCGTTTAACAAATATCAGGTGACTGAAATTACAAGTACACATGTTTTGGTCTCCAATTATGTTTCCCTGATCCATAAGTCTATTTTTGTCCCTGTACTGTATTGTACTATACTGTTTTTATGACTTTAGAGTGCTGTAATATAGTTTGAAATCTGGTGTAGTAATCTCCTCAGCATTCCTTTGTGCTCAAGGTTGCTTTGACTTTAGGAGTGGGTTGTGTTTCCATATGAATTTTAGGATGTTTTTCTAATTCTGTGAAGAATGTCACGAGAATTTTCACTGAGGCTGCATTGGATGTACATACACACACACATGTGTGTGTGTGTGTGTGTGTGTGTGTGTGTGTGTATTAATTTGTATTAATTGCATGGGAGGTCCTTCCATTTTCTGGTGTCTTCATCAATCTCTTTCTTTAAATATTTAAACTTTTTTACTGTAGAACTCTTTAATGTCTTTGATCAGGCTTACTCCAAGATATGTTTTTGGGGAAAGGTATTGTAAATGATAATGTTTCTATGTACTCTTTCTCCAATTGCTTGTTATTAGTATATAGAAAGCTACTGGTTTTTGTACATTAATTTGTCACCTGCAACTTTCCTGAAAGTCTTAATCATTTCTAGGAGTTTTCTGATGTTTTGTTGTTGTTGTTTGTGTCTCACAGGTAATATCATGCCATCTGCAAAACAGGAATAATTTCATATCTTTTTTTCCAATTAGTGCTTTTTAACTTCCTTCTCCTATCTTATTGCTTGAGCAAGAGTTTCAAGCACTATATTAAAAAGGAGTGGAGATAGTGGAGAGCCTTTTCAGGTTCCTGATTTTTTAGGGGACTATTTCTAGTTCTTCTCCATTTAGATTTATCTTGGCTGTAGGTTTGTTTTATATAGCTTCAATTAAGTTGTGGTATGTTCTCTCCAGTTCAGTTCCCCTTAGGACTTTTAACGTAAATGCATGTTGAATTTCGTCAAAAATCTTTTCTGTATCTATTGAGATAACCATGTGATTTTTGTCTTTCAGCTCATTTATGTGAGTTGTGACATTTATTGACTTACATGTATTGAGAGTCATTCCTGAATCTCTGGAATAAAGCTAAGTTTACCATGGTGGTTGATCTTACTGATGTGTATCTGTATGTGGTTTCCAAATGTTTTGTTGAGAATTTGTGTCTATGTTCATTAAGGATATAGGTCTATAATTCTTTTTTTTTTTTTTTTAGATTGTATCTTTGCTTGGTTTCGGTATCAGAGTTATGCTAGCTTTACAGAAGTAACTTGGGAGTTATCCCTCTGTTTCCATCTTTTTTTTTAATAATTTAAGAAATAATGGTTGTAGATCTTCTTTAAATGTTTGGTAGATTTCTACTGTGAGGCCATCTGGGCCTGAGCTTTTTTTAGTCAGGAGAATTTGCATTACTGTTTCAATTTCCTTACATATTACTGTGTCTATTTAAGCTGTTAATCTCTAAATGTTTTAGTTTTGGTGATTTCCATTATTTTAGATATACATTTATTTCTTTATGGTTTTCAAATCAAAGAGCATGTTGATTTTTAGTATATTCCCATATAATGTTCTGGATCTTTCTGTTGTCTGTTGTAATGGTTCCCCTTTCATCTTTAACTTTGTTGATTTGGAGTTGTTCTTTCTTTCTTTTGCTTACCTGGGCTAAGGGTCGGTCTATCTTGTTTATCTTTTCAAAGAACCAGCTCTTGGATTCATTCTTTGTATTGTTTTCTTTGTTTTTATTTCATTAATTTCTGCTCTGATTTTTGTTATTTCTTCTTGTCTGCTGCATTTAGATTTAATTGTTGTTGCATTTGTTGTTGCCTTTCAAAAGTCCTGAGTTGCAATCTTAAATCATTTACTTGTTTTTTGTTTTCTTTCTGATTTTTCAATGTAGGCATTTAGAGCTATAAACTTCCATTTCAGGACTGTTTTTAAAGTGTCCCAGAGGTTTTGTTGTATTGTCTTGTTCTTTTTGTTTGATTCAAGGAATACTTTTATTTATTTCTTAATTTTTCCTTTGAAACATTCCTCATTCAGGAATGTGTCGTTTAGTCTCCATGAGTTCGTGAAGTTACTAGGACACCTTCCAGTCCTGATTTTAAACCTTATTGCACTGTTGTGTGAAAGAATCCATAGAATTATTTCATTTTTTTGAGGTTTATTTTGTGCCTAAGTATATGGTTGATTTTTAAGAAAGTTCCATGGAGTGCTGAAGAGAAAATATATTCTTCGGTACTTGGATGGAATATTCAGTAGATGTCTGTTAGGTCCATTTGATGTATAGTGTTGTTTAATTCATATGTCTCTGTTTATTCTTTATTCGGTTGACCTGTATAATGAAAATATTGAGGTACTGAATTCCCTTACTATTATTAAGTTGTGATTAATCTATGTCTTAATGTCCTGTAGTATTATTTTATGAATTGTGTACTCCAGAGTCTAGTTCATATATGTTCATGATGGTAATATCTTCTTAGTTAACTCTTCCTTGATAATAATGCAATGACCCCCTTTGTCTCCTCTTAGTGGCTTTAGTTTGAAATTTATTATGTTAGATATTAGAATTGAAACTCCTGCTTGCTTCTTAGAGCCATTTCCTTGGAATATTTTTTTTCATCCTTTCACATTAAGGTAGTGCCTGAAATTGAAGATGAGATGGGTTTCTTTCAGACTACAAAAAGATGGATTTTGTTTCTTAATACATTCAACTAGCCTGTGTCTTTTGTCTGGTGAGTTCAGTACATTCATATTAAAGTTATTATTGAAAGATGTGTATTGATTCCCACTAGTTTAATTTCTGTTTATATTCTTGGTCTGTTTTTCAGTTATGCTGTCATTTAGTTTATTTCCGATGTCTCTTGGATATAGTCATTACTTTCTTAGGCTCTTTGTATTGCTTCAACTGTTCTCTGGAGGGCTGCTTTTTTCTGAACATGAATTCCTTAAGCCTATTCAAGTCATGGAAAATTTTTCCCCTTCAAATATAATAGATATTTTTGCTGAAAAAAATTATTCTGGATTGGCATCTATGATCATTTAGTACCGGGAATACTTTGGTCCAGGATCTTCTGGCTTTCATAATTTGCATTGAAGTGTCAGCTGTAATTCTGATGTGTTTTCCTTTTATGTAACTTGTTGTTTTTCTTTTTCAGCTTTGAGTATCCTCTCTTTGTTCAGTACATTTAGTGCCTGCTTTGTGAAATGGTCTGGGGAGTATTTTTCCAGTCCTGTCTGTTTGGTGTTCTGTATGCTTCTTGTATTTGTGTGGACATGTCTTTCCTTAATTTGGGGAAAATTTCTTCCATTATTCTGTTTAAGATCTTGTCCCTGCCATTATCCTGAATTTTTTCTCCTTTCTCTTTGCGTATGATTCATAAATTCGGTATTTTCATGGTGTCCCACAATTCTTGTGTATTCCATTCCTGTGTTTTTAATTTTTTTTTCTATAATCTTTGCTGTAGCAGTCCAGTTCTTCAACTTTATTGCTCAGTCTTCCATTTCATTCATTCTATTGATGAGGCTTTCTCCCATTGCTTCCAATTGGCTCACTGGATGTTTCACTTCCTTCTTCATTTCATTTCAGCCTGAGTTTTCTATCTCTAGCTCTATCTCTTTTGTTAATTCAGTCAGAAGTTTATTCCTATCTTCTTTAGATTTTTGATTTGTTTCTGTATTCTTTAAATTCAATGAATTCTTTGGTTATGTTTATGATTGTTCTTTTAAATTCTGTATTCTGGGTTATCTCTAGGGGCTTCTAGAACTCACTGTAGAACTCAAATGTAGGACTGGTGATGTTAGGTGGGGACATATTATGAACTTGATTCTGCCTTACTCCTAAATATTCATGCTATGTCATTTTACCACTGCCCCCTTAGTTCTTCATGGACAAAGATATGTGATGGCTGTAGTTAGATGAGTATGCAGCAAATGCCCACCAATTTCTAGGTACTGTGTTAAGAACAGTGCATCTAAAACTAAACCATTCATAATACTTCCTTCTTTGATGAACTTTATATACCACAGAAGATAAGAAAAGAGAAGGTAAACATAAGTATGTCAATACTCTAAGTCCAATGCTCCTGTAGAAAATTAGGCCCAGTCTTTGGACATAGTGGGAGGGATCTTTTAAGTCAAATGACTGTCATTCGACTGTTCAAAATCAGGTCAGTACAGCTTCCAAGACTCTCACATGGAAAGATTCCTAACTATTTCACCTTTTGTTCTCCAAATCTTAGTACTGGGTGATAGTGTGCACTTCTGGTGAAGTTGGTACCCTTTGAAAGACCCTTACAAATAAATGGTCATGAGGCTTTGGGATGGAGGTACAAGAAAACACTAGATTCAGTTTGATCAAAACACACTGCATAGTGTTCGCATTAGTTGCTTTTCTGTTGGTATGATATAACACCATGACAAAGACAATTTATAGATGGAAGAGTTTATTTCTGTTTTGGTTCCACAGAAAAAGTCTATGATTTAGGGGGTAAGCATGTCAGAGCAGGCAGCAGAGCAAAAGCTGAGCACTTACATCACTATCTGCAAATGCAGGAAGAGAGGGAGAGAGAGGGAGAGAGAGAGAGAGAGAGAGAGAGAGAGAGAGAGAGAGAGAGAGAGAGAACTGGATGTAAGGCAAGGCTATGAACTGTCAAAGTTCACTCCCAGTGATGTGTTTCATCCAGTAAGGACACACCTCTGAAGATTCTGTAACCTTCCCCAAATAGCACCACCAACTGTGGGTCATGTGTTCAAATACTTGGAATCTAATACATGGGGGATCATCTCATTAAAACCACAGAGATCATGTACATGGATTCTGGAAGCAGAATGCCAAGATTCAGAATTGTCACTGGTTATTGTCTGAGAGAGATATAACAAGCTCTTGAACTACTGTGAGTTCCATGTGCAAGTGGGGAATAATTGTTGGTCTTATCTCATAAGTAATTATGAATATTAAAGCCAAAACTTGTGGACACCTCTGAACATGCCAGGCCCATAATCAATGCTTTGTAACTGTTACTGCTATAGCATCAAGGTCAGGTAGTCTTGAGACCCAGGACAGTGGGATTACACCTCAATATTATCATCACTGTGGTGCAGCACATCTTGTTCTGCAATCAGGTTCTGCTACTCACTACTTGATGAGTGCCAAATACAATGGCTTAATTTCTTTAAAATTTATTTTTCTCGTCCTGAGTAAATGGATATTTTGATAGTATCTACTTTGGGAAGTTGTTTTGAGAATCAAATAAGATAATATGAAATTGAACTGGAACAAAGTGGCACTGAACCTGAGTGTTAGGTCCATTAAACTCATAGAGCCTTTACTGCCCACTGTGCCATTAAGCCCTAAGCTTGTTCTTTTAAGGACACATCAGGAGCTTTGGTCTCTGATTTTCTTCATCCTGTCATGCTCAGAAGAAATTATTTCACTTTCTGTCAAGTGACATATTTTAAATAAGCAAAAAAAAAAAACAAGCAAGAGAATGAGTGTGTACACGTGTGTGTGTGTGTGTGTGTGTGTGTGAGCACATGCTAGAAAAATGGATAGTTACTGCAGTCTTAGTGCCCTATTTGGCTCATGGATAAACTGTGGACCCTTCTCTGTGTTCCTGTTCATCAGTACCTTTTTTATTTCCTTGAACACACTGTAATATCACATCTACTTTCTTCTTATGACTCCCTGGAGCAATTTATCTAAAAGAAAATAAATGAGTTATGCCTTGAGATTGAATGTGGTGCTTCACTGAGGTCCCATAATATTACATTATTCTCACACAGTGGTGTGTTACCACAAGCCAGGATTGTTTTAGGTCCTAAGTGAAAACCTTTTTTGCTTTGCCTGCTCTCTTATTATCCCAGCAATACATTTTCTTCTGAAGTACCAAACAGTCAGAGATAACTGAACAGAATTTATCTCTTATTTTGCTCTTTTAATTATGTCCATTTGCAGATCCTGATTCCCGCCTGTAGATACAGTTGGTGCACCAGAAAGTACCATTTACTCAAAAGCATTAGAAGCATCTCATTTCGTGCTCCTTTTACTGACTGTAACAATCAACATTCAACAAGATATACTTCTCTCTACATAACTATGAAGTTTCAACACCAAACAAGGCAGTTTCACCTTAACCAGTTGTACGTTTGAGTGGGCTCTACAGGTAATTCACAAATGTAAGCATTTACATGAAAAGTTCTATACAGAAATGCAGGGTTACTGGGAAGGAGGAGATTTGGTTACAGTGAGAGAGGAAAGTTAGAGAAAACTCTGCAGAAATGTTTCATGAACCAAGACCTGTGTGCAAGAGACAGTAAGTTAAAGTCTACCAGAAAATGAATGAAGATAAAGTAGCAACGGCAGCCTCCTTGAGGTGAGCAAAATAAATTCTCCATAGTAAGAGCCAAAATAAACCCTTATGGCTGGAGTGGTTACTGATGGGAATGTAGGGGCTTGGACTATAAGAGAAGCAGGCGAGAAGACGCCTACTGCTGCCTGCTCTGTTTCCTGATGTCTTCATTTACTCATTTGCTAATCTTGCAATAAAGTATTGGGAAATGAGAGATAAAGTGTGACTAATGTAAAGGTTCATGAGGGAGCCTGTCACTGCCATTTAAACCATGCATTGCAACTATAAACAATTTCATGATATAGCCATAGATCACTGGTGATTAGAGTCCGTATTCATAGTCCCACGCTGTTATCTTCAAAGGAAGAGTTTTAGAAACCTATACTTCAGCAGGATTCTTCTAAACATAGATTCACCATCTGCAAAATGGGGCTAACAACAACAGTCTATTAACCTAAGCACAGAAAATCCACAGCATCAAGCTGCAGCATAGTGATAAACACATTAAAACCTGCATTTCTGAGATAGTATGCCATTCATCTTTATTTGGCTTCCTCACTTACACAGCAGCTGAGAAAACTGCTTTCCTAGAAATCTAGTGTACTGCTCATGGGCATGAATGAATCCATGATTCATTTCTGAGACATAAATCATTTCTCCTTACCTTTTTAAATGCATCATAATGATGCTACTGGCAGAAAGGGCACCAATTTTCTGAACGTTTATAGTCAGCGGGGTTAATTTTTCCAACTGGTCAGAAAATGTCAGGCCTATCACTAGATTATTCACTTCATTAACTAATGCAATATAATTGAATGTTTAGGGATCAAAGGGAAAGGCACGTTGAAGAATTCCTTGGAATAAGACCAAGATCCATCACTACAGCTGACTATATTTTCTCAGGAAATGACCCCATATGTCTGTATGTCAAATAACTGTATATATCATTTTCCAAGTGGCCCTGAATCATGCCTAAAAGAATCTTTAGTACCATTATGTAATCATTCTAACAGAAAATATTTATTAAGCTCTTAATATGTGCAGTGCTCTGAGATGCGCATTTTAAAACATTCACTTCACCGAACAGTCATGAGAATGAGCCACTGCTCCCATTTGCAAATGAGGAGATGGATGCTTCAAACATGTATCTAGGGGAAGGTCATCATGCCTTCGGTCACTCACTGATTGAGGCTTTAGAGTAAAACATGGAAGCTCCCCTTGTCTACTTTTGACTCTTATTTGAAATCAAGAGAAGTGCTCATTCAAGGTCTAAGTGGTAGCGAAAGAAACTGTTTTCAATTTCTGATTTGTATGCAACTCTGCACTAAGCTGCGTCAAGCTGGACAAATCTTGCCTAGCATTCTTTTTTCACAGAAGCTTACTATAAAGGTGACAACTGAGAGAAGAAAAATGCTATTGCCTCAGGATATCTTTACCAAGACCCCCTGTGATCTAGCCCTTGGCTGACTTTGCATGGCTTTTTTGATACCTTACTTTTCCTATGTCTTGTTACCGTCCTCAGCATTTGGCTGTTCATGGGCGGAGTGGGTACATAAGAAAAATAATGTTCAATGATTATAAATCCCAGAGAGAGCAAAGGCAATGAGTGAAGGTGCATTTTATCTTCTAATTAAAACACAGCTTTCAAAAATTTTTACTTCCTACAGGGCACATAAATTCATACAAAGGCAAAGCGAGTTACCGCATTTGCTAGGTTACTGAAGAAGAGATCACCTCTTGATACTCAGTGAAAATGTATTCTCATCAAAGCCTGATAGCAATGGAAGTAAGCACTCACTGCATCAGAAGGAAACATACCTGCAGGTGAGGGATCCTCCAGCCTGGCACAATGCAACAGAGTTGCCTCAAGAGAAGTCAAGTCCTTTTTACCACTTTTATGTATGATTTCCAAAACATCCATCCTCACAAGGAATATTATAATACCCTGGAGAAAAAAGTCACCAAATATAAAGCAGTAAGTGTTGGAGAATAGCATCTTTTTAATGATTCATTATAAAGGTTAGCTGAATACTCCAGCTATATTTGTCCCATTTTTTCACTAATTATTCTCTTTCCCTGTTGATAAAATGCTAAGCCCTAAGCTGTTGAAGGATAATTTTGTTGTATTTTTTTATTCAGAGTTATTTAAAGCCCAATAAATCTAACACCCCAAAACTGATGCTGAATTATTTGTCTCAAGCACCAGACCAATTTCTCTGTGTCCTATTTCTGCTCCGTGGGCGGGGAACATGCACTCCTAGTGCCCAAGCATTGCAAACCTCAATGGAACAAATAGCTGAGTGTCACACAGTGAGTGGGCATCGGTCTGAGCAACTCTGCCAGATTTAAATATCAGCCCTTGAAAACTGATGGACAAAATAAACGTTTATTATTAGACTTAGGATATTCTAGACTGAAATAAGGAATGCTAACAAACAGGCAGAAAATAGAGAAGAAAGGACACGGTGACTACAAGTCAGAGAGAGGGACTGAATCCAGTGGGCTGCACTCTGGTGGCTCTGCCACCTACTAAGTGTTAAGTATGAAGAAGGGAGATTAAAGAGTTTAGACCTCACTTTTATTGTCTGTTAAATGGAGTAACACGTTCAATTTCAGAAGCATTTTTAGTAATAAAGTAAATAAGGACTATTATCATTAGAGTGCTTTGTAAGATAAAACGCTCAAAAGCCACTCTAAGAAGTCTCTATCTTAGTTAACCGTGACTGGAATTACTTTATTTTGGTCTGAAAATCAGCTAGTGAACTGGATGGGTTTTCACATGTGAGTTTTTCTCTCAGAAGCTTGGTTTTCTTATGATACAGTGGGGATAGACAAAGAGACTCTTTGTCAGGGGAAAAAGCTATCACTTTTGTTTCCGTTTTGTGCTTTCTTTGCTCTCAGGCTGACCTCTGTAACATTAGCATTCTGACTTCCACCTCACTTTCAGTTAGATGTGACCAATTGGAAGCACAGATCACAGAAAATGGGACATGTGAGGTCAATGTGTTTATTATTTTGGACCACTTCCGACCAAAACCCACTATTTTGCCTGCAGCTGTCTACCTAGGTAAAGCTTCAAGGAAATGGACTTCTCTTACAATTGCAGTCATTCTCCCTGAATTCTGTAGTAACTACCTTCCTTTCTTTTTTGGGTCTAGAGGTGGTAAAGATTGAGTTAACGATCACCAGATTGAGCTTCACCAACTTTATTAAGTTCACTGTGATCACAGCCTTTGAAATTGTACCTATATTCAAAAATCTCAAATGATAGCATTTTAATGTCTCCTTTGTTTCCTACCAAGATTCCAGATGATGCAATAGGAATGACTTGAGGAACCAGACCCTCGAATAGAATTCTAAAATGAAGTCCCTTATATATTTGCAAAGAGTATAGATAATTCTCCTTATAGGAAGCAAATGGACACCAACATGCCATGAGATATGCTGGAATTATAATTATCTGAGCTATAACTACAGATGGACTAGACTGAATCACAGATTGGAAAGCAAAGACTCAAGGTATCAAGTGGTTACAGTACTTGGCATTCATAATTACTGATTCTAATCAGAACGTCCGGGAATGGTTAGCTGCCTCTGACATCCTTTTTGAGCTGACAGATCCTTAAAGGAATGACAGTATGAAATTATTTACTTCTAGCTCATTAATTAAGAGTAAAAGTCAGAAAGCACTGGTGATGACTTCACAGTTACTAAGATCCCCCACCTCAAGATATGGAGCAATCAGCAGTTGATGCCCTCTTGGGGAAGAGGAGAGTCAGTTTCCTTTAAGGGTAGGTGAACTGGATGGATTTTCACATGTGACTTTTGCTCTCACCTACCTCTGGTAGGTGAACCATTCTTCTGTGGATGGCCATATACTCATGAATATATGAGCAACAAAAATTAGAGTTAAAATATTGTAAAAAAGAGTAATGAAAAAGAAATGATGTTGTGTAGGGCACAATGCAAGATGGACCTTAGCCAAGTCATCTGCTATGAGGATTAAGGGAGTGGCTCTGTGTATGATGCAGTGTGGACCTTAGCCAGGTCACCTGCTATGAGGATTAAGGGAGTGGCTTTTGTGAGCATGGTGCTCCAGGGAGGGGCGACACCAGCTTCTGCCCTGTGTCTGAAGACAGCCTGCACAGAGATGAACTACCCCACAGGGGGTTGGCTAACCAAAATTATAAACCTTCATGCCCCTCCTTGAATAAACGAGTTTGCTGCTTGTGCACCGCATGCTTCTCATTCAGCTCCCGGAGCCTATGTGTTGATTCCTTGCCTACTCACCCCCTTTTGGCAGAGACCCTGCATCCCCCTTGGGCTGGCACCCAGTTGAGGGACCCCAATATCTGGGGCGTGAACAGGGAATCTGCCTCCCCCTCCCTCCAGTGTTGGCAAGACGCCCCCTGGTTATCAGTGAGTAGGCCCCCGAGTACTGTGTGCTGGCGGTCCTCAAGGGTGAACGAGCCCATCTCCTGTTGTTCCCCTTTCCTGTGTCGTCTTCCTACCCCAAAGGAAGCACACGTCACCACACGGTCCCTGAGATCCGTGGTGGCCCCTCACTTTTTGGTTCATCCTGGTGAAATGACAGGAGGGCTTGACCCCCCTAACTTTGGAACCAAGACAAGGTTATCTGCCGAGACCTTACAGAGATGAAATAGGCTGTGGGGCAGGCTGATTTTTCCATCTTTGATTAAAAAACCTCCTTCCTGCTGGCAAACCGGCTGCAGAACTTTTAAAAGCTGGCCTGCACATCCTTCACTGCTTCTGGGGTGCAACTGTGGTACTTTTAGAAGCCGGTGCATGCCTTCTGCAAGGCTTCTTGCATGCTGCCTGCAGGACCTCTGCAGAGGCTCCAATGCGGTGTGGAGCAGTTGGGCCCCCAGCATTCTGCCTGCATGTCTCAGTGGGCCACAATGTTAGGCATTTTGGCTTGTGTAGTGATTGTGGTGGCTCTGAATTTCCATTTCATTGGCCTTTATTTCCAGGGGGACCTTAATCTAGCCCCCCTTGATAAATGTCACCCCACCATGATGAGCAAGCTCCCCTCCCACCTGAAAGCACCACAATTGCAGCCCCTTCAGGCTCTTCTCCTGCAGCATGGCTTGAAAGTAAATCAAAAGGATCTTCACAGTTTGGGGGACAAAACCCTCGTCCTAGCCCCGTGGATTAGACCCAAGAATGTTTGGGATACCTCCATTTGTTCTCATGATCTCCTTCTCACAAGGAAGCGTGTAGTTCGTGAGGGACACACACAGCCTGCCCTATCTTTCCTTAGCCTTTTTGCCATAATTGCCAGCCTTAAAGGCTCCTCAGTTGAGGAAGTTATTAACACCCATAATGAACACTCTAATGAGGAACAAAAATTGACTTTGCAAGCCTTGTCTTTGTCGGCTCCCCCTTCTGATAACTCAGATGGGAAAGAGGAATCCCCAACTGCCAAGGATAAAACAAAACCCACCCCTACCCCAATGTGGGCTGGAGAACAAGAACAGCCATTACAAACTCAGCCTTTTCTTAATCCTTAGACCAAGCTTCAACTGCTCTGCCTGTCCTGCCCTGGGTATGCCCTACCTAGATCCTCTGGTTTCTTTCTGGGCTTATCTACTTATACACCCCTTACACTTAAGGCCACATTTCCTTACCAGTCTGCATTAGCTCCTGGTGACAACACCTATTGTTTCCCTCTGAATGAGGGTCCTGGAGGGTCTCTCTCCTCCTCAAGTTGTGGCACCCTCTTCCTACAAATAGAACCCGCCCTTATGTTTACAATTCTGGGCTATCTAATACTAAGATTACACCTCTCCAATTACATCAGAGGCCCATGTTTGCAGGCTTTGCTTAATTACTCCCTATCTCCCAATTACTTAATTGAGCATATTAATTCTACACAAGCCAACCCAATAACTTCTATGACCTTTGGACAACAGCTACTAAATAGGATCTCAGCCTTTTTTTCCCATCCTCAAGTTGGTGATCTGGGGTAATTTTTGCTGTGGCCTCCTTGATGACACTGCTGATGTTCACTGTTGCCTTGGAAAGCACTTCATCAAATCAGAGCTTCTCAGACTTTGACGCTTGAATTCTCCAGGCCTCCATCCAGGCCTCAGACATTACCCCATATACCAAATATTCCCCTCAAACTGGATGTCAGCAGTTCAGGACAATCTCATTTAACTGACCACTCTCTTAATCCTAAACTAATAGATAATAGGTATAAGTTTTCATGCCTCTGGTCACATCAAGCATAGCCAGAGAAGATCTCAGGTTTGACATTGGTGAAGGCTGAAACTTTTGTCTGCCTGGTCCTTCTTGATCTTGGGTACTCACTGCCAAGTACCCATGGCTTCATAAGGTTTAGGAACGTCAAGTGAGGTAATCTCTTTATCAGATGTTCTATCTCTTGTCTATCTATGCGTGTTCTGAGTAAAGGACCCAGCAGATCAAAAGAATCACCTGCCTAGACAACTATATACAAGGTCTAAGTAACAGATGCTTTCATTCCTGCTAGTAGTGACTGAACTCAACAGTTCTTCTGCCCCATGTAAACCACTAAGCTAAATTCTAAAGAGAAACAAATGCCTTTCTTTGTGTAAATCATATTAGTAAAGTGTCATGTACTGTTTGAGCTCAGTGAGAAGCTGACTCTGGAGCCGGAATTGGCCTTCCCACTTCAGATTCAAGTCTGTTATTTCAGGCTGCACTTCAAGACTCTTTTCCAGGTTCAGGTTGGTCCCTTTGCCCTGTGACAGGAAAACAAAGCAGCCTCAGAGTAAAGACATTGTACTATTGAGACTAAGATGATAAACTAATTTCAACAGAGGTTATTATTCATCTTATGGAATAAAATGTCTATAGAAAAAGTAGCTCATGCAATTCTCTATTTTCTCACAACAACAAAAAAGTCACTAACACAGACTAATGCAAATGTATAGTAAAGGGAACAATTCACAGTTCTTGGAGAAGATAGATAGCAACCTCTGCCTAAAATTCCTCAGTTAATGATTATGCTGAAAATTGTAAACTTCAATTTGATAATGTGTTCCCAGGTGCCAGTTGCTTCTCTCTTCCTCGCGTTAACACTTCCTCAAGACCTAAAGAAGGGTTTATGATTTTTTTGTGTTTTACAGTATCTTATGTGTGTAATTTGCATTCCATGTTCTTTTAGTAAGATTATCCTGCACATTATTCATGTGAGCCATAAATAACTGCCATCTTCATGTCTTCAGCAGTGCCTACTTGAAAAAGATCTTCATAGTTGGATTTGTTGATTATTGTATTTTTTCATTGAAGGAGGGGTAAGCAGGATCATTGGACCTTCACCTGAGTATCCAGCCAATCCTCCCAGTCAGCAGTATATAATTTTTCCAAAATTAACTTTTTAATGTTATTACATTTCATAATACTAAGAAAGAAAATGAAAAGGTGAAAAATGATGTTAAAAAGATATGGGAATGGAGATATTTTAAAAATGAGAAAGTCTGTAATGTCCAAGTCAATATGTTATGTTATATAAAAGATGAAAGAAAACATTGTATGTGTAATCTTAAAATTTCAAAATATATGTCTAGTCAAGTTTTATTCAAGTATGTTTGGTTTTTGCCCAAGCTTTATTTACATAGCATACAGTAAGGTATCAAATTGGTGGAACTAACTTTCTTGTGTGTTTAACAACCATATTTAGAGGCCTATACTAATCTGGCCAAAGAGACTTAAAGGGACAATTTTTTGTGTCTTGCGCTCCAAGATCAACTAAGTTCCAGGGGACTATGGGCATCTTTGGAAATGACCTGTAACTGTGATGAGTCACCTGTTAAGGGAGGTCATGGAGACCCCAGAAGAACTCAAACCAGTGTCCAGTCTACAAAGAGGAGGGTCAACATAGAAAACGTTTCCTTGATGCATCTAAGTGAGGCTATGTTCTAGCAAGACCTTCTGACTTATCTTCATATAGATGGAACTGGTAAAAGAAAGGCCTAGGGAGGCAGGGGCTCCTTTGAAGCCCATGTGACCCATCTGAGGAATAGATACTCAACTGACCTTAAGAGTAAAACTAAATTGGTTTATATGGGCCAATTTTATGATTTTAAATACCCAAAAGGAAAGTATAACCATAAATTAAAGTGATTAGTATACTTCTTTAATATTACAAAGAATTGTACTTCCTAGACATTAGGCTTAAGTTCATATAAGATGTTATTTGCACAATTTCTCACTAATGCATTTATTATTAGCAAAATGCTACTCAGATGTAAGACTTCAAATCTTGGCCCACTTCAACACTGAAGAGCATACCTGCTGTCAAGAAAGGCAAGCCCACTATTATTCTAACCTAACCATTAAATGTTGGATGATTTCTTTTCTCTCCCTGTCTAGAAGCCATTTGGGAGGGAACTTACACTGATTCCAGCCACTCAAACAAGCTATCAAATTGTCTGAAATCAAATCTTGACTTCAAGACTCTCAAGTCCAACCTTGGCAACCAACCAACCAACCAAACAAACAAACAAGGAGGAGCCCTGTAGATGGATGATCTTGGAAGTCCTAAGTAAGAAATTCTAATGGACTTTAACATGGACATTTGAAACTTTCCTTTTCCTGACTTTTCTGGTTTCCTGTCTAGAATGTATAACACTAACTACCCTTGCCTTTACTTCTTCACATCACCCAGGCACCAGTTAAGGACTTTCTTTTTCCCCTACAGCTAACAGTTATGCAATTCAGGGGTCTTTTAGATAGACACATGGAAGGAACACCCCAATTGCCATAAGCTACATCCTTGTTAGCTTGAAGAAGCCAGAGTGGTCAGCACCCCAATTCCCTATTGACAATTAGGGTGATTTCTTCAGAGGGTAATGTGATAAGAATAGGAGGTAGAAATTGACTAGGGAGCTTAGGGAAAAAAGACCCTGAGAAAAAGTACCCAGTTTCTCTTTTGGCTAAAAACCAAAAACTGTCCTGTGTCTTCTAACAGCCTACTCTACACCAAAGGCCAAATATGTCCAAAGTATTAAGGAGCTCTTATCTAATTCCTAAAAGATTTTAGGGTATAATAAATAGATTGCTGGATACAGAGTGTGTTAATGAGTCAGTGAACTTTTCCTGCCTAGAATCCTGCCTCCAGGGTCACTCAATTAATAAAAACAAAAAAGGAGGGTATGTAGGGCACAATGCAAGATGGACCTTAACCAAGTCACCTACTATGAGGATTAAGGGAGTGGCTTCTGTGGGTTTGGTGCTCTGCTCCATCCAGGGGTGACACCAGCTTCTGCCATGCATCTGGAGGGAGTCTACATGGAGATGAACCACCCCATAGGGGGTTGGCTAACCAAACATAAAACCCTCTGCCCCTCCTTGAATAAAGAAGTTTGCTGCTGCTTGCCCTTGGCATGTTTCTTACTCAGCTCCCAGTGTCTGTGTGTTGATTCTGCGCCTACTCATCCCCTTTTGATAGAGACCTTGCATCCCCCTTGGGCTGGCACATCCTTGGAAGAGGGTAAAGTGAAGTGAGTGGATCAGAGAGGAGTTAGGAGAGGAGTGGGGAAGAATATGATAGAAATACATTATATATATATGAAGTTAATAAGCATACTATATTTTAAAAGGTCCAAAAACAGTCCCTTTATGTACTGAACTGATGGAGAAGAAGAAAGACTGTGGTACCTAATAAGGCTAAGCTTACATTTAGACCAAACACAGGTGAGGCTGAAAATTCGCATCTCTAAATCTACGTGATAAAGGTGGATATTCTGAATATGATAGCCATGGACACTAAATCAGAGCACAACTGAGGTAGAGACTTGCAAAGTCTAGTTTGCAAGAAAATGGTGCATTGGCTTTAGAATACTTCTAATTTCTATTGGAGGAAGGAGTTAATGTGGCACACTCTTGAGTTGACATTGATAATGTAGACTCTGCTATAATAATACAACTACATAGTCCCAACTAAACTGATACAGTATAGTCATTTCCGTTTCCGTTGTGTCACCACTCGTGGCCAGCCCAAGTGGTTGGGAATGAGTAGATGCAGAGTCAAGCCACAGACTCTGGGAGTTGGACGGGAAGCAGCCCAAGCACGTGGCACTACAAACTCGTTTACTGAATAGGTACACGAGCTCTTATAGGTCTGGACAGCCAATGACCTCATGGTGTGTGGTCTCAAATACAGCCAATAGTAAGTTTGTCCCCAGGTAGGCAGGTTTCCTTCAGGTGCTGGTCTCATAATCAGCCAGAGCAGAATGCCACACTCACAGGAGCCATTCCTTTATTCTTCCCAGTGGGTGGCCTTAGGCTAGGCCCACCCTACATTATGCTCAACATATCCTCCTTTATTTTTTAAAACAAATCATGCCCTGAAAGGCATGATTCTTTGTGATGTCCTTGTTGGCCCCAGGCCCTTAGGGAACACCTTAGGCGATGGTGTCTGTCTTGGGTCACCCTGGCCACCAGGGTCTTACCCGTCATTGGCTACCCACCATCCTGGTGAATTAACCTAAGGGGTTCACCTTTGCTGGCTGTGCCTGTTTTAGGTTGCCTCAGTAGGCATTGGAGTCTTACCCGTCATTGGCTATTCGTCATTCTGCTGAAACAACCCGAGGGGTGATACTTGTTGCTCAGGAGGGTAATTAGGATGGCATGGGAGGCTTGCAGGAAGGCTCCTGTGGCAAGTGGTTGCTTTGCAAAATGTAGGCCTTCCCTAGTGTAATCCCAAGGGAAGGAGTCAGGAGATTCTGGGAGTTAGTAAGGGTACTATTGATTCCACAGATGCAAACTGCCAGTCCTACCTATCACCAAAACCTCAGGAGAACCCAAAAGACACGTTCTTCATCAAAATCACTAATGAGGGGACTGTAGTGTCCTTTGACATATGCTGATTGTCCTCCTGGACCAGCCATGACACTGTAAAGGAAGTTATTTTCTTATCATTAATACTAAAAATATAATCCTCAAAATATTATGCATACCTCCCACTTGAATACTGATAAAAATATTTTGGATCACCCCACAAGACACAGGATTTTGTCCCGCTAAGGTTCGGACATAAAATATAAGAATAATGGGTGGTAAGGTATGATCCTACATTTATGAGCCTGATATGCAGAATGTGGGATGACAGCTGCTACTTTATTCTTAAATACATTTTCCATGCTGGCTTCTAGGAGAACCATGGGTGGTAATCATCCCTCAAGGACACAGTTCTGGGTGAATGGCCCTCTGCATGGTTTGGTCAAGTATGTTTAGATTCTAAGGACTGCTACAATTGAGTACCTAATCTCCCATGGGCTGCCTGTCACAGGAAAGTCTAGGTGGTCTCCTAATGACATTTTTTTTTCTTCTGAGTAATTATGACTTTAAAAAGCATGTGAGCAAACTTTATGACAAGTGACATATATTTAATACTTAAAATTTACTTGCATACTTAAGTCATATACTGTAAAAATCATAGCAGCAATCATAATCATACAAATTGATGAGTTATTTCCAGGATATCTAAGAGCCACAATTTGGGCTGATACATAAAAGAAATGACACCATAGGGCTGAAAAGAAAGTTCTACTGAGTTAGAAGGATGACTTGGAAATTGAGTTTTCAAGACACATTCAAATGATATGAACTTGTGACTAGGATCAATAAAGGCATGCACCCTTTATAATGGGTGCACCAAGGACCATCCCTAAATAGATCATCCTTTCCCACAATCTGATTTAATTATCAGTATTATATAGGAAAACTGAAGAGGTGAGATATGATTTCAAGTAGATTAATTGGAACCCTTGAGGTTGAAAACTAGCAATGTTTACATAAGGTGGCACATCTGAATTTGGAACAGAAGGTTAATTGATTAATAATCTGGAGACTACCAATGTCTCCTCCTTGGAACCTTACTAGGAAATTGTCTTTACTACCATACAGTAATTAGAGGCATGTTACTTGGTTTCTAAATAGGCAAAGTGGATTATTTGCTTTTCATCTGGTATTTGGAACCAGTGAAGATGCCATCTTTATTGACTTGGGTTTTCCTGGATGACTTTGTTAAAGCTGAAGCTGCCTCTATCTTCCTGTAGATCTCAGAAGACCTCTGAATAGCCAGCCTGTGTCTGAGAAACTGGAGTTTTCCAGAAAGTTCTCTGAGAGCATGGTCTGAAGTCATTTGAGATATATCTAAAAATATATGCCCTGCTATATAACCTGTGATCTTTCCCAGGTATAACAAGAATAAAAATTGATGACTTCTTACCTAGAAGAGAAAAGAGAAATACAAAATATGAAAGCAAAATATGCATAATTCCAGAGCTTCCTATCCCAGGTTATAAACCAATGCAGGCTCTACGTATCTGAAAAATTTTCCCAATTGCTGAAAACATGGACTCTCAAAACTAGAGGTTATTGTTTTAAAAGTCTCCTGCAAGTACAACAGTAGTTACTAGATACAAAGAGTGCCCAGAGTGGGGGACAAGGACCATGCATGGAAAAAATATGGCTGGATATATGTGGAAGAAAACATTAACTCTCATTAATCAATATTAAATAAAAATCAGTAAGGAATCAAGTTAAAGCTTAAAGCACTTAAAAATGTTTTGGACAAGATCTTAAAATTAGGTAAAATAGCTACTGATTTTTCTACAGTATCAAAACTTTTCTTTGAAACCTTTGACTTAAATCCCATTGGACATCAGGAAAGTAAAGGAAGAAGTCATGTATATGAATAGAAGTTAGGACTAGAATAGGACAGTGAAAACACTTTTCTTCAGCTATGGTATCTCTCAGGAATGTCAAGCAAAGTGTTTCACAAAGGGATGAGTGTTTGATGAGTGCAAGCAGAGAAATAAAGAGGTGAAGTGAAGAGCTGAAAGTCAACTCCCACCCATGTTATATACCATCTCCCCTCAAACGCCGACCATGAAGCCATACTAAGCCTTTGTCTGGAAAAGCCCCAGTTCCCCTGAAATATTTTCTTATTTTGCTTATAATCCAGATGGAAACAAAAGGCAGGCAAGTGAAGTCAATCACTGTCATTCATAATTTCCCTTAAAACAATGATGTTCCTGTGCTCTCTCTGTGATTTCATCCAGGCTGTGATTTGATTCTACATTATTAAACAGTCCAGGAAAAAAAACATCCCTTGGGGAAATACATGCATTGTAGGAAAGCTTCCAGTTATATCCTTCTTTCAGCTTCTTCCCATGCTTTCTTGTATTTTTTTTTCTTATCAATCCACCTTATATAAAATCATTTCTTTTCCCTGTATACTTCTGTATTTGTAGCCAAATATTTCTCCTGATGCTCTAATTTAAATATCATTCATATTTCCTTGACGTAATTGTTTAATTACTCTTCCCAGAGAAAGCTGTATCCAATCTTAATTTTCCTCCTCTCCTCATAATTGGATAATTGCACATTTGGTAGCCTAATCAGTTAATTGCGCATGTGGAAAAAACCCTCTTTTAATACTTAAAGACACTGTTTTATTTAATTGTTAGAGAAAGGGGATTAATGTTTCAGTTTAGAGGATTTGTGAGTAGATTACTTACAGCTTCTACATCCTACCGTGTCACCTGAGGTAAAACATGACTGTAACTTCTATTTTTAATGAAGGAATAACTTCTTACATACATATTTTTGAACCCTAAGAAAAATTGAATAGAACATATTTCTTAAAACTAAAGAAGTTGTGCTTTTACTGGCAAAGGGACACTGAGGTTATTTAATGAATTGTCCAAAGTAGTCACAGCCTTTCTGAAATGATAGAAAGTGTAGAGATCACAGGGCTTTCTCAATGAAGGTCACAGATATTTCTTGGCTAACATAAAAGGGTCTTTTGTTAAAGATTCATGATTGCACACCTTGGTATATAGACGTTAGCCCATTGTTTTATTATCTTTTCAGCCATGGGTAAAATATACTGGTGGAAATTTTAAAATGGATGCTTCTGACATTATTTCTTGATGTCATGGAAAGGTTCTAAAAGAAAATGGACTTGAAAGGAATCAGTGGTTTCTTTATCCCACCTGTGGTCAATGTCTTTAAAAGTGGTCTCTGGGACTGGAGAGATGGCTCAGTGTTTAAAAGTACTGGCTGCTCTTGAAGAGGACCAGTTTCCTAGTGCCTGGATGGGGACTAATAACCATCCATATTTCTAGTTCTATGGAATCCAACACCCGCTTCTGATTTCCATGGGCATTGCATGAAAGAAGTGCACTTACATACATGCAGACAATACAGTCATACACATAAACTAAAAATAATAAAATATTTTTAAAGCAATATCATGGTTGACAGTATGGCTCAGAATTAGAGTATTTGCCTAGCACACATGAGGCCCTGTCTTGATCTCCAACGGCAACAACAAAAACAAATGAGGCTTGTGTTTTCAACTCTCTGTTGTATACACTGTCTTCCAACAACCTCCTTTTTAATAGCCCAGAAGATTCAAGGGCACCTTCTGCTCCTCAGCTGGTCTCACAGTGGGGGACTAATGTAAACAAGAAAAGGCTGTGTCTCTCTTTGATCAGAGGAGATATGACTGAGCACAGAGACGACTTAACAATAAACTATTTCTCACAATAAAATAAAACAGGAGAACCATTTAGTTGTGATTAAGTCTTACAGCCCTACCATAGCTGCTAAAATGTGAGCCTTCTGTTTTATTTCTTATGTCTTGAAGACACTGGACAGAAATGGGTTAATTGCTGCATTACCTCAATTCTTCCAAATCCAATTAAGGAAACTTAGTTTCCCCTAAAGCATAGTCAGGATTACTGTATTTATATCACTTTCCTAGTTTTATAGCTGCTGCTTTGATAAAATATCTTGACACATGGCTGGAGCATAGGAAAACCCTATCTTTGTCATAACACTAGACAAACATAATTTCTTAATGTATGCTAAATATGGATCCTTATATTTACATAAAGTCTATCATTCACCATTCACCAAGGAAGCTTCTTTTTGCAACAGAGGGAGACTTTTACAGGGTTCCACAACTAGTCACATACAGAGAATAATTATCTGAGAGATACTCAGTCTTAAGGAACACATCTACAGTGGAAATTCTACATCTAAGACTCATGGAACATGGGAGAACAGGTGGCAGAAAGAATAGCATTGCATCTCTCAACCCTCACCAGTGAAGCTTCCTCATGCAACAGACTATGAAACACACTTAGGGTCAGAACTGTGCAAAGTGTAGAGATAAGTGACTGCAGAGTGTGGGTACCTGGATAAAACTCCTATATAAAGCCTCACCTGCCCACGACTCAGGGAGAATTGTGGAAGTGGGGCAGAAAGATTGTAAGAGCCAGGGTTGGTACAGGATCTTAAAGAAAGAGAATCCTCCAGACCTCTGGGAAATTGATCATAGGAACTTACAGCAATGGTGATAGCTGCATGAGACTCATGCAAATTTAATCAGACAAAAACTCAACATAGAACTGTGGAAAAGGGGAGCAGGCCCCAACCTTAGCTGAGCAAGTATTGGCTGGGTGAGAGAGAGCTGATACTCTTTAAGAGAGTGACTCTTGAAAGGCTGACCAGACTCCAATAGATGAAACTGCATGAGGGACATACGAGTAGACAAGCTTCCGTCAGGTGTGGCAGGAGAAAAAAGTAAAAATAGGAAGAGGATAAGAAGTAAAAAAAGTAATTAGAACTTGGCAACTAGATAAATATGCCTTATTATACTTTTTCTTTTTCTGGAAACTAGAAGTAATACCGTTTTGTAAATTGTGTTTGTTTGCTTGTTTTCTATGAGAAATGCTCTGTTGTCAAGCCCTCCATCGGCTCGGTTCATTTCCACTCTAGTTAGGGACATTTTCCCTCCTCTTCCTTGTCTCCATTAGTTTCAAATTCTGAGACCAGGTGGAGAATAGAAAGTGTTTTTTTAATCTTCAGGGTTATGAGATAGGAAGATGGCCTAAAAGGATATGTCCAGGAGAGTACTGAAAACAGGTCAGTAAAAAGAAAACACTCAGCAGAACTTTGAATAATGTGCACAAATGCATTTTTCCAAAACCATATAGTGAGTTAAGTCCCATGCCAAGTATTCTGAATAGAAAGTTGAATGTGACACTACTTTTCACTGACAGAACCTATGTTAAAACAAGGGACAGAAAAATACACAAAATAGCTATGGGTATTGTCCTATAAAGTAAGTTCCATGGCAGAGGTAAAAAGCTGATGTATAGAAGACAAGCGTAGTGATCAATGAATTCTGCCGTTTGTGGATTGCAACGATTTCTTTATCTAGTGAAAGACAGGGAAGAAAGGGAGCAATTGACAAGGAGAGCTGGTTGAGCTGCTGTCCGTCCTATTGAGAGGCTTTGTTGGGACAGATCATTGAGCTGGATGCTATCTTTAAGAGGTAGCTCAGTTTTTAGGGTGCCTGCCTAGCATAGACAAAGCTCTTTGCTCAATCTCGAGCACTGTATAAACCAAGCATGGTGATACACTTCAGTGATCTCAGTATTCAGTTGGTGGAGGCAGGGATATCAGAAGTTCAAGGTCATCTTCAAGTACACAGTGAGCTCAAAGCTTGCCTAGGCTACCTAAAACCTTGTCTCAAAAGAAAGAATGTAAAATCCAATAAAATAAGCTTCCATAATTAAAATTCTAAAACATTAATATTTGCTTGTCATTGTTTTCTCTTATTAACCCAAACCTGTGTTCTTTATTCCTAAAAGTGGTTAAAAGGAAACCTGATGGGAATTATTGTAAGATGAATACTTTCCCCCCACTATTTTGATTTAAGATTTGATTTCAGATATAGACATGGTTTCCAGTTACAGATGTAAGTTTTTTTTTCCCTCAGCTACCTTACAATCTTGTTTATTCATCTGTATTACAAACTTAAATAAATAAAAATCCTCCTCTCATGATACACGCAAATTCTGTGTACTGAAGATAATATGTAAGCAAGAAATAAAACTTAGGTCACATACCTTCAACATCTATAAGTATTAGAGAAAAAAATTCATTGATAAAGATGACCACAAAAAATATGCAAGATGCTCTAAACCAATACAAAGAATTTGATGAAAGTGTCTCTTAGATTAAAGCAAAAGAAATCCAGTAAGACACTGAAGGTAAGTACCTTTAGCTTTCTATTATTTATAAGCAAAGAGACAAAGATCAAGGGAAATAATTGTTCATTGAGCTTAACACTAATTGGTCTCAATCAGTCAAGTGTTGCCTAGGGCAGTGGAAATCACTTTCCCTATTATACTGTAGAAAAAGAAGTTGTCCATGGCTTCCTCCAAGTCCTTGTTCTCTGTTGCCACATAGTCTCATTGACTCAAAGAAAATGGAGTCCAGTTCCAGATGGATCTTGCATTGACCAAGAATTTTGGTCCTTACTTGCAGTGTCTAATATTTGGGTATCAATGAACCACAATCATGTCCTCAGGGCACAATTATACCCCACAGGGTAAAGACTCCTGTAGGACCAGTTATCAATCTGCACTTGTAGATCCAGTTCCTAGGCTTTCTTCAGATTTTTGACCTGCCTAGGGCCATACAGCCCCAGATGTCAGGCACATCCTAGCAGCAAGATCCCACTTATGGCTGCTATATGCTAGCACAGTCTCAGTATCACACACTTTCTGGCCATTCCTTTGCACCAGTCTCTTGGGTTTCCACATTCCAGGACATTGAAGGTCTATTTAACCAAGGTGACTCAAAGTCCTCCTTGTCCCCATAGATTCCAGTGCTATTTTATCCCCTTCAGACTCCAGGAGCTTCTCTGAGACAGACGTCCAAGACTGAGCATCCAGCATGTCTATATAATCACATACTGAATTTAAAATCAAAACGCAGAGTGACTAGGTAAGGAAAACAAAATATATTGTAATTTCTTCACTTTAAATCACATGTATAAAGTGAAGGAATAGGAAAATCCATTACACATAAATGGAAAGCAAACATGGAATGGGCATACATATATAAATTATAGTAAATTTGAGGGAAAAAATTGGGCTCATAAAATGCCCAATGCGTAAAGTAGCCAACTGCCAAGACTAACTCTGTGCTAGCACCAATACTAACACAAGCCTGAGCCATGGCAATAGTCATAGCCATAGCTCTAACCTTAACCCTAACCCTAACCCTAATAGAACTCTAATCCTAACGCTAAACATAAACCTAGCCTAGCCCTAATATTAGCCTTAAACATAACCCTAAAACTAGCCTTAACCCTAGTCCTAGTCCTAACACTAATCCTGATTCCAACCCAACCTCTAATCCTGACCTGAGCTTTAACACTAATATTAACCATAGCATTGCAATAGACCTTAACGAAACCCTACCTGAGCCCTGGCCAAAACCTTATAACTAGTTCTAAGCATAATCTTACCCTAATCCAGCAATAAGCCCAACCCTAACAGTAGTCTCAGCCTAAACTGCAGAAGTAGCCCTAATTCTAATCATACCTTAGTACTAGTAATAAATTTAAAACTAACTCTAGCCCCAGCATTAACCCAAAACCTAATACTAATCCCAAGCAGAAGGATCATGAGTTCAAATCTAGCCTGAACTAAGTAGGAAAACCCTGTCTGAAATACATAACAAACAAGGGCCAGGGCTATAGCTCAATGGTAGAGATCTTGCTTAGCATGTGCAAGGCTGTTGGTTTGCTCACAAGCATTTCAAAAATAAATAATAAATAAACAAATATAGACATATTGAAGGTTTATCACTATAGAACTGGAAACAAAACATGATTAAAACAAAAACAAAACAAAACAAAACAAAAAAAACTTCAGGCTGTTTCCTCGTCTCAGAAACTCACAAACTCCGTATGGCAAGATGAGCTTCAATGCCCAGTCCTTGAACATAGAAGGCTTTTTCTTTAACATTTCTTTGATTTATTTATTTTCTTTTTAATCGAAATTTATAAATTTCATAAAATATATTTGGATAATATTTACAGCCCCCTTCCCACTTTTCAGACCTCTCATAGTCCTGGCCCCAGGCCAAATTTCATGAACTCTGTGGTAATTATCAGGGCCTCGATCAATCAAATTTGTGTCCCCAAATGTCCTTTGGTGTGTGACCATTCACTGGAGCCTGGTTAACCTAACTAGTGTTACCCTTAAAGAAAATTAACTATCCCTTTTCCATTAGTTATGTTATGAAGAGTTCCTCAGCCGAAGTTGGGTTTTCTTAACCACTTCCCCATGCTTATGTAGGGATATTTGTCTGCCTCAGACTAGGTGGTACTTGTGCATGCTGTTACCATTGCCATCAGCTCATTGTTTCCTTGTGGTCAGCCACCACTTCTGGCTCTTACAGTCTTTCCATCCCCTCTTCTGACATAATTCCTGAGCCTCAGGTGACATCATTTGATATAGGTATCATAGTCAGGGCCAAGCCCTCGGCAGTCTCTTGTTCTCTGCAGTTTGGTCAGTTGTGGTTTCAGGGTTAACCACTATCTGTTGCATGAGGAAGCTTCACTCATGAGAGTTGAGGGATACATTAATATCTTTTCTGTCTCCTGTTGTGCTATGCTCCCTGGGCCTTTGGTGTTGGATTGTAGCTGTGTCACTGAGAGCTGGACAGCTCATTAACACATTCTCTGTGTTTGACCTCCTCTGGAACTTGGTAATCCTCTTCATCTGTTACAAAAAGAAGCTTCTTTGTAGAGTGATGAGAGGTATACGTATGTGTAAATGTAAAGCTACATGTTTAGACTACACTAAGTGCGTTGGGTAGACTTAGTTATCAACTTGACACACCTGGATAAGGGAGTCTCAACTGGGGAATTGCCTCCGTTGGACTAGCCTGTGGTCATGTCTGTAGGGCATTTTCTTGAAAGCTGAGTGATGTGGGAGGGCTGAGCCCACTGTGGGTGGTGCCACTCTGGGTAGGTAGTTTTGTATTCTATAAGAAAGCAGACAGCACTGGCCAGGGGAGCGGCCAGTAAGAAGCATTCCTGTATGATCTGTGCTTCAGCTTCTGCCTCCAAGTTCCTGCCCTGAGTTCCTACCTTGGGCTCCCTCAGTAATGAATTGTGACCCAGAAGATATAAGCCAAATAAACCCTTTTCTCACTAAGTTGGCTTTGGTCAGAGTTTTTTGTCACAACAGTTGAAAGTAAACTAGGACAGTAAGAAATTATATTGGTTATGTATTGCAGGCAGATTGTATAGGTGGGGAATTTTGATAGCTTCTCAATGGCTGGATAAGTATTAAAACTATGGTTTGGTCAACAACATTATGTACTGTTTTATTATCAGCTTACATTTTCTCTTCTGTAGTTTATTAAAAATGAAAACGTATCCCTAAGTTCTCACTTTCCCTAACCGTCTTGTCAGCCTCCAGACTTCTGTGATCTAAGTCCTTTATATCTTTATCTGTTCTGTACAAAACTAAATCAAAAAGGAAACTGCATTTGCAGGCACCACTTGGCCTTTAACACTTACCACTTGACATGTCTTCTCCCTGTCCATCTAATACCAGCTCAGAAAGATCCACGGCTACAGCTTTTACTGTGAATTTCTTAAGTTTTTTGCCCCCATATGTCCTAGATTCCACTTTTCCTACTGCTGCCCCGGCTGTATCTCTGCAGCTTCGTGCGCAATAGATCCTTTGTTTCCTGCAGCCTCCTACTCCAGGTTTTATGAATGTTACTGAGATTATCAAATGCCAGAGATGTGAAAGGTGATGGCATTCTATTGATGTTCTCTTGACTAATACACATGTGTCCCCTGGGAAAATTTCTTCTTATCAAATTGCCTCTTGTGTGGCTTCAAAGGACACATAAAATGAGTTGAAACTATTATTCAGAAACTCCGGGCTTTAAGAGCAACAGCTGCTGCGATAATGAAGTAGGATCTTGTTCTGAACTGTGTCACCATTAATCACATTTCCTAGATAAGTTCTTGAACCTCTGGTTGGCCTCACTGGAAGAGACAGTGAGCAGAAAGCTGGAGCTGGGAATATAGCCCACGTTAATTCAGTAACATAACACATCAATTGAAGTTGCTTTTTGGAATATGGTCTGGGAAGATAGTACTTACAGCTACTCACACATGTAAATCAGTTTTCTAATCATTACAAATCTAAATGATGGCTATTTTTATAACCTTATTTTGGGCTTTTCTTTAACCTCTTTGATAAAGAATAGTATTTTAATTTATATTTAAATATTATTTATAAGCATTAAATATTACTAATAAATAATATTTAATTTATATTTGAAATATAAATAAAAAATATGTTTGTGAAGCAAATATTATCTCAGTTAATTTAGCAATGATGCTGGGACTGTTCAGGGACCTCAAATTACTTTCTTTATATATTTTAGGTTGTTGAAAAAAAATCTGTGCTTGTCAGTATCTGCTGCAACAAAGAATAGGATATGCATGCTGTTTTCTGAAAAGCATGGACCCATTTTCCTCCAAATAAGAAAAGTCCAACTTGGAGTCACACGTCAGCTACTTGCTGATAAAATTAATGGTTAACATAAAAAAAAATGCTGTGGTAACAAATTGCCAAGTCACCACTTTCTAGGCCAGTTTGCTGAAGCTCAGCCACTAATAAATGTCCTTTCCTTGGGAAAAGATGAATGACAAGAATGGCCTGGAATAATATTGTCTAACTATTAAAGCACGTGGAGTGGAAAGGTAGACAAGAAGGAAATATAAGTATTCTGTTTGACTATAAATGAGTCTAAAGATATAAGGAGGGTCCACAGAAAATATCAGAGTTCAGTGAAAATATTTTGAACATCTTATCAATATCATGAATTAATTAGGATGGAGCTATTACAGGTGACAAGGTTTCTGCTGCTTGAGGCTCATATTCTGGGATTGAGAAAACTATGAATGTCGATACCATGTTAAATAAGAAAATTTCAACTGTAATAAATAATATGGAATTAGCAAAGCAAGTGATATAACTGAGAATGACTAAAAGGGCAAAGGAAACAGAAGGGAGAAAGCATACACTACTGCCAAGGAGGAGACACTGAGCTGATCTCCCACGGACCGGAAGTTTCCTATCACACAGGAAAAGAGCACTCTGACTAAGGAGGCACTGGGCACACTGAGTTCCCACTCAAGCTAGGACAAGCCAGGCCAGAACACCAGAGGGGGTTGCCAAAGCAGAATTTTAGCAGGAGAAGTTAGACAGTTAAGAAAGGCTTGAAAATCGTTTGATTGTGTATCTATGTGCAAGTCTGTATGTGAGTTTGTGCATGTAAATGCAGTGCCTGTCTGGAACTTCTTAAAAGAGCATCAGATCCCAGGGAGCTGGTTGTAAGCTACCTCGTGTGGGTACTGGGAACTGCAATTAGGTCTTCAGCAGAAGCAGTGCATGCTCTTCACTGCTGAGCCATCTCTCCAGCCTCAGAAGTCATTTTTGAAGTCTATTGAAAAATAAAAATTATCTAGCGGGCTGAATTCAATTCCACTGGATCAAAGAACGAGAAAATTTTTGAAAATTGGCATGAGCTTGCTGTAGAAAAATCTATGTTTTCTAATTAACTACACCCAAAGGAAAAGGAAACTAAAACCATTGTGAAAGAAGACAGTTTTATACCTTGGAGAAAGTATCCAGGAAAGCAGGTGCCTTGCCTCCCACAGAAACAGTGGTAGAGTTCTTCTTTCTATTTCAGTGCAGAGTGATGGTGCCAGCATCCTTCAGAGCACTGGACTGGGCAGTGAAGCAGGCATGACAAGTTTTGAGAGATTTATCTCAAATGACCCGAGAAAAGAATTTACCAAGGGACGGTAGTGTTTGTTTGTTCTAAGGAAGATGCACTAAGGAAACTTCGGAGAGAAGCTAGGGTAAAGGTTGGTGACTATGAGGTGACTGTCAAAGACATCTGATGTATAGAGAATTAGCTGGAAGAAAGCTAAGTAGACAGGACTTAAGATTGCTGAGCACCATGATGGTGGTAGGAAGAAAGACTCTATTCAAAGCAGAACAGGAAGCTACTTCAGACAAAATTTTCTCATAGTAACTCTTGTTTATACATAGTAAATTGTAAGGGGAATTGATGCATCATCGAGCATTTCCCATTTATTTATTTTTTAATCTTTATAACTTGGATGTTACACTGAAACCACAGGTTTACAAAACTTTAAGAGAAATGGGTTGATTTCATAGCCATGTGTTAATGTAAATATCATCTTCACTTTGGATTTGAAAGAACAGAGACTCAGAAAGGTTAAGTGACTTTCCCTTACTGTTATATAGCTATTTCCTCCAGATAAAACCTTCCATCTTGGAGGAAAGTTTGTAAATACATGGGACCTCCTAATGGTAGGTGAACATGTCATCCTGCATGGAAGCTCTTAAACTCAGGAAGGAAACGACTCAAAGACTTCACAACATCTCTGAAATTGACTAGATCTGGTAGACTGCCCACTTCCCATGCATACATAAGCCAGGACTACTGAGAGACACTCTGAGACAAGCTAGTTTGGGGGAAGAGAGTCAGGCTGGCCAAGCTGACTGAATGAGACAGAAACAATCTGAGCTGCCTAGAGGAGACTGTCCAAACTGTGGAGCTGCCTGCAAACCGTGCAGGGAGCTCCACTTTTCCAGCCTTTGTGAACCATGGACTCATGTAGGAGAGGGCTTTTAGTGAAACAGTTTTCAATGAATCACTTGAGTTCCTGTAAGTAACCCTTCACCCATATTCCTCTAAGAAACTCCAATAACCTCACTGATTCACAATGTTGATCTTTCATGGTATTCTTGCTTTGGTCTGCCATCAGCTCCCAGTCTAAGGAGAGCAGACACTCATTCATGTCTCTCCAGGAATGGCACCACACAGCAAAATACCTTGGAGTGCAGCTAAAAATAATTTCCACTCTAATCAAAGAAGACAGGTACATCAGGACATGTTTCTGGACCAACCCATTCCTTTTTCATCCCTGCAGGATGAGGCTGTCATAAACACTGCCCACAGTGAGGAGATGGAGATGAAAGATGGTGATACCCTGTCTTTGATGAATTCTAAGGAAATAACACACTATAATCATTGTCCTGAAGAAAAAGTTTAATGTAAAAGACCCTTAAATCCTGATTGTTAAACTATATTCCACTTGAGTAGTTAGTCACTTATATCTAAAAGCAACGTGGACTGCAGGCCATCATGAAAATGAATCAGAACATGTAATGTAGCCAATTCAGCTAAAACTGTTCACTGTGCATATTGCTCTGTCTTTTTCTGAGGTAAACTCCAAAGAAGTCCAAGTGTCTCTCACTGAAGCCTCTTCTGGGGAAAATAATCATGAAGTATTTTTTTTCCTACATTCATTCAGCAAATATTCAGCTGTCTATATATAGCCAGGCCTTATCGAAGGCTCTCAATTTCAGTCAACTCATGAAGGACAATTGTCCTAGAAAATTGTTCATTGCACTTTATCCTTTGAGAGAAAAAATAATCTTTATGTTCAGCCCCTGAACTGTGGGAATCATATGATTTTCTTTCGCCTCTAACTCATTGTGTCACATCACATATTTTACTATAAACCTCTTTACAAAAGGATTTTCATGCCTCAGTGTGACTTGAATAAGCACTTGCTATTACTTTTTCTCTCCAGCATTTAAAATTCTTTATCTCCACTAAATGTCACACATCATTTTTCAGTTTTTGACACACATGCACACGCATGCTGAACAAAATTGTTACAAATAATTCAGATTTAGATTCTATGTCACAGGAAGCAAATTTTCTCTAAGTATGCTTTCTTCTATTTCAAAAAGGACAAGATAATGACTACAAGAATCTGTATAAGTCAGGGGGCCTGGGGAGCAGAAGAGAAGAAACTACACCAGACCAGGTGCTATTTAGAACAGACCTTAGAATGGGAGACAATAAGAGATGGACCCCATTTGCTGTGGAATAATGAGTACTGAATAACTGTAAACTGTATTTTTCTGTTTTCTGTTTGGTTCTTGCCATGTCCTAGGAAACTGAGTGCCCATCTGTCATTCCAGGAGATAACTCTGCTGTCAATAGTGTTTCCTTTCAGATGGTTTTAAAGGATATTTAAGCCGAGAATTTTTTCCAATCCGCATTATTTACTATTCAGTCTTTCTGCAAAATTTCAAGCAGAGTGTCATGTTATCCTGATTCTTATGCTGCCAACTGGGTTGATTCTATAACCTGGAAGACAACATCTTGACTTCTTTGTTTAAACAGAAGACAACACTTTTCTGGGTTGTTCTTCTAAATTTTCTCCACTAGACTATTTCTTTGAAAAACTATGTGTTTGTGCTCCATAAATATGGAGGATATGTTGTAATAACGATTGCTATATTTCAAAGGCCCAGATCACCATTTACATGAAGTAGATATTAAACAGATCTGGTCATGTATTAGCCCACACCACTTTCCCAAACACTTAGTAATTTGTTGTTGGTTTTTACTGTTAGAGATGCAGCCCTCACCTTTGATTATGCTAGGCAGGTGCTCATCCACTAAGTTATACCCCTTACCTTCACATACACACACACACACACACACACACACACGCACACACACACACGCACACACACACACACACACAGAGAGAGAGAGAGAGAGAGAGAGAGATAGAGTCAGTCATAATCAATTAACATGCTAAAAGATTTTACAAATGAATCAATACTTGCATTTTAGAGTATGTCTCCGAGTTTGAACTCTGTTTTCATCAGTGGTTTTGAAGCATCTTTGTTCTGTCTTCTCAAATTTGTGTCATCAAAATTGTGGTAATAATTGAAACAAAATTCATGTTCCATATTGCAGCTATGATGCAAATATTACAGAAATCCAGGTTTATTTAGATATTTCATAGTATATTTTTCCTTTTTGCTGAAGCAGCAATGAAAGAGAAAAAATGGAAGGAGTGATGTAAGGAGAGAAAAACAGAGAGAGTGAGAGTCAGAGAGAGATGTGGCAATAAATTTGATAAACTCTGGGTCTTGTAGGTCGGTATACTACTATGGTGAACAGAACAAAATGTATCCTAAAGACATTCATCCACTGATCCACAGAAATCAAAATGTCAAGATGTTTCTCCTGACCTGGCATGGCAGGGAGCCTTGTAGAGGCAGTTGCAGGTGTATAAATGGAAGGAACTATCAAGAATAATTCAGGTAAGCGAATGACTTCACAAACAACCTTGTAATGGAAAGAGGGAGGCAGAGAGACGGGTGTGACGGTGGAAGAGAATCTGAGTCAGAGAAAGCTGGGCGTCTCTGACTTCAAAGATGGAGGAAGAGATCACACAGTCAAGAATGAAAACAAACGAGTAATAATTCTCTCCCGGAGCCCCTCTGAACACGGCTCTGATGACTCATTTTTGACTCTGTCTCCAGAGTCCAAATAAATGAAAGATGATAAATTTGTCAAGCTACAATGTTCATGAAACTAATAAAACTACTAGTATCAGGTTTATATTAATTTAAATTATTTCTTTTTTAAAAAGTTATTTTTTTTATTTATTGAGTTTTTGTGATTTTCATACCATATGGTTTGATGGTATTAGATCCCTCCCCTCCCCACACCAACTCCACTACTCCCTGACGATTTAATGCTTTAAGTGTCCCCAAATTCTCTTCAGTGTGGGTTCATCCACTATGTCCACTGTGCCTACCATGAGTCCCATCACTGTAAGACACTGCCTTTCCCTTGCCCAGGAGCCGTCAGTTGCCAAAGGTTTCTTGGCTTGGGTTGGGGTTTCTTATCTGGTTCCCTATGTGCTGGGATTTTGTCTGATTTGAGCATGTATAGGACTTGTACATGCTTGCTACTGTTGGTGGAAGTCCATATGAATAACTGACCCACTGTCTGGAAGACTATTTCCTGGAGGTCATCCACCCCCTCTAGCTTTTACATTATTTTTGCCTTTTCTTCTGCAATGATCTCTGAGCCATGGTGGAGCAGAGATTTGAAATAGGTGTCCTTATCAGGGATAAGAACTCTGTGGCTTCTTGTTCTTGCCACATTGGTCAATTGTGGGTTTCTGTGTTAATCACCATCTTCTACATAAGGAAACATTTCTGGTGAGAGTTAGCAGGTACATTCATCCTAAGTGTAAAGGTTAAATTGAAGATGTGTTACTTAGGGTTAAGTGTCTCACAGACACTTGTTTTCTACATTTAACTAGTTCTGGAACTCTAATAGTCTTCATCTGTTACCGAAAGAAACTTCTTTGATTAGGAATGAAATATATACTTGTCTTTAAATATTAGGATACATATTTAGAATAAAGTGAGAAATTACATTGGTCTAGGCAAAAGTAAGTCTTTCTTTATGATGGAAACCTCTCCAGTCATGTGTATTTGTCTTTGTTTATAGTGCCATGCATGAGTTCCCTTCCATTGATCTGGCCTTAATTGCAATTATATAGCTATTGATTACCACTGAGATATAAGTACCACCACTCCACCAATACTGATAGTCTGCTGGGACAGCCATTGTTATTAGGCTTTACAGCTGTGTAGGACCCTTGAATTTTTTTCCCTTGAGATCTTGTACAGTAGCCTCCTATACCATGAGAGTTAGTCTTCAGGGAAGAGTATTCCAGGTCAGTTCCAGCTCCATTGCTTCATGTCCTGTACCTAAAGTTTGTCCTTTCTTCAGCAATAGGGTCACATATCCAAGGTCTGGAAGTCAATCAAGGGCCCTGGCATCAGCTTGTGTTATTTTGGGAGTCTCTTGGACTATCTTGACCAACAACTTGAAGAAAAGTTTCTTCTGCCTGGCCGTGTGTGTTTTGTTATATAACCTTCAGCTCTATACACATGCCTGTATATTTATGGTATGTGTATTTTTCCAGTAGTACTTTGAACTAATGCAATTCGCTCTTTTTTTTCATTAACAGTGAAGCAGTATTTATCTCTCCTCACACTCCCCTCGTCTACCCCCCCGCCTCCCTCCCCAGTTAAAGTGTCCCTCTTCCCCTGATCTCCTAACACCTGTGTTCTTCTACCTCCACATGGTTCATTTTCTTATCCCAGGCTCCTGTGTTTACATCAGGATACTCACATTTAGGGATTTGGAGCTAAGTCCCATAAATGAGAGAGAACATATGTTACAGATCTTTCTAAGTCTGTTACTTCACTTAGTATAACGGTTTCTAATTCTGTCCATTCATCTGCAACTTTCATGATTTCATCTTTCTTTACGGCTGAGTAGAACTCCGTTGTGTAAAAGTCCCACGTTTTCATTATCCATTCATCAGTGGAGGCTATTCATGTTGTTTCCATGTCTTAGCTATTATGAAAAGAGCAACAGCACGAATGGCATGAAGGATCTCTGGAGAAAGATGAGCTTCTGGGGTATATGTCAAGGCATGGTATGACAGATTCATATGGTAGATTTCTTTTTTGTTTTTAAAGAGTTTTCCATACTGATTTTTCATTGAGGCGTCATCAATTTTTCAAAATATTAAAGTTGTGTAAAATGTTTAATTTAATGCTAGCTAGCATAATCATTTATGGCAACAATTCACTAACCTTTCCTAAGGAAACAAAACAGAATTTAAATATTCAACTTAATGTTTTCTGACAAATTTATAAAGCTATGTTATCATCACTCTGATCAAAGTTTAAACACATAGCCTAGAAGACCTCGATGACATATTGTTGTTAATCTCCCCCAATACAGATACTCTTAATACTCTACTTCTCAGAATGTATCCATTTTTATAATTTATAGAAGTGAATTTGTACTCTTCTATTTGATATCTTTCATTCTCCAAGTAATTCTGAGTTCCATTCACACTGTTACATTTAAAAGTTTGTCTTGTTTTGCTCTGCTTTTTTTGATGAGGTCTTATATGAATAAACAATAATTTCTTTCTCTGTTCACCTCTTAGGACACAATTTGATTTACTGTAGCTTTTAGTTTCTATGAATAAAATGTTTGTATGCAATCTTGCAGAAGTCCTTATGTCCAGCTCCATTGCTAGACATGTTTACAACAAACTTGAGACTAAATACCGAGAAGAACTGCTGGGTTATGGCTAATTCTCTTTTCAGTTTTAAAGATTCATCATAAAGTTTTCTGTAATGACTGAACAAATATGTAGTCCGAACAATGTAGAAAATGTCCATTTTTCCACATTGTAGCCAACTCTTTCTGTCTTATGTCTTTTTGATAGTAGTGATTCTGACAAAAGGACAGATCCTGCTTTCAATGTGCATTTCTCTAGTGATTAAAGGTGCTGAACATTCTCTTCATATACCTATTTTTAAATTGTATTTTATGTGTATAAATGTTTTCCCTGCATGTAAGTAAGTGTACACCATGTATACAATGTCTGTGGATGTCATAAGAGGGCATTCGATCCCCTGGAGCTGGAGTTACCAACGATTGTTAGCTATCATGTGGGTACTAGGAACTGAACACTGGACCTCTACAAAAGCAGCATGTGTTTTCTACTACTGAGCTGTCTCTCCAGACCTCATATACTGTCTCTTGAGAAATATTTTCTCAGGTCTGTTGCCTGTTTTCATTGTATTATTTGTTTTTTTTTTTTATTTATTTAGAGTTGTTTGTCTTCTTACATATTTGTTTATGAACTCCTTACCAAATATATGGTATATTAGTTACTTTTTTCACTGATGTGACAAAATATTTGACAATAAAAACTTTAAGGGAGAAATAGTTTAATTTGACATATAGTTCAACAGGACCCAATTTATCATAGCATAATAGATATTGTAGGAAAACCAGAAAGTCGCTGGTTACATTGCTTTGAGAGTTAGGAAACACAGAGAACAAGAAATGCCATGGGGCTGGACTATAAAACCTCAAGGCCTACCCATAGTCACCCACTTCCTTGAGTAAGACTACACTTTCTAAAACAATACAACCTTCCTTCCTGGGACTACTGGGTGCATAGATACATCGTACCACTTCCTACAGATCTAAGGGAAACATTTCACATTCAAACCACAACATATGTTTTGCCAACATTTTCTCACTGCCTGTGTTTTCTCTTCCTTTACTTCACGGTTTTCTTTTTGTAGAGTCTTTTGTTTTGTTGTAGGCCCACTTGTCTATTTCTTCTTGAGCTTTTGAGAAAACTTAAAAATTCACTGCTGCAGAAGCAAATGTGCTGCATTTTCCCCTACGTTTTCTTCTAGTAGATTTACAGCGTCAGGTTTTATGCCATATAGTCCTTCATTCAATGTCACGAACTTTAGGGATTTTATTCAAAAGCTTAAGGTCTTTGCTACTGGTGTCTCATAATTTAACAAGGAGTTTGTCCTAGATTCTCTTCCTAGTACCCGAGACTGTAACTTCTGAATTCCTGAAGGCCTTATGTATAGTTCAAGAGTATGTCAAAGAACTGCAGAGAGCATGTGCAGATCCCAGAGTCCATGTCTTCTGTTGCTTTTCCCCTCTGCTATTTCAAATCCAAACCATTGTTGTAACTGGAGAATTCTTTAAATATGGATTCAGCCATTTTATTTTCCTTTTCAAATTTGTTTTGTACTTTTAACTTTCTGCTTGCTTTATGTCTCCCTACTATGCTTCAAAATAACTACTATATATATATATATGTATATATGTATATATATTTATATATAGTTTGGCATTTGTAATTGTTAATAGCATAAATGTATAGCTCTGAGCCACCATTATTCAAAGCAAGAATTCTCTAAGGGAAGTTTTTAAGGAAGCCTGAAATATGAAACCTTAGCAAAAATAAATAACATACATGCTACAAATTAATTACAAATTAATAAACTCATGATTTAATCATTTTTTCTATCTACTTATAAGCTTATAGGAAAACAAAAAAAAATTAAATAAAGCAAACCATGAAGGAATAGGTAAATTCAGAGTATGCAAAAAAACATTTTGCAGAACAAGCGATGTAATTTTTTTTCAAATAAGTAAGAGCATAAAATGGAAAGATGACTGACAGACTAAAACACATAATGTATTATCAGGACACAAAGTAATCAAATGTCATAACTGGCATTAATATTTTAGCAGTGTGTGTGTGTGTGTGTGCTTGTGTGTATGAGTGTATTGCCCACATGCATCTAAGTGCACCCATGTCCTGCAACATTTGCAGAGGTCAGAAAAGGCATCAGGCATCAGATCTCCTGGAACCAGAGGTATAGACAGTTGTCTGCCTCCATGTGGATGCTGGAACCTGAACCTGGGTCCTCTAGAAAGGTGACTCTAGAAGAGCAGTCAGTGCTTTTAACCACTGAGTCATCTCTCCAGTCCCTTAGTTATAGTTTTAAAAGTCAATACCAGAGAATGTTTTTAAAATATCTAATGGAACTGAACATAGGCTGAGAATTAGATGACATCAGGTGATTATTTTTAGATGCAACAATATCATGGTGTTGATGTTATTTTAACTTCATCAGCTAAAAGTGCATTTCGTAAATGTTAATAGTAAAATGACACTGCACCTGTAACATTTTCTAAAGTTTAACAGGAAAATCAAGTAAATGAAGGATATGTGGAATATCTCTGACAAAACACTGAAATTTTAATTGGCTACATAAAGATTGATTCTGCTATTCTAAATTTTTAGGCTCTCTGACATTTTTATAACTAAACATTGTTCAAGATAACTGCATAAGAAATCCACTCTAGACAATAACCTAAGCTGGCATTAGAAAAATGGTGCTGTGTGACGTCACCCCTACCTTCTGTGCCTATAGCAGACACTGTTGTATGATGAAGGCAGTTTTAAAACGAAAGAAAAAGTCTCTTCAATTGCCCCCTTACTCCAGTTTTTTTTTTCTTTTGCTCCTGATGAGAAAATTTTTCTTCCACGGTTTCCCATGAAGTCTTTGCTATGTATACACAAACTCTCTTTGTGTTTAGAACACAAAGGTGCTTCTAAACCTCCCTCACGCTCATTTTCTTTATCTAAACCTGGAATCATATCCTTCTCTTCAATTTGTGTAATATAAGAAGCAATACAATTCATTTTTCTAAGAGACAATTTAGAAAACACTTGACTTGAATCATTCGTAACTATAGAAGTCTTTAGGTCAACAAAAAATAATATTTAGTTGTTTTAAACACTGATATTTCAATGGTTATATTTTTTGTTTGTTTTGTTGTTACTGATCTAATATAAGCATAAACTGACTTGGTTAGAAAGCAACAATGTTAAAATTCATCATAAATTGAACTTTATAAAAGTTCTTTAAAATTACACACTAAGAACTGGAGAGATGGCTCAGCAGTTATGAGCAATGGCTGCTCTTGCAGAGAATCCAAGTTCAGTTCCCAGGACACAAATGGCAGGTAACAACTATCTGTAACTCCAGTTCCAAGGGATCTGATGCTCTATTCTGATCTCCATGGGCATTGTATGACATGTGTGCACTTATATGCATGTAAGCAATACATTCATACACTAAAAATAATAAATAAAATATATTTAAAATTAGGTACTATACTGTAGATATTAATGATTAATTAGTTGTGTATAATATCTTAGATCTACATTTTGTAATAATTATTAACTCTTGTATTGATTATATGAATACAAGGAAGGTCTTACATTTCATTCATAAAATTTGAACCTCACTAAATAATAATAGAAATTCTTTTCTCATGCTCACATAGGTAAAAAGCTAGGATGCCAGACCTTAAAAGCAAATCAGTGTTTCTCTGAAGCGTATGCTCATAATCATTGCATTGTAGGCTTTTTTTCTGGGAGAAGACACAGAGCCCTGTGTTTCCATTTTATCCGAGAGTGTACTTGATTAAAATACTAAATCCATATTTTATTCAGTACCAGTTGATACAATGAATAAATGAATTTTAATGCAGAGAGTGAAGACAATTTTAAGAACTAGGGTGAAAGTTCTACCAACTAATTAGAAGTTTTCCTTCTTTTAACTCAATCATAACTCAATGGAAGTTTCAAGTTGCTAAATGTGCCTGTTTTTTAAAGTCACAGTTAAACTAACTATACAAGTAAAAATGAAAAGGAGATTAAGAATACGCAGGAAAGACTCTTTTCTCGATCTATTATTTATATTCTTTACAGATATTAGCAAGTATTACAGAGCAGTTGATATCAAGCCAGGCACAATGACAAATGCTTTCCACATCCTTTAGTACTCAAGCAGCACTGTGATCCCAGTTGTGTTAGACACTGTTCTCATCGCTGTGACCACCTGAGAAGAACAGTTTAAGGAAAGAGTAGTTTACTATGGCTGGGGTTTGTGGCAGTTGTAGTGTGAGGCTGCTGCCTCACACCCCATGGAAAAGTAAGCAGAGAGACGGATGCTGGAGGTCCTCGGTCCTTCTCCTTTTCTTCAGTCTAGGCCACCAGCTCAAGGCATTGTGCTAAGGAGCTTTCCTCCTTTGAGTTGAACATTTCTAGAAATGGTCTCACAGACACATCCTTAGATATGTTTCCTAGATGATTATAAATCCAGGCATCTGAAGAGTAAGATTAGCCATCAGAGCAGTAGTGTTACTGCCCACACTCACAGATAAGAAATATGAGCCTTAGAGTTGTTAAATGACTTGACCTAGGCTACCACATGGGTCCAACAGTGATCTGAGTCTAGAGCACAAGTTCTTAACAGCATGGCTCATTCACCATTTTTCTGCTGCAACAAACAAATAGCAAAGACACTACATTAGACAAAAATTTCTTGTGCAAGTTGAATTTCTGTTGAAAACCTACAAATCTCTTGATTAATTTCTGCCTAGAATTTTATCCTTTGCTCACATGAAAAAGTTACTTCTTGGCATTTTCTCTTAACTTAAATGTCTACTGAAATTCCTAAAATTATGTGTTGGATTTTGTGAACACTTTAATAAAATTAAATACACTTTAATAATTCAGACATAATTATTAATGTTTCTGAGACATTGGTGCTCCACTTCCAACTGGGTTGATAAAATTATGACCTAAATTAATACTGACATTATCCTCCCACTGGACTTGAACTTTGATCAAAACCTTCCTCTAGCAATAGCTGTCCAGTTCTGAGCTTTACAAAGATTAGCTGGAAACAAGAAAAATGTTGAAATATAGTACTTATGACCCTTAATATTTTAGACTTAGAATACAGTTAACAAAATCGAAATGATTTCTATCAATATTATTGACATCCTTATAATACCCGCCGTAAGCCGATCATGAAGGTTTTGTAGAATGCTTCTGAATGGCTCAAGTGATTTTGAGTTCAAAGTAGAAAACAACACAATAATTATATCTGTCCTCATAAAAATTATATTTTAATGAAAGAAAGAGGTAATTTAAAGCAAATAATTAAACCAGATAGAATAAAAAATTGGCATTAAGGAAGACATAACAGTGTGACAGGAGGCTAAATGGGGAGGCTCCACCATCAACAAGATTATTGTTGATGTCTGAAATACATAACATTGTATAGCTGGGCAGAGAAGCAGGAGCGAAGAGTCCAGGAAGAAGAGCCAGAACAGAAGTTCATAAGCAGTATGTACATATCTCAGCTTCATGGTCGCCTAACAGAGAAATATCTCCTCCTCTGAATTTACCATGTTTGGCTTCCTCTGATTTGGTCTTTAAATTTCCTACCATCCATCTTTTAAAAAGGTTTTTACCTTAATTTATTTAATGCTTTTAATTTTTTAAAATTCTTTGATGTGTATGAGCATTTTTCCCTGAGTGTGAGAGTACCGTGTGCATACAGTGCCCACAAAGGACAGAAAAGGGTGTTGGATTCCTTTGAACTGCAGTTATGGATGGTTGTTAGTGATCATGTGAATGCTGGGCAACAAATTCAGGTCCTCCTGTTAAAGTAGCTACTGCTCTTAACAGCTGAGTCACCTCTCCAGGCACACATATCCTTTTTCCTTTCTTCCTTCCTTCTTTCCTTCCTTCCTTCCTTCCCTCCTTCCTTTCTCTTTTTCTTTCTTTCTTTCCTTCAGTGTCATCTTTTAATTTTTTTAAAGTTTAAAATTTTTTATATTTTATGAATTAATTAAATTTATTTTTAACATGTTCATGCAAATATTATATATAATGCATACTAAGCAGTCTTGTCCCATCCTCTCTTTTGTCTCCTTCTACACCTGTAACCTTACATCTTCCCTGCAAATCCTTTTCTCAAATTCATGTATATTTTGTTTTGTTTTGTGACCCGTTGAATTTAACCAGGACCATCTGTGTGATCATGGGCTGGAAATATTCATTGAAACTCGATGGAGTCACCTGCGGTACACACTGGAGACACTGATTCTCTCTTCCCTTTTGAGATAGTCTCCCTATAGCCTCAGCTGGCCTGGAATTCACTATGTAGACCTCAATCTCACGTACATCCACTGTCTCTCCCTCCTGAGTACTGGGATTAAAGGTGTCCACCACTCAGTGCTTTTATAAGAATATCCATCTGGCCCAACTTAAAAGTCATTCACAAGGTTCTAACCTTTAAATAACCAATAACTAGAGATAGTCTCAATACATGTTTAGTTATATGTACTTTTATGCTGATTAATCTAATTTCTAAAATAGATCGAGAGCTAATATCTCTATGTGTGTGTGTGCGGACCAGTGGAAAAGACATGTCTAATACTCTATTCCACAGAAAGACTGCTCAATAATTCCCTGGCCACAGCACCCATGGGTTATGTGGAGGAAGATTTCATGATTTCAGGGCTATGGTGATGGAACACACTGACTGGCATGCTAGTGCATCTTGTCAGTAGGTCAGCTTTCACTTCCTATTCTGACAGTCATTAACTATTATCAACGGCCTGGTTCCAGATACCACAGAGATTATAAGCCAGACATAAAATGATGGTTCATTTCTTCCTTCAAAATCATGTTGTCTTCTCAAAGTGCAAAATGGATTTTATATTATTCATAGAACTCTATGTTTTTTCTTTTTACCGTATACATGTTAATAATAACAGCTAAATGTCTATGTACACTTCCTGGGGAGATGCCTCAGGTGGTAAAATGTTTGCAATGATCCGTGGCACTCACATCAGGAGCCATACACAGTGCTGCATGTCTGGCGCTGGACAGACAGGCGGAGACAGGAGGATCCGTGGTACCCACGGAGAAGCCCGTGCAAATGACTTGAAGAGCTCCAGATTCAGTGAGAATCCCTGTCCCATAAAATCAGGTGGAGAGTGATTAAGGAAGACTCATGACAAACTCCGGTCAGGGCACACAGCAATGCATGTGTGTGTGTGTACAGCACATTCACCATCCTACAGGTGCCCCCCCTACATACAAAATTATATAGACTGTGTAACTAATTTAACCTGTGTATAGTAAGAAGGAAAATACAGAGTGCTATGGATAATAGAAAACACATTTTGTACTTTCAGAAGACACTATCATGATTTGAAGGAAGAGAGGAACCATAACTTTAGATTTGGTTTATAATCTCTGTGGCACCTAGAACCAACCCATTAAGATCATTGATATCAATGCATACCTCTCATAATGTCATACGATAAGTACCAATCAAATTTTAGATAAATGATTGAAAATTTTAATTAAAGCATTCCTATTTTGTGTTATTTACAATATAGTATGCTGATAGTTATTTGGATTTAGAAGCAAAATATAAAAGCATAACATTGTTAGGCAGTGAGACACTATTAATTCATTTAGCAAATGTTTGAATAGTCATTATGTGTTTGGCATTGTTCTAGATTGATGAGTAAAATAAAACATGCCTGAATTTTCTAAGCTAAACATCTGATTGTAAAACCAGGCCTTATGCAAAGATTCACAGTAACAAATAGAAAAGCAAAAATCAGATGGATTCAGAAAGCTGCTGAATAGGGAACCATCTAGACTTTAGAAGCTCTGAGCAAGAGATAACCAGTGGAAAGTTTGGGAAAGTAGCCTACCCATTGGCATGGGGATACAGCTCTGATTTTTTTCTGCACTTTCAATAGCTACTTTTATGTTCATGGTCAAAGATATCATTGAACCTGTTCCTAAATTTCTGCAAATGAGCGATTCTTCTTAAGTCAGTCTCTCACCCATCTTTGAGGGGTTTTCTTCCTGGTTTCTGTCCAAATTGATCAGGTCTGGATTCTGTTTCTTCATTTGATCCTCTTGGACAGATATTGAACATTATTCCACGACACACGTGGACACGATGATGGCTTTCACGTTGTGCTGAACAGGAGATACTGGTTTCCTCCTCTGGTTTTACTTGACAGCTCTGTTGCTGTCTTAATGCATCCATGGGTCATCTTTATGCGGAGATTCCCAATTCTGGCTTTTGCTTCTGTCTGAAGAGATTTGTGACTGGTGTGGTGTTAAAGTTTCTTCTCTATGTCTCTGTATGTGGCCTTGAACCCGGGAGAAGGCAATCTTAATTCTTCCCGGCTTCTCCAAATTGAAACCAAACTACCCATGTTTGCTAGAGTCGGACTGTTCCCAGGAAGTGTTTGATCCTTTCTCAACTCTGAACTTATCACCTTTCTGCTAGACCACTCAATAGTAAAAATAATAATAATAATAATAATAATAATAATAATGGAATTTTCTGTTTAAAACTCTTTCATGAATCTGTTAATTCATTGCTGCTGTTTACCAAGTCTATGAACACTGACTTTCACTGTTGTCCTTAAATGTGGCAAGCTCATTCTCACTCTGTGGCCTTGGTACTTGCTACTCCCTTTACTAGGAAAACCCTCAGATGCAGATCATTTCCTGCTGGGTGCTTCCTGTAGATTTGCTGTTTTCTGCTCTGAGAAGCTCTCCCTGAGCATCCATTTTCAATTTCCTACCTGGGTATTTGTTTTGACCTTAGTCAATCTTTATTCAGTTGTTCTAATTTATTCTATTCATAGTGCTTATCACTTTCTCATACTTCCTTGTTTACTGACATAAGTATAGATGAAGCTGTTAATAAGTATATAATATATCCAATCAATCTTGATTACAAAGGAAGCTTCACACATCCTATTTCAGCTGGTCTTTCCTTGGACAAAGGAGTACATGAGGATCAAAAATCTTTCAGCTGAAATCTTCCTGAAGTGCTCTTAGGCATTAACTCAGCCTCACCTGCTTTGTACTTTCATGCGTATTTGACCCATAGGGAACATTTGGATATTGAAATGCCACATGCCTCAGCAAACTCAAGGAGCGTAGACTATTTGATGCTCAATTACTCCACTAATAAAACAGCTAACAAGTCTTCTTTTATTTATTTTTAAGAAAAATATTTTTATTAATTCTTTGAGAATTTCCTACAATGTATTCTGATTATACTCACCCCCAATTCTTCTGAGATCCATGCCCACCCCCAATTTCTGCTCTCCTTATCCTGCCGGATGTGGGGACATCCACTGGAGTGTGGTCAAGCTAACAGGAAAATACACCCTTAAAGAAAAGTGACTCTCCTTTCCCCCAAAACACTCAACTGATCACAGCTTCTCAGTTAGGGGTAGAAGCTCTTGAAACCCTCCCCCATCCATACCAGAATATTCACTGGCTTGATTGCATACAGGTCTTATTCAAGAAACCAAGTGGGCTCTTGAGTGCGGCTGTCCTGACATGTCCAGAAGGCATGATCATTTTTCTCCAGTCCTCCCCAACTGTTGGCTCTTACACTCTTTATGCCCCTCTTCCATGATGGTCCCCAAGACTTGTAAAAGGGGTGTGAAACAAATTCCCACTGAAGGAGAAGAAGGATCTTAAGGTAGGTGGGTAGCAGAACACAAATGGTATGAAGGGGAACCGGGAATATTGGGGAGGGTGTTTTTAGTAGGGAAAAGGATGGGAGGATAGGGGATAGGAGGGAAGATAACCCAAAGGATGTTTGAAAAAAAATATGGCAATCTACAATTTTATAAGCTGTACATATACAAACACACATATATTTACATAACAGAGGTTAACTGCTGGTACTCTACAGAGGGTGTGATGCTCATTCCGGAAGCCATGGGTTGGCAAATAAAGAGCCCAGTCAGCACTAGATGTGGGATACCTCCTCCCAGGTTGTTGGACAAAGGTGTCCTAGAGACCACCCCCCCCACACACCCATTATATAGACTATTGTCATTTCTCTTGGTTGTCCCGCATAACTTCATGGTTTGGTCATAACATGGAGAAAGAAAGTCAGTACCCACCAGAAAGGAAGCTTTCTTGTTATATTTAAGGGCCACTCTATGGGAGGAAAGGCATGCATGATACTGTAAATCTTGCCAAGAACCCATTGCTGGCATGCTCACATTCCCTAGGGGTAATCCTTATTCCTATTGTTCTGCTAAATGGACATAATATCAAAGTGCCCTCCAAATTCTTATCTTTCTACTAGTAGATCAGTGGAGCTCTCAAACATCATCAGAGAAGTTTCCTTGTGCAGAAACTGACAACTGGTCAAAGTGCCAAGGCTACATGACTGCGGAATGTTCAACTCTTTTAGATTTTTGCTTTGCAAGGAGGAATCAAATGCAAATGTTACCTGTTCCGCAACTAAAAAGAAATCATAAGCAATTGCAGTTGCCTTAAAGCATGTCTCAACTAGAATCTAAGAGAAAAGTAGTCTCACTACTCACATCCCTGCAAAGGAGGATGATGATCAGCTTTTTTCTCCACAACTTTATTTGTCTTCAGATGCTGGCATTTAGCTGTTCTCATTTGCAGTAAAAGTTATAAGAGATACAGTAGTGTACTTCACAAACCATCCTTGAAATTTTTATGTCACATCATGGCATTTCACTTTGGAGGACATTTATTAAGCATAGTGTGTTATGCAAAGCTTCTCTTTCAACATTACTTGCCAGTTAAGTTTATCCACAACTGTATCCAAGATCTTTAATCATCAGTATGGCTTTGGCACCTTAAAATCAAAATAGAATTGTCTGAAAACTGATTCAAATCTGCTACTTCATACCAGGTTAATGTCAAACTCTCTGTCTCTTCCAATTAGAGTTAATATACTAGGAAAGAAGAGATTTCTCTGCCTCGTTCATCACTGTGGGTCATTTGAAGCAAAAATACCTGGAAATATTACTTGCTCTGAAAATCTCAGTAAATTTATTCAGTGAATAAGCATTTAATGTGTGTCAGGCAACAGTGAATAAAACTGTATACTAAACTATATGCATAAAGGAAGTTATTCTTTTTAAATGAAAGAACTAAACTTCAAGGCAGTTAAGTAACTTGTCTGAGTTTATGCATGTAAAAATGTTTAAACTGGAATTAAAATCTAAGCAACCTGATTCTAGAATATTTAACTTTACTCTATTATTCTATGAGGTGCAAATACATCAGTACAGTTAATACGTGTACTACATGCTCTCCAAGGCTGGAATTAAGCTGAGTGCAACAACTCCTCCTCCGCCTCCTCCTCTTCCTCCTCTCCACCTCCTCCTTCTCCTCTTCTCTAACAAAAATACAGCAGCTCACAGGCAATTACAGTATAGTGTAGAATTCAGTTGCTGTAAAATTTTAGGAAAAGCCCAACTTTCTCGGCTATTTGCACCTTTTAAAAAGGTTCTTAAGGATAGTGTCTTGATAGATTACTCTGAGAGGACGCTTTCAGTTTCAGTAGCCAGCTTCAGTGAAGCTAGCACTTCACATGAATTGCTCTATAAGAATATACATATAAAGGAATGTATAATAAGTATATATGTATATAAAAGAATTTATAAGATTTCTATGAGTATACTTTTAAATGCTGAGAGTGTGGAAGTAACATAAGGAAGAGATTCAGAGAAGCCAAATCTGGGTAGCTCATCAGGTATTGTAATGTAACAAAGAATAAATGCCTTTTAAGTTAGTTAAGGCTAAATAGTTCTGAATTACAAATTATAAGTCTCACAGATGTCACTATTAAGAGACACAGAAGCTGTTTCAATCACCCTGTGTTATTTTGGGACTCTCTTGGACTACCCTGACCAACAACTGGAAGGAAGATTTCTCCTGTTTGGCACTGAGTTTCTTGTTACAGAGCCTCCACATGCACTAAAGTTCTGATGTATGTGTGTGTGTGTGTGTGTGTGTGTGTGTGCGTGTGCGTGTGTGTGTGTGTGTGTGTGTGTGCGTGTGCGTGTGTGTGTGTGTGTGTGTGTATTTTAGTTGGTTTTTGAGATAATACATTTCCAGCTGGTTTTTTATACACTTAAGCTTTATTTATTTCTCAGTTCTATCTCCCCATCTGATCTCCTTCATCCCTCCTCAGTTACAGCACCCCCATTTCCCTGCAAGCTATTGTCACAGCCCTTGATTATGATCTCCCAGAACTTGAAGGTAAGACCCCATTGTTGAAGACAGGACAAACTTCAGACACAGGACTTGGAACCATGGAAGTGGAACTGACCTGGAAACTTCCTCCCTGAAGGGTAGCTCTCATAGTTCTGGAGGATACTATGCAAGCTGCTAAGAGAGAAAATCAGTTAATGGTTGAACCAGCTGCAAAGGCTAATAACCACAAGAACGACTGGCACAGCAAACTATAGTGGTGCAGTAATGTACTTTTATCAGCAGCTATCTAACTGGACTTAAAGCCTTTCAGTGGGAGGAAACTGATGTGTGGCACTCTGCACAGCCAAATACCCATGGCTGGAGAAGTCATGGATCCTATAGAAAAATCTGTCTAGACAACTGCAATTTCTTACTATGTGCTAAATATTAACCCTTATATATTCAGACAAATATGCCAGTTACCACTCATCAGAGACAGTTATTTTTGCAACAGAGAGAGCCTATAACAGAGTTCCACAACTGCTCATACACAGAGAACATGTGACTGAGAGATGCCTAGCCCTAAGTTAAACATCTACAGTGGAACCTCTACACCTATGTTTCATTCAACATAGTGGAACATGGGTAGAGAGAATATCAATGCATTCCTCAACTCTCACAAATGAAGCTTCCTCATGCAATAGAGTGTGATGCACACAGAAAGCCACAACTTACCAAAGTGTAGAGAATTAGAGACTGCAGAATGTGTGTCCCTGGATAGGATTCCTATATTAATTCTCACCCACCACTGACTCAGGGACCATTGCAGAAGAGCAAGCAGAAAGATTTTAAGAGACATGGTTAGAGCATGATCATACAGAAACAGAGTCTTCCAGGCCTCTGGAAACTTGCCATATGAACTTGCAAAGATGGTGACAGCATGCACAAGACCCAGATAAACTCAAGTAGATAAAAACCAGCACAGTGAAATGTGTAGGAGGCCCCAACCTTAGCTGAGGAACTACTGGCAGCTATCACTGCTGAGTGAGGGAAACTCCATCTTCTTTAAGGGATAGACTCCAAGAGATTAACCAAGGGACATCTGGGTACAAAAACTTGACTTGATAGGCATATATATATCTATATCTATCTATCTATCTATCTATCTAGATAGATAGATAGATAGATATAGATATCCATAAAATACAGTGGGGGAGGCTCTGAGGGATATGAATGGGGGAGCGGGGTCTAAATATAATGCATATGTACTGGGTAAGATGCATAAAATTCGGTGAAAATATACATTAGAAAAAGAGAAATATAGGAACTTCAAGATACCTTGCAATAGAATCTAACAGAAGTATTACAAGAGGCTCAGATACATAAAGAAAAGCATTATCAGGTAGCTTTGGGTGTCCACACAAAGCAGAGGGGTTCCTTTTTTAAAATTTTTTTGGTTGTTTTTGACAGGTTCTCCTTGTACACCCCAACTGGACTGGAACTTGTTATACAGACAAATCTGATCTGGATCTCACAGAGATCCATCTGCCTCTGCCTTTCAAATGCTAGAATTAGATGCATGTGCCAGAATATCTGTCTAAAATTTTGGATTAATTTATTTTTATTTTATATGTATGATTTCTTTTCCTGCATTATTTAAGTGTACTTGTGTGTACAGTAGCCCTGTACGCTAGAAGAGTGTGTCATATCCCCCTAAAACTGGTGTTATAGACAGTAGTTAGTTGACATGTGAGTACTGGAAACTGAACCTGGGTATTATATAAGAGCAGTAAGTCCTGATAACTGATGAGCCATCAGAGTTCAAAATTAATAGAGGACATAAGTAACACCTTTCCAAAGCTGTTATTTTATTTCTAGTAAATGAAGTAACTGGTTCATTACGGGATCCTAAGCACTAAGAGATAGAGATGGTGATAGGGCCCAAGTGGTCTTTCTGGTTTCTGAAAAGTCTTTACCATTTCTGAGATTTTTATGACAATAACTGGAAAATATATACTTCTGTTTTTACTAAGATCTTGTGTGTTCAATGTTAACTTTCTTCCTTTCCATGAGGGTAAGAAAGTTGCTATCAAATGACTATGGGATGAGTTGGAGAATTAGCTTTGCTGCCTATGAGCAATGTGTCATAGACAGGGAAAATCCTAAATGGTAAAAAAAAAAATGTAGGATCATTCACAAATAAGATTATAGTTTAAAATCATCATAGGCTTTTAAAAATGTATCAATGTATATTTGTGGCAATAGATAATGCTACAAATGTAACTCTTATTCTTTTCCCCGAATACCAGAGGCTTATTTCTGAAAGTACTTGAGTCATGTGACTATAACAAATCAGAAGAAGGTCTCTTCAGAGATAAGATGAAATGGATACAGACATTCCTGGGTTGTAGTTCAGGATTTGTTTAGTTTCTTTAGATCTAGACATAACAGTATGTGCTGGTGGAGAGTTCTCAGTGAAGTGAGTGACAATTTAAAAAAGGGCAACTGCCCTTCCCCAAATTATGAGATCGCAGCAATTTTGCAGCTAATTTATATGAAGAAAGTTGACACCTGGGAGATTTTTAAGTCATCGTGGGTCTCTTGACAATCAGCAATAACTGGTAAGGTATCTCAAATCTTATCTATGAAAGCAGCAAGAATATAAGGAGCAATCATTGGAGGAAGCAAAATACAGAACAAGAAAATGCAATGTACTGTTTTATATCTGCAAGTTTGGAATAATACGTCTTTCTGTTTACTGACCAATATTTGTTATGTGAAAAATTATAATAGATATAAAATATTACAATAAACAGAATATTTTCATCCTCATGTGCTTTTCTCATGTATGAACTGAACAGATATTTACTGGTATTTGTTTGTGCCATATACTATATTGATCTCTAGGTATTCACTAATGAGAAAACCAGAAGATCTTATGGGCTTCCCTTACTTGCTAATGTTAGTTCTATACAAGACATTACTATTAATATCATGTCATACACAGACTATATCCTAATCTAAGGATCATAACTTTACCACATGAGTCTTTCCAGCTCTGTTCAGGAGCTGTTTGCTTAGGGTATGGGACGGGTATCAAGTAGACCTGTAGATGCATGCTGAATCTATCTTGTATTTGGATGTGACTTAGAAAATATATTTATTTTGTACAATGCTGCAGAGCCTCTATATAATGAATACAATAATGATCACTTAATCTTATGGTTGTTGAAATTTAATGAATTTAAGCTTATTAAGCCCTTCAAGCAGCACCTGGCCCATACAGAGTCCTCTATAAATTGTGGCCTAAATTTTTACGTGGTTGTAATAAGCTAGTCATAGAAAAATAAATAAATACTGTTCAAGTCCCCTTATGCACAGTTCTTAGCATAGTTCAACATCATACAGAAAAAAGTAGAATGGTTGAATGGTTGTGAGCAGAATCTAGGAGGAGGAAGGAATGATTAACTCTTGGTTCATGGGTACGAAGATTCAAATCTCAAGATGAAAAGTTCTAGAAATGCATGGTTGCAATGATTACCTGTATCGATGGACTTAACACTACTGAACTATAGACTTAAATTTTATTAAAATAAAAATTTTAAAAGCTTAGAGATTCTCCCTTTTGCCACACAACTATGACCAGATAAACCATATTTCTCCCAGCTCTCTAGCTAAGCTTGTAACCAAGGACTTCACTAAGGGTTTCTAAATAATTCACATAGCTAGAGGCATACTCAGACACAGGTTACAGGTACTATTTCAGCTTACCTAATTACAGTCCATTCTAATGCAACATTCTAGGCCCTGAAGCACTCATGAATAACCTAAAGCTTGGGAAGATACGTCCATTGACAGACCCCCTGCAGCTTTGTGGGGATGCCCACCTGCAGTAACAGGGCCAAATGAGCCACCTTCACCTCAGGAAGAATGCTCGGGGAGAATAACTGCTTCATGCCCATGGTGAGCATTAAACCTTACACAGGCCAGTCTCCAAAAAGCTGAAAGGTGAATCTAGTTGGTCAGCATCACTCCTGCCCCAGGCCTACCAAAGGGGCAGCGGGGAGCACTCCATTCAGCCTGTCTGGTTATAGATGTCCGTGTGCTAGCCAGAGATAACATTCACACCCTTACTTTCTCAGAGGACCAGTTGCAAGCAAACAAGGAACCAAACCAAAACAAACCTAAAAACAGATATGATGAGGAAAGAATGGCTGAGGTGAACCTGTGGAAGCATCATGGGCTGCATGACAAGGGTCTCACGAGTGCCACACTGTCAGCTCCTGACACTTGGTAGGAATGCTCCCCTGGCAAACTTTAAGCTGCACTTGATATGGAGACAGGCAACACCAAACTTTCTATAAGTTAGTTCTCCAGAGTTCCACTTCTTTCAGGGACATTCACTACCTGAAATCTTGAGATTTGAATTTCAAGTTAATTCACCTTCAACTTGCAGGGTCTGAAACATCACAGTTTAGGCAGTAAGAGGTATTTTTCTCATAGGTCTGTCTGTAATTCTGTACTGGGTCATATCAAGAACATCTCTTTAAAATGCTAAAGTGTGTGTTTTAATTACTTAGGGTTGCTGTAACAAGTAAAATAAGAGAAACTGATCCTTTCAGATGTCTGGAAGCCTGGAGTCTAAAATCAATCTGTATGCAAGGTGGTTCTTGCTGGAGCACTAAAGGAAAATCTGCTACATGAGATTCTGCCATAATCTGCAAGGAACCTAGGGATCATCGGCCTGCAACAGTTCAATGTTTCTCTGCTTCTGTCTTCATAAGCATTTCTCTAAGCATTTCCTTTCTGACTCTGTGTTTCAGAGATTCCCCCTTCTTACAAGGGCACAGTCACCAGAGTTACTCTCATCCAGCATGACCTTATCTCATTTTCTTTTTGTTCCAGTTGCTATTTTTAGTTTCACTTGTTTTTTGACATCTTGAATTTGTAACATCTGGAAAAACTATTTTCAAATAAAATGATACTAATATGTACTAAGAAGTAGGAATTTTTTTTTTGTAGAGTGTAGGTCCCTGGATAGGATACATATATTGAATTTCACTCATTCAGGGCTCAGGGACCATTTCAGAAGAGGCGGTGGATTGTAAGAGCCAGGGAGGTGTGTGTGACCATACGGATATAGAATCCTACAAACTCCAGGGACCCTGCTCATATGAACATACAGTAATGATTTAGGCATTTTCAAGATCCATGCAAACTCAAGCAGATAAAAACCCAGCATGAAACTGGAGAAATGGGTAGCAGACCCTAACCTTTGCTTTAGAAATATTAGCAACTGATTACTATTGAATGAGGATGAACTAGTCTTCCTAAAGTGAGGGACTCTGAGTAGTCTGACTAGACCTCAGTGGATGAACCTGCACTGAGTTCACTTGGGCTCGGGGATACTAACTTGATACAGTAGACAGTAACACAGATGAAAGAATGTATGGATTCCTGTTCCAGTGCTAGGGGCAGGGGCAGGGCATGCCTGTGGGAAAAGGGATATAAAAGATGATTAAAATTGATTGAGATGTTCTCTATGAGCACACAATGATTCAATACAAAATATTAAAAATAAATAAATAAATAATTAAATAAATGGTTTGGTTCTTCAGGTAGTAGGTACATATGTCTACAAAGAAGAATACAATTTTCATTCCGACATCAACTTCCTGAAATGCCAAGAAGTTATTACTTATTATAAATTTTAAAATTGCCATGAAGTGAATTAGAGTGTGTATGTGAATTATATATATATATATGTGTATATATATATATATGTGTGTGTGTGTGTGTGTGTATAAAGTTATCATTTATTTTATCTTTCATTTCTGCAAGTATATAGTGGTATTACAATGTTTTATAATTACTTACATTTGTAATAAACATATGAATGAGTTAACTGACTCATTCACTACAGAAAATTTCTTGTAGTCACACAACATTAAGAAAAATAAAGATACCAAGAATACCAAAGAAGTCATCGTTGGTGTTTTACAGTTGACATATTTTCAGTGATATAGTCTACATAATCATTCTCAATATGATAAAAATCTGAAATTGGTCATCAGAGAGATATTTTTGTTGAGTGCCTTACAAGATTTTTGTCGTTACTTTAAATAATTTTAGTTCTTAAAAATATTCTTCACTGTAATAGTTAAGAATGTCCATAATTCCATCAGAGTTTAAATTCACATATTAAAGCAATATGGTATATTTCTCAAAACAAAAGTAAATAAAATACACTTCTGACTCTAATCCAGCATCTAGAATCAACTACTCTACAGCTGCTTCAAAATTCAGCTCCTAGAGAAAAGGTGGATTAATATGAACAACAGTTCTTTTGTGAAAACATCAGTCCCATGTAGCATTCACAGAAACTGGGGCATCAGTGCTATGTTCATCATGATAACAAGGTATGAGTTGCCTTTTTCCCTGGTTTAGCTTTTATAGTGATGGGTAAAGGTGAGCACAAACGCTGGCTCCGTGGCTCCACAGGGCAGTGTACCACTGTGGTGGAGTCCTTGCTTTGCACCACCATGCATTGCATTCAAGACAAACAAACAAAAACCAGTTTCACCAAAGAGTATCCAGGGTGAAGCAGTAGAAATTGAGCTGATCAAATCTCAATCTTGAGGGCGTGTCTTTTTAATGTTATATAGGTTAAAGTAATGAAAACAGGAAATATCAAAGTCGTGAAGCATATTGCTGTGTCCCAAAATAGGAAGATTTTCTCAGGAAAAATTGATGTGGGTATCTGACCAAGAAGCTGAACTAAGTCATGTGTATTTCTTGGGTGGATTTTTTTTTTAAGTGTTGGGAGAATGTCTTACATGAGTGTTATATTTGCATCGTTTCCTTTCTCACTCTCTCCCTCTAATTGCCCCATGTTTCCTCATTCTCCTCAATATTTTTTCATGAAAAGTGAACTCTGATGGTTTAGACTTAGAAATCTGTTGTATTGTTATTTTCTTAAGAATAACAAAGTGAATCTGAGACTCAGTGAAATCAACTGACATTTACTGCTAAAGATATATTTGAATCCAAAATGAGAAATGTGAAAGCCATGGATGCAGCCATGAACTTGACAGCTTCTGAACACACAGAGATTTTTGAGAATGCTGTGTGAAACTATATGAAAATTACAGTGACATTTAGAAGACCTTCATAATTCAATGAATCAACGATTTTCCACATGACGAAGTATGGTGTCATAATATCATGCTATTAATTAAACATTCATATAAGTGAAAGATTAACAATGTTATTGTAACCATATATAAGACAGTGAGCATATTAAATATCAAACTTACACTTCAGAAACTATAAATTGTTTAGTTTTGGCATTCTATTAAAGCATATCAACAATTATCTCTAAAGGTTATTAAGATATGCAAGCTTCTCTAAATATATATCTGTGTTGAGTCAGATATTCTTCATATACCTAAACCAAAACATCATATTTTAACAGAGATAATTCAACAGAAATAGGTAGAATCCAGTCATGTTCTATTCAGCCAAACATTAAAGAGATATTTAAAGTGTGAAAGCAGACCATTGGTGTGGGGCATGATAGTAAAGGCCTTTAGAACCCAACACTCAGGAGGCAGAGGCAGATGGATCTCTATGTATTTGATGTCAGCGTCATCCATGCAGGGAATAAAAGGCTATCCAGGGCTAGATACAAGATCATTTCTCAACAAATAAATAAAAAGAGAAAAAAAACCATCATTGTCTCTCTGTTCTTCTTTTTGTTTTTTGAAAAAATATGCATGCAGGTGTGTGTGTGTGTGCGTGTGTAAGTGTGCATGTGGATGCCAAAGCTTGACATGGGATATCTTTGTCTATTACACTCCACTTTGTGTGTGTGTGTGTGTGTGTGCATTTTTGTCTATCATGCTTCACTTTGTGTATGTGTGTGTGTGTGCATGACAAATGCATGCATGTGTGTATTTGTGTGAGTGATTCTGTGTATGAGTCAGGATATGTACATGCCAGGGCATGCACTTAAGGGTCAGAGGACAACTTTGGGCATCGGTCTTTGCTTCCAATGTATTTGAGGCACAGTCTTTCATAGTTACTGCTGTATAAACCAGGCTAGCTGTCTCTGCCTCCTTCCTCCTAGTAGAGGCACTCTGAGATCACAATTGATTACAGTTCTGATCCAGCTTTTATATGAATTTAACCACAGGTGTCAAGCTTGTGTAGCAAGATCTTTACCCTCTGAGCCATCTTCTCAGCTCTGTCTACCTTGGTTTTAGAGACAGAGACTCTCACTGAACCCAGAGCTCATCAGCTGGCTAGAGTGATGGGTCAGTGAGAGCTGAGGGTCTACCTGTCTCCATCCTCCAAGACTGGGTTAGAGGTGAATGCCCAGCATTAACACAGGTGCTTAAAGAACTGAACTTAGGTCCTCATGCTTGCAAAATAGGCACTTAAAAAATATAGACACCTCCCAAGCCCACTCATTAAATTTTTACTTCAAAATACCCAGTATTTTTCACATCGCAATATGAACAAATTTATCTATGTCAATAGACATAAATGCTATGAAGAAAAGATTTTTGACATTCTCAATAATTGGAATTTTTAGGCCAAAAATATTTAAGACTCATCCATGTAGAAGGAAAAACAAAGACTTAAAAATTTAAGAACCACGGCTGGGCATGGTGGCATACTGTTTAATCCCAGCACTAGAGAAGAGGAAGTGGGAGGATCTCCGAGAGTTTGAAGACAGCCTGGGCTACACAGTCAGTTCCAGTCAGCCAAAGCTTTATAGTGACAAAAAAGATCAAGGGCGAGAACGCCATTGGTAAATTATTAAATGATTAAATTTTAATCAAAGGAGTCACTGGAAAATACATGTTGCCAAGGGGGAAATGGGAAACATGGGCGTATTCAGTTGGGAAGGGAGGAGGGAAGTATTTACAAAGAACCATGGTAGTGAGGAGAAGAAAGAACTCAAGAGGGGGCCATAATAGGAGACAGGCATTATCAAGGGGGAAATGGAGCACTTAAACTGGGAGAGAAGAAGGGGGCTACAAAGGGAGGGAGAAGATAGGTAGGGAAATATATTAACTCAAAACCCCCTGGAAAAGTACAGATACAACATCTGAACATGAGAGCATGTATATGCCTGAAGTCTACAGAACCAGAAACGCACTGCCAGAGAAATCTCCCTTTGAATTGTTGGTCAGAGTAGTACACAAGACTCCCCAAATAACACAGGTCATTGCCACAATCCTTGATTGCCTCCAGAGCGTGACGGTAAGACCCCATTGTTGAAGACAGGACAGACTTCAGACACAGGACTTGGAACAATGGAACTGGAACTGACTTGGGGACCTCCTCTCTCAAGACTGGCTCTCGTAGTTCTAGAGAAGACAATGCAAGCTGCTAAGGGAGAAAAATCAATCAATGGTCAACCCCAGCTGTAAAGCCTAATAACCACAATGATTGGCACAGCAAATCTCTCTATTGGTGCATTAGCAACAATTTTTAGGGAGTAATCAATAGCTATTTAATTGTACTTAATGCCCTCTCAGTGGGAAGAAACGCATGTGTGGTACTGTAAACAGTCAAATACCCATGGCTGGAGAGATCACAGATCCTAGAGAAAAACCTATCTCTGTCATAGACCTAGACAAACATAATTTCTTACCCTATGCTAAATATAAATTCTTGTATTCATAGACAAGTATACCTGTCACCACTCATCAAAGATTCTTCTTTTTTGCAGTGGATAGAGACTATTACAGTTTCATAGCTAGTCACATACAGAGAATATGTGCCTGAGAGATTCTTAGCCCTAGCACATCTACCATGGAACCTCTGCACCTAAGGCTTGTGGAACATAGCTGAATGGGGACTAGAGAGAATATTAATACTTTGCTCACCTTTCACAAGTGAAGCTTCCTCATACAACAAAATGTAATGTACACAGAAGGTCACAACTGGCCAAGCTTTAGAGAATAGGAGACTGCAGAGTGTATGTCCCTGAAAAGGA